>CM066315.1:104332747-104932747 GCA_033807775.1 Saussurea involucrata
AACATTAAGATCCCAAAATCTCAAATACATCAAGCCCTAATCTTCATAAATGAAGAAGGAGAAGAACACTTCAACTAAACATAACCAAAATCGTCCACAATACTCCAAACGAGAAAGAAAGTGAACAAAATATGATTTTGAGCAATTAATCCTTTAATGACATATTATGATTTCTACACATCAAAATATCCAAAAGCCCCAAATATGGTTGTTTTACAACATTATGAAGATAACCATTTCAAAAGAGTTAAACTATTCCATTAACTCAACCATTGATATTTTCAAATAAAACACCTAAATATTTGGAAAATAACATTTTTGGCATGCACAAAGTTTGCACAAATCAACTTGAACTCACGTCGCTAGATTTAAGCTAAATCTAGAATTTCTCCCAACGTAAGCTTCTTTGATGCAACCCGGATCCTTTAGTCCAAATCTTCCAAAACCTAGATCCAAATGTTTCCAACCATAAGTATTTATCCTCAAATACTTAGAATCATTCCCCAAACATTTAGATCCCAAAATCTCAAATACATCAAGCCCTAATCTTCATAAATGAAGAAGGAGAAGAACACTTCAACTAAACATAACCAAAATCGTCCACAATACTCCAAACGAGAAAGAAAGTGAACAAAATATGATTTTGAGCAATTAATCCTTTAATGACATATTATGATTTCTACACATCAAAATATCCAAAAGCCCCAAATATGGTTGTTTTACAACATTATGAAGATAACCATTTCAAAAGAGTTAAACTATTCCATTAACTCAACCATTGATATTTTCAAATAAAACACACAAATATTTGGAAAATAACATTTTTGGCATGCACAAAGTTTTCACAAATCTACTTGAACTCACGTCGCTAGATTTAAGCTAAATCTAGAATTTCTCCCAACGTAAGCTTCTTTGATGCAACCCAGATCCTTTAGTCCAAATCTTCCAAAACCTAGATCCACAAGTTTCCAACCATAAGTATTTATCCTCAAATACTTAGAATCATTCCCCAAACATTTAGAACCCAAAATCTCAAATACATCAAGCCCTAATCTTCATAAATGAAGAAGGAGAAGAACACTTCAACTAAACATAACCAAAATTTCCACAATACTCCAAACGAGAAAGAAAG
This sequence comes from Saussurea involucrata, assembly GCA_033807775.1. Taxonomy (NCBI): domain Eukaryota; kingdom Viridiplantae; phylum Streptophyta; class Magnoliopsida; order Asterales; family Asteraceae; genus Saussurea; species Saussurea involucrata. The sequence goes on from CM066315.1 coordinate 104,333,880, forward strand.
TGAACAAAATATGATTTTGAGCAATTAATCCTTTAATGACATATTATGATTTCTACACATCAAAATATCCAAAAGCCCCAAATATGGATGTTTTACAACATTTATGAAGATAACCATTTCAAAAGAGTTAAACTATTCCATTAACTCAACCATTGATATTTTCAAGTAAAACACACAAATATTTGGAAAATAACATTTTTGGCATACACAAAGTTTTCACAAATCACCTTGAACTCACCTCGCTAGATTTAAGCTAAATCTAGAATTTCTCCCAACGTAAGCTCCTTTGATGCAACCCGGATCCTTTAGTCCAAATCTTCCAAAACCTAGATCCACAAGTTTCCAACCATAAGTATTTATCCTCAAATACTTAGAATCATTCCCCAAACATTAAGATCCCAAAATCTCAAATACATCAAGCCCTAATCTTCATAAATGAAGAAGGAGAAGAACACTTCAACTAAACATAACCAAAATCGTCCACAATACTCCAAACGAGAAAGAAAGTGAACAAAATATGATTTTGAGCAATTAATCCTTTAATGACATATTATGATTTCTACACATCAAAATATCCAAAAGCCCCAAATATGGTTGTTTTACAACATTATGAAGATAACCATTTCAAAAGAGTTAAACTATTCCATTAACTCAACCATTGATATTTTCAAGTAAAACACCCAAATATTTGGAAAATAACATTTTTGGCATGCACAAAGTTTTCACAAATCAACTTGAACTCACGTCGCTAGATTTAAGCTAAATCTAGAATTTCTCCCAACGTAAGCTTCTTTGATGCAACCCGGATCCTTTAGTCCAAATCTTCCAAAACCTAGATCCACAAGTTTCCAACCATAAGTATTTATCCTCAAATACTTAGAATCATTCCCCAAACATTTAGAACCCAAAATCTCAAATACAACAAGCCCTAATCTTCATAAATGAAGAAGGAGAAGAACACTTCAACTAAACATAACCAAAATTTCCACAATACTCCAAACGAGAAAGAAAGTGAACAAAATATGATTTTGAGCAATTAATCCTTTAATGACATATTATGATTTCTACACATCAAAATATCCAAAAGCCCCAAATATGGTTGTTTTACAACATTTATGAAGATAACCATTTCAAAAGAGTTAAAATATTCCATTAACTCAACCCTTGATATTTTCAAGTAAAACACACAAATATTTGGAAAATAACATTTTTGGCATGCACAAAGTTTTCACAAATCAACTTGAACTCACGTCGCTAGATTTAAGCTAAATCTAGAATTTCTCCCAACGTAAGCTTCTTTGATGCTACCCGGATCCTTTAGGCCAAATCCTCCAAAACCTAGATCCACAAGTTTCCAACCATAAGTATTTATCCTCAAATACTTAGAATCATTCCCCAAACATTTAGAACCCAAAATCTCAAATACATCAAGCCCTAATCTTCATAAATGAAGAAGGAGAAGAACACTTCAACTAAACATAACCAAAATTTCCACAATACTCCAAACGAGAAAGAAAGTGAACAAAATATGATTTTGAGCAATTAATCCTTTAATGACATATTATGATTTCTACACATCAAAATATCCAAAAGCCCCAAATATGGATGTTTTACAACATTTATGAAGATAACCATTTCAAAAGAGTTAAACTATTCCATTAACTCAACCATTGATATTTTCAAGTAAAACACACAAATATTTGGAAAATAACATTTTTGGCATACACAAAGTTTTCACAAATCACCTTGAACTCACCTCGCTAGATTTAAGCTAAATCTAGAATTTCTCCCAACGTAAGCTCCTTTGATGCAACCCGGATCCTTTAGGCCACATCTTCCAAAACCTAGATCCACAAGTTTCCAACCATAAGTATTTATCCTCAAATACTTAGAATCATTCCCCAAACATTAAGATCCCAAAATCTCAAATACATCAAGCCCTAATCTTCATAAATGAAGAAGGAGAAGAACACTTCAACTAAACATAACCAAAATCGTCCACAATACTCCAAACGAGAAAGAAAGTGAACAAAATATGATTTTGAGCAATTAATCCTTTAATGACATATTATGATTTCTACACATCAAAATATCCAAAAGCCCCAAATATGGTTGTTTTACAACATTATGAAGATAACCATTTCAAAAGAGTTAAACTATTCCATTAACTCAACCATTGATATTTTCAAATAAAACACCCAAATATTTGGAAAATAACATTTTTGGCATGCACAAAGTTTTCACAAATCAACTTGAACTCACGTCGCTAGATTTAAGCTAAATCTAGAATTTCTCCCAACGTAAGCTTCTTTGATGCAACCCGGATCCTTTAGTCCAAATCTTCCAAAACCTAGATCCAAAAGTTTCCAACCATAAGTATTTATCCTCAAATACTTAGAATCATTCCCCAAACATTTAGATCCCAAAATCTCAAATACATCAAGCCCTAATCTTCATAAATAAAGAAGGAGAAGAACACTTCAACTAAACATAACCAAAATCGTCCACAATACTCCAAACGAGAAAGAAAGTGAACAAAATATGATTTTGAGCAATTAATCCTTTAATGACATATTATGATTTCTACACATCAAAATATCCAAAAGCCCCAAATATGGTTGTTTTACAACATTATGAAGATAACCATTTCAAAAGAGTTAAACTATTCCATTAACTCAACCATTGATATTTTCAAATAAAACACACAAATATTTGGAAAATAACATTTTTGGTATGCACAAAGTTTTCACAAATCTACTTGAACTCACGTCGCTAGATTTAAGCTAAATCTAGAATTTCTCCCAACGTAAGCTTCTTTGATGCAACCCAGATCCTTTAGTCCAAATCTTCCAAAACCTAGATCCACAAGTTTCCAACCATAAGTATTTATCCTCAAATACTTAGAATCATTCCCCAAACATTTAGAACCCAAAATCTCAAATACATCAAGCCCTAATCTTCATAAATGAAGAAGGAGAAGAACACTTCAACTAAACATAACCAAAATTTCCACAATACTCCAAACGAGAAAGAAAGTGAACAAAATATGATTTTGAGCAATTAATCCTTTAATGACATATTATGATTTCTACACATCAAAATATCCAAAAGCCCCAAATATGGATGTTTTACAACATTTATGAAGATAACCATTTCAAAAGAGTTAAACTATTCCATTAACTCAACCATTGATATTTTCAAGTAAAACACACAAATATTTGGAAAATAACATTTTTGGCATACACAAAGTTTTCACAAATCACCTTGAACTCACCTCGCTAGATTTAAGCTAAATCTAGAATTTCTCCCAACGTAAGCTCCTTTGATGCAACCCGGATCCTTTAGGCCACATCTTCCAAAACCTAGATCCACAAGTTTCCAACCATAAGTATTTATCCTCAAATACTTAGAATCATTCCCCAAACATTAAGATCCCAAAATCTCAAATACATCAAGCCCTAATCTTCATAAATGAAGAAGGAGAAAACACTTCAACTAAACATAACCAAAATCGTCCACAATACTCCAAACGAGAAAGAAAGTGAACAAAATATGATTTTGAGCAATTAATCCTTTAATGACATATTATGATTTCTACACATCAAAATATCCAAAAGCCCCAAATATGGTTGTTTTACAACATTATGAAGATAACCATTTCAAAAGAGTTAAACTATTCCATTAACTCAACCATTGATATTTTCAAATAAAACACCCAAATATTTGGAAAATAACATTTTTGGCATGCACAAAGTTTTCACAAATCAACTTGAACTCACGTCGCTAGATTTAAGCTAAATCTAGAATTTCTCCCAACGTAAGCTTCTTTGATGCTACCCGGATCCTTTAGGCCAAATCCTCCAAAACCTAGATCCACAAGTTTCCAACCATAAGTATTTATCCTCAAATACTTAGAATCATTCCCCAAACATTTAGAACCCAAAATCTCAAATACATCAAGCCCTAATCTTCATAAATGAAGAAGGAGAAGAACACTTCAACTAAACATAACCAAAATTTCCACAATACTCCAAACGAGAAAGAAAGTGAACAAAATATGATTTTGAGCAATTAATCCTTTAATGACATATTATGATTTCTACACATCAAAATATCCAAAAGCCCCAAATATGGATGTTTTACAACATTTATGAAGATAACCATTTCAAAAGAGTTAAACTATTCCATTAACTCAACCATTGATATTTTCAAGTAAAACACACAAATATTTGGAAAATAACATTTTTGGCATACACAAAGTTTTCACAAATCACCTTGAACTCACCTCGCTAGATTTAAGCTAAATCTAGAATTTCTCCCAACGTAAGCTCCTTTGATGCAACCCGGATCCTTTAGGCCACATCTTCCAAAACCTAGATCCACAAGTTTCCAACCATAAGTATTTATCCTCAAATACTTAGAATCATTCCCCAAACATTAAGATCCCAAAATCTCAAATACATCAAGCCCTAATCTTCATAAATGAAGAAGGAGAAGAACACTTCAACTAAACATAACCAAAATCGTCCACAATACTCCAAACGAGAAAGAAAGTGAACAAAATATGATTTTGAGCAATTAATCCTTTAATGACATATTATGATTTCTACACATCAAAATATCCAAAAGCCCCAAATATGGTTGTTTTACAACATTATGAAGATAACCATTTCAAAAGAGTTAAACTATTCCATTAACTCAACCATTGATATTTTCAAATAAAACACCCAAATATTTGGAAAATAACATTTTTGGCATGCACAAAGTTTTCACAAATCAACTTGAACTCACGTCGCTAGATTTAAGCTAAATCTAGAATTTCTCCCAACGTAAGCTTCTTTGATGCAACCCGGATCCTTTAGTCCAAATCTTCCAAAACCTAGATCCAAAAGTTTCCAACCATAAGTATTTATCCTCAAATACTTAGAATCATTCCCCAAACATTTAGATCCCAAAATCTCAAATACATCAAGCCCTAATCTTCATAAATGAAGAAGGAGAAGAACACTTCAACTAAACATAACCAAAATCGTCCACAATACTCCAAACGAGAAAGAAAGTGAACAAAATATGATTTTGAGCAATTAATCCTTTAATGACATATTATGATTTCTACACATCAAAATATCCAAAAGCCCCAAATATGGTTGTTTTACAACATTATGAAGATAACCATTTCAAAAGAGTTAAACTATTCCATTAACTCAACCATTGATATTTTCAAATAAAACACACAAATATTTGGAAAATAACATTTTTGGCATGCACAAAGTTTTCACAAATCTACTTGAACTCACGTCGCTAGATTTAAGCTAAATCTAGAATTTCTCCCAACGTAAGCTTCTTTGATGCAACCCAGATCCTTTAGGCCAAATCTTCCAAAACCTAGATCCACAAGTTTCCAACCATAAGTATTTATCCTCAAATACTTAGAATCATTCCCCAAACATTTAGAACCCAAAATCTCAAATACATCAAGCCCTAATCTTCATAAATGAAGAAGGAGAAGAACACTTCAACTAAACATAACCAAAATTTCCACAATACTCCAAACGAGAAAGAAAGTGAACAAAATATGATTTTGAGCAATTAATCCTTTAATGACATATTATGATTTCTACACATCAAAATATCCAAAAGCCCCAAATATGGATGTTTTACAACATTTATGAAGATAACCATTTCAAAAGAGTTAAACTATTCCATTAACTCAACCATTGATATTTTCAAGTAAAACACACAAATATTTGGAAAATAACATTTTTGGCATACACAAAGTTTTCACAAATCACCTTGAACTCACCTCGCTAGATTTAAGCTAAATCTAGAATTTCTCCCAACGTAAGCTCCTTTGATGCAACCCGGATCCTTTAGGCCACATCTTCCAAAACCTAGATCCACAAGTTTCCAACCATAAGTATTTATCCTCAAATACTTAGAATCATTCCCCAAACATTAAGATCCCAAAATCTCAAATACATCAAGCCCTAATCTTCATAAATGAAGAAGGAGAAGAACACTTCAACTAAACATAACCAAAATCGTCCACAATACTCCAAACGAGAAAGAAAGTGAACAAAATATGATTTTGAGCAATTAATCCTTTAATGACATATTATGATTTCTACACATCAAAATATCCAAAAGCCCCAAATATGGTTGTTTTACAACATTATGAAGATAACCATTTCAAAAGAGTTAAACTATTCCATTAACTCAACCATTGATATTTTCAAATAAAACACCCAAATATTTGGAAAATAACATTTTTGGCATGCACAAAGTTTTCACAAATCAACTTGAACTCACGTCGCTAGATTTAAGCTAAATCTAGAATTTCTCCCAACGTAAGCTTCTTTGATGCAACCCGGATCCTTTAGTCCAAATCTTCCAAAACCTAGATCCACAAGTTTCCAACCATAAGTATTTATCCTCAAATACTTAGAATCATTCCCCAAACATTTAGAACCCAAAATCTCAAATACAACAAGCCCTAATCTTCATAAATGAAGAAGGAGAAGAACACTTCAACTAAACATAACCAAAATTTCCACAATACTCCAAACGAGAAAGAAAGTGAACAAAATATGATTTTGAGCAATTAATCCTTTAATGACATATTATGATTTCTACACATCAAAATATCCAAAAGCCCCAAATATGGTTGTTTTACAACATTTATGAAGATAACCATTTCAAAAGAGTTAAATTATTCCATTAACTCAACCCTTGATATTTTCAAGTAAAACACACAAATATTTGGAAAATAACATTTTTGGCATGCACAAAGTTTTCACAAATCAACTTGAACTCACGTCGCTAGATTTAAGCTAAATCTAGAATTTCTCCCAACGTAAGCTTCTTTGATGCTACCCGGATCCTTTAGGCCAAATCCTCCAAAACCTAGATCCACAAGTTTCCAACCATAAGTATTTATCCTCAAATACTTAGAATCATTCCCCAAACATTTAGAACCCAAAATCTCAAATACATCAAGCCCTAATCTTCATAAATGAAGAAGGAGAAGAACACTTCAACTAAACATAACCAAAATTTCCACAATACTCCAAACGAGAAAGAAAGTGAACAAAATATGATTTTGAGCAATTAATCCTTTAATGACATATTATGATTTCTACACATCAAAATATCCAAAAGCCCCAAATATGGTTGTTATACAACATTTATGAAGATAACCATTTCAAAAGAGTTAAACTATTCCATTAACTCAACCATTGATATTTTCAAGTAAAACACACAAATATTTGGAAAATAACATTTTTGGCATACACAAAGTTTTCACAAATCACCTTGAACACACCTCGCTAGATTTAAGCTAAATCTAGAATTTCTCCCAACGTAAGCTCCTTTGATGCAACCCGGATCCTTTAGGCCACATCTTCCAAAACCTAGATCCACAAGTTTCCAACCATAAGCATTTATCCTCAAATACTTAGAATCATTCCCCAAACATTAAGATCCCAAAATCTCAAATACATCAAGCCCTAATCTTCATAAATGAAGAAGGAGAAGAACACTTCAACTAAACATAACCAAAATCGTCCACAATACTCCAAACGAGAAAGAAAGTGAACAAAATATGATTTTGAGCAATTAATCCTTTAATGACATATTATGATTTCTACACATCAAAATATCCAAAAGCCCCAAATATGGTTGTTTTACAACATTATGAAGATAACCATTTCAAAAGAGTTAAACTATTCCATTAACTCAACAATTGATATTTTCAAGTAAAACACCCAAATATTTGGAAAATAACATTTTTGGCATGCACAAAGTTTTCACAAATCAACTTGAACTCACGTCGCTAGATTTAAGCTAAATCTAGAATTTCTCCCAACGTAAGCTTCTTTGATGCAACCCGGATCCTTTAGTCCAAATCTTCCAAAACCTAGATCCACAAGTTTCCAACCATAAGTATTTATCCTCAAATACTTAGAATCATTCCCCAAACATTTAGAACCCAAAATCTCAAATACAACAAGCCCTAATCTTCATAAATGAAGAAGGAGAAGAACACTTCAACTAAACATAACCAAAATTTCCACAATACTCCAAACGAGAAAGAAAGTGAACAAAATATGATTTTGAGCAATTAATCCTTTAATGACATATTATGATTTCTACACATCAAAATATCCAAAAGCCCCAAATATGGTTGTTTTACAACATTTATGAAGATAACCATTTCAAAAGAGTTAAATTATTCCATTAACTCAACCCTTGATATTTTCAAGTAAAACACACAAATATTTGGAAAATAACATTTTTGGCATGCACAAAGTTTTCACAAATCAACTTGAACTCACGTCGCTAGATTTAAGCTAAATCTAGAATTTCTCCCAACGTAAGCTTCTTTGATGCTACTCGGATCCTTTAGGCCAAATCCTCCAAAACCTAGATCCACAAGTTTCCAACCATAAGTATTTATCCTCAAATACTTAGAATCATTCCCCAAACATTTAGAACCCAAAATCTCAAATACATCAAGCCCTAATCTTCATAAATGAAGAAGGAGAAGAACACTTCAACTAAACATAACCAAAATCGTCCACAATACTCCAAACGAGAAAGAAAGTGAACAAAATATGATTTTGAGCAATTAATCCTTTAATGACATATTATGATTTCTACACATCAAAATATCCAAAAGCCCCAAATATGGTTGTTTTACAACATTTATGAAGATAACCATTTCAAAAGAGTTAAACTATTCCATTAACTCAACCATTGATATTTTCAAGTAAAACACACAAATATTTGGAAAATAACATTTTTGGCATACACAAAGTTTTCACAAATCACCTTGAACTCACCTCGCTAGATTTAAGCTAAATCTAGAATTTCTCCCAACGTAAGCTCCTTTGATGCAACCCGGATCCTTTAGGCCACATCTTCCAAAACCTAGATCCACAAGTTTCCAACCATAAGTATTTATCCTCAAATACTTAGAATCATTCCCCAAACATTAAGATCCCAAAATCTCAAATACATCAAGCCCCAATCTTCATAAATGAAGAAGGAGAAGAACACTTCAACTAAACATAACCAAAATCGTCCACAATACTCCAAACGAGAAAGAAAGTGAACAAAATATGATTTTGAGCAATTAATCATTTAATGACATATTATGATTTCTACACATCAAAATATCCAAAAGCCCCAAATATGGTTGTTTTACAACATTATGAAGATAACCATTTCAAAAGAGTTAAACTATTCCATTAACTCAACCATTGATATTTTCAAATAAAACACCCAAATATTTGGAAAATAACATTTTTGGCATGCACAAAGTTTTCACAAATCAACTTGAACTCACGTCGCTAGATTTAAGCTAAATCTAGAATTTCTCCCAACGTAAGCTTCTTTGATGCAACCCGGATCCTTTAGTCCAAATCTTCCAAAACCTAGACCCACAAGTTTCCAACCATAAGTATTTATCCTCAAATACTTAGAATCATTCCCCAAACATTTAGAACCCAAAATCTCAAATACAACAAGCCCTAATCTTCATAAATGAAGAAGGAGAAGAACACTTCAACTAAACATAACCAAAATTTCCACAATACTCCAAACGAGAAAGAAAGTGAACAAAATATGATTTTGAGCAATTAATCCTTTAATGACATATTATGATTTCTACACATCAAAATATGCAAAAGCCCCAAATATGGTTGTTTTACAACATTTATGAAGATAACCATTTCAAAAGAGTTAAACTATTCCATTAACTCAACCATTGATATTTTCAAGTAAAACACACAAATATTTGGAAAATAACATTTTTGGCATGCACAAAGTTTTCACAAATCAACTTGAACTCACGTCGCTAGATTTAAGTTAAATCTAGAATTTCTCCCAACGTAAGCTTCTTTGATGCAACCCGGATCCTTTAGGCCAAATCTTCCAAAACCTAGATCCGCAAGTTTCCAACCATAACTATTTATCCTCAAATACTTAGAATCATTCCTCAAACATTTAGAACCCAAAATCTCAAATACATCAAGCCCTAATCTTCATAAATGAAGAAGGAGAAGAACACTTCAACTAAACATAACCAAAATCGTCCACAATACTCCAAACGAGAAAGAAAGTGAACAAAATATGATTTTGAGCAATTAATCCTTTAATGACATATTATGATTTCTACACATCAAAATATCCAAAAGCCCCAAATATGGTTGTTTTACAACATTATGAAGATAACCATTTCAAAAGAGTTAAACTATTCCATTAACTCAACCATTGATATTTTCAAGTAAAACACCCAAATATTTGGAAAATAACATTTTTGGCATGCACAAAGTTTTCACAAATCAACCTGAACTCACGTCGCTAGATTTAAGCTAAATCTAGAATTTCTCCCAACGTAAGCTTCTTTGATGCAACCCGGATCCTTTAGGCCAAATCTTCCAAAACCTAGATCCACATGTTTCCAACCATAAGTATTTATCCTCAAATACTTAGAATCATTTCCCAAACATTTAGAACCCAAAATCTCAAAACATCAAGCCCTAATCTTCATAAATGAAGAAGGAGAAGAACACTTCAACTAAACATAACCAAAATTTCCACAATACTCCAAACGAGAAAGAAAGTGAACAAAATATGATTTTGAGCAATTAATCCTTTAATGACATATTATGATTTCTACACATCAAAATATCCAAAAGCCCCAAATATGGTTGTTTTACAACATTTATGAAGATAACCATTTCAAAAGAGTTAAACTATTCCATTAACTCAACCATTGATATTTTCAAATAAAACACACAAATATTTGGAAAATAACATTTTTGGCATGCACAAAGTTTTCACAAATCAACTTGAACTCACGTCGCTAGATTTAAGCTAAATCTAGAATTTCTCCCAACGTAAGCTTCTTTGATGCAACCCGGATCCTTTAGGCCAAATCTTCCAAAACCTAGATCCACAAGTTTCCAACCATAAGTATTTATCCTCAAATACTTAGAATCATTCCCCAAACATTTAGAACCTAAAATCTCAAATACATCAAGCCTTAATCTTCATAAATGAAGAAGGAGAAGAACACTTCAACTAAACATAACCAAAATCGTCCACAATACTCCAAACGAGAAAGAAAGTGAACAAAATACGATTTTGACCAATTAATCCTTTAATGACATATTATGATTTCTACACATCAAAATATCCAAAAGCCCCAAATATGGTTGTTTTACAACATTTATGAAGATAATCATTTCAAAAGAGTTAAACTATTCCATTAACTCAACCATTGATATTTTCAAGTAAAACACACAAATATTTGGAAAATAACATTTTTAGGATGCACAAATTTTTCACAAATCACCTTGAACTCACCTCGCTAGATTTAAGCTAAATCTAGAATTTCTCCCAACGTAAAGCTTCTTTGATGCAATCCGGATCCTTTAGGCCAAATCTTCCAAAACCTAGATCCATAAGTTTCCAACCATAAGTATTTATCCTCAAATACTTAGAATCATTTCCCAAACATTTAGAACCCAAAATCTCAAATACATCAAGCCCTAATCTTCATAAATGAAGAAGGAAAAGAACACTTCAACTAAACATAACCAAAATTTCCACAATACTCCAAACGAGAAAGAAAGTGAACAAAATATGATTTTGAGCAATTAATCCTTTAATGACATATTATGATTTCTACACATCAAAATATCCAAAAGCCCCAAATATGGTTGTTTTACAACATTATGAAGATAACCATTTCAAAAGAGTTAAACTATTCCATTAACTCAACCATTGATATTTTCAAATAAAACACCCAAATATTTGGAAAATAACATTTTTGGCATGCACAAAGTTTTCACAAATCAACTGGAACTCACGTCGCTAGATTTAAGCTAAATCTAGAATTTCTCCCAACGTAAGCTTCTTTGATGCAACCCGGATCCTTTAGGCCAAATCTTCCAAAACCTAGATCCGCAAGTTTCCAACCATAAGTATTTATCCTCAAATACTTAGAATCATTCCCCAAACATTTAGAACCCAAAATCTCAAATACATCAAGCCCTAATCTTCATAAATGAAGAAGGAGAAGAACACTTCAACTAAACATAACCAAAATCGTCCACAATACTCCAAACGAGAAAGAAAGTGAACAAAATATGATTTTGAGCAATTAATCCTTTAATGACATATTATGATTTCTACACATCAAAATATCCAAAAGCCCCAAATATGGTTGGTTTACAACATTATGAAGATAACCATTTCAAAAGAGTTAAACTATTCCATTAACTCAACCATTGATATTTTCAAGTAAAACACACAAATATTTGGAAAATAACATTTTTGGCATGCTCAAAGTTTTCACAAATCAACTGGAACTCACGTCGCTAGATTAAAGCTAAATCTAGAATTTCTCCCAACGTAAGCTTCTTTGATGCAACCCGGATCCTTTAGGCCAAATCTTCCAAAACCTAGATCCGCAAGTTTCCAACCATAAGTATTTATCCTCAAATACTTAGAATCATTCCCCAAACATTTAGAACCCAAAATCTCAAATACATCAAGCCCTAATCTTCATAAATGAAGAAGGAGAAGAACACTTCAACTAAACATAACCAAAATCGTCCACAATACTCCAAACGAGAAAGAAAGTGAACAAAATATGATTTTGAGCAATTAATTCTTTAATGACATATTATGATTTCTACACATCAAAATATCCAAAAGCCCCAAATATGGTTGTTTTACAACATTTATGAAGATAACCATTTCAAAAGAGTTAAATTATTCCATTAACTCAACCATTGATATTTTCAAGTAAAACACACAAATATTTGGAAAATAACATTTTTGGCATGCACAAAGTTTTCACAAATCAACTGGAACTCACGTCGCTAGATTAAAGCTAAATCTAGAATTTCTCCCAACGTAAGCTTCTTTGATGCAACCCGGATCCTTTAGGCCAAATCTTCCAAAACCTAGATCCGCAAGTTTCCAACCATAAGTATTTATCCTCAAATACTTAGAATCATTCCCCAAACATTTAGAACCCAAAATCTCAAATACATCAAGCCCTAATCTTCATAAATGAAGAAGGAGAAGAACACTTCAACTAAACATAACCAAAATCGTCCACAATACTCCAAACGAGAAAGAAAGTGAACAAAATACGATTTTGACCAATTAATCCTTTAATGACATATTATGATTTCTACACATCAAAATATCCAAAAGCCCCAAATATGGTTGTTTTACAACATTTATGAAGATAATCATTTCAAAAGAGTTAAACTATTCCATTAACTCAACCATTGATATTTTCAAGTAAAACACACAAATATTTGGAAAATAACATTTTTAGGATGCACAAATTTTTCACAAATCAACTTGAACTCACGTCGCTAGATTTAAGCTAAATCTAGAATTTCTCCCAACGTAAAGCTTCTTTGATGCAACCCGGATCCTTTAGGCCAAATCTTCCAAAACCTAGATCCATAAGTTTCCAACCATAAGTATTTATCCTCAAATACTTAGAATCATTTCCCAAACATTTAGAACCCAAAATCTCAAATACATCAAGCCCTAATCTTCATAAATGAAGAAGGAGAAGAACACTTCAACTAAACATAACCAAAATTTCCACAATACTCCAAACGAGAAAGAAAGTGAACAAAATATGATTTTGAGCAATTAATCCTTTAATGACATATTATGATTTCTACACATCAAAATATCCAAAAGCCCCAAATATGGTTGTTTTACAACATTATGAAGATAACCATTTCAAAAGAGTTAAACTATTCCATTAACTCAACCATTGATATTTTCAAGTAAAACACACAAATATTTGGAAAATAACATTTTTGGCATGCTCAAAGTTTTCACAAATCAACTGGAACTCACGTCGCTAGATTAAAGCTAAATCTAGAATTTCTCCCAACGTAAGCTTCTTTGATGCAACCCGGATCCTTTAGGCCAAATCTTCCAAAACCTAGATCCGCAAGTTTCCAACCATAAGTATTTATCCTCAAATACTTAGAATCATTCCCCAAACATTTAGAACCCAAAATCTCAAATACATCAAGCCCTAATCTTCATAAATGAAGAAGGAGAAGAACACTTCAACTAAACATAACCAAAATCGTCCACAATACTCCAAACGAGAAAGAAAGTGAACAAAATATGATTTTGAGCAATTAATTCTTTAATGACATATTATGATTTCTACACATCAAAATATCCAAAAGCCCCAAATATGGTTGTTTTACAACATTTATGAAGATAACCATTTCAAAAGAGTTAAATTATTCCATTAACTCAACCATTGATATTTTCAAGTAAAACACACAAATATTTGGAAAATAACATTTTTGGCATGCACAAAGTTTTCACAAATCAACTTGAACTCACGTCGCTAGATTTAAGTTAAATCTAGAATTTCTCCCAACGTAAGCTTCTTTGATGCAACCCGGATCCTTTAGGGCAAATCTTCCAAAACCTAGATCCACAAGTTTCCAACCATAAGTATTTATCCTCAAATACTTAGAATCATTCCCCAAACATTTAGAACCCAAAATCTCAAATACATCAAGCCCTAATCTTCATAAATGAAGAAGGAGAAAAACACTTCAACTAAACATAACCAAAATCGTCCACAATACTCCAAACGAGAAAGAAAGTGAACAAAATATGATTTTGAGCAATTAATCCTTTAATGACATATTATGATTTCTACACATCAAAATATCCAAAAGCCCCAAATATGGTTGTTTTACAACATTATGAAGATAACCATTTCAAAAGAGTTAAACTATTCCATTAACTCAACCATTGATATTTTCAAGTAAAACACACAAATATTTGGAAAATAACATTTTTGGCATGCACAAAGTTTTCACAAATCAACTTGAACTCACGTCGCTAGATTTAAGCTAAATCTAGAATTTCTGCCAACGTAAGCTTCTTTGATGCAACCCGGATCCTATAAGCCAAATCTTCCAAAACCTAGATCCGCAAGTTTCCAACCATAAGTATTTATCCTCAAATACTTAGAATCATTCCCCAAACATTTAGAACCCAAAATCTCAAATACATCAAGCCCTAATCTTCATAAATGAAGAAGGAGAAGAAGACTTCAACTAAACATAACCAAAATCGTCCACAATACTCCAAACGAGAAAGAAAGTGAACAAAATATGATTTTGAGCAATTAATCCTTTAATGACATATTATGATTTCTACACATCAAAATATCCAAAAGCCCCAAATATGGTTGTTTTACAACATTTATGAAGATAACCATTTCAAAAGAGTTAAACTATTCCATTAACTCAACCATTGATATTTTCAAGTAATACACACATATTTTTCACAAATCACCTTGAACTCACGTCGCTAGATTTAAGCTAAATCTAGAATTTCTCCCAACGTAAGCTTCTTTGATGCAACCTGGATCCTTTAGGCCAAATCTTCCAAAACCTAGATCCACAAGTTTCCAACCATAAGTATTTATCCTCAAATACTTAGAATCATTCCCCAAACATTTAGATCCCAAAATCTCAAATACATCAAGCCCTAATCTTCATAAAGGAAGAAGGAGAAGAACATTTCTACTAAACATAAGCAAAATCGTCCACAATACTCCAAACGAGAAAGAAAGTGAACAAAATATGATTTTGAGCAATTAATCCTTTAATGACATATTATGATTTCTACACATCAAAATATCCAAAAGCCCCAAATATGGTTGTTTTACAACATTATGAAGATAACCATTTCAAAAGAGTTAAACTATTCCATTAACTCAACCATTGATATTTTCAAATAAAACACCCAAATATTTGGAAAATAACATTTTTGGCATGCACAAAGTTTTCACAAATCAACTTGAACTCACGTCGCTAGATTTAAACTAAATCTAGAATTTCTCCCAACGTAAGCTTATTTGATGCAACCCGGATCCTTTAGGCCAAATCTTCCAAAACCTAGATCCACAAGTTTCCAACCATAAGTATTTATCATCTAATACCTAATCATTCCCCAAACATTTAGAACCTAAAATCTCAAATACATCAAGCCTTAATCTTCATAAATGAAGAAGGAGAAGAACACTTCAACTAAACATAACCAAAATCGTCCACAATACTCCAAACGAGAAAGAAAGTGAACAAAATATGATTTTGACCAATTAATCCTTTAATGACATATTATGATTTCTACACATCAAAATATCCAAAAGCCCCAAATATGGTTGTTTTACAACATTTATGAAGATAACCATTTCAAAAGAGTTAAACTATTCCATTAACTCAACCATTGATATTTTCAAGTAAAACACACAAATATTTGGAAAATAACATTTTTAGCATGCACAAATTTTTCACAAATCACCTTGAACTCACCTCACTAGATTTAAGCTAAATCTAGAATTTCTACCAACGTAAGCTTCTTTGATGCAACCCGGATCCTTTAGGCCAAATCTTCCAAAACCTAGATCCACAAGTTTCCAACCATAAGTATTTATCCTCAAATACTTAGAATCATTCCCCAAACATTTAGAACCCAAAATCTCAAATACATCAAGCCCTAATCTTCATAAATGAAGAAGGAGAAGAACACTTCAACTAAACATAACCAAAATCGTCCACAATACTCCAAACGAGAAAGAAAGTGAACAAAATATGATTTTGAGCAATTAATTCTTTAATGACATATCATGATTTCTACACATCAAAATATCCAAAAGCCCCAAATATGGTTGTTTTACAACATTTATGAAGATAACCATTTCAAAAGAGTTAAATAAATCCATTAACTCAACCATTGATATTTTCAAGTAAAACACAAAAATATTTGGAAAATAACATTTTTGGCATGCTCAAAGTTTTCACAAATCAACTGGAACTCACGTCGCTAGATTAAAGCTAAATCTAGAATTTCTCCCAACGTAAGCTTCTTTGATGCAACCCGGATCCTTTAGGCCAAATCTTCCAAAACCTAGATCCGCAAGTTTCCAACCATAAGTATTTATCCTCAAATACTTAGAATCATTCCCCAAACATTTAGAACCCAAAATCTCAAATACATCAAGCCCTAATCTTCATAAATGAAGAAGGAGAAGAACACTTCAACTAAACATAACCAAAATCGTCCACAATACTCGAAACGAGAAAGAAAGTGAACAAAATATGATTTTGAGCAATTAATCCTTTAATGACATATTATGATTTCTACACATCAAAATATCCAAAAGCCCCAAATATGGTTGTTTTATAACATTTATGAAGATAACCATTTCAAAAGAGTTAAACTATTCCATTAACTCAACCATTGATATTTTCAAGTAAAACACACAAATTTTTCACAAATCACCTTGAACTCACGTCGCTAGATTTAAGCTAAATCTAGAATTTCTCCCAACGTAAGCTCCTTTGATGCAACCCGGATCCTTTAGGCCAAATCTTCCAAAACCTAGATTCACAAGTTTCCATCCATAAGTATTTATCCTCAAATACTTAGAATCATTCCCGAAACATTTAGAACCTAAAATCTCAAATACATCAAGCCTTAATCTTCATAAATGAAGAAGGAGAAGAACACTTCAACTAAACATAACCAAAATCGTCCACAATACTCCAAACGAGAAAGAAAGTGAACAAAATATGATTTTGACCAATTAATCCTTTAATGAAATATTATGATATCTACACATCAAAATATCCAAAAGCCCCAAATATGGTTGTTTTACAACATTTATGAAGATAACCATTTCAAAAGAGTTAAACTATTCCATTAACTCAACCATTGATATTTTCAAGTAAAACACACAAATATTTGGAAAATAACATTTTTGGCATGCACAAAGTTTTCACAAATCAACTTGAACTCACGTCGCTAGATTTAAGCTAAATCTAGAATTTCTCCCAACGTAAGCTTCTTTGATGCAACCCGGATCCTTTAGGCCAAATCTTCCAAAACCTAGATCCGCAAGTTTCCAACCATAAGTATTTATCCTCAAATACTTAGAATCATTCCCCAAACATTTAGAACCCAAAATCTCAAATACATCAAGCCCTAATCTTCATAAATGAAGAAGGAGAAGAACACTTCAACTAAACATAACCAAAATCGTCCACAATACTCCAAACGAGAAAGAAAGTGAACAAAATATGATTTTGAGCAATTAATCCTTTAATGACATATTATGATTTCTACACATCAAAATATCCAAAAGCCCCAAATATGGTTGTTTTACAACATTTATGAAGATAACCATTTCAAAAGAGTTAAACTATTCCATTAACTCAACCATTGATATTTTCAAGTAAAACACACAAATTTTTCACAAATCACCTTGAACTCACCTCGCTAGATTTAAGCTAAATCTAGAATTTCTCCCAACGTAAGCTCATTTGATGCAACCCGGATCCTTTAGGCCAAATCTTCCAAAACCTAGATCCACAAGTTTCCAACCATAAGTATTTATCCTCAAATACTTAGAATCATTCCCCAAACATTTAGAACCTAAAATCTCAAATACATCAAGCCTTAATCTTCATAAATGAAGAAGGAGAAGAACACTTCAACTAAACATAACCAAAATCGTCCACAATACTCCAAACGAGAAAGAAAGTGAACAAAATATGATTTTGACCAATTAATCCTTTAATGACATATTATTATTTCTACACATCAAAATATCCAAAAGCCCCAAATATGGTTGTTTTACAACATTTATGAAGATAACCATTTCAAAAGAGTTAAACTATTCCATTAACTCAACCATTGATATTTTCAAGTAAAACACACAAATATTTGGAAAATAACATTTTTAGCATGCACAAATTTTTCACAAATCACCTTGAACTCACCTCGCTAGATTTAAGCTAAATCTAGAAATTCTCCCAACGTAAGCTCCTTTGATGCAACCCGGATCCTTTAGGCCAAATCTTCCAAAACCTAGATCCACAAGTTTCCAACCATAAGTATTTATCCTCAAATACTTAGAATCATTCCCCAAACATTTAGAACCCAAAATCTCAAATACATCAAGCCCTAATCTTCATAAATGAAGAAGGAGAAAAACACTTCAACTAAACATAACCAAAATAATGTCTCTAAACGTGTTCATGCTTTGAGAATTGAGGTTGATGCAATTCAAGAGGCGGTTGATTCTGATCCGTCTAATCCGGTTTTACATGACGATCTTGCACATGTCTTGGTAGCCTTTCAAGAGGCTTTGCATGTGGAAGATGATAATTTTCGACAATGGGCTAAGGTTCGTTGGCTGGCGGATGGAGACATGAATTCCTCTTTTTTCCACAAAGTTGTTAAGGAAAAACGGACGCGGAACCGTATTGATTCGGTGATGGATTCGGATGGTCAGGTGTTTTCTGGAGCGGGTTTTGAGAATGTGTTTGTTGAGCATTTTCGCACCATTCTTGGGGAGCATGACACGGAAGTCAACCCGATCTTGCCCATGGATTTCTTCCCTAACCGATTGTCTATTTCTGATGCTAATTTTATGATACGTCAAATCACTAAGGAAGAGGTTAAGCGTGCTATGTTTGATATTGGTGATGATAGAGCTCCGGGTTCGGATGGTTTTACGTCCAAATTTTACAAAGCATCTTGGGATATTGTGGGAAAGGACGTTGAACTTGCGGTACAAGATTTCTTCTACCGTGGTCGTCTAGCTTGGGGGTTAAATCACACATCCATATGCCTTATTCCTAAGATCCCTAGTGCCTTTCGGGTTACGGAGTTTCGACCTATCTCGTTGTGTAATGTGATCTACAAATGCATTACTAAGATCATCTCATGGAGAATTAAGGATTTTCTTGATACTCTAGTTAGTTCTAACCAATCGGCTTTTATTCCCGGAAGAAGGATAACGGATAATATTCTTATGGCACATGAGTTGGTGGTTGGCTATGATCGTGGGAATGGTCCTCCAAGGTGCTCATTCAAAATCGATATCCAAAAGGCGTATGATTCGGTGGATTGGGGCTTTCTCTCCGGGGTTTTACAAGGGATGGGATTCCATCCGATTATGCACCATTGGATCATGGAGGCTGTCTCTACCACATCTTATTCGGTTATGGTGAACGGTTAGACCTATGGTTTTTTTAAAGGTAAGCGGGGCATTAGGCAAGGATGCCCTCTTTCACCATATTTGTTTACTCTTGTGATGGAAGCCTTTACATGTTTCCTACATCGAAGAATTGTGGAAGCTCCTGATTTTCGGTATCATAAGGGTTGCTCTCGGCTAATTGTAGAGATTCCAAGACCGACTTAATAAGTTGTAATCTGCCTCCAAAAGAGAGAAACTTCGATTTCCAATTAATAATACGGGCACGTACCTTAGCAACAAGAGGGCTAAAATCCTCCACCGAAAGCTTCTTTGACGAAAGCGGGACTCCCAAATACCGAAAAGGGAAAGAACCAATCTGAAACGGCAATATAGTCATGATTTCCTGCATGACATTATGATGAACATTGGAACAGTAGATTGAGCTCTTTTCCATACTAGGCCGCAAACCAGAACAATCAGCAAAAGCATCAAGAACTTTTTTAACCACTTTTATCGATGGGATATCGCCTCTACAAAAGACCATAAGGTCATCAGCAAAATTTAAATATTTTCTTTGACCTGCACTCACTAGCAAAGTGACCTATCTTTTCACAGTTATAGCAAGTGGTAGTTGCCTTATCAACAGGGGTTGAAGATTTAGGCTTGTCAGTGAGGGAAAGAGGTTTATTTCTTCTGAAGTTACTCTTTCTGGCAAATCTCCTGAAAGAATTTGTTAGGAGGGCCAGTGACTCATCAATTTTTGAAGGACCAGCTTCTGATGATTCATCAGAGTTAGACTCCAACTTAGTGATAGTGATAGTAGATCGTTGAGTAGGCACCAACTATGAAGAGAGTAAAGCAACAGTTGTGCTTTTGGAATCTTTTACAAGATTCTTCTTAAGATGACACGACTGCTCATGATTGAGCATAGTGCCATATAAGGTAGAAAGGGTCATAGATTTCAGATCCTTTGAGAGTTTAAGACACATAGAATAAGTGTCCCAACTTTCAGGAAGACATTCCAGAAACTTTGTCAGGATCTCAAAGTTAGAATATTTCTTACCAACAGTTTTTAAGTCAATGATTAAACAGTTAAAACGTTGGTGAACTTCAGAGAGAGTTTTATTCTTACCACAAATGAAGCTTTCGTACTGTCTTACCAGGTTAATCTTTCTTGAGTCCTGGACTTCAGATGTACCTTCATATTGAACACAGATTGTGTCCCACATGGCTTTAGAGGTTTTCAGGTTCATGATGGAGTGGTAGACTTCATCAGGAAGAGCCATAGAGAGGATGGATCTGGCCTTAGTGTTGATGGCCACTTTCTTCTTGTCTTCATCAGTCCAAGTGTTAACTGCCTTGGGAATGATTCTTTCAGGAATGGCAGCTCTAGTAGCAGTGCCTGGAACTTTAGGGTCAATCATTACAGGGACATATGGACCATTCTCGATGTAGTAAGGCATAGTAGGATCTACACCTTCCAAGAAGAGCATCATCCTATTTTTCCATAGATTGAAATTATCTCTGGAAAATCTAGGGGGTTCAACAAGAGAACCATTATCGATATGTATTAGAGTTTAACTATCGTTGATATGTACTAAGACTGTTCAGTACCGCTGATAGGAAACTCACGCTCTTTAAATTACACATTCACCGAACACTGTTCATCAGCAAGCCCTGAGCATGTTCAGCCTTACTGATGATCGCTGATACTTTATGTTGTTTACTTATGATCCCTGAAGACATGTTTCACGTCAACCATGTTCTTCGCTGAAGTCAAAGATCAAGCCAAAGAACCAGCGACAAGTCTACTAATGAACTGATGCGGATATCAGCGAAGCCAAGACATGTCCACTCAACGTGAAGTTTCAAGTAGAAGACTTCAGCGAACGCTGAACTTTATCATTCTCTGATAAAGAATCCTTCAGCGAACGCTGATCATGAAGCCTCCTCTACAAGCAACTTTTGTCTTACCTCCTTGCACGTCTCCGTACGATAATGTCAGAACGGACATCCCTTTTGTCCATAATCGTACAACCAACTCTGATTCTACACTGTTCATCAGCGTCCACTAGGTTGTCTACTGAAGTCAAACCATGCAACCAACCAGAGGCTGCCACATGTAAAGTTGTACTCACATGCATTAAATGCATGCAGTATATAAAGGAAACCCTACTTAATTTTTGAAGTGCTGGGCCATTCCTTATCTTTGCTGAATCTGTGTGTTAGAATATTTTCCTTAATATTCTTAATTTCTCTCTATCTTATTTCTAGTGCAAGAAATCTTAGTGATTCTTATAGTTTGTTTAGATTAGGTTTATTTCTTAATCTTGTTCTGCAACAAACTGTAAATTGTTTGATACATATCAATAAACAATTTAGAAAAGTAAAAATCGTGTGTTTGTATTCAACCCCCCTTCTACAAACTTGTATAACCCCTTTGGGACCAACAAGTGGTATCAGAGCAGATTGTTTAATCTCATAAACAAGATCTTGCTTATACTAATCTCTTTTCTCTTCCTTGCTATTTTCTAAAAATGGCTAACACCACAAACACAAACTATATCAGTCAGCTCAAAATAATTTGCAAATATCAGTTAAAATTATTCGTTCGGACAATGGCACAGAATTCGAGAACAGAATCTTGGGAGATTTCTATGAATCGAACGGTATTATTCAACAAGTTTCTGCGGCCAGAACTCCTGAACAGAATGGTGTGGTGGAAAGACGAAACAGAACGTTAGTCGAATCCGCAAGAACGATGTTGGCTTACTCAAATCTACCATTATTTCTTTAGGCCGAGGCTATCGCAACATGTTACACTCAGAATCGTCCTGTCATTAATCGCCGGTTCAGTAAAACTCCTTATGAGATAATGAACAACCGGAAGCTAAACATAAAGCACTTTCGTGTTTTTGGTTGTAAAAGCTTTGTATTGAACGATAAGGAGAATCGTAACAAGTTCAGTCCGAAAGTGATTGATGGAATCTTTGTTGGATATTCTTTCTTCGCAGCTTCATATCGTATCTATCTGAAGCAGTCCAGAACCATAATTGAGAGCGTGAATGTAAAGTTTGATGAGCATAACGAAATGGCTTCTGATCACAACAGTTCAGAACCCGTGATAACTGGAATACTAGCTTCTGAACAATTCAGTTCAGAACCTGTTCCAAAACTGAATCAGGATCAACCCTCATCTTCTAAATCTCATTTAACTGATCTTGATTATTTGTTTGATGATTTTTATGATGAATATTTTGGTACTTACAAATTATCTGATGTTCTTAATAGGAATAAACCCGCATCTACAACAATTTCCGATGTCGTTCCTACTACTGATATAGATGCAACTCAATCAACAACGATTGATGTTTGCAGTTTGATGTGTGTTTGCATGTGTTTAGGGGGAGACAAGAAAAAAAATTGATAATTTGTCGAGGGAGAGCATATACACATATACATACATGTGTTTGATCAAGTTGTGTGTAAATCATTGAAGATAAGGTAAGTCTTCTAAATTCAAGTTTTTGTGCAAACCCTAATTGATGGAAAGTTATTTTTCAAAATCTTATGCATCATTGTAGGGGGAGCAAAATGTTTTTGAAAAACAGTTGGAGAGAACAAGTTAAAAGTTGGACATCTTTTAACTTGGAAAAGTTGATTTTTGAAAAAGTGAAAAAGTCAGATTTTTTGAAAATAAAATGTCCAAGTATAGGAAGTTATCGCACAAGGCTCATCCGATAACAGCTGTTCATCGCACAAGCCTTGTACGACAACTATCCTCATCGCACAAGTTTCATACGATAACAACTGTTCATCGTACAAGCTTTGTCTGATAAGAGCTTTCATCGCACATGACTTGTCCGATAAGTACTGTTCATCAGGGCTTATTGTACAAACTTTATCCAAGAACTTTGAATGCCTTCATCGCATACGCTTCATGCGATGAAGATGAACTTCTTGTACATCCTTCGTACGATAAGTTGACTCATGGCAGGTCAAACCTTGGACCAATCAGATTGTGCCACGTGTCACTCACTCCTAGGTTCTGTAAATAGAACGAGTTGTCGAACGATTTTTCACTTCTAACTTCTCGCACATCGCGTTTCTCTCTCAAAACTGTGTTGGTTGATTTTTCGAGTGTGTTGCTGTTATTGATTGCATTCGATTCGTAATCATCACAGATTAGTGATTCTATCACTTTTCAATCATTTCGTCAATTACATTTCCTGTTAGAATCATTTTCTTGATGAAAATCGATCTTTTGTGTTAGATAAGGTATAGGGTATTGATATTTTGTGACCTTTCTGGCATTAAAAATCGATCTTTTAGTGAAATGCGTATAGGGTATTGATATTTTGTGAGCTTTCATTGGTGTCTTAGAATCTGGGTTTGAAACTTCAAGATATTTTCGAAGTACTCATAGTTGTCAGACAAAGAATGTATTCAAACATTCATAGTTGTCGCACAAAACTGATATTCATTCTGGTCGGACACGTCTCATGTGATAACTTTTTCATCGCACAAGTGTCATCCGTTAAGAGGTGTCGTGCGATTAGGCTTGATGCTTTGTCCGACAACCAATTAGACATAGGAATATTTTGAGACTTTTTTCTCAAAAAGTGGTTACTTGCGATCATTATCCCAGTGTTGTGACATGTTCTAAAACAGATCAAATGGCACATAATCAAGAGCATGGTGATGGAAATTCCTCCGATGAAAATACAATTATTCCATCACATCCATCGGTGAACGCGCGAAATCCGGATGACGAGCTTATTCTTCCAAACAATAAGTTGCCAATCAAGCACAATAATTACACTTTCGACACAAATATAAGATTGGACTATCACATTGTGGTTGAAATCCTCAAAGGTCATCCGCTCCGCACTGCTCTAGAAAAAACACAGCTTGTACCTGCAATCTATCTGCAATAGGCATGGCACACTATTCAGTTTGTGCCTAGATCAGAATCAAATCAGTTTTTCACGTTGAAAGTTGAACATTTTGACGCGAAGCTGACTCTTAAAAGACTCAGAACCGTTCTGGATCTTCCATTTTCCAACAACTTTGATGATATGATTTCTGAAGAAGATTTGTGTCGTGACATCATGCTATTGGGATATAATGACATCAAAGATGGAGTTCTTACACGTGCTTCCAAATTCAAAAGGAGGTGTCTACCACCACTGTATTATACACTGCTTAGCATCATCAATAGGTGTATGACTTCAAAGCATACGATGCTCGATACTGGTAGTATTTCAGTGCTACGAATATTTTTTCATGTCGTGGTTTTTGATCGCAAGATAGACTTCGCTATTCTGATCTGGAATGAGCTAATAGAAGTTCTTGCCGACAAGTCCAAATTGCCCAAAGCAAGAACCTTTGTACCATTTCAGAGATTTCATCAAATAGTCACCTGATACATCATGGAAGCCAATCAACAAATACCGAGACGCGAAGGAGCTTTACTTGGTCCAGCTCAATGGACGCATTACATCAGAATTCCCACAGATTTGCAATTTCCTCGTGTTATGGTCTTACCTGAAGTTGTACTTGCTTACGCTGACCAGGAGTCACCATTCATGAGTGAGTATAGAGAAGAGAATGCACTTATGGCCCGGCCAGATTCGGAGGGGCCTACCCAAAGTGCCATCCCACTTAGAGAGAGGAGTGAGGGTATAGTTATTAGAGACAAAGTTCAAGCTACTGGGATACTTGAACAGGGTGAGACGACCGGTAAAAACATTGTGAGGGGAACTGGTGTTGGGGGTGCTCCTGGTCAGTCGTCTCGTGCGAACGTTGATGATGATGAAGAAAGCCTTGGTTCTTCTGATTCCGAGGATCTTTCTGCTGATATTGATGATCCAGCTAATATATATTTTGCATGTTCTAGTTCAGATGAAGCTGATGATGAGACAGAGGCTGAGGAGGATAGTTCAGATGATGATCAACACGATGATCACGATAACTTTGAAATTGTTGTTACTTCCGAGCCTAAATCTGGTGCTCGAGAGGAAATAACGAGTTCTAAGGGAGCTTTAGTTGAAACAGAAATACAAGTGAGGTCAAGTGAGATGGAAAGAAAAAAAGATGGTGAGTGTGTGACAGGATCAACTAAAGTTTTAACTACTAATCCTATCCAAACCGAGTCTATACGGGTAGCCATATCTACTGTCAGTGAGTGTCCGTCGCCACAAGACATTGAAAAAGACATAGTGGACCCAGCTATGCAATGAACAACCCCACTCGGCCACTCATCAACTTCTTTACAAATTAATGTTTCATCTTCTCACAGGGGATTAGCACAAAGTCTATCGGCAACACACTCGGTGTTTGCTGGTATTGAACAAGGTAGGCAATTGCCCCGGCCACCGCCTTCATTTGTACACACTTCGAGTCTAGAGCCCTTTGCATTTACTTCATTTCCTAGGACACAACGACCACCAATCACAACATCATTGGTGACATAAAATGTTGGAGTTCTTCGTGACCCAACCGGAACACTGCTAGTATTGCCGCCATTTATTGGTGCTTTACGAGGACAGGGTGGAAGTCCTGTCAACGTTAACACTATGCCAGCGTTGAACACAGGCCATGCAGTCTCTTCGACTGTCATGTCAACCAGTAACCTAAGTGGTCTGGGTGTTACCCCGATTCATGCAGAACAGATCAGATCATTGATGGGTCCTCCTCCCCACAACTTTGTCTCGGTAAAGCTCTTGGAGTTGGCTATTACTTAACTGAAGAATTCGTACAAAGCTCAGATTGTGGAATTAAAAGAAATTGTTGACAAGTGATCTCATGAGTGAGGAGAGCTGTAAAAGGAAAGTCTGTCGTGGAATCTTCATCCACCGCTACTGAATCTCAACTTGACACACGATCTCAGCCTATCCCACCGAATAAGGTATTCCCTAATCTACCTTTACATGAACTTAAGTCTCAAATGCTTACCAGATTATTAGAACAAGGAGACAACAACACTCAAGAAGAAGTTGATTTACTTGGTCTTCTTAGACGCCAAACCGAACAACAAACCAACCTACCAACCCAAGCTGATATCCAAACACTACAACAATCCACATCTGACATGACCAAAGCTATCTCTTTCGGGTTTACAACCCTTTCTGACCGTATAAAAGTTTTGGAGGAAAAGTGTGACGTTCAAGCCCAAACCACTAAACGAAAGCATGATGATCAAGATCCCGATCCTGATCACCATGAGGGGGAGATGAGTAAGAGGAAGAAAGTTGGAGAATCTTGTGGTTCTGGTGTTCAAACTAAAATTTTTGATGTTGGTACTGGTATTGGTGGTACTGAAAATGTACAAGCAAGTGATGTTTTGGGAGTTCTGGATGATATCATTCCCACGGTTGAAAAGTCGGGTGGAAGTGATAACAGAACGGAAGAGGAAAGAATGGCTGAAGATCTGATACAGGATATCATTTATGTGGATTTAGAGGATGAACCTGAAGTGACAGTTGTAAAGATAAATGAGGAGTTAGATGATGTATTTGATGGTACAAATGTACAACCTGGAGATCCTGATTATGATGATGAAAGTATTCCTACTGATGCTCAACCATATCCTGTTATTGATGTTCAAGTCATACCTGATCTACCGGAAAGAAAAGATAAAAGACCCGGTATCAGAGGCAGAGATGAGAAACTTTCCGATGCTGATTGATAGGGAATCATTGATTGAAAGAAGATGCCACAAAATAAGAATCACTACTCCATTTCAGGAAGACATTAGGAGTGATCTATTTGTGAAGCAAGTTCAACCAATTGATAAGATAAAGTTGTACTCCATTGAGAAATTCCCACCTCTACATCAAATTGAGTATCTGCGTCTTATGAGCAACAAAGACAGAGAACTCAGATTTGTGAAAACTGACAAGGAGATAGTCAAGATTTCAAACATTGAGTCAGAGAAGATTCTGAATGTTTGGTATCCTAGATTTACTGTCTACCGTACAGATTGCAACGAATGGTCTTTCAGTGAAGCAGACTTCAAGTCATTAACTTGTGAAGATTTCTTCAGGTTATATGACATACTTGCAAGGCTTCCAAATAAAGATAAGACTTGTTCTGAAGCGTATCAAGCAGTAAAGAGGTTCATGAAGATTTTGGTAAAGCTTGCTTACTTGACTTATTTTCAACTGGCGTTGGAGGGAAATTAGATCAAAGTAAATGTCAGGAGGCCAAACAGAAATCTGCCAAATATTCAAGGTATTCCATTATACACTATGTTAGAAAAACCAGAATTTAGGGTTGTCTATCACAATGGGCAGAAAAAGAAGAAGTTCTTGAGGCTAATTTAGGTCAACAAGTTATGTGATGGTACTCTGAACATGGTAAAGATTCGATTCACTGAAAATACCAGACTTGATGAACAAAAGAAAGTGCCTCTTAAAGACAAAGAGAAGGTGTTGATTGACAAAGCTCTGAAAGCAATTCAAGACAGACTGGAATACAGGAATGCATTGAGAAGATTTAAAATCATCTTTGGGATCAGAAAAAGATACATATCTCCAGAGCAACTGATGAGATAAACTTTTGTATTTTCTTACTTGGATACAAAGGGGGAGAATGTTAGTGCTGAAATTGTAAGTTGTATCCAAGTAGAAGGGTCTAACTTGTAAATTCTACTCTAAGTATAACAGGCTTAGGTAGAGTTAGTTTTACATAACTTTGGGATTTAACATCAAGATACTTTGTCATATTCTCTCTACACCTTTTGTAATTGTTTCTTGAGATTAATGAGAGATGACTTGAGTATTGCTTGATCATTGTTTGTTTACTTGTTTCTGGGATCACAATCCTCTATATTATCCTTGTACCTCTAGTAAGAGAAGAGAAATGGAGTATGGCAGGACCCACCATCAAAACCTATCCTCTATCAACCCTAAAACCCACAATCCACCCCAATGGATACCCATTCTGCAGGCCTATCTCTGAGAAGATGATAGATTATGTCATAGACGAAGACGTACTACAGAAGTACACACATGGATTTAGGACTCCCAAACCGAGTCCTGAAACCCTACCATATATAGGACTAGTGTAACATCCCATATCCCATATACACAACATATCACACAATATAACACAAATAGATATAACAAACGAACTTAACATTTCATATACGGTCCAGTAGTCTTTTACAATAGAAAGAAACACACTTGTAATACAATCCTTGTACTATTTGCATACATAACATTTAACATTTCCATAACAACTACTAAATAAGTCAAAAAGCTTCGTCTTATAGTCCTCCTTACTAGCCATCCATCTCATACTCTACTTACTTGCCCTTACTTGATCCGCCACCTGGAATACATATTTTTAAAACAAAATGAGGGTTAGACCTGATGGTCTAAGTGAGAAACCCCTGTTAGTCTAAAAACCATTTATATAAACTTCATTCATATAAATCACGCCACATAATTACATATATCCAATCAAGTTCACACATCGTGTACCTTTCCTTCTCATTTCCTCCTGGCCATATTAGTGGTAGCAAGCCAACTAATAATATACAACGCTGCACAACATCTACAGCCAAACAACGCTATACAAGTTCTATAGCCAATCACACCGGTCTTAAACCCGGCCAACGTATTATAACACATTTATAATACACATGTAAATATAATACCTCACTATATTATAATTCACCTACAAGCACATAATTATCAACAGTTTCACTCTCAACTCCACACATATATGTATTCCAGTTAAAAAGTGTTTTCAAAACAAAACTCACCTGTTTTGGTTATTTCACACGTTCGTAAGCTTCTTTCAAAACGATCCTATCCCTTACCACGATTCCACGGAATCTGAAAACAAGTTAAGATACACAATCGCTTTACTAACCAACCACATAAAGCCTAACAATTTCTCATTCTCAACTGTCCCAATACACACTGCATTTAACTTACTACCGGGACTACACAGGGTACCGGGACTTTCACAGTACCGGGACTCTTAGCACCGGTTGTTCCTATACCAGGAGTTCCTACTACCGGGAGTCCATAATACCGGAACTCTCATTACCGGAAGTCTGCTATACCGGGAATCCACACTACCGGGAGTTCACGTTACCGGGAGTCCACACTACCGGGACTCCTCCGGAAGTTGAATATACCGGGATTTCACATTACCGGGAGTTCCAAGAACACAGTCGGTTCTATTTTACCCAGATTCAGATTAACCGTATACAACCTCAAATTCAAACATTATAATCCGGTAGAAACTGTCTAAAGCTGATTACTAACATAAAAGACCAAAGAGCTTACCTCAAAATCGAATTCAACCTAGTCGATTGATGCGATGACCGTAACTTTCTTCTTTCTGCTTCTCTTCGCCTCCACACACACACATTCACTTTCTAAATTAGGTTATGAGGATATATCTGAAGTTAAGAGATATTATTAACCCATACTTACCAATTGAACCTCTAACTTCTCACATATAACCCAAACACCCCTAAACTTATATATTTTCCAAACATACCCTAAACATCTAACTTTAAGGTTAACTTTATTTAACGGAAAAAGGGGATTTAACTAACAGACTTACCCGGGGTATTACATCATCTCCCCCTTAAAATAATTCCGTCCCGGAATTCGGTTAAGCAAAAAGATGAGGGTATTGGGCTCTCATTTCCGATTCAGATTCCCACATAGCATCTTGACCTTTATGATGTTTCCACTGAACTTTCACTTGTCTGACCTCCTTATTCCGCAACACTTTAACCTTATGATCAATTATAGCTTCTGGCTCTTCTACATAATTCAGTCTTTCGTCGACTTGTATCTCTGGTAGGGAGACTGCCTGATCTTGAGTAACCAGACACTTTCGGAAGTTTGATATGTGAAATGCATTATGAATTTTGCTCAATTCTGATGGAAGATCTAATCTGTAAGCTACTTCCCCGATCCTTTCGGTGATTGCAAATGGTCCAATATACCTTGGGCTAAGTTTACCTTGTCGACCAAATCTGATGACTCCTTTCCACGGCGAAACCTTTAACATTACGTAATCCCCAACTTGAAATTCCAACGGCTTTCGACGGCGATCAGCGTAACTCTTCTGTCTATCTTGAGCCACTTTCAATCTTTCTCGGATCTGGGTAACCTTATCGGAGGTTAACTGAACAATTTCCGGCCCCGCTAGCTGTTTTTCTCCCACTTCGTTCCAGCACAGAGGCGTTCGGCATTTCCTACCATACAGTACTTCGAATGGTGCCGCTTGTATACTGGAGTGATAACTGTTGTTGTAAGCGAATTCGATTAACGGTAAATACTTATCCCACGATCCCCCAAAATCAACAATGCAAGCCCGGAGCATATCTTCTAAGGTCTGAATTGTTCGTTCACTCTGCCCATCAGTTTGAGGATGATACACCGTACTTAACTTTATCTGAGTCCCCATTTCCCTTTGAAAACTTCTCCAAAATCTTGAAGTAAAACGACTATCACGATCAGAAATGATCGAGATTGGAACTCCATGTCGAGTTACTATTTCATCAATGTACAACTTAGCTAATCGCTCCAATGAATCGGTTTCCTTTATCGGTAGGAAGTGTGCAGACTTTGTCAACCTGTCGACGATCACCCAAATAGAATCGAATCCCTTCGGAGTTCTTGGTAGCTTTGTGATAAAGTCCGTGGTAATCTGCTCCCACTTCCACATAGGTATTTCTAGTCGTTGTAGTTGACAAAATGGCTTTTGATGTTCGATCTTTACCTTCTTACAAGTATCACACCGTTCTACATACTGAGCAATCCCTCTTTTTATCCCCGACCACCAATAGAATTGCTTTAGGTCTTTATACATCTTGTTTGTACCTGGGTGAATAGAGAAACGGGATTGATGAGCTTCTTGTAAAACACGATCACGTAACCCACCCAATCGAGGTACCCACACTCTATTCCCCAGACACAATAACCCGCGATCACCCCTTTCTAACAATGCTGACATTCCCACTAACCGTTCTGATTTCAGGTGTTCCTCCTGATAAGCCTCCACTTGACACTTTTGTAATTCATCAACTAAGTTGGGTAGGAGTTCAGTTCGTAGCGAAATAACTTTTATTGTTCCGCTCCTTTCTTGACGACTGAGTGCATCTGCCACCACATTCGCCTTTCCCGGGTGATAAAGGATTTCACAGTCGTAATCATTCAGCAGTTCCAACCATCTCCTTTGTCTCATATTTAGTTCCTTCTGATCAAAGAGGTGTTGAAGACTCTTGTGATCAGTATAAATCTGACATTTGGAACCATACAAATAATGTCTCTAAATCTTTAACGCAAAGACGACTGCTGCAAGTTCCATATCGTGCGTAGGATACTGCCGTTCATGATTCTTCAGTTGGCGAGAAGCATAAGCTATAACCTTTCCGCGCTGCATAAGCACACATCCCAATCCCAATTTAGACGCATCACTGTAAACGACAAAGTCTTCAGAACCTTCAGGTAGTGATAGAATTGGCACGCTGCACAGTTTCTCTTTCAATATTCTGAATGCCTCGTCCTGTTCCGCTTTCCATTCAAACTTCAAATTCTTTCGGGTCAGCTTAGTCAAAGGCGTTGCGATACGAGAGAAGTCCTTTATGAATTTCCGATAGTAACCGGCTAAACCCAGAAAACTGCGTACCTCTGTTGCTGCCTTAGGCTGTTCCCACTTTTCAACTGCTTCTACTTTCATCGGATCGACTTGTATACCTTTCTCAGAAACCACGTGCCCCAGAAATTGTACTTTCCGTAGCCAGAATTCACATTTAGAAAATTTCGCATACAACTTTTCCTTCTTCAGCAGCTCTAGAATCAATCGAAAATGCTGCGCGTGCTCTTCCTTGGATCGAGAATATATAAGGATATCAACGATAAATACAATTACAAATTTATCGAGATATGGCTTACATACCCGATTCATTAAATCCATAAAGGCAGCTGGAGCGTTCGTCAATCCAAATGGCATTACTAAAAATTCATGATGACCATACCTCGTTCGAAAAGCAGTCTTTAAAACGTCTTCTTCTTTAACCTTCAACTGGTGATAACCGGACCTTAGATCAATCTTGGAGAAATAGCAAGCTCCAACTAACTGATCAAAGAGATCATCAATTCGGGGTAGCGGATACTTGTTCTTTATCGTGCACTTATTCAATTCTCGGTAGTCAATACACATTCTCATCGACCCATCTTTCTTTTTCACAAATAACACTGGTGCTCCCCACGGCGAAGAACTAGGTCTGATGAAACCCTTATCGGATAGATCTTGTAGTTGTACCATCATCTCTTTCATCTCTGGAGGCGCCAAACGGTACGGTGCATGGGCTACAGGAGTGGCTCCAGGAATTAGGTCTATACCGAACTCTACTTGTCTAACCGGCGGAAGACTGTTCAAGTCTTCAGGAAATACTTCAGGGAATTCGCTAACGATAGGAATATCTTCTATCCTATTCTTTTCTGGCTAAATATCTATCACATAGGCCAAGTAACTCTGACAACCCTTATTTACACACTTACGTGCCTTTACTAGTGATATGAGACAAGACTGATGATTCCTACGATCACCATAAATCACTACCGGTCCCTTCTCTAGCAATACAACATTTATTATCTTTTTATCACACACTATATTAGCCTGATTCTCGGCTAACCAGTCCATTCCCACTACTACGTCAAACTCTATTAAGGTTATAGGAAACAATTGTATAGGCACTCCACACCCTTCTATATTAATCACACAACCGTCAAATACTTCATTAACCGACACTTGGTTGTTATTTGCAGTGTCTACTAATAGAGCACGTTCTAACAATTTAGGTTTCAAACACAGATAAGCAGCAAATGCAGGTGACACAAACGATCGGTTTGCACCGGAATCAAACAACACCTTAGCACGTGTAGAGTTTATCAAAAATGTACCTGTGACCACATCCGGCGTCTCCTCCGCTTCTTTCTCGGTCATTTGAAAGGCACGACCCCTGGTTACTGGCGGTTCCAGCCTTGGTATTACTGGTTTAACAATCGCTGGCCTGCCCGATGACCCACCTTACTGTATCCTCCCCCGCGGACAGTTTGACTGAAGATGATCCGGAGAATTGCATAAGAAACATAGCCGCGTTACCTTACAATCCTTGATGACGTGTCCGGTCTTCCCACACTTATAGCATGCTCGTAAATCACCTTGACAGTTTCCTTGATGGACACGGTTGCACTTCGGACATGGTCTTTCCGCTGGTCGAAACGGCGGACGGTTATCATACCTCTGAAATCGAGACCTCTTCGGATCATATTGTGGTCCTTCCCACTTTCTCTTTCCGATACTCTTATCCCCAGCATCTCTTCTCATATCTCGTTCAACATTTTCCGCGGCATCAACTGCAGCTGAAAAGGTATCGGGTCCCTTTGCAGTCACTAACCTTCTAATCTCTGAGTTCAACCCAAAGATAAACCGTTCCGTCTTCATTGCTTCCGTAGCAACATAGTATTCTGCAAATCGAGACTTTTCCAAGAAGCTAGCAGTATAATCTCGAACGGATAAGTTTCCTTGTTGTAAATTCATAAATTCCCCTTCCAGTTGTTTGACGGCTGCTTGGGGGCAAAATGCGTTCCTGTAGGCTATCACAAATTCTTCCCAAGAGAGGGTAGAATATACGTCAGATCCTTTAGAATGTATAAAAGATTCCCACCAATACAATGCATCTCCTTTTAACATAGCTGCCCCATACAATACTCTATCTTCATCCGCACACTTGCTTGTTTTGAAAATGGCTTCAATCTCCTTCATCCATCTCATTGCTTTTACTGGATCCCGATCCCCTGAGTACGTAGGAGGTTTGCAACTAAGAAACATTTTGTAATCACATTTTCTCATTACTGGTAAGACCGTAGGGGTGATTGGCATTTCCTCTTCATGAGTAGGGTCCGGTCCTTCTGTTTCAGTATTATGAGTTTGGTTGAACATAGCTTGAATATTGTCTTGTAATCTCCCCATTTCTACCATTAGATCAGCCCTGGTAATGAAATCCGTACTATTTTGTTGGGTTCTGCCTCCGGCTCGACCTCCAGCTCTACCTCCAGCTCTACTCCCGACTCTGCCCCCCATTCTGCCTCCCCTATCCCCGGTTCCTACTGACGGATTAGTTCTGTTTGGATTTCTTCCTCCTCCTCGATTCGAGTTTCTTGTACCGCTGGCCATTCTGTGGATTTAAACAGGGTTAATATACACATAATCACATACCCCATATAACAAGGTATTCCAGTTCAGACATGTACCTGTAAGATCACAATTACACTGGCCAGGTGTAGTATGAAATTACCTTACATGATGTTCCTTCTACCTTTTATACTTAGTATCCCGAGGTTCTACAATAATAGGGACATCCTACTTCACATGCAGTTTAAGTCTAGGTACAGATACTAATACCTAAATCCCTTAAATTAAGGCTCTGATACCATTTGTAACATCCCATATCCCATATACACAACATATCACACAATATAACACAAGTAGATATAACAAACGAACTTAACATTTCATATACGGTCCAGTAGTCTTTTACAATAGAAAGAAACACACTTGTAATACAATCCTTGTACTATTTGCATACATAACATTTAACATTTCCATTACAACTACTAAATAAGTCAAAAAGCTTCGTCTTATAGTCCTCCTTACTACCCATCCATCTCATACTTTACTTACTTGCCCTTACTTGATCCGCCACCTGGAATACATATTTTTAAAACAAAATGAGGGTTAGACCTGATGGTCTAAGTGAGAAACCCCTGTTAGTCTAAAAACCATTTATATAAACTTCATTCATATAAATCACGCCACATAATTACATATATCCAATCAAGTTCACACATCATGTACCTTTCCTTCTCATTTCCTCCTGGCCATATTAGTGGTAGCAAGCCAACTAATAATATACAACGCTGCACAACATCTATAGCCAAACAACGCTATACAAGTTCTATAGCCAATCACACCGGTCTTAAACCCGGCCAACGTATTATAACACATTTATAATACACATGTAAATATAATACCTCACTATATTATAATTCACCTACAAGCACATAATTATCAACAGTTTCACTCTCAACTCCACACATATATGTATTCCAGTTAAAAAGTGTTTTCAAAACAAAACTCACCTGTTTTGGTTATTTCACACGTTCGTAAGCTTCTTTCAAAACGATCCTACCCTTACCACGATTCCACGGAATCTGAAAACAAGTTAAGATACACAATCGCTTTACTAACCAACCACATAAAGCCTAACAATTTCTCATTCTCAACTGTCCCAATACACACTGCATTTAACTTACTACCGGGACTACACAGGGTACCGGGACTTTCACAGTACCGGGACTCTTAGCACCGGGAGTTCCTATACCGGGAGTTCCTACTACCGGGAGTTCCTACTACCGGGAGTTCCTACTACCGGGAGTCCATAATACCGGAACTCTCATTACCGGAAGTCTGCTATACCGGGAATCCACACTACCGGGAGTTCACGTTACCGGGAGTCCACACTACCGGGACTCCACACTATCGGGACTCCTCCGGAAGTTGAATATACCGGGATTTCACATTACCGGGAGTTCCAAGAACACAGTCGGTTCTATTTTACCCAGATTCAGATTAACCGTATACAACCTCAAATTCAAACATTCTAATCCGGTAGAAACTGTCTAAAGATGATTACTAACATAAAAGACCAAAGAGCTTACCTCAAAATCGAATTCAACCTAGTCGATTGATGCGATGACCGTAACTTTCTTCTTTCTGTTTCTCTTCGCCTCCCCACACACACGTTCACTTTCTAAATTAGGTTATGAGGATATATCTGAAGTTAAGAGATATTATTAACCCATACTTACCAATTGAACCTCTAACTTCTCACATATAACCCAAACACCCCTAAACTTATATATTTTCCAAACATACCCTAAACATCTAACTTTAAGGTTAACTTTATTTAACGGAAAAAGGGGATTTAACTAACAGACTTACCCGGGGTATTACAACTAGCCTTAGGAGAGGAGGTAGTCGAGAGAATGACTGAAGACGAGCGACTTAGAGCCTTAGAGAAGTTAAGGAAACCCAAAGAAGGACCCTCTTTCAGTCACCAGAAGCCAAGGCTCACTTAAGAAGAGATCCTGGTCACCGCAGAACCCCAAACCAATATCTCTTAAACCGAAGAACCATCTAAACAAATAAAAGAAAAGAAAAAGAAAGGAAAGCCCCAAGAAACCAACCCCACAGAGGATGCCCCTAAACCAAAGAAGAAGAGAAAACCTCATAACCAAAACCCACAGAGGATGCCCCCAAACCCAAAAGGAAGAAATCTAAGAAGAAACCTACCACTCCTCTGCAAACCATCCACGAAGAAGTTGAACCAAACCTCACCCATCCCACAGAAGAACTCATGCCTACACCTCTATCATTCGCAGAACCCCAGGACCAAGTTCTTGAAGGCTTTCACAACCTACCTTCTGCAGAACCACAGAGCAACCAACCTGCCACCTCTTTCAAAAACTTCCTCAAAGAATTTGGAAAGGATGCCTCTCTAGACACTTCTAAGTGGAATCTAAGATATCCCGAAGATGGTCGATCCCCATTAATCAAAGAGGGCATTTCTGACACTTATTTGACATAGATGAAGCAAAAGATGAGCTTAGATGCACTGGAGAAGAAGTGGTGCTAGGAAAAGAAACGGAGGCGGAGATAGTAATAGAAATAGATGCCTCTGGCACATATTAAAAGCTCCCTCCCAGTGATATACACACTACTACCTTAGCTGGTCTAGCAGCAAAAGGTGTTGAAATAGAGGTGCACACCTCGAACCCATCCCCAACCAGCCGGACAGGGGAACCTTCTTCATCCTCTACTCCAATTTTAAGCCAGGTAGCCATACCTCGGCTACATCCTCTCAATAGGATGTAGTAATTGAAAACATAAGTATCCAATCTCCAAAGGATACGCTACTACCACGCACAGAGGCATTTGTTGCCTCTCCATTACACGAACTAGGGCCCCAAGATCTTTTAGAGGGATCCATAATGCACAATGACGAAGAGGTTATAGACAAACCTCTGAGTCCAATCGACACCCCTTTCGAGTCCAACTCTTGATTGGCTCAGAAAAAGGGTGACGACAGAACCTTCAGAGTGGTAGAACCATCCAAGGATGACTCTCCACGAGGATCGAAGGGAAGTCCCACAAACCTCAACCCAAAAACAGGGTCTATGGTGGGCAATCCAAGAACGGGAGTCGACTCTGGGGCAAGATGTGTTCCCCTAGAGGTTACCTCTGGTTCATATGTGACAAGGGATAAGTTTCAAAACTTTGTCACCTCTATGACCAACTCTTTCACCGAGTTGAAAAGCTTGGTGAAATCATCCACAAAAGCCACGAACAACCTTTTATCCTCTTTGAACACCAAGATCGACTTCATATCCACAGAGGTAAAAGCCACCACCACCAAGGTCAACGATCTCAAGACTCAGATCACTCAGACCTCCAAATCAACCCTACCCACAGAAGTACTTGATGCCATTACCATATTAACCACAGAGCTGCAATCAGCTAAGTTTTTCACAGAGGTGTTGAGTAAGAAGCAAACTGAACAAACAGAAACCTCCATCACCACAAGAGACCTTAGAAAGGCCATCGAGCAAGTGCACAAAAAACAACAAATCAATTATTGCCTCTTAAGCCCACATACTACATTACCCGCTAGCAGATCATCGACATAGGGCAGAAGGTCATATCAGAAGTATGCGGATTTGTCAAAGCCTTCATAGTCGCCAATGCCTCCTACACAAAAGAGTTCAAGACCAGTGTAGCCCATCTAAGATTCAACTCAAAGGCAGAGGTTGCACACATTCTTAGTGTTTGTGATGATGTGTGTGACAAATTTGAAGCTGCCGCAATGAACTTACCTAAGAAGAGACCAGCACCGGACTCATGCCAAAGAAGAGACCAGCGATCGAGAAATGACGACCATGAGGATGATGGTGCGGCCCATCAAATCCTCATATGGGGGAGAATGTCGCATAACCAAAGAATACCACCACAGAGCCCTCTACGAAGAATCAACCCTTAGCCATCACCCAACCAACAACAAGTGCCCAACAGAAGAAAGCCGCAGAGGCAACACCAACCTCAATGGAAACCAATACTGAAGATCTACCTTCTCCAACACCAAAAGTCGACGACCAACCCTCTTCTACGCCTAAAGCCAACCCAAAAACCCTAAGAATCAAAATCGTGGCAACCAAACCCCCCAATACCAAAAAGGACTGGAGCTCAAAGAAAAAAACTGCTGAGAAGAAAACCACAGAGCAACCTTCACAACCCCCGCAGAGTCAACAAGCCAAACCACAGAGCAAACAACCTCAGAGTCAAAAGCCAAAGAAAACAACTAAGGTAAATCCTTCTGCAAAGGATAAAGGCAAAGCTCCACAGAGATCGCCCTCTGAACACCAACCAAACCTTGGTACAATGCCTTCATAACCCTGAAACCTAAACCAAAGGATTGGGATCTTCCACCCCCTCTTGCACCTATTCATCCCCTTGTACCCTCTTTCAAAGGCAAAGAAAAAGTAACAGAGGATAGAGTCTCCCAGGTCATCCAATCCATGGATACCCTGAAGAAGCCCATTCCCTATTAGAGACCCCCACAGAAGAGTATGGAAGAGGAAGTCCACAAATATCTTTACAGCATACACATGAATGACATAATCCCAGAGCCTACTCTTCACCCCTACATTCTTGAACAAATGAAGATGGACTTCTACAAGTCAAAGGTATAAAAGGAAGAACTGGTATGGTGAGAATCACAGATTAGAACTATCTTTGGCATCACTTTTCACTATACCCACGGAAGAGAGTTCAGATACTGCCAGTACAATATTCAAAGAGTGGATAGGTCAAAGAATAAGTTCACAGATGCCGATCTAAGGAACCTTCACCCATACGACCCGACAGAGCTCATTGACTTGACCCTAAAGAGTATTTGATGGAGGTAAGAGTATGAATTAGCTCGCAATGTAATCAAAGAAGTGATAAGGGAGAAGATCAAAATATATTGTCTAACCAATTTTCAGAATGCTCTAGACCTTGCAGTTAAACATATAATGTTAACTGCACAAGATGATCACTGCCCAGGCTCTGAAAACCTCATACCCAAAACCATCATAACCTCTCCAAGATTTGGCTACGTCTTCAAAGATGCACAAGGGAAAAACAATTTTTTGTGAGCTATGATAGCCAGAAGTACGCGACATAGACCCTGCTTAAGTTCAAAAAGTCAATTCTGAAGCGCGGAGGATCAGAGTACGTCAATCCATATTTCACAGACCAAATGATCTCAGAGATAGATGCCACTCTACGATTCAGAGACCTCGTCATTTACTTCTACACTCAACTCAAGACTCACTTTGCCAAGAAGGTAAATGACTTCCCGGACGCTAGAGTTTAGCCAATCTTATGTTTTCTTGCTTTTGATCATTGTGCAATCTTTTCATTTCTCTATAATGCATCTGGAAAATGAATCTAATAAAAACATCTTTTACAAAGGTTGAAATTTACACCTCTTGTCTTTTTAGCTTAAGTTTTTCACTTTGTAATTTTCCTTTTTCAATACTTAGGGGGAGTTTGTTAGCTCCCTTTCACTAATGTAAAAGTATTGAAAAGTAGCTAAGGACAAGATCGTAGAAGACCTCACCGCACAAGCTCAAAGCCTCGGCCGTTCATTCTTCCTATAGATCAAGCCAAACCTGAAGATCAACCTCGGACCACAGAGCCACCATGAAGCCTCCCAAAGCCTCTGTGCGGCCAACCTCTGTGAAGATTGATCTTATGCTTTTTCAAGACCAAGGAGCTCGTGCCTCATACGTGGTCAAATCGTACGGAGATACTATAGTACAACAAGTTGTTTATATTTCCAGATGTCACCATCTCATTGGTGGCAACCTTTACTTTGTACAACCACGACACTATATGTAGTGAGCACTACCCTATAGAAAATGCGTGCACACAAGATTTCAGATAATCCACACACAGTGTGAGAGAATTCTTGGAGAGTAATTCATACGCTATTGTGTGTTCTTGGTGTAATGTTTCTTTGAACGTTTAATGAGAGATGACTTGTTGAATGCATTACATCCTGAGTTGTTCTTTTATATTATGTGTTAATTAATCTACCTTTACTCAAACATTATCTTGTATCAAGGCTTCCGCACTTAAATATTTCATACTTTGTTTTGTAAGTTTTTATTTGAGTTCATCATATGTTGAGATAAACTGGGATCAACAATCTTGAAATCAATACTTGTTAGTGATCTTTAGACAAATCAGATAACACAGATCTAGTATTCCAAAAAATTCAACTCTGGATCTTATCGCACAAAGGTTAGGCGATCAAATCTTATCGACCAGAACTGGGCGATAAACAGTACTTCTCAGGTAACACTTGGGCGATAACAATTCTGGGCGATAAGTTTCTGGCTTATTGATCAAAATTTGGGAGATCAAATTGGTTCCTCAGTCAAAACTTGGGCGATAAAAATCTTATCGCTCAGACTTGGGCGATCAAAAGAGGTTATCGCTCAAAGCTTGGGCGATAAAATGAACTTGTCGCACAACGCTTGGGCGATCAAAAGCTGTCATAAACACTTATCGCTCAATATTTGGGCGATAAGAATGAATGTATGCGTTGAGCGATAAGTTTGACGGTTTGAAGATAGCTTTGGGCGATAAAGATGAACAAAATCTGGGAAAAAAAGTTTTATGTCAGATTTCGATCCAAAACTTATTCAATTGATCTGATAGTTGGTAGGGTTATTTGGGAGTCAATTCTGAACAAGTTTAATGAAGGAAGAACTACCAATAAATCACTAGAACCATGATTTTGATCCTAAAACAGTAGATGAAACTTTTCGAACTCAAAATCCCAAAACTTCACCAAAATCGATTCTAATTAGTAATCAAAAGATACTGGAATACACAGAACACTAATACTTGTCAATTCGAACCAATCTGAATCAATATCAAATTATCAACCTAGAAATCGCACTAAAACCTCAAAAATCAAGATCCACAACACAATCAAAAATCTCGAATTCTTCACTAAATTTTGCAGATATGTATATGGATTTACCACATGTGATCCCAGAAACAAGTAAATGATGTATAGATTTAAGATCAAGAATCAATCTCAATATTCATTCATGATGTCAAAAGCTTCACATGAGAGAATCTACCTATCTTGATACGTTGAAAGTTTTAGCAACAAATGAGACAAAACTAGGCTATTTATACCTAGAGAACAAAGTTACATAATAAGTCCTTCAACTTTCATACAACTATAATTTTGACACTAACACTTCTCTCAAGTCTTGTGGATGCACGCACAAATCAAGGATTATGGCTTTAACTACAAATAAGATACCAATTTACTGCGGTTCCAAGAGTGCCATAGCAATGTCGACCAATCTGGTGCAACACACTAAAACAAAGCACATCTACACAAGATATCACTTTATTAAGGATCGTGTAGAAAAATGTACCACTGAATTATATTTTGTATGTACAGGATATCACAAAATGCAAATAGATGAAAAGGGAGCAAAGCCTCGTGATCCCGGATTCAATAGTCAACTGCTTATCCAATTTAGCTCTTTATATTTTATACAAGTTTTAATGTATACAACAATGTTATACAGATATTAAATATTTGATTACCTTTATATCTTATACAAGTTATATGTTGGAAGCCATTGTAAAGGTTTGAGCCTTTAGAGTGACGAAAATCCACAAAGACCTTAGTACCATTATATTTTATACGACTTATATGTTAGTTCAATTTGTATTTTTTTGCAGGTACCGAAACAACTTCTGATGAGCATAAAGAGAAACATAATAAGAGGACTAAAAAGAGATACACAACTTTTAATCGGCTAAAGACGCCAAAGCATATAAGGAGTACGATTAATAAGAAAAACATTGGTTTAGATGATGCATAAGTTTATTATCGGTGTTTAGAAACAAACTTTCAGTCACAATGAATTTGTTTATTTTCTGTCTTTGGATACATTATTCATGTAGTTATCAATATTAGCTTAATGGTTTTTATATATTGATAATACTTTTGAACTTCTTTTAGTTTATTCATTTTCCATAGATATTATTAAAACCGTTTGCAAAAGATAGTCTATGACAACGGGTGATCGTTTTGAATAATAAAGGTCAACCTAAGCCTCAAAATTAAACATCACTATATATTATGCTATGGTGACTGTTTTGAATAATAAACATGTTACAGTGACTTTTCAATAAATAAACGTCACATTACGTCAAGTTACAGTAACGATTTCAAAAAAAACGTCATCTTTTGTCATGTTATAATGACGGTTTTTGAAAAATAAACGTTACTATATATTATGTTACGGTGACGGTTTTGACAAATACACATTACCGTATGTCATGATACCACGATGATATAAAAAAACAAATGTCACTATATGTCATGCTATGGTGACGGTTTTTGAAAATAAATGTCCATGTACGGCATTCTACGATGACAATTTTGAAAATTAAACATCACCTTACATTATGTTATGGTGACGGTTTTGAATAATAAAAGTCACTGTATGTCATGTTACGCTTATGATTTTGGCAAATAAACGTCACCATACGTCACTTTATAGTAACGATTTTGACAAATAAACATCATCATACGTCACTTTACAGTGATGATTTTTTGAAAAATAAACGTCACTATAGGTCATACAATAATGACGGTTTTGACAAATAAACATCACTTTACGTCATTCTACAGTGACGGTTTT
The DNA here is from genome assembly GCA_033807775.1 of Saussurea involucrata. NCBI lineage: Eukaryota > Viridiplantae > Streptophyta > Magnoliopsida > Asterales > Asteraceae > Saussurea > Saussurea involucrata. The sequence continues at coordinate 104,377,839 of CM066315.1, forward strand.
GAAATAAAAATCTCACCGTATGTTGTGCTATAATGACAATTTTGAAAAACAAATCACCGTAGGTACAACTACGGTGACAGTTTAGAATAATAGATGTCCTTGTATGTCACTCTACGTGATGGTTTTGAAAAATAAACGTTTTGAATAATAGATGTCCTTGTATGTCGTGGTATGGTGACACTTTTGAAAAATAAATGTCACAGTACGTCGTGGTACGTTAACGGTTATGTTTTCAAACCATCACCATACGTATGACTATGGTGACATTTTTGAAAAATAAACATCACCATACGTCCTACTACAGTAACAATTTTGGAAAATAACGTCACAATATGTCCTACTACAATGACGGATCTGAAAAATAAATGTCACCATCTTTCACGCTATGATAGCATTTCCAACAAATAAATTTCATTAAATATCATGCTATTGTGACGATTTGAAATAATAAATGTCACCATATATCGTGAATGACAATTTTGAAAAATAAATGTCACCTTATGTCATGCTACAGCCGTGTTTTTTAAATGTAAACATCAACATGTTCATGCTATGGTGACTGTTTTAAAAATAAACGTCAATGTACTTCATGTTACAGTCACGGATTTTAAATAGAAATGTCAACATATATCATGTTATAGTGACTATTTTGAGAAACTAAATGTCACTGTACGTTATGCTATGGCGGCGATTTTGAATAATGAATGTCATTGTATGTCATGCTATGGTCACGATTTTTATAAACTCCACCTTATGCCATGCTCCGGTGACGGTTTTTGAATATAAACGTCAAAGCATGTCATGCTACGATAACGATTTTAATAAAATAGCGTCACTATATGTTATGCTACGACGATTTTTAAAAATAGATGTCACTGTATGTTATGTTATGGTACCATGTGGATCCCGGATTAACAAGTGCAATGCAATGAATCAACACAATAGCATATGAATGTCATAAATCTCACTTTGATTGAATATGCATAAAAGATGAATACTGTGGCCGTACAAGGTAATTAGCAAACTAGTGATTAGGTCATTAACCATAATTCTAAAACAAAGCAAACAATTTATATCCCATTAGGGATAATTACAAGAAATAGCATAAATGGTCCCTGAACTTCTATTCAACTGACATTGAGACCTAACAATCTCCCCCTTTGAATTGAAGTTCGATCTTACGCCAGTTCGGGACATATCGCTTTCTTATAGCAAAAAGAATTTCAAAGTGCCGGATGGATTTTCTGAATTCCAACATGTCTTCAATTTCCTTGAGAAGCTCTTTGGCAAGATACTTTCGGATGTTGACGTTTTCTATGACGAATCTCTTTCCTCTTCTTCAATAATCTTTCTCAGCACGTTCTAAATCTTCATCAAAGTTCCCTCACTGAACTTGTGCAACTCACTGATCCTCATAAAGCGTTTCTCTCCCTTGTCGTTCAGATACACGATCCCCGTCTCAGGTTTGAGTAAGAAAGTATGTACCTGTACGTCATCAGCATCGGGCAGATTCAAATTGGGTTTCAGCACATTAACCTTGTTCTGGTTGCTTTCTAATCCCAACTGAAAGTCATTGATGTATGAGAGGGTAATGGTGCACTTCATGAATCTCTTTATGGTTTCAAGGGCTTTGGTGTATGTCAGTGATCGGATAGTACGAGTCTTTAACTCTTTGAGAAGTACCAGAAAGTCGTTCAGGTTCAGATGTCTGAAATCGGCTTATGAGAATACCCATTCCTTTCCATCATCCCTTTTGACTGTAAAAACCGAGAACCATACATTCAGAACTTTATCGAACACGATCTCCACGATTTCGGTTATTCTGTGACTGGTTCTGACTTCGTGTACCATTCTGCTTCTTTTCATCACCTCCAAATACTGAGAACGAATTGGTTCTGCCAGATCTGAAACCCCGTGACACATAACCTGGTCGAGAGGTCTGATCCAGTGAGCGAATATTTTCTTATGTGATTCTTCCAAGTATGGAACCAGGATTGGGACTCTCTCTCAATGAACTAGTTGAACAGGTTGGGGTTGAGCCGTTTCTAGGTCAGGAGTTGGAAGTTAAGATGTACCAGCGGTGTCGTGAAGGTCATGCTGAGAAATTGTAACCTGCTCGCTCTGAAGGAGGAACTGATCGTAATCTTCGTCATTCATAAATTCATCTTCATCTTATAAGTTCCATAGAGCACCCGTCTCAGATTGAATGGCTGATACTGCTTTCTCTCTCCATTCTATTTCCATTTCCGGATTGCCGTCGGAGTCCTCATCATTTAATTCTAGGACTGGCCTTTCCAGAACTGTCAGCATCACAATATCTTCTGGTTCTCCCTCAAGCTTTTCAACCATCGGGTCTACTGACTCTGGCACTTGATCTCTGACCGGTGTAGATAACTCCATGTCCTGAACCATATCTGAGTCGTCTGGCTGTTGGTGTGTTTCAGTTTCACCTGGAGTTTTGGTTAATGGTTCTGTCGCTGAGGTTGACAACTTGGTCAGTCTTTGTCTCTTATCCCCCTCATGTTGGTCAGGATCCTTCTGATCATCATGTCTTCATTTCAAGCCTTGAGCTTGACCCTTGCAGGTGTTTTCTAGGCTGGCAACTCTCTCAGATAATGATTCGAGGGTACGGTTGACATCGGATAAGGTTGAGGTAAGGGTATCAAGCTTAGTGTGTATTTTGTATTGGGCATCTGTTTGAGTGACTAAGGGTTGTGTTTGTAAGCGTAGTAGACTCACGAGGTAGGCTTCAGAGGATGTACCAGTGTTCATTTGGGAAAAGAGCTTATCGAGTAGAGCGGCTTTTAAAGCATCAAGCTCATGTTCTGCGAGTTTGGTGTCGGGTGAGGAAGTGTAACCTGTGGTTGCATAGGGGGATCAACTGCGATTCCTTTACCCGTTATGGACCATTTGATGAAGTCCATATCCTCTGCAAGCTTCTTCAGTATCTCTGCTTGGATAGCCTTTAAGGCGCCGTCCAGAGTTACCTTGGAGACGAACTCCGGTATACTAACGCCTGGAGCACTTTGCTTACCAGTTGTAGTGACTATGGTCGATTGCACCGCAGTATCGCCTGCGCTCACGGTTGGTGTAAGGATAGCCGTGGCAGGACTTCCACCCTGTCCTTGCAAGCCACCAGAAGGTAGACTCACTCGGGGTGTTCTGGTCGAGTCACGAAGAATCTCGACGGTAGCAGTAGATGTGTATTGTGTCCTAGCCAAGAAAAGAATATCATCAAGTGGCTCTAGACTCGATCGTACATCCAAAGAAATCGAGAACCGAGGCAAGAGTTTTCTTGTTTCAATACCGGAACTCTCCAAGTGAGAGACCGGTGGACGATGTGCTACGTCCCCTAGTGAAAATGAAACAGTATCCTTTTGAGAAGACACTGAGTGGCTGGGTGGGGTGTTGTGATTGTGTCGGTAGGCCCATGACGTCTGATTCAATACCCTATCCCTACGAATGAGACGGGGTAGCGGATGTGGCTGCCTGACTTAAATGAGGCTGGGTGGAGGCGACCTGAGTAGGTGACCTCTTCTCTCTATATTGCTCATGCTTTTCTTGCTTCTCCTTTCCCTCACTTGCTCACCAATATTTTCATTTTCGATTGAAACACCCCTCGCTCTCCTTGTCTCTTTAGTTTTGGCCTGAGGTCTGCGGATAGGTTCCATGCGGAACTGATCATCATTGTTATCATCTGATTCCGTGGATTACGAGGACCCTGATTCAGAACCGGACGCTGAACTCTGAGCCAGAGCCCGACACGGAGCTGGAAGAAGAGGTTGCCTCTTCTTCTTGTTCTTGTTCGCGCATGATGTCGACCACCTCCACCGCATGTAATTTGGGTTCTTCGAGTTGTGGTGAAGGAGGTGGAGTGGGTTGGCGATGAGACGAGCTAGCTCTGCTAATCGACCATTCAGCACTGCCCGCGTCATGTCCCCTTACGATGTTTTATCTCAATACGCCCTGTCCGGGAGCCCCTGCTCTCCGGACCCTACCACCTCTAGTACGAGGACCCTCACGTCGCTCCGGGCGCGCTCCTTAGGAAGGTCCTGCTGGACCATCGGAGCGACTAGGTTGTTCTCTCGCCTATACTCTATCACACTCGGTGCTAAAGGGTCAGCAAGAGCTAGCAAGTCGGTGGGTAGGACCATTGGGACTAGATCAGGGATAGGTTTCTTATTCTGAATCCTAGTCATGCGTGTAGAAATGAGTACCTCATGGTCAGCGCATCGTGGAATAGATGGGTCGGCGGCCATGAAGTGTGCGACGATGAGCTTCAAGAACCTGGGGAACGGGAGGCACGAAAGTCTTTTGTTGCCGCGTTTCTTTTGAACCTTGTCGAGCAGCTCGGTCCATAGGATGGATGCAAAGTCTTTGTGCCTGTTGTAGGCCACGCTATGGAAGAGTCGAAGAAGGTTCACTGTCGTTTGATCGATGCCCTTGATGATGGTGAACAGTGTATACCATAGTGGTGTCAGATGCACCTTGGAGAAGTGCGATGGGTGGTTGATCTCCCTAGCATAGCCGAGAGCACGAAGTTCTTGGCATAGCACGAAGTCGGACACAACAGTGTCAAAGGTATTTTCCTAGAACTGATGTCGCCTTCGGAAGATCGAGAATCCGGCGCAGTAGATCCCGAGTTATAACCACCAGTGTGTCAGCAATGTGACCGTGCAGGTCGGTGTCTTGGCCACATGCAACTCAGGTGAGAGACCTCCTGAGTTGTTGCACGTATACGGTTGGAACGTTCGCAGTTGCCGTCAAAGCACGGTTGATTGGGTGGCGTTTGAGAATCTCCACGATTACCGAACATTGACAGATTATGGATTTCGCGTCCAAGTGAAAGTTGTTCGGTTAGATCGGCAAATTTGGACCTTCGGGAAGGAGTAGGGCATCAGCCTGTGGTTGGTTTGGTTGAGCCATGAGTATACCTGTAAGAAGTGGATAGTGTTGAGTTTCCATGCACGTAGCCAAACCAATCTCATGTTTCGGGGTTCGTATTCTTAGATTTGAGATAAACCGAGAGTCGAGTTCAGTCCGAAACACGTCACTAACCGGGTCTTGACAAGCCTAGAGTGAGTGTATATCAGCAAGTGGATAACAACCAAACAGACTCAAAAATAATAAAATAAGGGCAACACTCCTGGAATGAACCTACTCCAGAACCGGAATGGGATCCGGAACCGGAATCGGGACCCAGACCCCGAATGAGATCCGGAACCGGGATCGGGAGCAGGACCCGGAGTGAGATCCGGAACCGGGTTATTCCGGAACCAGGACTTACCGGGACTTAAGCAAAAAATTAGACACAATATCGAAACTATAAGCACTCTGGAAATCGATCCGGGAGATGGCGGAACCCGGAATGGATACCGGAACCACTCAACCCCGGAACCGACTCTGGGAAACCCAAATCGGTCGCGACTTAGTTAAAATCGATCGAGCAAAACAACTAAACAAAACTTGATTAATGATTCAATCACATGAGACGTGCTAATCGAAGCAGATGTAAGTGGTATTGAGTCCAAACAGATCGAGCCGAAGGGTGCATGAACCCTAGCGGCGCCGACAGTTCGAATCGATCAATTCGATTGTGGTTTTGCCAAATCAAACATCTAAATGCGATCGATAATTGAATCTAAGAAGGATTAGAGGACATACCTGAGATTTGAGAGAAGATTGAGTCCGATCAGAGCAAAAACACAAGTTGAGAGAAGAAGTTGGTTTAGGAGAGGTTTGGCGCCAATATTTGAACTTATGAGGAACATTAGGCCAAAATCCAGTTTATATACCGGTCGATACCGGGAGTGAACCCGGTACCTGATCCTTACCTCTCCCGGTTCCAACTTAACTCAACTTTTAAATAATTGACAAAAAAATACCCCCGAAGTTTTAAAAACATTAAAAAAAAACTTTAAAGATAAGAAATTTACATTTCGCCCCCTCAGGTTTTGAAAAAATCAACTCTCCCCTTCATCTTTTCAAAAATTACCGTTCTCCCCCTCAACTTTCAAAAATGAATTTTCTCCCCTCAACTTTTCAAAATTTACATCTCTCCCCCTCAACTTTTCAAAATTACATCTCTCCCCCTCAACTTTCCAAAATTATCATTTTCCTTTCAAACTTTACGGAAAACAACCTTGCTCCCCCTCACACAAGCAACAAATAACGGGGAACTTACCTTGGAGACTTGGTCTTTGGTGAACATCCTTCAGAACAAGAGGTTAGTAGCTCGGGAAAGTAAACGAAAACAAAGACGATACTAATAGGAATAAATAAACATGCAGAAAATCGAGAAACAAAACGAAAAAAACTATAAAATAAATACAGAAGACGAGTCATCGATGTTGTTGAAACACCGAGACTTCACTACGAGACAAGTGTATCTTTTGAAGAGACAGTTATCCCGTGGTGAAGAGATGGTGTGACAAGTACACGGGTGAATTATATTTTCAAGTTCAGCATACCAAGTTTGGACACGAGTTCATTGAACTGTTTTTCGTCCAAAGCTTTGGTAAACAAGTCAGCCAATAAATGCATTGCTAAAGTCATTGTTGATCGAATGAAAGGTTTTTTGGATGGCCTTGTTGGTAAAACACAATCGGCTTTTATTCCCGGTAGACGGATTTCTGATAATATTTTAATGGCGCATGAGCTTGTGACCAGGTACCAATCCGAAACGGGTCCCCCACGTTGTGCGTTCAAGATCGACATTCATAAAGCATATGATATGGTGGATTGGAGGTATCTTCTCAATATGCTTGTTGGCTTCGGATTTCACTCGGTTATGGTTAATTGGCTAAAAGAAATGATCACCACTCCGTTGCACTCCATTGCAATAAACGGTGATTCCCATTGTTTTTTCAAAGGGGAGCGTGGCATCCGACAAGGTGATCCTCTATCACCGTATCTTTTCACGTTAGTTATGGAGGGATTCTCCATGGTGTTTAAACAATGCATTGATGAAGCTTCTTCGTTTGGATATCATAAGGGTTGTCAAGATCTTGCTCTCACGCACTTATGTTTTGTTGATGATCTGTTTGTTTTCACAAGGGGTGATGTCCCTTCGGTGGAAATTCTAAAGAAGGCCTTCTCTCTTTTTGCTGTTCGTTCTGGCATGTCCCCTAGTCTCGAGAAAAGTGAAATCTTTTTCAGGAATGTTCCGGTTGACACGCGTAATGCTATTCTCACTTGCTTGCCTTTTTGTTTGGGGTGTTTTCCCGTACGATACTTGGGAGTCCCTTTGTCTCCGGTACGTTTGCGAGCAGCTGATTATGGAGTTCTTGTAACGAATGTTAAGACCCGTATCCAAAATTGGAAAGCAAAATTCCTTTCTTACGGAGGAAAAAGGCAACTTGTAATTTCGGTCCTTCAATCGTTACAATTGTATTGGATGGATATTTACCTTTTCCCGTCGGGTGTTTTGCATGAATTGGAAAGTCTCTTTTGAGACTTCTTATGGGCACGAGGTGAATCTTTGAAGGGGAGGTGTCATATTGCGTGGGATGACGTGTGTAAACCGCGTGAGTGTGGTGGCCTTGGTATTAAACGTCTTTCTTCTTGGAATAGAGCTTTACTTGCTAAAAATATTTGGGATGTTGCTTCTCGACGTGATTCGCTTTGGGTCCGTTGGGTTTGGCGGAATTGCATTCGAGTCGCCCCTTTTTGGTCCGTCCGGAAATCCACGACTTGGTCATGGGTCCTTGGTAAAATGATGGATTTACGACCCCTTTTTAGGCGGTTTATCTCGATTCGTTTGGGTGATGATACTTTAACGAATGCGTGGGAGGACTCTTGGCTCCCATGTGGCCCTTTGTCGACGTTTATCTCTTATCGTTTTGTGCATGCAAATGAGTTTACGGTTCTGAGCTCGGTAAAGGACCTTCATGATACTTTTCATGGTGCATGGCCGGATAGTTGGATTCAGCGGTTTGCTCACCTGGGCACTGTCCCTTTTCCGACTCTTGATAATGGGGCTACAGATACTTTGATGTGGGATGCAAGTGCCGGTATGATGTTCTTCTCGGTTTGGAATGCGTATGCTTCGCTCATGGGTAATGAGGGTTCGGTTCCGTGGTATCATTTTGTTTGGTTTAAAGGGCACATCCCGAAGCATGCTTTTTGTATGTGGATTGCTTGTTGTAAGCGACACCCTACGCATGATCACATGCTCTTATGGGGCCACGTGGGAGAGCTTCGATGTAGCCTTTGTCTTTTGTGCATGGATTTGCATTCTCATCTTTTCTTTCAATGTCCTTATGCGAATGAGGTTTGGAAGAAGGTTCGAGATTATGTTGATTGGAGAAACGCCCCGGACGAATGGGAAGCGATCTTGGAGTGTATCTCAAATCCCAATACGAGGCCGCAGACTTTGACACACAAGTTAGCTTTGTCTGCTTCTGTTTATGGTATTTGGAGGGAGCGGAATCGTAGACTTTTTACGGAGGAATGCCGTCCAGCTCAGCATATCTTCAAGGAGATCATATCGACTACTATGCTTCGTGCGACGTGGAAGATGAGGAAGAAGACTATGAAGATCCAACATGTGGGTTCCTAATCATTTTGTTGGTTGGAGTGTCTTTGATTGGTGTTTTGGCATTTGTTTTGGCGCTTGTGGTTTTGTATTTTCTTTAGTTCTTTTGTTCGTTCGGTCAGCTTGTGTAGGTTTTGGCTGATTGTCGTGTGGTATGGTATGGTGTCTTTGTTTTTCTGTTTCGCCGTTTGGCTCTGAACTAGGCGGTTTGCCTCTTGTTTGTTTTTCGTTTTGCCTTTATAAATTTGCCTGGATTATTCCTTTAAAAAAAACAAGTCAGCCAATTGATTTTCTGTACTTACAAAATGGAGTTCCACCGTACCTCGTTCCACATGATCTTTGATGAAGTGATAACGCACGTCTATATGCTTGGTTTTCGTATGTTAGACCGGATTGCTGGTGATGGCTATGGCACTCTTGAAGTCACAATAGATTGGGATGTTAGAGTACTTAACCCGTAATCCTTCAGTTGAGTGCGCATCCAGATGACTTGGGAATAGCAACTAGCCACGGCCACGTACTCCTCTTCTGCCGTGGATGTGGAGACGCACGTTTGCTTTTTTGAGGCCCAACTAACCAACTTGTCGCCAAGGAACTGGACATGACCCATGGTGCTCTTCCGGTCAAGCATACTTCCAGCATGATCAACATCTGAGAAAGGTGTGAGTTCGAAACATGTGTCCGTAGGATACCAAAGGCCAAGATCAGCATTACCTTTTAAATAGCGAATAATGCATTTAACTGCTATAAGGTGTGACTCTTTTAGTTTAGACTGAAACCGAGCACACAAAAAGGTTGAGAACATTATATCTGGCCTACTTGCAGTCAAATACATCAATGACCCTATCATTCCTCTATAGGTACTAAGATTCACATCCTTTCCGTCAGGATCGGCGTGTAGCTTAGTACCCGGTGACATTTGAGTCTTCATGGGTGTACAATTTTTAATCTGGAACATTAGAAGAATATTCGTGATGTACTTAGATTGATTGATGAATATCCCGGTCGACAGTTGTTTAACTTGAAGACCGAGGAAAAAGTTCATCTGACCTATCATACTCATTTTAAAATGTGCTTTCATGAGGACTGAAAAGTTGTGACAATATTGTGGGTTCGTAGAGCCGAAGATAATGTCATCGACGTAGATTTGAATTAAAATAATGTCCTTACCTTCTCTCTTAATGAAGAGAGTAGTGTCGATTTTACCTTTCGAGAAACCCGCGTTACGAGAAAAGTAGACAATGCATCATACCAGGCTCTCGGTGCTTGCTTCAGTCCGTAGAGTGCTTTGTCAAGAAGGTAGACATGATTGGGGTGAGTGTTGCTGACGAAACCGTCTGGCTGGGAGATGTACACCTCTTCCTTGAGCTTGCCGTTGAGAAATGCCGTTTTCACGTCCATTTGAAAGACTGTAAAATTCTTGTGAGCGGCATACGCGAACAACATCCTGATGGCTTCGATTCGAGCGACAGGTGCAAACATCTCTTCATAGTCAATCCCTTCTTGTTGTCGGTACCCTTTACCGACTAATCGTGCCTTGTTTCGAACAACGATCCCGTTCTCGTCCTTCTTGTTCTTTAAGATCCATTTGGTTCCGATAACCGTCTTGTTCTTTGGGCGAGGGACTAAGCGCCATACCTTGAGGCTTTCAAACTCGTTCACTTGTTCTTGCATGGATATTACCTAGTCCGGGTCGTTCAAGGCTTCTTGTACCGTCGAGGGTTCAACGTTGCTGAGGAAGATGGAAAAGAGACACTCATTTCCTGTTGCCATCCGTTTATGAGTGTTGCTTAGCAGTATGGGGGCGGCGTCTTCGGTTTCCACCGTAGCTCTAGTCTGAACTAGAGCTGACGGGTCACCGATGATCTGATCAGATGGATGTGCTCTCGTCTACTTCCTAGTGTGTGGTAGCGGGTCCATGGACAGTTGAGAACTGTCGGGATCAACATATGAGCCTAAGGATAAGTCTTGTACCGCCTCTAGAGATGGAGTCGGATGTAACGGTGTGACGGCCGCTGGTTGTGTAGGAACAGCAGTTGACGAAGATAACGGTTGTGTCGGTGTGAGATATGTTGTTGCTTGATCTGGGGGATGAGTGTGTGGGTTGAACCATTGGGGATGCGGTCGCTGAAACCGTATTCGTGCTTGAAGATGGCGTCGTCATTATTACGGGTGAAGATGGTGAGTCCTCCGACGATGTTGCGTTGGGGGTTGGTGGAGGACAAGTAATTTGTGATGACACCACCACGGCTCCATCTGCATTCAAAGAATCATCAGTAGATACAGTAGAAATATGGAAATCGTTATAAAAATGTTGAAAAAGTAGATATAGATCGGAGTGGTGTGACTTCGACGTATTGGACGAAGAAGGATCTACTCGAGTATTCTTGGTTTCCGATCGAGATTGATCGGAGGCCAGCACTCCTGTAAGCACGGGTTCTGAACCGGCATGTTCAGAAGCCAAGTCGACCAATTCGTCGAAGGACACATTTATGCTCTCATTGATGGTCTTTGTCCTCTTGTTGTAGACTCGGAACGCTTTTGAAGAAGATGAGTAGCCGATGAAGATCCCTTCGTCTGCCTTTGGATTAAGCTTGCCAAGGTCATCTTTGTCGTTCAGCACAAAACACTGAACGCATGAAAGTAGCTAATGTTGGGGGTGCATTTGTTGATGAACTCGTATGGCGTCTTATCAAAGCGTTTGTTGACGATGAATCTGTTTTGTGTATAGCACGCAGTTGTGACAGCTTCAGCCCTTAAGAACATTGGAAGGTTGTACTGGGTTAGCATAGTTCAAGCCGCTTCCACTAATGTGTGATTGCGACGTTCCACTACGCCGTTCTGTTGAGGAGTCCTGGCAGCGGAGAAGGTGTGTGAAATCCCGACCGATGTGAGATATTCACCCATAACTCGATTCTTGAACTCGGTGCCGTTATCCGTGCGAATGGAAATAACGGCCAACTGCAGGTTGTTCTGGACACCTTTCAGATGGTTGATGATTAGCCCGGGAGTCTCGTCTTTTGAACGGAGAAATTTGACCCAAGTGTACCGCGAGAAGTCATCCACCATCACCAGTACGTACTTCTTATGATTGATGCTTTGTACGCGCATAGGACCGCAGAGATCCATGTGAATGAGTTCCAATAGCCTGGATGTGCTCGAAACCGCCTTCGGTTTGTGAGACACCTTCTTCATCTTACCAATCTCGCATGTGGAGCAAAGATGTTCTTTCTCGAACCTTAGTTATGGCATTCCTTTGACAAGTCAGCCGAGCACCAGCTTGTTTATGTGCTTGAAGTTAAGGTAGGAAAGGCGTCGATGCCACTGCCAGTTCTATTGAGTAGTCGCTTTGGACAGGAAGCATACGGCTTTATCAGTCTTCAGAGAGGCAAGGTTGATTGTGTACAGATTCGTTCTTCGAGTCCCAGCGAGGATCTCCGTTCCGTCTTCGTTACGAATATTGCATCGCTTCGCCTTGAAATTGACTTCAAGATTCTTGTCGCAGAATTAACCGATGCTGAAGAGGTTGTGACCCAAGCCTTCGACGTAGGACACTTGCTTAATGGTAAGGTTGTCCTGAACTAGATCGCCATAGCCCATGATCGGGGCTACATTGTCATTCCCGAAACGAACGTCACCGCAGTACTTCTCCTTGAAGTTGGAGAGCAGCTCCCGTTTACCAATCATGTGTTTGGAGCAACCAGAATCAAGAAACCACACATGACCGGGCTGCAAAACAGAAATTAGGGGTTCTTAGGTACCCATTTATAAATGGGTCCTGATAATTTAGGTGCAGCACCTTTTCTCGGGGCCCATTTAGATTTGGGTCCTTTTCGGGATTTCAAAGAATGCGAATTAAACACATGATATGTACCAAACCAATCAGATGCATGTTTAGAATCGACAAAATCATTCATTCCACACATAGAACAACAAACACAATCACGTGAAATCTGAATCAATTGCTGAACTGAATTAAGTTTAAACGAAAATTGAAAACCATGTTCAACAGACTTATTAAAAGAAAAATCATGATTGTTATTGTTCTTCCTAATATGCGAAACTGAATTAAAAGATTTAGTCTTCTCGTGGCGTAACATAGGCTTCTCCTCTACCCACTTTTGTTGAACAGCTCTCCCCCGACCCTTTATATCTGAAATTACATTAGCGTTATTGTCAGAGGAGCTGGAGTAATAGGGTTGTCTTTTAGAACTCTTACCGGTTTTATATCGTTTCTTGGACCGACGTTTAGATTTAGATTTTGAAGAAATGGTCTCAGAAACGTTTTTGGATTTAGAACACTCTCCTTTTTCAAAATTAACCGGTGTAGGCATTTTCTCTAAAAATTGAGTGTGACTTCCAAGCTTTGGAGCAAAATCTATTTTTGAAACATCATCATCATGACAAACAGAGGAATTCATAAACTCAGAAAACCGTCGTGAAGAGTCAAGTGGGGTTTCACCATCTAAGTCGGATGAGGAATCATCCGCAAAGGATTATTAAAATCTGAAAAAAAATTCCTTTGAACAGAATCGGTTTGAACCGCCTTACCTTTATCTTGGTAACTCAAGTTCTTATCATTGGTGTCATGAGACACTCATAGAAAAGCTTTGCACGAGGAACTATCCGAACAATTAGTTGACGGGTCAACCGAGATGGTTCAGGAGAGGCAGGCTTCATTGGAGTATCCACTGGACTTTCCTTAGCCATTCTTCCTGTTAAAGCCTCTGCCGCCAAAGTAGACAGTTGAGAATTCAAATTAGCAATCTCGGTTTTATAACTCGCTCTTTCTGATTCGGATAATGGCTCGGTTTTGTTCTGTTTGAGCTTGTCTATAGTGGATAAAAGTACAATTCTTTTTTTTTTAGAGGAAAAGCTCCAGGCAATTTTATACTCCCTCCGTCCCAAAATAAGTGTCCACATTTGACTTGGCACATAGTTTTAGACATGCATAATTATTAAACCTTTTTGTTACCAAGTGACATGTTTACCCTTATTTAATTTCTCTCTTCTCTTCACAACTCTTATATGTTTTTGCATTAAATAAGGATAAATATGGAAATTTAGTTATCTACTTTTTGAAAGTCAACACTTATTTTGGGTCAAATATAAATAGAAATGTGGACACTTATTTTGGGACGGAGGGAGTAGCAAACAAAAAGGTACAAAAAAAGAGGCAAAACGCCAAGTCTCAATCCAGACAACAAAACAGTAAAAAGCTAAAACAAGGCCAAACCAAGCAACAAGAAGCCAGAACAGACAAAGGCTAATAGAATAATGCAAACAATAAAAAGGAATGGATAGCCGCCACCGCCAATAACAACGCCAAAACAACTGCACCACCATCAACACCTCACGGATTGTCTTCCTCATCCCGCTTCAATATGTCTCTCTGCTGCCGCTTCCAAGTGTCACGAATGAAGACGATCTCCACAATGGTCTTCACAATGTCATTCACCGTTCGTCTTTCTTCAGTAAAAGTCTTTTTATTCCGTTCCTGCCAAATAAAATAGACAGAGGCCGCAAGCGCTAATCAATGTAACATTTTCTTCGGCTTTCGTTGCGTATCCGAAAGGGCCGCCAAAATATCATCCCAAGTGTCCGGAAAGGACCTCCAACCAACTTTCACACGTACCTTATCCCAAACTTCCTTTGAAAACGGACATTGAAAAAACAAGTGATTATGCAAGTCCCCATGATTCAAACAAAACACACAACGAAGATCCGGTTGATCATGTCGCCACACCAGCATACGGTCATGTGTAGGTAGACGCCGATGGCAAGCCGTCCATAGGCAAAACGCATGCTTAGGTATGTGACCTTTACACCACACCTTACTACACCAAGAGACAACGTTATGTTCACTAGAGAGGCTCCGCCCGGCCACATTCACCGTAAACTCCACCAGCTCGTTTGAGGCATCCTTCCAACACAACACATCCCGCCTTCCATCCATAATCTCCGGTAAGGGGTTAGAGGTGAGAATAGAAAACCTTTTGTTGCCAATCCATTGGCCAAATCCCGTGCAACTCATGTATCAACTCCTGCATCGTAGTCTTCGGGTTAAACTCGTGGTCACTTATAAACCGATAAGGAATTCTAGCCGAAAGGTGGCCACAAGGAAGCCAAGTATCCTCCCAAGCGTTGACACTTGTGCCATCACCAATTCGCATGACCAAAAACCTCCACACATCCGAACGTAGATCAAGGATATTATTCAACACCCACGACCACCTCGTACTCTTACGGACCAACCAGAACTGTTCCGACCGAATGCAAAATCGATGCACCCACCGAATCCATAAAGTGTTTCTACGATTCAAGATATCCCAAATATGCCGACAAAGTAAGGCACGGTTCCAAACGGCTAGTCTTCGAAACCCAAGTCCTCCATATTCACGTTCTCGACAAACAACATCCCAAGCAACTTTACGTTTACCTTTTGCGATCTCTCCTTGCGCCCATAAAAATTCCGGAATATAGCTTCAAGTTCATGAATGATACCCGACGGGAACCTGAAAATGGCCATCCAATATAGTTGCAGGGATTGTAGTACCGAAATGATTAATTGGCGCCTTCCCCCAAACGAAAGGAATTTCGTTTTCCAATTTTTCACACGAGCTTTTACCTTAGCAATTAGACCTCCAAAATCCCCTGCCTTTAACCGCACGGGCGACAAAGGCACCCCAAGATAGCGTATGGGAAAAGACCCCATAGTGAATGGAAGACAATTAAGGATTGCCACCTTTGTTTCTTCCGGAACATTCCCAAAGAAAACCTCACTCTTCTCAAGGTTTGGAGCAAGGCCGGATCGGGTTTTAAACAAATGAAGAGCTTTCTTGAGAATTTCCACCGACGCAACATCACCATGAGTGAAAACGAACAGGTCATCTGCAAAACAAAGATGCGTTAGGCCCAACTCTTCGCAACCTTTATGATAGCCAAATATCCCCGCTTCTTGAATACAACATTTCAAGATCATAGCAAATCCTTCCATAACAATGGTGAACAAATAGGGGGATAACGGATCGCCTTGACGAATTCCCCGACCCCCTTTAAAGAAGCCATGCGTATCACCATTTAGAGCAACCGAGTAAGAAGGCGTTGTGACCATTTCCTTAATCCAATTAACCAAGACCGGGTGAAACCCAAAGCCTTAAAAAAAAGTTTGGGATACTCCAAGTGAGGGAAACTTTATGCACCGTGTGACTAGTCGTCTAAAATCCTTAAAGGCCCCGCTTCGAGGGCTTAGGTACACTTATGGAAACTTGTCTAAGTGTGTGGAGGCTCTAAAAGTGGAATTGGATACTATCCAACTTCGGTGTGATACTGAACCGGATAATGTAGAGCTTATAGAGGATTTATGTCATATTCGGTTCGCTTATCAACAGTCACTGTGGGATGAAGAGGTCTCGGCAAGGCAAAGGGCAAAGGTTAAGTGGCTTGTTGAGGGGGACTCCAATACGAAATGTTTCCATAAAGTTGTAAAGGAAAAACGGCATGCACAACAGATTCATTCGGTTTGTAGTGTCGCGGGTGTGTACGTCCATGGGGAGGAAGTCCCAAACGTCTTTGTTGATCATTTTCGTTCCTATTTTGGGACAAAAGATGATACGCTAAATGTGACTATGGAGGCGGATATGTTTTTTAATCGGTTATCTCTCCATGATGCGCTTGAAATGATCCGACCAATAACGGATGAGGAGATCCGTAGTGCTCTATTTTGGATAGGGAATGATAATGCACCCGGTTCGGATGGATACTCTTCTAAGTTTTTTAAAGTTGCTTGGGGAATTGTTGGCGTTGATGTGGGTTTGGCGATTCACAATTTTTTCTACCGTGGACATCTTGCGAAAGAGGTAAATCACACGCTAATTTCCCTTATTCCGAAATCTTTGAATGCCACAAGAGTCACGGATTTTTGGCCAATTGCATGCTGCTCAATGCTATACAAATGTATTAGCAAGATTATTGTGGATAGAATGAAGGATCATCTGAATGTTTTGGTGGGGGAGTCACAATCGGCGTTTATCCCGGGGAGACAAATTGCTGATAATATCCTTATGGCTCATGAACTTGTGGCGGGGTATCACAAATTTATTGGACCTCCAAGGTGTGCGTTTAAAATTGACATTCACAAAGCGTATGATACGGTTGATTGGGATTATCTTATTCATATGCTTTCGAGCTTTGGGTTTCACCCGGTCTTGGTTAATTGGATTAAGGAAATGGTCACTACGCCTTCTTACTCGGTTGCTCTAAATGGTTATACGCATGGCTTCTTTAAAGGGGGTCGGGGAATTCGTCAAGGCGATCCGTTATCCCCCTATTTGTTCACCATTGTTATGGAAGGATTTGCTATGATCTTGAAACGTTGTATTCAAGAAGCGGGGATATTTGGCTATCATAAAGGTTGCGAATAGTTGGGCCTAACGCATCTTTGTTTTGCGCATGACCTGTTCGTTTTCACTCATGGTGATGTTGCGTTGGTGGAAATTCTCAAGAAAGCTCTTCATTTGTTTAAAACTCGATCCGGCCTTGCTCCAAACCTTGAGAAGAGTGAGGTTTTCTTTGGGAATGTTCCGGAGGAAACAAAGGTGGCAATCCTTAATTGTCTTCCATTCACTATGGGGTATTTTCCCATACGCTATCTTAGGGTGCCTTTGTCGCCCGTGCGGTTAAAGGCAGCGGATTTTGGAGGTCTAATTGCTAAGGTAAAAGCTCGTGTGCAAAATTGGAAAACGAAATTCCTTTCGTTTGGGGGAAGGCGCCAATTAATCATTCCGGTACTACAATCCATGCAACTATATTGGATGGCCATTTTCAGGTTCCCGTCGGGTATCATTCATGAACTTGAAGCTATATTCCGGAATTTTTTTATGGGCGCAAGGAGAGATCGCAAAAGGTAAATGTAAAGTTGCTTGGGATGTTGTTTGTCGACCACGTGAATATGGAGGACTTGGGTTTCGAAGACTAGCCGTTTGGAACCGTGCCTTACTTTGTCGGCATATTTGGGATCTCTTGAATCGTAGAAACACTTTGTGGGTTCGGTGGGTGCATCGATTTTTCATTCGGTCGGAACAGTTCTGGTTGGTCCGTAAGAGTACAAGGTGGTCGTGGGTGTTGAATAATATCCTTGATCTACGTTCGTATGTGCGGAGGTTTTTGGTCATCCGAATTGGTGATGGCACGAGTGTCAACGGTTGGGAGGATACTTGGCTTCCTTTTTTTGGAAAGGAGACGGCACTCCTGGCAAAAATACAGAAAAAGAAAAATACACCTAAATGGCGAGGGACTCCCTCCCGAAAAGGATCCAATCCCACCATAAAGGACAGGCCCCGAATAGGGGAAAAGGATCCACTAAGAAACAACTACCGAAGCCAGCAAAAATATACCAAACAAACCACAGCCAAAATAAGCAAAGGGAAGTAGAAACAAAGTACATATAAAACCAAGTACCCAAAACCCAGAGCACCCAAAAACACTTCCAGACGAAGAAAAATAACAGCATCATGGCACAAGAAGAAAGCAACTACGACCCACCTCCCATTGGCCCCTCCCCATCAATATGCGCTAGCCTCATAAATACACTTCTTCTAATGAGATTTACAATCAGATCCGGACCTCTCGATTGATTCGTGAACAGGCGAGTGTTACGTTCCTGCCAAATGTAGTAGATAGTAGCTGCAAACAATAGGCGGCTTCGAGTGTCACCCGGTTTCTATCTCCCTAACGCCATATCATCAAGCAAAAGCTCCCATCTATCTTGAATATTAACCCCTACCTCCAACTTAATGACCGACCAAACCTGTGAAGTGAAAGAACACTGAAAGAAGAGATGATCATGATCATCCATACAGGATTTACAAAGAGAGCAGATGAGCCGATTAGTGTCACTACACCAAGAGCGCATTCGATCTTGGGTTTGAAGGCGTTTACGGACAGCAAGCCAAAGACAAAACAAGTGCTTCGGAATGAACTTGGGAAACCAACAAAAATTATACCAAGACACTTTCTGAAACGGACCGATCATCAGACGCCAAACTTCCAAAACCGAGAAACGAACAACATTATTGTTCATATTTCTCCACATGAGTCTATCCTCAACACTCGGATACAAATGTGGGACAGGAATTGTGGCAAGAGTGGGGTATCTTAACGTCCAAGCAGGTGGCCAAGATTGGCCCAATGTGGGGAGCACATTTGCTACCGTAGCTAAATTCGAAAATCCCTCTGCAAGCAACAATCGATATGGAACCTTTCGGCTAGAATTCCTTATCGGTTTATAAGTGGCCACGAGTTTAACCCGAAGACTACGGTGCAGGAGTTGATACATGAGTTGCACGGGAGTTGGCCGATGGATTGGCAACAAAGGTTTTCTATTCTCACCTCTAACCCCTTACCGGAGATTATGGATGGAAGGCGGGATGTGTTGTGTTAGAAGGATGCCTCAAACGAGCTAGTGGAGTTTACGGTGAATGTGGCCGTGTGGAGCCTCTCTAGTGAACATAACATTGTCTCTTGGTGTGTACGGTGTCGTGTAAATGGCACATACCCAAGCATGCGTTTTGCCTATGGACGGCTTGCCATCGGTGTCTCCCTACGCATGACCGTATGCTGGTGTGGCAACATGATCAACCGGATCTTCGTTGTGTGTTTTGTTTGAATCATGAGGACTCGCATAATCACTTGTTTTTTCAATGTCCGTTTTCAAAGGAGGTTTGGGATAAGGTACGTGTGAAAGTTGGTTGGAGGTCCTTTCCGGACATTTGGGATGATATTTTGGCGGCCCTTTCTGATACGCAACGAAAGCCGAAGAAAATGTTACATTGCTTGGCGCTTGCGGCCTCTGTCTATTTTATTTGGCAGGAACGGAATAAAAGGACTTTTACTGAAGAAAGACGAACGATGAATGACATTGTGAAGACCATTATGGAGATCGTCTTCATTCGTGACACTTGGAAGCGGCAGCGGAGAGACATATTGAAGCGGGATGAGGAAGACAATCCCTGAGGTGTTGATGGTGGTACAATTGTTTTGGCGTTGTTATTGGCGGTGGCGGCTATCCATTCCTTTTTATTGTTTGCATTATTCTATTAGCCTTTGTCTGTTCTGGCTTCTTGTTGCTTGGTTTGGCCTTGTTTTAGCTTTTTACTGTTTTGTTGTCTGGATTGAGACTTGGCGTTTTGCCTCTTTTTTTGTACCTTTTTGTTTGCTATAAAATTGCCTGGAGCTTTTCCTCTCAAAAAAAATTGAATCATTAATAGAAACGGTGTACTATAGAAACAAAATTTGAATTCAAGCGAGTTTATTTCCATCGAAAAATCAACAGAATATATGAGACATGGAAATAACTAAGTCAAGAAGCTATTGGACGTGACAATCATGGAAGTTAAAATCGGAAAATAACAAACACAAGTAAGTTATTCATAACGAATTACCACAGTCTTTGAATTCACTTAAAAAACATATTTTGTGCAAAACCTGGTACTCCCCCTCAAAAGTGGCATAAACTTTGAATGTTCGTCATGTGATGTGAATAATATGAATTAAGATGCACATGACATTCCTGCAAAATAGATTAGAAGGATTTTGGTATCCATCCTTTGATGGATCTTTGATGGTTAGATACCTTAACTTTAAAATGAGGACCGGGGATACTATAAGTACCATACCAACTATTTGCATACATTAGATTCACAAAGTCATTCTTCCCACAATTAGTACAATAGGTCTTTGCTCGGCTCATACTGATTAGCTTCATTGTAGAATAAACATGAGTAGGTGAATCAGTCTTGGAAATAAACGACTTTGTATCAACTACAGGAGATTTATAAGACGTGTTTCCATCATCGTCTTCTGTAGTTGACTTCTTTTTCCAAACCATTTTGACTTTTCGAAACAGTTGATTATCTTTATTATCAACACGAGAATTATAGAAAAGATTGGAAGGTTGAATCTGATCTTTTGAAAACTCATTTGATTTGATAAAACTCTTTGAAGAACGATTTGTAGAAATTGAACTTGAAGCATAAGAAGGTTGAATACTTTTGAACTTGCTTTCTTCAAGTTTCTTGACTTTAAGTGATAAAGTATTTCGTTCTTCGAGAATTAGATCAAATTTCTTTTGTAGATCAGATTTACCATTTGTTCCTTCAAAATCTTAGTTGCTAACCCGGATAATTTCTGTGTAAGCTTATGAATTTCTGTTTCAAAAATGGTCCTTTCACATTAAAAATCATTTTCAATAGAGTTGCGTTTATAAGATATTTCTTTGAAAACAGCAACGTTTTTCTTTTCTAACTCTTTCTTTTCACTTTCAAAAGATTTTCTTTGATAATCAAACTTATCTCGCTCAATGATCAAAACTTTTTCAAAGTTAGATATTTGTTTTGAAAGTTTAGCATTATTTAGCTCAAATACTTTTCATTCCTCGAAAATCCTTTTGGAAAGATCAAGAATTTTTCTCTCAAAATTCTTCTTCTCATTTAAATAATCACTCTTTTCTTTTTCAAAAACAGGAATCTGTTTTTCAAGAACATAAATCCACTTCTTTAACTCAAGATTTTCACACTCTAAGGTCTTTCCTTTTTCTTCAAGTGCCATGTTACTTCCTTCTCTGGCTTCGAAATCTGCAATCTTGTCTTTGAGATCAGAAATGTCTTGTTGAGAAATAGGGATACTCTTCTTCATACCCTCCAGCTCTTTCTTCAGAGTAGCATTTTCATGGGAATATTGATATATAGACGTGCATAGCAAATTGCATATGGATCAGTAAGCACTTTTGGTTTTGACA
Source organism: Saussurea involucrata (assembly GCA_033807775.1). Classification (NCBI taxonomy): domain Eukaryota; kingdom Viridiplantae; phylum Streptophyta; class Magnoliopsida; order Asterales; family Asteraceae; genus Saussurea; species Saussurea involucrata. Next base: position 104,399,171 of record CM066315.1, read on the forward strand.
TATTGTTACCTGAAAAATATGATCGTTAATCAATGTTGTTTTGAAGATTTAGAGAAAATAAATGCGGAAGAAAATCAAGAATTAAATTTGAAAACAAATCTAAAGAATAAATTTGTTTCCAAAAAAATTAAGATCTCATTGTTGAATCTGAACAAATAAAACGAAACTTCGAGAATAAAACCTGCAAGATTAACAAACCAAGTTAGATCAAGACGTCAATCAAAATCACATAAAATGATAAGCATCGCGAATAAGATCAAACGGTCGCAAAATAGTCTCAAACCGTCACGAAAAGGGCTCCAACAATAAAATAGGTTTCATTTAGCGCCTCCCTCTCTCGTTTTCACTTTTCAGTCTCATTCCTAAATTCATTCACTTCCTCTCTGAACATTACGAATTCTTGTTGAATCGAGGTTGAATCAAGGTTGAATCGAAGTTGCTGGTGCCTGCCTGGTAAGCTTATTTTCTTCTTTTCAGGTTTACGTTTTCACTTTTCAGCTTTGCGTTTTCACTTTTCAATCAGCTTTGATTTTTATGGTTTTAATACCGAGTTGGTTATTGTTTCGTTGAGTCATGCAGTGGTCTGAAATATTTGTCTTAATTGACCTATGTATGGGGCTGTATATTGGTAGTGCTTTTGGTCTTGCCACTGCACTATTGTAACTCTCTGTAACCTTGTGAGTTGTGAGGTTGCTTTTTGTTTGGAATAAATTATGAGTTGTTATTCAAAAATAATTGAGGAGTTCAATCAGCTTTGCGTTTTCTCCCATTGTTCTCCCTGTTTTACCAGCTTTGTGTTTTCTCTTTTCAATCAGCTTAACTTCAAATTGTTTTTTTTGGACAACAAAACAAAATATATTGCAACCAAAAACTAGTGAGAAGCTAGAGGATACAAGTTACCATCGATTTTGATTAAATCTTGCTGTTTACTGTCTTCTTGTTTCATTTTCTTCTTTGAATAAACGTTTATTCTCAATGTGATGTTTTACCATAAATCTTGCTCAAAATCTTGTTGTTTTCTTGTTTATTGTTTAGTGTTTATTGGCAATCTGTTTTACCATAAATCTTGATGTTTAGTGTTTACTGTCAATCTGTTTTACCATAAATCTTACTGTTTAGAGTTTACTGTTTAGTGCTTATTGTTTAGTTTTTATTGGCAAACTGTTTTACCATAAATCTTGATGTTTAGTGTTTACTGTCAATCTGTTTTACCATAAATCTTAAGGTTTAGTGTTTACTGTTTACTGTCAATCTGTAAATTGAACTTTACTGATTCTTCTTGTTATTATTTGTAAATAGAAAAATTCTCAATGGATGCTACTCCTATTGATGTTGACAAAAAGATCAAAAAAGAAGAACCAAGCACAGATAAAAAACGATCAGGTAGAGTATCTGATATTTGGATTCACTTTTCAAAAGTAGACGGTCGAAATCAAAGTGATCTTAGATGTGCTTGCAACTATTGTGGCAAAGATTATGCTTGTGATAGTCGAAAAATTGATACAAGTAGTTTGTGGAACCACATAAGAAAACAATGTAAAAAATATCCGGGTAGGGAAATTGATAAAAAAACAAAAAGTGCTTAGTTTTCAAGGTGTTGGTGATGGTGCTGGAAATTTGTTGGCCACGACTTATAATAAGGACAAGTGTCGAAAATCTTTGGCTAGATTTGTGGTGATAGATGAACAACCTTTTAGTGTCGTAGAGGGTGAAGGGTTTCAAAATTTGCTTCACGACTTGCAACCTAAGTTTGAAATTCCTAGTAGAATGACTGTAACTAGGGATGTATACAAGTTGTTTTGTGAGTAACGTGTTAAGTTGATGAAAGAGTTAACAAAGGATGGGCAAAGGGTATGTTTAACAACATATTGTTGGACTTCTTGTACTCAAATGGCTTACATGTGTCTAACCGCACATTATATTGATAATGATTGGCATTTAAATAAAAAAGTCATAAATTTTTGTCAAATCAAAGATCACAAGGGTGAGACAATTGGTAGGGTCATTGAGAAGTGTTTGCTTGGTTGGAGAGTAGAAAAAGTTATTAGTGTGACCGTTGATAATGCATCTGCTAATGATATGGCCATTAGTTATGTAAAGAGAAGGGTTAATGCATGGAAAGGGTCAGTTCTTGATGGTGAGTTCATCCAATTGAGATGTGGTACTCACATAGTCAATTTGTTTGTGGGTGATGGGTTAAATAAGATGCATGATTCAATTGCTGCCATTCGTAATAGTGTGATATATATTCAATCATCTTCTTCACGGTTGCAAACGTTTAGAGAGTGTGTTGAAAGGGAAAAGATTAGTTACAAGGTTGGGTTGGTCTTAGATGTGCCTACAAGATGGAATTCAACTTTTATGATGTTAGATGTGGCTCTAAAATTACAAAAAGCTTTTGTAAGTTATGTGGATGAAGATGACAAGTATTTGAAACACTTTCAAGAAAAGGAGAATGATAAAGAGAGAATTGGACCACCTATTCGTGTTCATTGGGAGTGTGCTTCGGCTTTTGTCAAATTTCTCTCCACTTTTTATGAAGTGACTTTAAAGTTTAGTGGCACTTTGCATGTCACTTCTAACAACTTTTATCATGAGATTTGTAAGATTTATGCACACTAGGATTCTTTGGTAAAAAGTAACGATTCCATATTGTCTACCATGGCAAGAAAAATGAAGAAGTTTGACAAATATTGGGGGGATCCGGATAACATTAATCCATTGTTGTTTTTGGCCGTTGTACTTGATCCAAGGTACAAGATGAAGTACGTGAAGTTTCTTTTTGAATGTATTTATGATGGTGAAACGGTTGCCAAACTTATTGTGAAGGTGGAACGAATGTTTAACCGTGTAACAACCCGGTTTCCCAAACATACAACAAATAACATACAACGCATAACTTCATTACATTCATAATAAAAGATACATCACAAACCAAGTACGGTCTCAATAGTCTTGACATTACAAAATATATATATAAGCTTCCTAATCAACATCCATCAAAAGCTTCCTACACTTCATCCTCTCCTGCCGATCCTTAACCTGGAAAACATATTTTTGAAAACAAAATGAGGGTTAGACCAAACGGGTCTAGTGAGTTAATCCCGGTCCTTTCCAAAATCATTATAAAACCTTTTATGTAAATCCTTTGTATCAAAATAGTTTAGATAAACCTTTGATAATCCTTTCGTAAAATATAAACATACCACACGTATTTAAATACCAATCCAGACTCGTGCATCGTGTACATCTCATTCACCTTATTCCTCCACAAATGGCCATATTAGTTGGTAGCAAGCCAACTAATAAATCAACAACCGGTCCGCTCACCGGAACCCGGCTACCTGTCGGTCCGCACACCGGAACCCGACTACTCACCGGTCCGCACACCGGAACCCGGCTACACACCGGTCCGCTCACCGGAACCCGGCAACAAGTGCACTCGTGTAGTGCAAATCTTATATAAATACAATATATATCTCATTACATCATATTGTCATTTATATACACATAATAATATTCCTACCACATAATCATCTCATATATATATTTATACACATATGTATTCTAGTTCAAAACGTTTTACATCAAAACTCACCTTGAATGCTTAAAATACGCTTCCAAGCATTTCTCCGAGCTATCCGATCCTTTATCCAAATACCTCAGAATCTGAAACCATTTACATACAAATATCTCCTTACCAACTTATGTATAAGACTTACTAGCAGGTTATGGACTCTAGATACATCTACATAACTTTTATCCTCAAAATTACCCAAACAGCCAAGTTATCCGGACAACCCAAACAACCCGGACAACACCACTTTTTCCGGACAACATGACTTTTCCGGACAACCTCAGTAATCCGGACAGCAAGACTAATCCGGACAACACGAGGAATCCGGATGCCATCCGGACTCTAAATCATCCGGAAACCATCAATCCAATCGTCCGGACTCTATCAACAACTTACCCGGACACCACCCAACAGAACTATCCGGACACATTCATATCATCCGGACACCTCTGTCGGTTTGGTACTTTTTACCCAGAAAACCGACTGAAATTCATACCAGTTCGATTCTATTGATTCTAATCCGACAGAAACCATTTACCAACCATTACAAACATAAATTGCAAAGAAAACATACCTTAATCTCTTCCAAGTACACCAAATGATGTCCTATTGCTTTCTTTTCTTCCTTTTCTTCTTTTCTCTCAAAACACACACACACACACACTAAAAATCTGATTTTGTGAAATATCTAAACACTAAAGAGATAATATCTAACTCAATTTTCCTTTTAGCCCTTAAACTATTCAACAATAACCCAAACACCCTTAACTTATAAACTTATCCAAACTTTCCCTAAATAGAAACTTTAAAGTTAAATAAACTTAACAGCATTAGATTTTTAACTAACGGATTTACCCGGGGTATTACAACCGGTTGTTTGAATTCTACAATGTTAACTATGGCGGTGGTGAAAAGGTTGGTTACATACTTACATGAATAATTCAATTTTTTTATTATTCATTTTAATATGTTTATTGAGTTGTTTACTTGTTTGTATTTCTCTTCATATGTGTAGGTTACCGAACAAGACTCGATAACATCGATTAATGGAACTCATAAGAGGTCGTTATTGGAAAGTTATATGCAAAAACAACAATTGCAACTTCCGAATAAAATGAACGATGTTTTAAGGTATTTGAGTGAAGAATCTCAAGATCCAATGACTCCGGAGTTTGATATCCTACTATGGTGGAAGGTTAATGCGACTAGGCATGCCGTTTTGTCTATGATTGCAAAAAGTATTCTTGATATTCCCGTATCTACGGTGGCTTTCGAATCCGCATTTAGTACTAGTGGACGTATTTTGGACTCATTTAGGAGTTCATTGAGTCCAAAAATGGTCGAAGCGCTAATATGTACACAAAGTTGGTTGAGAGTGGGTCACCAAGGGATTCAAACAAAGGAGTATTTGGATGAAACATCATGCTACGAATTTTTGGAAGAAGGCAAACAAGTTTAACAAATTAATTAGATAATATTATTTCTATTATTTTATTTATTTATAATTTTTTTACTTTTGTTTTGAATCTTAGATGACATGAAAAAACTCAAGACCAAGAAAGCGAAACTATCGGAGACCGAGACATGCAATGCGGTCATTGTTGATTGAGACTTGAGAGTCTCATTACTTTTAAATCGTTTTGGTTGTATGTCATTTGATGGAACTTGCATACTAAGTCTTTTGAATGGTTTGTTGTATTTTATTGGTTTAAACTTGAAACTATTTAGACATTGGAGTTGGTTTAGATTCGATAACTTAGTTGAATGGTGAAATGATGAATAAAAGTTTGAACCCGACCAACCCGACCAACCCAACCCGAACGGTTTGGGTTGGGTTGGGTTGCACTTCTAATTGGGTTGGGTTGGGTTGAGAATTTTCAAACCGCAATGATTGGGTTTGGTTGATAAAGTGCCGTCAAACAGGCCAACCCAACCCGTGAGCACCCCTACTATACACTCTCAAAAGCGTCACAAAAGATTGCAAATCTGTCGAGAAAACTCTCACAATCACGGGATAATACGCGTGCGGTAAACTCGTGTATTGGTCAAAAGAAATGCGGTAAGCTCGTGTACCGATCAGATCCGTGCGATTAACGTTAAAAAAAAATATCGAGACGACTTCGTGCGATTAGCAAGATATATATGTGATTGCGATGGCAAAAAAAATTCTACCACACCATGAGATGTATGCATGTATGCTTGATGTAAGAAATAAAAAAAAATGATGCAATATATAAATGTTTATGCATACTACGATGGCAAGCAAACAAAAAATAGATATGGTATGCTATGCAAAAGATGATGATGGTGATGGTAAACAAAAAGAATGCAACAAATTATCTATGTATGCATGCGATGGTTAAAAGGGAAGAACAACATAATGCATTAAAAACGAAACAGGAAGAAAGAAAAAAAAACAATCACAGCAGCGATACTCAACAAAAATTCTGCATGAAACCTGTGAGTTATGTATTTAGCATGCAAAGTGAGTCAAAGGTTAAACCGAAGGTCAAAGAATACGGCTCAAACCGGAAAAAGTTATCCGGAAGATTGGTTTTCCGGGAAGAAATTGCTTTCTGGACAAAAATTGCTTTCCGGGCAAAAATTGTTTTCCGGAAAAAGAGTTTTTCCGGGTAAAAATTGGTTTCCGGAAACTGATGTACTGGAGAGAAATTGGTACCCGGAAAAAGTTTATCCGGGAAACATTTATCTAGGGAACTTTATCCGATAAATTTTATCCGGGAAGACTTATGCGAAATTCTTACGGGGAAATATTAGGGTTTATGAAATAAGTCATATGCGGCTCCTTTTCTTTCCTAGACACCTGCATTTCTCAAAAACTCACAAACAAAATTATTAAACCTTAATTAAAACGATTAGAGATTAAACATAAACAAGTTTTCGATAAAATCTCAAGAACCAGATTTGATCAAGTTCATAGATTTTTATCAAATTTTCGAGAATACGAAGAACACTCTAAAAATTAAGAGAGTTTATCGCCTTAAAGAAAACGAAGCAGATCTTAATGGAGAATAATAGAACGTGAGTGACAAATTAAAATCTTGCAAACCCGGTTGATTATATTGCCCAGAAAAACTACACTACGTCGAGCAGAAAACGAATGACTTTCTGACCTCCAACGCCGTTCTCCACCGTTCAGAATGTAGAACAGAATGTCGTGAAGCTACTGTCCAAAAATCGAGACAATCCGACGGTTCAAACTCCGGGAATAGGCAAAACGGCACGACTGCGTGTAGATCCCAGTTTGATCAAGTAGAAATGTATTGAATTGAATGTTTTACCTTGTATTGAATGATTAAGAGAGTTACAATAGGTTTGAATGTAAAACATTCTCTATCTCTATTAACGCACAAACTGATAATGAACATTCTAACCTAATTTCTAAACAAATCAACTATATATACCTAAGGCTCATGGCTCATTAAGCTAATCTAAGCCCAATTAACAATTTAAAGGCTTTTACAATAAATAATTAATCTCTATAATTCTCTATATAACATTCTAACTAATAGGACATTTATGGTCCTAACATTTTCAAATTCAGCACTACACATGATGAACCTGCAAAACAGATTAAGTAGATTTTGGTACCCAACGGAACTTGGGTTCTGGCTTGTCTGGTGCAGTTTTATTTGAAGAAATTTTGTATGTACCATACCAGTATTGAGCATAATCTTTATGAACAAAATCATTAGTTCCACAGTAAGAACAACAAATTTTCTTTTGGGGCTAACCTGATTAATTGATTTACAGAATAAACTAAATCAGGTTTGACAAAAGACTTACCTTGAAATGCATTGTTCTTCTTGACATTTGAAGTGGGAACTATTGACTTTTGTAACTTCTTTCTCAAGAGATGTGCCTTTGACTCTCCAAACCATTTTCACCTTCTTGAAAACTTGGTTGTCTTTAAGCTTAGAAGAATTAATATCTTTAGGCATAGACAAATTATTATCTGAATTATCAAACAGGGGATAATGAAATAGATTGGAAGGACAAATCTGATCGGTTGAAAAACTTTTTGTTTTTGAAGAAACATTTGCGTAAAATGAACTTGAAGCTGTTTTAAAAGAATGCACAAAATTAGTTGAGTCATCATATGAAGATTGAACAATAGTATCCGGACTAGCTTGTTCAGATAACTCAACTTTAAAATTTATATCTTCAAGTTCTTTAACTTTGTTAAACAAAACATTGTTTCCTCAAAAATTAGATCCTATTTCCTTTGAAGATCAGATTTTACTTTCTTCTCTATCATAATTTCAGCAGACAAACCAGATAAATTCTTTGTCAGCTTCTTTATTTCATTTTGAAAAATCTTTCTTTCATCTGCATAAACATCTTTCACACTTTTTGCTCTAAAATCTGCAACTTTCATCTATTCAAGCTCTTTTCTTTCTATATCACATCTTTCTCCAAATCAGATATTTTCAATGAAAGCTCATTACTTTTTGCTTCAAAATATTTTCTTTCAGTTTCAAAAGTCATTCTTTCTTTCTCAAAATTATCTTTGTCAATGATCAAAACTTTCTCAAAATCTGAAATTTGTTTTGAAAGTTTTATATTTATAGTTTCACAAGAGAAAATTTTTCTTTTAAAATCATTTCTTTCAGATTCTAAAGATTTTCTTCCCAAACAAATCGTTTCTTTCAGCTATACATTTTTTCTTTCAAAAGATGTTGCTTTCTCTTGAAGTTTCTTGATTTCATCGTGAAGAGTTGAGTTGTCTCTCTTTGCTTCAAAATCTGCAATATGAGATTCAAGATCAGAAATCCTTTTTGAAATTTTGAAAGTTTAATATTATGTTCTTCAAAAAGAAACTTTTCATTTGAGGATGATATTTCTAGAATCTGTTTCTTCAGATCAACATTTTCACTTTTCAAAGATGTTACTTTCTCTTGAAACTTCTTAAGCTCAGAAATTTTTTTATTGTTGACATCATTCTGATTTTGATGATGTATAACAGCTCTTCCAAGCTCTTCTACTTGTAAAGTTAGATATTTTATTTTCTTTGTTTGTCGTTCTTCAGTAGATATATACATATCAGAAAGACTTGTATGAGTAGGCATCTTGATATAGACCTGTAAAGAAATCAGACACAAGAATTAGATCACAAAATAAAAATAACAATAGAAATATTACCTAATAGGGTGATCGTCAAGAGAAACTTCGCTTAGAAGTTGGTATTTGTGCACAAGTGAAGAATATGAAAATTAAAAGAATATATGAAATATGAGTAACAAAATTTAAGCTCTTTGATCTTCACAGATGTCTTCAAGCTTTTATGTCCCCCTCCTGAGACTTAGCACGGGGGTTCCGCTAGAGAAAGTTTTTCTGGCATTTGCATATGAACTTTTCGCAAGCAACTGTGAAAAACTTTTTGCAAGTAGAAGCCAAAACGTTTTCATAGAGTGAAGTCCAGAAACCTTTCGCAGACCAAAGAGTACACCTTTCTCAACCAAACTTTTCGCAAGTAACCCTTTGCGAAAACTACACTTCTCGGGTCAAGCTGTTGCGAAAACCTTACTTTTCGCAATAAGAGTGTTGCGAATACTATTCTTTTCGTAAAGTGTTGGTTGCAAAAACTTTACTTTTCGCAGGCGTTGGTTGCGAAAACAAATGTTTACGGGTCCTTTAGGTTGCGAAAACTATTCTTTTCGCAATAGGCAGTTGCGAAAACTTCTACTTCTCTTATCAGCCCCTTGCGAAAACTCTGAAAAACTGCTCTAAGACTCTTGCAAAAACTGTCTTGCGAAAACTCCTTGATGAACTTGCGAAAACTTTAGATGAACTTGCGAAAACTCCAGATCTTGCGAAAAGTTGAACCAGAAAACTTCAATATGCCATATCTTGCTCGATTCTTCGAACTTCTTGATGAAATTTTGCAGGGTTGCTCGAAGTTCAATTCTGAACAACTTTGTAGTTTATCAGATCTTCTAAAAACCCCCAAATTCGATGACTTTTGATTGAATTACATAATCTGATAAGTTTTGAACCAAACTTTGACAAATCTCACAAATTCTCTTAATATGTAAAGAATTGGATCAAATCATCTAAACCAATTGTGTTCCAAATCATAAAACGAATCTAATACAATCAAATTTGAATCCAATCAATCCCAAAATCCACAGAAACTTTCTAATAATGGTAAAAATTTCGAGAAAATCGACCAAAAATCTTCAATTATTAGATCAATTTGTGCACAAATCCTTCTCCCAAAGCTCTGATACAAACTGTTAACACCAGATCTATTAGGTAATCAATATGTCATCCACTGATCTTGAAAGAATCTAGAATTACATATGAGTTTGGAACTCTCTCTCTCTCTAGATTCTCTCTCTAACCTCTCTCTAGAATATTACAATATGCTCTCTTCTAATCACTTGCTTAACAACTAAGCAAACCTAACCTATTTATACCTACCAGATTACAAGGCATTAACTCTTAATTACATTGACTTTCTACTAACACTACTTTGAGTTTGACTTTTCACTTACATTGACTTTTACATAAATCGTGAATATAATATAATACCCTAACAGTAGGGCTCAAGCTCGATACTCGTTTACGGGCTTGAACTTGAGATCAATTAGCTCGCTTATTGGTTCGACCTCTATAATCTTTTAACTTTAAATATGTTTGACTTGAAAAAATGTATGCTCGACTCGACTCGAAAGTTTTTAGACAAGTCGAGTTGAACATTGGTGTTATATATATAGCTCGACTCGTTAAGCTAAACGAATTTTATTGTGTGTTCGAGATCGACTCAAGGTCAAAAATTATTAAGTTCGAGTTCGAATAGCTCGTTAAATGCTCGACTGGTTGACAACCGTATCCATTCCCACAAACTCAAAAACTGTAACAAGTTCAGTTGTATTAGCAAGAAGTACACAAGGCCTCAACAAAAAGGCAAACATAGTCGTAGATGATGTTCGACTCTGTTTTCTGTGAAGTAATATTAACACTGCCGTAACAGGGCCTCCAAAATCATTGGAACGACCCTGTTTTGGTGTGTATATACCTTGTTAGTTGTCGAAAGTGAAATTTTCAAAATGTTTTTATAATTCTTGAGGAAATACGAAGAAAAGAGGATAACTTAAACTTCTAATTTTAAAGGAAAAGAGCCAAATAAGAACATTCTATATAAATATGTGTGATATATACGTATGGATGCATATATTTTTGTCTATATATATGTATAATATAAAAAGGTTATGATACATAAGTTTATTAAATATTTCCTCATTATAGACGTGTTAATTACGGATACGATAATCATAAAATGTATTCATTTATTTCACGGAAATTCATTTTCTCAATATCACTACTAAACAAACAGGTATTTCCGGCGGAATATCAGTCGGAAATATAGTGGCGGACTTCCGACGGACTCCAAAAAAGTCAACTTACGTTGACTTTTGCCGGAAATCCGCCTAAAAATATATTTATTTTTAAAAAACTTCCCCTTTTTTCGGCGGATTTCCGACGGTTTCAAAATTAATACGTAATTACTTGTTTTTAATCATTATTTTTGGCGGATTTTCGACGGACCTTAATTAATTATTTTTATTAATTTACGTCCGTCGGAAATCCGCCGGAAATAATTGTCACAAATTAAAAAAAAATTATTGCCCGCCGCAAATCCGCCCGAAATAGTTTTTATAAATTAAAAAAAATTAACTTTTTATTTTCTGCCAGAAATTGTTTTTATAAATTAAAAAAATTAATTTTTATTGTCCGTCGGAAATCCGTCCGAAAAACTTTTCATGAATTAAAAAAATAGTTTTTTAATTTCCAACGGAAATCCGCAGGAAATAGTTTTTATAAATTAAAAAAAAATTAGTTTTTTTATTTTCCGTCGGAAATCCGTCGGAAATTGTTTTTATAAATTAAAAAGTTAATTTTTATTGTCCGTCGGAAATCCGCCGGAAATACTTTTCATGAGTTAAAAAAATTAATTTTTTTATTTCCGCCAGAAATAGTTTTTATAAATTAAAAAAAAAATATTGTCCGTCGGAAATCCGCCGGAAATACTTTTCATGAAATAAAAAATTAATTTTTTAATTTCCGCCGGAAATAGTTTTTATAAATTAAAAAAAATTATTGTCCGTCGGAAATTCTCCAGAAGTAAAACATCGTTAAAAATTGTGTTTTTTGTAATTATTTTTTGTCTATATTATATGATGCCACCGTATTAAAAAAATTGGAATCGTCAATGCTTCTCATATCGGCGCTTTTACAAAACCAAAACAAAGATAAATATCGATATTTTTGCCTTTTTCACAATGTAACTTATATTTTTATTCTACTTTTATATGGTGCTCCCCCTCCTGTAAATTCCTAGCTCCGCCCCTGTGGTCACATACTTACTTATTGATTTTTAATGGAATCAATTGGGCTTTGATGTATCCAATTGTGTTTTGATGGATCCATTTAGGCTTTAATGGATCTAACAGGGGTTTATTGGATCCAAATGGTTGTATTGTGCTTTAATGGATCGTATTGGCCTTTAATTGATCATTTTGCGCTTCAATGGACCGTTATGGGCATAATGGACCGTTATGGGCTTTAATGGAACGTATTGGGCTTTATTGGACAGTATTGGGCTTTAATGGACCATTTATGGCTTGAATGGACGATGCGGGTTTTGAATTGACCGTTTTTGGCGTACATGGACCGTATTAGGCATTAATGGACCGTATCGGGCTTTAATGGACCGTATCGGGTTTTAATGGGCCGTTTCGGGCTTTAATGGACTTTTTGGGCTTAAATGGACTTTTTGGGGTTTAATGGACCATTTCGGGCTTTAATGGACCATTACGGGTTTTAATGGACCGTGTCGGGCTTTAATGGATCTTATCGGGCATCGGGCTTTAATGGACCGTGTATGGCTTGAATGGACGATGATGGTTTTGAATTGACCGTTTTTGGTGTACATGGACCGTATTGGGCTTTAATGGGTCGTATTGGGCTTTAATGGACCGTTTTGGGCTTTAATGGACCGTATCGGGCTTTAAGGGACTTTTTGGGCTTCAATGGACCGTATCGGGCTTTAATGGACTTTTTAGGGTTTAATGGATCATTTCGGGCTCTAATGGACCGTTTTAGGCTTTAATTGACCGTATCGGGCTTTAACGGTATAATAATAATATATAAATAATAATATTAATAATATAATAATAATAATAATAATAATAAATAATAATATTAATATATTAATATTATAATAATAATATAATATTAATAATATAATAGTAATAAAATAATCCTATGTAGCGGCGGATTAGGATAATGCCGTCGAAAATAAAAATTTCAATTTTTTTTAAAAAAGGCGTAGTTTTTTATGTTTATTTTATTTCCGGCGGATGGATCCGCCGGAATTCCTCCGAAACCTTTAAGGGTTTTTAAACCCACTTCTCCTCTCCGGCCGCAAGATACAGAAAGAAAAGAGGGTTTCAATCGGGGGGAGTTTCCAGCCGCAAACCTCCGGCGATTTCGACCATAATAAGCATTTTCCAGCCGTTGCTCGCCGCCGGCCCCTCCTTGTTCTCTTCCTCGGTCGATTTCCACATTTGGGTAAAAATTTTCTTTTCTTTGATGGTAAATTTTTGTATGCATATATATATATATATATATGTATGTGTGTAGTATGCATATATATATATGTATATATTTTTGAGAATGGTAAATTTTTGAGCAATGATTTAAAAAGTTGTGTATGTATATGTATATATATATATATGTATGTATATATAAAATGTAAGGTATGATTTTGAGCTATATATGTATGTATGTGTAAATTTTTTAGCTATGATTTAAAAAGTTGTGTATGTATGTGTATATATATTTTTTATAACGGCAATGCGGCATCGAACCCACGAACGACTACCACGAACACATGCACACACGCACGCACACCGTCCCGGCGGTATCGGGCATCCAAGGGCAGCCCACAAATCCGCCGCGTCTGCAGCCCAGCTTACGCTTGGGCCTATTCCCAACAACATTGGGCTGGGGCGATACCCCAGTCTTCGACTGGACGGCCCAACCAGAGGTTAGGCGGGTATCTCAGACATGCTTACCACGGGGTTCGAACCCTGGTAGTCAGGGATACCATCCACTGACCCCCCAAGGATGTTACCTTACCATTGGGCTACACATGCTTTGATGTACGTATGTGTATATATATGTATGTATATATAAAATGTAAGCTATGATTTTGAGCTATATATGTATTTATGTATGTGTAAATTTTTGAGCTATGATTTAAAAAGATGGTGAAATATTCGACATTGATTTAAAAAGTTGATTAGTTGTAAAATGTAAGCTATGATTTTGATTGGATATATATAATTGTTAGATAATTATATATACGTAATTATATATAAATGTAAGTATGCGTATGTATATATATATATATATATATATATATATATATATATATATATATATATATATATGTGTGTGTGTGTGTGTGTGTGTATGTGATTTTGATTGGGTTGTAAGTTTATGCATATATGTAGTATTAAGGATAAATATGTACGTATAAACATAGTGTTGAAATTCTTTAAGGCTGCTAGGCAAATTATAGGAGAGGATGTGGAAGTTGCCTTGTTGAATTTTTTCTTTACTTACAGGTTGGATAAGGAGTTGAATCATACGTTGCTTTGTTTGCTCCCGAAGGTACCTAATGCTACCAAGGTCACTGATTATAGACCGATTGCTTGTTGCAATGTTTTGTATAAGTGTCTTAGTAAGCTTATTGCGGATGAAAGAGTTTTTGAACGATCTTATTAGTCCCAATCAGTCTGCATTCATCCCCTGTATGCGTATTTTAGACAATATTATTATGGCTCATGAGTTGGTTGCGGGGTATCAAAGAGGCGCAGGTCCACCACGTTGTGCATTTAAAATTGATATTCGGAAGGCTTATGATATCGTGGATTGGTCATACTTGCTTTGTACGCTACGTGGTTTGGGTTTTCATCCGGCTATGATCAGATGGATTGAGGAGCTTATTACTTCAGTTTCGTATTCTATTGCCCTAAATGGCGCACAGAGGGGTTTTTTAAGGGGCAAAGAGGTATTCGGCAAGGTGATCCCCTTTCACCGTATTTATTCACGATAGTGATGGAAGGTTTCTCCATGTTGCTCAAGATGTGTATTGATGAGGCGCAAAGTTTTGGTTTCCATAAGGGGTGTGATGGTCTTGAGTTGACACACTTATGCTTCGCAGATGATCTGTTTGTGTTTACTAGAGGTGATGTGCATTCGGTTGGGGTGCTTAAAAAGGCTTTGGACCTTTTTAAGTTGCGTTCGGGATTGACTCCAAGCATTGAAAAGTCAGAGATTTTCTTTGCAAACGTGCCTCAAGATGTAAGGAGTGCTATATTGGCTTGCCTACCTTTCAGGGAAGGATCTTTCCCAATTCGCTATTTGGGAGTCCCTTTATCTCCGGTTAGGCTTAAGGTCGTGGATTATGCTGGATTGGTAGATAAGGTTCGGGCAAGAATTCATAATTGGAAATCAAAGTGTCTTTCTTTTGGAGGAAGACGGCAACTTATCATATCGGTTCTTCAGTCAATGCAGCTTTATTGGATATCGGTGTTTCTGCTTTCGTCTGGCGTTGTGCATCAATTGGAGGCTCTTTTTCGTGACTTCTTATGGAATCAAGGGTAGAGTGCGCGTGGTCGATGTAGAGTGGCGTGGGAGGATGTTTGCTCGCCGGTGATGAGTGGCGGGCTAGGCCTTAAAAAACTTTCGTTGTGGAACCGTACGCTCTTAACGAAACACATTTGGGATCTTGTTCGGAAAAGACAGTCTTTTTGGATTTGTTGGGTGTATCTCCACTACATCCAATCTGATCCGTTTTGGCGGATTCCGACCAAGTCAAGTTGGCCGTGTGTCTTTAGACGAATTATGGAGCTTCGACCGTTGGTTCGAAAGTCTTTTAGAGTAAAGCTTGGTGATGGCTCTCGGACTAATGCATGGGAAGATGGATTGATTCAGGTGGGTCATCTGGCTCGTTTTATTACTTCCGTTCGGTTCATGATTTGGGTTTTAATCCGGATACTATAGTTCGAGAGGTAATTTTGCAACTTAGTAATGTATGGCCCACCGAATGGGTTCAAAAGGTGGATGGCCTCTCGGCCCTTGCGGTTCCACAGTTGAATGACGAGTCTGCGGATGAAGTTTGTTGGGTGAGCTCTTCTAGAAAGTTGATTCCTTTTTCAGTTAAAGAAGAGTGGAACTCTATGGTTAATGTTTCTCCTATTGTAGATTGGCATAAAGGAGTTTGGTTTCGGGCAAGCATTTCGAAACATGCATTATGCATGTGGCTTGCGTGTAGGGGAAGACTTCCAACTCAGGATAGAATAGCGATGTGGAAGCATGATCCTCCCGATCCGGTTTGTACGTTTTGTGCGGCTTGTCTTGATTCTCACGAGGATTTGTTTTTTCAATGCCCGTTTGCTAGAAATATTTGGTTTGGGGTTAAAGAAGAGTTTAGGATATCAATGCCAGACACGTGGGACTTGATTGTTGTTGCTCTTGGTGTTCCAAGAAAGACTGTTCACAGACTTGCCATTTCGGCTGCGGTGTATTTTGTGTGGCAAGAAAGAAATAGAAGGCTTTTTTCTCTGCAATATCGTACGTTTGCGAGTATAGTTAAGCTAATTAAAGACATCGTCCTAGAGAAGATGGCGTGGAAGTTCAAGTTGCGTGAGTCGTATACTTCGAGTAATGATGATTGATCGCTGGTGGCTTTTCGTTGGTGGGCCTTGTTGTTGGTGGTTCGTTTGGTGGATCTTTTTTTGCATGTATTTCCTGTCGTGTTCTCTTTCGCTTTTTTGGTTAGGTGCTTTGTGGTTTCTTTTTAAAGCCGTTTGTGGCTTTGTTGGTTGTTTTGGGCTTTGTCCTTGAACTCTTGTTCCTTTTTTTCCCTTTTATACTAGTGCCTAGATTTTTCCTCCAAAAAAAAACATAGTGTTGAATATGGATAAATATGACGTGTGACATAGTGTTGAATATTATCTCTAATGGGTTATGTTGGGTTGTAGTATTATATCTAACTTGTAAGTTTTGATATGTATGTCAATTTATATAGGTATGTGTTTGTAGCTATGTCGACTAATACGGATAGTGGATGCATGTATAAACGAGTAAATAGGAGTGGTGAAATAAATCATGTTTACAGATGTGAAGTAGAACGATTTTGGGATTTTGCTTTCACATATGAGCAATCTAATCTACCGAGGGGCACGGATGAGGGGGTAACATTATTTTAAAGATGTCCTTGTAAGAAATGTAAACTTACTAAGTATAAAATTAGAGATGAGGTTCATTTAGGCTTATTAAGAACAAGATTCATGATTTCTTATACTCATTGGTATGCACACGGCGAAATAGAACCCTCAGTTCTAAAGGCAATAGTAGACGAAGATTATTCCGACGTTGACGGTGTTCAACAAATGGTAATGGACCAAAATATTCCCGGTACATCAAGGTACGTGGGAGGAGCAAGAACCGAATCTACATGCACGAAATTTCTATGAGATGTTAGAAGCTTCGGACAGGACGTTGTGGGAGGGATGCCAGAGATTTTCAAAGTTAGAGGCAGCGTCAAGGTTTTTGAACTGGAAGGAAGATTGCAATGTACCAGAGACAACCTAAAATCGTAACATTGTTATGGTGAAAGAAATGCTACCTGACAGTGAACAATTGGTTGGTAGCTTTTACGAGACAAAGAAGATGTTGAAGCAACTTAGTCTGTCGAAAGAGAAGATCCATGTAATACCCCGGGTAAGTTTGTTAGTTAAATCCTCTTGTCGTTAAATTATTTATCTCTATATTTGATGTTTAAGGTAAAATGAGAGGAATTTATAAGTTTAGGGGTATTTAGTTTAACAATGAAAAGTGTAGGGGCTGAAGTAGTAAAATTGGTTATTAATATCTGAATTAGGTATTTAGATATTTCATAAAATATCAAAACTCAGATTTAGGTGTGTGTGTGTGTTGGGAGCAAAAAGAAGAAGAAAGAAAGGAGAAAGAAGGGTAAAGGCTCAAATTGGAGTTATTGGAACTGATTAAGGTATGTTTCTAGTACTATTTATGTTTATAATGGTTAGTAGGAAGTATCTATCGGATTAGAATCATCACATCTGGTCTAGGGTTGATTTCAGTCGGATTTCAGGGTGATTTTTGGGTAAACCGACAGTGGTGTCCGGATACGTTGAAGGTGTCCGGATAGCACTGTTGGTAGTGTCCGGGTAGTTTTGTTGATGGTGTCCGGGTACTGTTTGAAGGTGTCCGGACGAGTCTTTTATCCGGAAAAATCTCTCTTTTCTATTGTTGTCCGGAAAAGTCAAGTTGTCCGGAAAAGTCAAGTTGTCCGGAAAAGTCATGTTGTCCGGAAAAAGTCATGTTGTCCGGGTAACTTGTGGTATCCGGATACTTTTGCTGTTTGGCCATTTTGAGAGTTTTAGATGCTGTCGAGTATCCAGTAACCTGTATTTTGTTAACCACTAGATAGGGAGTGAATGAGGACTGACTATCCTGTAGTCTTGACTTGAGTACTAGTTTGGGGGCAACATTTGAGGGTTTGAGTTCTTTAGAGTTTTTAGCCTTAGTAAGACTTATGTGTTTTATGTGGTAAAGAGATGTCCGTATCTATGTGTTACAGATCTTGTGAATTCTGGGTAAAAGGCTGAACCGGTTAAGAAGACTTGGAAACGTGTTGATAAGCAATAAGGTGAGTTTTACTTTAAAAACGTTTTTAACTGGAATACGTATATGTGTGGATTGGGAATGAAATAGTTGATGACTATGTGTTTATATGTGAATTATAATATAGTGAGGTATTATATTTACATGTGTATTATAAATGTGTTATAATACGTTGACCGGGTTTTAAGACCGGTGTGATTGGCTATAGAACCTGTATAGCGTTGTTTGGCTGTAGATGTTGTACAGCGTTGTATTTTATTAGTTGGCTTGCTACCACTAATATGGCCAGGAAGAAATGAGAAGGAAAGGTATATGATGTGTGAGTTTAAATTGGATATATGTAACTATGTGGCGTGATTTATATGATTGAAGTTTGTATAAATGGTTTTTAAACTAACAGGGGTTTCTCACTTAGACCTACAGGTCTAACCCTCATTTTGTTTTAAAAATATGTATTCCAGGTGGCGGATCAAGTAAGGGCAAGTAAGTAGAGTATTAGATGGATGGCTAGTAAGGAAGACTATAAGACGAAGCTTTTGACTTATTTAGTAGTTGTAATGGAATGTTAAGTGTTATGGATGCAAATAGCACAAGGATTGTATTTCAAATGTTTTCTTTCTATTTGTAAAAGACTACCTGACCGTACATGTAAAGTGAAGTTTATTTGTTATATCTAATTGTGTTATATTGTGTGATATGTCGTGTATATGGGATAAGGGATGTTACAAATGGTATCAGAGCCTTAGTTTAAGGGATTTAGGTATTTGTATCTGTACCTAGACTTAAACTGCATGTGAAGTAGGATGTCCCTATCATTATAGAACCTTGGGATAATGAAGTATAAAAGGTAGAAGGAACATCATGTAAGGTAATTTCATATTACACCTGGCCAGTGTAATCGTGATCTTACAGGTACATGTTTGAACTGGAATACCTTGTTATATGGGGTATGTGCTTATGTGTATATTAATCTTGTTTAAATCTACAGAATGGCAAGTGGTACAAGAAATTCGAATCTAGGAGGAGGAAGAAATCCAAACAGAACTAATCCGCCAGTAGGAACAGGGGACAGGGGAGGCAGAACAGGGGGCAGAACTGGAGGTAGACTTCGAGGTGGATCTGGAGGTAGAACCGGAGGTAGAACTCAACAAAATAGTACGGATTTCATTACCAGAGCTGATTTAATGACAGAAATGGGGAGATTACAAGACAATATTCAAGCTATGCTCAACCAAGCTCATAATACTGAAACAGAAAGACCAGACCCTACTCTTGAAGAGGAGATGCCAATTACCCCAACGGTCTTACCGGTAATGAGAAAATGTGATTACAAAATGTTTCTTAGCTGCAAGCCTCCGACATTCTCAGGGGATCGGGATCCGGTGAAAGCAATGAGGTGGATGAAGGAAATTGAAGCCATTTTTAAAACGAGTAAGTGTGCGGACGAAGATAGAGTATTGTACGGGGCAGCCATGTTGAAAGGAGATGCGTTGTATTGGTGGGAATCGTTTATTCATTCAAAAGGACCCGATGTTTATTCTACCCTCTCTTGGGAAGAATTTGTGATAGTCTACAGGAACGCATTTTGTCCCCAAGCAGCTGTCAAACAACTGGAAGGAGAATTCATGAATTTGCAACAAGGAAACTTATCTGTTCGAGATTATACTGCTAGCTTTTTAGAAAAGTCTCGATTTGCAGAATATTTTGTGGCTACAGAGGCGATGAAGACAGAAAGATTTATCTTTGGGCTGAACTCAGAGATTAGAAGGCTAGTGACTGCAAAGGGACCCGATACATTTTCAGCTGCAGTTGATGCAGCGGAAAATGTTGAACGAGATATGAGAAGGGATACGGGAGATAAGAGTATCGGAAAGAGAAAGTGGGAAGGACCACAATATGATCCGAAGAGGTCCCGATTTCAGAGGTATGATAACCGTCCGCCGTTTCGACCAGCGGAAAGACCATGTCCGAAGTGCAACCGTGTCCATCAAGGAAACTGCCAAGGTGATTTGCGAGCATGTTATAAGTGTGGGAAGACTGGGCACGTCATTAAGGATTGTAAGGTAACGCGACTATGTTTCTTTTGCAATTCTCTGGATCATTTCCAGTCAAACTGTCCGCGAGGGAGGATGCAGCAAGGTGGGTCATCAGGCAGGCCAGCAAATGTTAAACCAGTAGTGCCAAGACTGGAACCGCCAGTAACCAGAGGTCGCGCATTTCAGATTACTGAGAAAGAAGCGGAGGAAACTCCAGATGTGGTCACAGGTACATTTTTGATAAACTCTACACGTGCTAAGGTGTTATTTGATTCCGGTGCAAACCGATCGTTTGTGTCTCCTGCATTTGCTGCTTGTTTGTGTTTGAAACCTAAAATGTTAGAACATTCTCTATTAGTAGATACAGCAAATGACAACCAAGTGTCGGTTAGTGAAGTATTTGATGGTTGTGTGATTAATATAGAGGGGTGTGGAGTGCCTATACAATTGTTTCCTATAACTTTGATAGAATTTGATGTAGTAGTGGGAATGGACTGGTTGGCTGAGAATCAGGCTAATATAGTGTGTGACAAGAAGATAATAAATGTTGTATTGCCTGAGAGAGGACCGGTAGTGATTTATGGTGATCGTAGGAATCATCAGTCCTGTCTTATATCACTAGTAAAGGCACGTAAGTGTGTGAATAAGGGTTGTCAGAGTTACTTGGCTTACGTGATAGATGTTAAGCCGGAAAAGATTAGGATGGAAGATATTCCTATCGTTAGTGAATTCCATGAAGTATTCCCTGAAGACTTGAACAGTCTTCCGCCAGTTAGACAAGTCGAGTTCGGTATAGACTTAATTCCTGGAGCCACTCCTGTAGCCCGTGCACCGTACCGTTTGGCACCTCCAGAGATGAAAGAGATGATGGCACAACTGCAAGACCTATCCGATAAGGGCTTCATCAGACCTAGTTCTTCACCGTGGGGAGCACCAGTGTTATTTGTGAAAAAGAAAGATGGGTCGATGAGAATGTGTATTGACTACCGAGAATTGAATAAGCGCACGATAAAGAACAAGTATCCGCTACCCCGAATTGATGATCTCTTTGATCAGTTAGTTGGAGCTTGCTATTTCTCCAAGATTGATCTAAGGTCCTGTTATCACCAGCTGAAGGTTAAAGAAGAAGACGTTTTAAAGACTGCTTTTCGAACGAGGTATGGCCATCATGAATTTTTAGTAATGCCATTTGGATTGACGAACGCTCCAGCTGCCTTTATGGATTTGATGAATCGGGTATGTAAGCCGTATCTCGATAAATTTGTAATTGTTTTTATCGATGATATTCTTATCTATTCTCGATCCAAGGAAGAGCACGCGCAACATCTTCGTTTGATTCTAGAGCTGCTGAAGAAGGAAAGGTTGTATGCAAAATTTTCAAAATGTGAGTTCTGGTTACGGAAAGTACAATTTCTGGGGCACGTGGTTTCTGAGAAAGGTATACAAGTCGATCCGATGAAAGTAGAAGCAGTTGAAAAGTGGGAACAGCCCCAGACAGCAACCGAGGTACGCAGTTTTCTGGGTTTAGCCGGTTACTATCGGAAATTCATAAAGGACTTCTCTCGTATCGCAACGCCTTTGACTAAGCTGACCCGAAAGAATTTGAAGTTTGAATGGAAAGCGGAACAGGACGAGGCATTCAGAATATTGAAAGAGAAACTATGCAGCGCGCCAATTCTATCACTACCTGAAGGTTCTGAAGACTTTGTCGTTTACAGTGATGCGTCTAAATTGGGATTGGGTTGTGTGCTTATGCAGCGTGGAAAGGTTATAGCTTATGCTTCTCGCCAACTGAAGGATCATGAACGGCAGTATCCTACGCACGATATGGAGCTTGCTGCGGTCGTTTTCGCGTTAAAGATTTGTAGACATTATCTGTATGGTTCCAAATGTCAGATTTATACTGACCACAAGAGTCTTCAACATCTCTTTGATCATAAGGAACTAAATATGAGACAAAGGAGATGGTTGGAATTGCTGAATGATTACGACTGTGAAATCCTTTATCACCCGGGAAAGGCGAATGTAGTGGCAGATGCGCTCAGTCGTCAAGAAAGGAGTGGAACAATAAAAGTTATTTCAATACGAACTGAACTTCTACCCAACATATTTGACGAATTGCAGAAGTGTCAAGTGGAGGCTTATCAGGATGAACATCTGAAATCAGAACGGTTAGCGGGGATGTCAGCATTGCTAGTAAAAGATGATCGGGTGTTATTGTGTCTGGGAAACAGAGTGTGGGTACCTCGTTTGGGTGGGTTACGTGATCGTGTTTTACAAGAAGCTCATCAATCCCGTTTCTCTATTCACCCAGGTACAAACAAGATGTATAAAGACCTAAAGCAATTCTATTGGTGGCCCGGGATAAAAAGAGGGATTGCTCAGTATGTAGAACGGTGTGATACTTGTAAGAAGGTAAAGATCGAACATCAAAAGCCATTTGGTCAACTACAACGACTAGAAATACCTATGTGGAAGTGGGAACAGATTACCACGGACTTTATCACAAAGCTACCAAGAACTCCGAAGGGATTCGATTCTATTTGGGTGATCGTCGACAGGTTGTCAAAGTCTGCACACTTCCTACCAATAAAGGAAACCGATTAATTGGAGCGATTAGCTAAGTTATACATTAATGAAATAGTAACTCGACATGGAGTTCCAATCTCGATCATTTCTGATCGTGATAGTCGTTTTACTTCAAGATTTTGGAGAAGCTTTCAAAGGGAAATGGGGACTCAGATAAAGTTAAGTACGGCGTATCATCCTCAAACAGATGGACAGAGTGAACGAACAATTCAGACCTTAGAAGATATGCTCCGGGCTTGTATTGTTGATTTTGGGGGATCGTGGGATAAGCATTTGCCGTTAATCGAATTCGCTTACAACAACAGTTATCATTCCAGCATACACGCGGCACCGTTTGAAGTACTGTATGGTAGGAAATGTCGAACGCCTCTGTGTTGGAACGAAGTGGGAGAGAAACAGTTAGCGGGGCCGGAAATAGTTCAGTTAACCGCCGATAAGGTTACACAGATCCGAGAAAGATTGAAAGTGGCTCAAGATAGACAGAAGAGTTACGCTGATCGCCGTCGAAAGCCGTTGGAATTTCAAGTTGGGGATTACGTAATGTTAAAGGTTTCGCCGTGGAAAGGAGTCATCAGATTCGGTCGATAGGGTAAGCTTAGCCCAAGGTATATTGGACCATTTTCAATCACTGAAAGGATCGGGGAGGTAGCTTACAGATTAGATCTTCCACCAGAGTTGAGCAGAATTCATAATGCATTTCACGTATCAAACTTTCGAAAGTGTTTAGTTACTCAAGATCAGGCAGTCTCCCTACCAGAGATACAAGTCGACGAAAGACTGAATTATGTGGAAGAACCAGAAGCAATAGTTGATCATAAAGTCAAAGTGCTGCGGAATAAGGAGATCAGGCAAGTGAAGGTTCAGTGGAGGCATCATAGAGGTCAGGATGCCACGTGGGAATCCGAATCGGAAATGAGAACCAAATACCCTCACCTTTTTGCCTAACCGAATTCCGGGACGGAATTCTCTTAAGGGGGAGATGATGTAATACCCCGGGTAAGTTTGTTAGTTAAATCCTCTTGTCGTTAAATTATTTATCTCTATATTTGATGTTTAGGGTAAAATGAGAGGAATCTATAAGTTTAGGGGTATTTAGTTTAACAATGAAAAGTGTAGGGGCTGAAGTAGTAAAATTGGTTATTAATATCTGAATTAGGTGTTTAGATATTTCATAAAATATCAAAACTCAGATTTAGGTGTGTGTGTGTGTTGGGAGCAAAAAGAAGAAGAAAGAAAGGAGAAAGAAAGGAGAAAGAAGGGTAAAGGCTCAAATTGGAGTTATTGGAACTGATTAAGGCATGTTTCTAGTACTATTTATGTTTATAATGGTTAGTAGGAAGTATCTATCGGATTAGAATCATCACATCTGGTCTAGGGTTGATTTCAGTCGGATTTCAGGGTGATTTTTGGGTAAACCGACAGTGGTGTCCGGATACGTTGAAGGTGTCCGGATAGCACTGTTGGTAGTGTCCGGGTAGTTTTGTTGATGGTGTCCGGGTACTGTTTGAAGGTGTCCGGACGAGTCTTTTATCCGGAAAAATCTCTCTTTTCTATTGTTGTCCGGAAAAGTCAAGTTGTCCGGAAAAGTCAAGTTGTCCGGAAAAGTCATGTTGTCCGGAAAAGTCATGTTGTCCGGGTAACTTGTGGTATCCGGATACTTTTGCTGTTTGGCCATTTTGAGAGTTTTAGATGATGTCGAGTATCCAGTAACCTGTATTTTGTTAACCACTAGATAGGGAGTGAATGAGGACTGACTATCCTGTAGTCTTGACTTGAGTACGAGTTTGGGGGCAACATTTGAGGGTTTGAGTTCTTTAGAGTTTTTAGCCTTAGTAAGACTTATGTGTTTTATGTGGTAAAGAGATGTCCGTATCTATGTGTTACAGATCTTGTGAATTCTGGGTAAAAGGCTGAACCGGTTAAGAAGACTTGGAAACGTGTTGATAAGCAATAAGGTGAGTTTTACTTTAAAAACGTTTTTAACTGGAATACGTATATGTGTGGATTGGGAATGAAATAGTTGATGACTATGTGTTTATATGTGAATTATAATATAGTGAGGTATTATATTTACATGTGTATTATAAATGTGTTATAATACGTTGACCGGGTTTTAAGACCGGTGTGATTGGCTATAGAACCTGTATAGCGTTGTTTGGCTGTAGATGTTGTACAGCGTTGTATTTTATTAGTTGGCTTGCTACCACTAATATGGCCAGGAAGAAATGAGAAGGAAAGGTATATGATGTGTGAGTTTAAATTGGATATATGTAACTATGTGGCGTGATTTATATGATTGAAGTTTGTATAAATGGTTTTTAAACTAACAGGGGTTTCTCACTTAGACCGACAGGTCTAACCCTCATTTTGTTTTAAAAATATGTATTCCAGGTGGCGGATCAAGTAAGGACAAGTAAGTAGAGTATGAGATGGATGGCTAGTAAGGAAGACTATAAGACGAAGCTTTTGACTTATTTAGTAGTTGTAATGGAATGTTAAGTGTTATGGATGCAAATAGCACAAGGATTGTATTTCAAATGTTTTCTTTCTATTTGTAAAAGACTACCTGACCGTACATATAAAGTGAAGTTTGTTTGTTATATCTAATTGTGTTATATTGTGTGATATGTCGTGTATATGGGATAAGGGATGTTACAATCCATGCTTGCAAAAACCATTGCATATAAGGAATATGCCGATTATGACACTTGTCAAGTGTGTCGGGAGCCTCGCTACAAGACAACTGGCCGAAACAATAAGGTGCCTCAGTTGGTGTTGACGTATTTACCTGTTACAGAAAGATTGCAAGGAAAGTATTTGTGTAAGAAAACAACAAAAGAGCTGACTTGGCACCGTCAACATCAGACTCAATCGGGAAAGATGGTACATCCGAGTGATGGTGAGGCTTGGAAACACTTCGACAGGTTGCATCCTGATTTTTCTGAAGAGATCGGGAATATTCGTCTAGGCTTATGTACAGATGGTTTCAACCTCAATAGCTCGAACTCAAATCCGTATTCAGTATGGTCCATCTTTCTTACAAACTACAATCTACCACCTTGGATGTGCATCATGGAGTCCTACGTCCACCTCACTTTGCTGATTCCCGGCAAGAAGAGTCCCGGATAGAACTTGGATGTATTTCTTCGGCCCTTGATCGATGAGTTGAAGATGTTATTCTTCGAGGGTGTCCATACCTATGATGCTTTTCGTAGGACCGATTTTACCATGAGGGCCGTACTGTTGTGGACGGTTAGTGACTTCCCTGCTTATGCCATGCTTTCTGGTTGGAGCGCGCATGGAAAGTTAGCTTGTCTGTATTGCATGGGCAATGCAGGTGCGTTCCAGTTACGAAGCGGAGGGAAGTCGTGTTGGTTTGACTGTCACCGCAAGTTTCTACCACAGAGACACGCGTTCAGACGTGACATGAAGCAATTTCGTAAGGGACATACGAGACGGCCGATCCACCCTTAGTGCCAACCGGTCAACAAATATGGAATCAAGTGTATAGACTTTCTACGGTTTATGATGGTGTCCCATACAGGTCAAGGCACTATAGAAAGCACTATAGAAAGCACTATAGAAAGCCTGTGGGTTTTGGGGTAACACACAATTGGGTAAAGCGGAGCATATTCTCGAAGTTGCCATATTGGCACACTTTGTTGATACGACACAACCTGGATGTAATGCACATTGAGAAGAACGTGTTTGATAATCTGTTTTACACGATTATGGACACACAAAAATCAAAGGACAACATCAAAGCAAGGAAAGACATAGAAGAATACTTCAATCGACCGGAGTTGCATCTCAGGGAGGAACGAAATGAAATATTTAAACCGAAAGCGAAATACACTTTGAAAAAAGAGCAAGTAATAAAGGTGGGTGAATGGTTATATTTAAAAAAAAATCCGATGGATTAATTTTATAATCTTTTGAAAGTAACAATGCTTATATTTTAAAAAAAATCCGACGGATTTTTCCGTCGCAAATCCGCCGATTATGTGTAACGTCCCAAAAACATAACAAGACAACCAAAGCATTAAATCATACTCTGTAATAAAACTGGGTCCCAAAATTCAGTTACATCATTCCCAAACTAAGGTTGGCGGAAACAACATATACACAACTGAGAACAACTACTACTACAAGTGGCATCGGCACAGTCTCTAGCTGCATTTGCACTCCATCATGCTCTTGCTCACTTACTTGAGCCTCTTACTACTTGCTTACCTGAAAATGGTTTAGTTTTGAAAAGCGAGGGTTAGACCAAAAGGTCTAGTGAATTCCCTCCGAAAACAACATATATAAACATTGGGAAAATCGTTTATAAAATTCATCATCAAACTTCACATAACGTCAAACATGGTACTGCACCGTGATGAGGACCGCATAAACTAACCACGATCGGGGCCCAAGCAGACTCCCCTCTCGCCTCGTACCGGGGCCCAAGCAGACTCCCCTCTACCCGAATAGGAGGGAAACAGATTCCAACCTATCGGCACATCACCCATGTACAAGGGATCATCGGATCCCAGAGCATACCGATCCCACGGTGCAGACCGACTCCACATAGCATACATCACATGTCATACTTCATACAACTTGGAATCTCGTAAACCATATAATCATTTCATCATGCTAAATATTCTTTGAATAAAGTATGAGCTTTCATGTAAAAATATGCATATCGATTTGGTAAACATTTCGTGCTCAAAGTGAACCATTATCAGTTAAAAGAACAATTAACACATTGCGTCATAAATAGGTTTAGGGAACTCACCTTGATGACGCTGAACGCACTTCTTGAAATCACCAAGCTAATCCAACCGAACACCTAAGGGCATTGAATTCGAATCAGATAAAATATCTCAGCCCTACTGTCCGGATACCCCTTCCCGGACACAGCACTTATCCGGACACTACACTTATCCGAACACTACACTTATCCGGACACATCACTTATCCGGACACACCAGTTATCCGGACACATCACTTACCCGGACACACCACTTATCCGGACACACCACTTATCCGGACACATCACTTATCCGGACACACCACTTATCCGGACACTACACTTATCGGGACACTACACTTATCCGGACACCTTCACTAGACACTTACTCGGACACATGCAACATATCCGGACACCACCAAACACTGGTGTCCGGAAAACGCTGCAGTTCGAGCTTAGAAATTCTAAAACCGCTTTAAACTCCGATTTAAGCCATTAGTTTGATTAGACAACTATAAGGGTTCATTCACTAACCCCAAACACTCACTTAAACCATTTATAACCTCTAAAATCGTTTCATTAAGACCAAAACCCTTAAAACCCACTTTTTAGGGTAAATGGGGAAAGCTTAAGAAATCACTAGTTTCAATCATAGAATCCAAGCTAAAGAAGAAGGGAATGCTAAATTACACAGAATACGAACTTAAGAAGGATTACCTGATTGATTTCTCCTCTCTAATGCCTCCTTCTTCTTCTTCTTCTTCCTTCTTTCCTTGCTTCACGTCACCACACACACACAAGACCAAAAAAATACTGATTTGCAAAATGGGGGCTGCCCTAAAAGTTTGTGCATATAAATACCTTCAATAAAATACAGAAATGGTCCCTCAACTTAAGTTTCATTTATTTCACTTTGGCCACCAAACTCTAAAACCTACTAGAATTTGGGTTGTTACAACACTCCCCCCTTAAAAGAATTCTGTCCCCGGAATTCCTCATTGGAAAAGATGCGGGTATCTTGCCCACATCAAAACCGACACTTCCCAAAGCAAAGCTATATCTGACTCAGTCAACCATCTCATTAGACTCGAAGCATGGAACCTTGGGTGCATTTCCTTCCGTTCTTACGGTACTCTAACTCGTAGGCTACTATTCTTACTCGGTCGATCTTGACTACAGAAGATTTACTAAGGCTTCTCATGCATCAACACTTCCTTTAAGGAGGAACTTGGCTAAATCCTCTGCCATAACACGAGATTCATTTACTAAGAGACGGACACACACTTGACCGCTTGACACAAGTCCAAACCTGAACGTCCCGACAACTCAAAACCTAGAGTTCCTTCATCGAAATACAAGCAATCCTAGATTACTTCTCTTAATCAACAATCGACTAAGAGGATAACATTTCCCTTTCTCGGACCACCACGACCACAACTCGTCAACCATTTCTTACATCCTCACTACTTCATCACTCCATCCTTGTACGTAACCCAGGGTAGGAACCTTCAAACCTAACGTTGAAGTGTTCACCTACTAGAAATAAACTTATCCTGAAACACATCAAATCCTCGTTGATTACCACATTCGTTCGGCCATAAAACATAACTCCGGTTACCCTCACCCAACTGGGAGGAATAACCATAGTCACACCATGCTATTCTCACTAGCTTAAACACTATACGACCAAATCGTTTACACATTTCTCACAAGGTCACTAACTTAACTCATTTAGTTGTCTCATCCACTTCTCCCCTGCACAAAAACTTACACAATTTCCATCCTCAATATTCTTTCCAACGGTTCGCACACTATCAAAGACAATCTACACAATACTGTCAAGTGTACTACTTCCAATTTACTCACTTGATCCGACATACTATCTACACCTTCCCCACGTTAGCGTGGAGCACTGCTCACCACACATTACTTGCCCCTCTCTCCCGACCTTTCCACATGTTGCTATCGCTTTCTCATTACTTACATAACCAAACAGTTGCACCAAGATCTTATCTTAAGGCATTCAACCAAGCCGCCTTGAAACAAGACCAGTGTTCGACGTCACTACACATTCTTTAATCTCCAACTATTACATTCTCAGACATTTCTCTCACACATAAGCAACAATTCACAATCTTTCAGGATTTCGCATCAATCTCACCACCTCTTGACTAACACAACCCTCATCCTCTTTAAACTTCCACTGACCCCAAAGTGTGTTTCTTAGTAACGTCTCCTATTCACTCTAATAATCCACCCCCCTTGGAATCCCTATTACAAACGGATCTATTAACTCAGGAACACCCTGAACTCGGGTTCCACAATTCTTTCGATTAACCACCATGATCATAAAATCAGACAGATATATAAATACCGTCATCCCGGCTTTCTTACTTAGATTTACCTTAAATAATTCTTTAACAATGTCTCCTCTACTATACTACAACTTGACTAATCTATTCATCATCTTCTTTAAACTTACTTCTGCCTTCAAGAATATACTTAACAACATACGTAACCACAAAGCTTGGTCTCACAGATGGGCAATCACCCAATTCTACCCCGACATTCCATTCCGATAACAGTCAAAATACACACCTACTTACAACCCACGTACTTCAACAAATGGGATTGCAAAACGTACACTCTATCCGAAATCCCAAAAGGACTTCCTTCTAATCCTTCATCTTTCTAACATCGCCTTACTACATCACCGGCTGACACAGATATCTTGGCAATTGACGCTACTATTCATTCGTACACTCACCACTCCTATTATCACACTACCAACCAAGTCTCTCATTGTCATTCATACACAATTCACACTTTCCTTCATATTTTCTCGCATACACAATCGAGTCTATCTCGCTACTTTGTCCTTTCTCACTCTAGCTGAACTATAACTTCCTAGTTCCCAATTAGCTCAAATGTAAGCGTTCTTGTTCGCTCATTAAGATCCGAGGCCTTACATAAGCTGGACACAGTCCCTCACTGGACGATAGAATCTACACACTTTCTTCGCTCGTGTTACATACCTCATCATTCTACGAACCCTCCATACTTCGTAAATAGAACGCTTAATCACAATAATAACTTCTCATCCTCTTAGCACCTCTACAAGGTGTTCTATCAACTTTCAACCTTCTGGTTCAAGTCTTCGGCCTCAACCATCTTACACAACAGTCGACTTCTACATCAACTGACAACCTGTAACTACCTTCTTAACTTATTCTATAACAGGGGTTCCTTACGGAACCTAATCCTTCCACATATCATAATCAACTTCATGATCTGCCTCCCTCTTTTCGAAACCTACTTATGTAACATCAACATTACGAGCTCACCTCAAAACTCATACTCCCACGCTATAGACATTTCATTCTTCCTCATCACACTACTCAAAACGAGTTGCAAAAAAAACCATCACCTAGAAGGCTTCGAGTCCTTCCTCCGGACACAACCGTCCCT
Organism: Saussurea involucrata; assembly: GCA_033807775.1. Classification (NCBI taxonomy): domain Eukaryota; kingdom Viridiplantae; phylum Streptophyta; class Magnoliopsida; order Asterales; family Asteraceae; genus Saussurea; species Saussurea involucrata. The sequence continues at coordinate 104,430,324 of CM066315.1, forward strand.
TGACAACCGTACTTCCAGTTACCGAACAAGGGTGCAAACCCTCATACAACCGACACTATAATCCACTTCCGACTCTCCCCCTGTTCACCTTTCCTCTTGAACACAAATACTAAGGCTACACCATTCTTTCCTGATTTGTCCGACACTTCTTCACTCTTGAAGTTCTTCCTTAGCTTAACATGTAACATCCTACGACCTAGTGAGTTCATAGCCTTCATGCATGACAACGCAAAAGACAAATCATTTCGTACATTTTATCATTTTAAATAAACAATATTTAGAAACAACTCGGGTACTCGTGACCCCATCGCTCTTATAACTTCAAAACTCTGCACAACGATTCGAGAATCCTTGGCATGCATCTTCCCGTGAACCCCAATCTTTCTCAATCCGAACAATGTTATTACGAGAGTAATAATTTGCATGAAAATCTTTTCATATGAGACAATTCTGAAAGAATTACCGACACCAAGTAAACCAGTCGGTTCTCACACTCAATTGTATGATATCAAAAAGGTCAATAAGCATTTTTGTTATAAGTGAATTGCAGGTAACCATTTCCTTGGACATTTTTGTAACAATTTAACTTATCATTAAAAGTGTGGAATACTTTGCAAATCGTTTACCTCAAAATTTCAATGTGCGACGTACTGAAATCGCTTTTTCTTTAAACGTGCACTCGTACAAGCTGACTCATTTTGTTCAAAGTTGACATTTACATTCTTATTTTAAATCGTGAAAATTTCATGTTACATAAAAGAACGCCATGCATGAGACTCTATTTGCAATTGAAGGCTACTCACTCTAACAAGGTCAACCGCTTTAATTTCGCAACTTATCCTTGACACTCCACCTACCGACCTACGACCAATGGTCGTCCTTTCGGTCACGCAACAACTTGCTGAACACACTTTCCACCTCTCACTTACTCAACCCTTTCATACTATTTCGCTTTGAACAACTATCTCACTTTACACTCCTATATGCTTTCATTTCACTATAGGTATCTTATTTCATTTACCCTGTCCTTGAAAAGCTCGAATAAGAATTCAAAGCTCCATTGGCACTTTCAAGGTTTCGACATCGCCCTTTCTTTCCATCCCGACCGATCTATCCCAATATTTTTAGAACTGGGACTCTCCCAAAATAGGAGCCTTACTCAAACTCAACATCCATCCTCTTCGAATCTACGAAGAGTTACCTCTATCCGACTCATAACGTTCTATACAACATTCTTTCTCTACGATGTATACATACATCACATCATAAGTGACCTCTCAAGAAACTTCCCTAACAAGGGGTCTCAGGCTACCCATCAGGGATCTTGTTGACAATCTAACGTACTGGTACACAACATGAGCACTAGGTAGGTTAATAAGGTAGGTTAAGCACATACATGTACCTGTAAGTTCGCAATTACACTGGCCAGGTGCAATCTCAAACTTACCTCACATGACAGTCCTCGGTACCTTATTAGTCCTATCTCCATAATAGTGTCCTCCTAACGCATTTCCTGTGTCTATATTAGTGCCCTCTTAACGCGTTTCCTGATTCTCAGTTGTGATCTTCTACTCCCAAGTTTAAGTTTAGGCCCGTCCGGTCACCTAAATCCCTTAAACTATGGCTCTGATACCATTTGTAACGTCCCAAAAACATAACAAGACAACCAAAGCATTAAATCATACTCTGTAATAAAACTGGGTCCCAAAATTCAGTTACATCATTCCCAAACTAAGGTTGGCGGAAACAACCTATACACAACTGAGAACAACTACTACTACAAGTGGCATCGGCACAGTCTCTAGCTGCATCTGTACTCCATCATGCTCTTGCTCACTTACTTGAGCCTCTTACTACTTGCTTACCTGAAAACGGTTTAGTTTTGAAAAGCGAGGGTTAGACCAAAAGGTCTAGTGAATTCCCTCCGAAAACAACATATATAAACATTGGGAAAATCGTTTATAAAATTCATCATCAAACTTCACATAACGTCAAACATGGTACTGCACCGTGATGAGTACCGCATAAACTAACCACGACCGGGGCCCAAGCAGACTCCCCTTTCGCTGCGATCGGGGCCCAAGCAGACTCCCCTCTCGCCTCGTACCGGGGCCCAAGCAGACTCCCCTCTACCCGAATAGGAGGGAAACAGATTCCAACCTATCGGCTCATCACCCATGTCCAAGGGATCATCGGATCCCAGAGCATACCGATCCCACGGTGCAGACCGACTCCACATAGCATACATCACATGTCATACTTCATACAACTTGGAATCTCGTAAACCATATAATCATTTCATCATGCTAAATATTCTTTGAATAAAGTATGAGCTTTCTTGTAAAAACATGCATATCGATTTGGTAAACATTTCGTGCTCAAAGTGAACCATTATCAGTTAAAATAACAATTAACACATTGCGTCGTAAATAGGTTTAGGGAACTCACCTTGATGACGCTGAACGCACTTCTTGAATTCACCAAGCTAATCCAACCGAACACCTAAGGGCATTGAATTCGAATCAGATAAAATATCTCAGCCCTACTGTCCGGATACCCCTTCCCGGACACAGCACTTATCCGGACACAACACTTATCCGGACACTACACTTATCCGGACACTACACTTATCCGGACACATCACTTATCCGGACACACCAGTTATCCGGACACATCACTTATCCGGACACACCACTTATCCGGACACATCACTTATCCGGACACACCACTTATCCGGACACTACACTTATCCGGACACTACACTTATCCGGACACCTTCAGTAGACACTTACTCGGACACATGCAACATATCCGGACACCACCAAACACTGGTGTCCGGAAAACGCTGCTGTTCGAGCTTAGAAATTCTAAAACCGCTTTAAACTCCGATTTAAGCCATTAGTTTGATTAGACAACTATAAGGGTTCATTCACTAACCCCAAACACTCACTTAAACCATTTATAACATCTAAAATCGTTTCATTAAGACCAAAACCCTTAAAACCCACTTTTTAGGGAAAATGGGGAAAGCTTAAGAAATCACTAGTTTCAATCATAGAATCCAAGCTAAAGAAGAAGGGAATGCTAAATTACACAGAATACGAACTTAAGAAGGATTACCTGATTGATTTCTCCTCTCTAATGCCTCCTTCTTCTTCTTCTTCTTCTTCCTTCTTTCCTTGCTTCACGTCACCACACACACACAAGACCAAAAGAAATACTGATTGGCAAAATGGGGGCTGCCCTAAAAGTTTGTGCATATAAATACCTTCAATAAAATACAGAAATGGTCCCTCAACTTAAGTTTCATTTATTTCACTTTGGCCACCAAACTCTAAAACCTACTAGAATTTGGGTTGTTACAACACTCCCCCCTTAAAAGAATTCTGTCCCCGGAATTCCTCATTGGAAAAGATGCGGGTATCTTGCCCACATCAAAACCGACACTTCCCAAAGCAAAGCTATATCTGACTCAGTCAACCATCTCATCAGACTCGAAACATGGAACCTTGGGTGCATTTCCTTCCGTTCTTACGGTACTCTAACTCGTAGGCTACTGTTCTTACTCGGTCGATCTTGACTACAGAAGATTTACTAAGGCTTCTCATGCATCAACACTTCCTTTAAGGAGGAACTTGGCTAAATCCTCTACCATAACACGAGATTCATTTACTAAGAGACGGACACACACTTGACCGCTTGACACAAGTCCAAACCTGAACGTCCCGACAACTCAAAACCTAGAGTTCCTTCATCGAAATACAAGCAATCCTAGATTACTTCTCCTAATCAACAATCGACTAAGCGGATAACATTTCCCTTTCTCGGACCACCACGACTACAACTCGTCAACCATTTCTTACATCCTCACCACTTCATCACTCCATCCTTGTACGTAACCCAGGGTAGGAACCTTCAAACCTAACGTTGAAGTGTTCACCTACTAGAAATAAACTTATCCTGAAACACATCAAATCCTCGTTGATTACCACGTTCGTTCGGTCATAAAACATAACTCCGGTTACCCTCACCCAACTGGGAGGAATAACCATAGTCACACCATGCTATTCTCACTAGCTTAAACACTATACGACCAAATCGTTTACACATTTCTCACAAGGTCACTAACTTAACTCATTTAGTTGTCTCATCCACTTCTCCCCTGCACAAAACTTACACAATTTCCTTCCTCAATATTCTTTCCAACGGTTCGCACACTATCAAAGACAATCTACACAATACTGTCAAGTGTACTACTTCCAATTTACTCACTTGATCCGACATACTATCTACACCTTCCCCACGTTAGCGTGGAGCACTGCTCACCACACATTACTTGCCCCTCTCTCCCGACCTTTCCACATGTTGCTATCGCTTTCTCATTACTTACATAATCAAACAGTTGCACCAAGATCTTATCTTAAGGCATTCAACCAAGCCGTCTTGAAACAAGACCAGTGTTCGACGTCACTACACATTATTTAATCTCCAACTTTTACCTTCTCAGACATTTCTCCCACACATAAGCAACAATTCACAATCTTTCAGGATTTCGCATCAATCTCACCACCTCTTGACTAACACAACCCTCATCATCTTTAAACTTCCAATGACCCCAAAGTGTGTTTCTTAGTAATGTCTCCTATTCACTCTAATAATCCACCCCCCTTGGAATCCCTATTACAAACGGATCTATTAACTCAGGAACACCCTGAACTCGGGTTCCACAATTCTTTCGATTAACCACCATGATCATAAAATCAGACAGATATATAAATACCGTCATCCCGGCTTTCTTACTTAGATTTACCTTAAATAATTCTTTAACAATGTCTCCTCTACTATACTACAGCTTGACTAATCTATTCATCATCTTCTTTAAACTTACTTCTGCCTTCAAGAATATACTTAACAACATACGTAACCACAAAGCTTGGTCTCACAGATGGGCAATCACCCAATTCTACCCCGACATTCCATTCCGATAACAGTCAAAATACACACCTACTTACAACCCACGTACTTCAACAACTGGGATTGCAAAACGTACACTCTATCCGAAATCCCAAAAGGACTTCCTTCTAATCCTTCATCTTTCTAACATCTCCTTACTACATCACCGGCTGACACAGATATCTTGGAAATTGACGCTACTATTCATTCGTACACTCACCACTCCTATTATCACACTACCAACCAAGTCTCTCATGGTCATTCATACACAATTCACACTTTCCTTCATATTTTCTCGCATACACAATCGAGTCTATCTCGCTACTTTGTCCTTTCTCACTCTAGCTGAACTATAACTTCCTAGTTCCTAATTAGCTCAAATGTAAGCGTTCTTGTTCGCTCTTTAAGATCCGAGGCCTTTCATAAGCTGGACACAGTCCCTCACTGGACGATAGAATCTACACACTTGCTTCGCTCGTGTTACATACCTCATCATTCTACGAACCCTCCATACTTCGTAAATAGAACGCTTAATCACAAAAATAACTTCTCATCCTCTTAGCACCTCTACAAGGTGTTCTATCAACTTTCAACCTTCTGGTTCAAGTCTTCGGCCTCAACCATCTTACACAACAGTCGACTTCTACATCAACTGACAACCTGTAACTACCTTCTTAACTTATCCTATAACAGGGGTTCCTTACGGAACCTAATCCTTCCACATATCATAATCAACTTCATGATCTGCCTCCCTCTTTTCGAAACCTACTTATGTAACATCAACATTACGAGCTCACCTCAAAACTCATACTCCCACGCTATAGACATTTCATTTTTCCTCATCACACTACTCAAAACGAGTTGCAAAAAAAACCATCACCTAGAAGGCTTCGAGTCCTTCCTCCGGACACAACCGTCCCTTGACAACCGTACTTCCAGTTACCGAACAAGGGTGCAAACCCTCATACAACCGACACTATAATCCACTTCCGACTCTCCCCCTGTTCACCTTTCCTCTTGAACACAAATACTAAGGCTACACCATTCTTTCCTGATTTGTCCGACACTTCTTCACTCTTGAAGTTCTTCCTTAGCTTAACATGTAACATCCTACGACCTAGTGAGTTCATAGCCTTCATGCATGACAAAGCAAAAGACAAATCATTTCGTACATTTTATCATTTTAAATAAACAACATTTAGAAACAACTCGGGTACTCGTGACCCCATCGCTCTTATAACTTCAAAACTCTGCACAACGATTCGAGAATCCTTGGCATGCATCTTCCCGTGAACCCCAATCTTGCTCAATCCGAACAATGTTATTACGAGAGTAATAATTTGCATGAAAATCTTTTCATATGAGACAATTCTGAAAGAATTACCGACACCAAGTAAACCAGTCGGTTCTCACACTCAATTGTATGATATCAAAAAGGTCAATAAGCATTTTGGTTATAAGTGAATTGCAGGTAACCATTTCCTTGGCCATTTTTGTAACAATTTAACTTATCACAAAAAGTGTGGAATACTTTGCAAATCGTTTACCTCAAAATTTCAATGTGCGACGTACTGAAATCGCTTTTTCTTTAAACGTGCACTCGTACAAGCTGACTCATTTTGTTCAAAGTTGACATTTACATTCTTATTTTAAATCGTGAAAATTTCATGTTACATAAAAGAACGCCATGCATGAGACTCTATTTGCAATTGAAGGCTACTCACTCTAACAAGGTCAACCGCTTTAATTACGCAACTTATCCTTGACACTCCACCTACCGACCTACGACCAATGGTCGTCCTTTCGGTCACGCAACAACTTGCTGAACACACTTTCCACCTCTCACTTACTCAACCCTTTCATACTATTTCGCTTTGAACAACTATCTCACTTTCCACTCCTATATGCTTTCATTTCACTATAGGTATCTTATTTCATTTACCGTGTCCTTGAAAAGCTCGAATAAGAATTCAAAGCTCCATTGGCACTTTCAAGGTTTCCACATCGCCCTTTCTTACCATCCCGACCGATCTATCCCAAGATTTTTAGAACTGGGACTCTCCCAAAATAGGAGCCTTACTCAAACTCAACATCTATCCTCTTCGAATCTACGAAGAGTTACCTCTATCCGACTCATAACGTTCTATACAACATTCTTTCTCTACGATGTATACATACATCACATCATAAGTGACCTCTCAAGAAACTTCCCTAACAAGGGGTCTCAGTCTACCCCTCAAGGATCTTGTTGACAATCTAACGTACTGGAACACGACATGAGCACTAGGTAGGTTAATAAGGTAGGTTAAGCAAGTACATGTACCTGTAAGTTCGCAATTACACTGGCCAGGTGCAATCTCAAACTTACCTCACATGACAGTCCTCGGTACCCTATTAGTCCTATCTCCATAATAGTGTCCTCCTAACGCATTTCCTGTGTCTACATTAGTGCCCTCTTAACGCGTTTCCTGATTCTCAGTTGTGATCTTCTACTCCCAAGTTTAAGTTTAGACCCGTCCGGTCACCTAAATCCCTTAAACTATGGCTCTGATACCATTTTAACGTCCCAAAAACATAACAAGACAACCAAAGCATTAAATCATACTCTGTAATAAAACTGGGTCCCAAAATTCAGTTACATCATTCCCAAACTAAGGTTGGCGGAAACAACCTATACACAACTGAGAACAACTACTACTACAAGTGGCATCGGCACAGTCTCTAGCTGCATCTGTACTCCATCATGCTCTTGCTCACTTACTTGAGCCTCTTACTACTTGCTTACCTGAAAATGGTTTAGTTTTGAAAAGCGAGGGTTAGACCAAAAGGTCTAGTGAATTCCCTCCGAAAACAACATATATAAACATTGGGAAAATCGTTTATAAAATTCATCATCAAACTTCACATAACGTCAAACATGGTACTGCACCGTGATGAGGACCGCATAAACTAACCACGATCGGGGCCCAAGCAGACTCCCCCCTCGCCTCGTACCGGGGCCCAAGTAGACTCCCCTCTACCCGAATAGGAGGGAAACAGATTCCAACCTATCGACTCATCACCCATGTCCAAGGGATCATCGGATCCCAGAGCATACCGATCCCACGGTGCAGACCGACTCCACATAGCATACATCACATGTCATACTTCATACAACTTGGAATCTCGTAAACCATATAATCATTTCATCATGCTAAATATTCTTTGAATAAAGTATGAGCTTTAATGTAAAAACATGCATATCGATTTGGTAAACATTTTGTGCTCAAAGTGAACCATTATCAGTTAAAAGAACAATTAACACATTGCGTCATAAATAGGTTAAGGGAACGCACCTTGATGACGCTGAACGCACTTCTTGAAATCACCAAGCTAATCCAACCGAACACCTAAGGGCATTGAACTCGAATCAGATAAAATATCTCAGCCCTACTGTCCGGATACCCCTTCCCGGACACAGCACTTATCCGGACACTACACTTATCCGGACACATCACTTATCCGGACACACCACTTATCCGGACACATCAATTACCCGGACACACCACTTATCCGGACACACCACTTATCCGGACACATCACTTATCCGGACACACCACTTATCCGGACACTACACTTATCCGGACACTACACTTATCCGGACACATGCAACATATCCGGACACCACCAAACACTGGTGTCCGGAAAACGCTGCTGTTCGAGCTTAGAAATTCTAAAACCGCTTTAAACTCCGATTTATGCCATTAGTTTGATTAGACAACTATAAGGGTTCATTCACTAACCCCAAACACTCACTTAAACCATTTATAACCTCTAAAATAGTTTCATTAAGACCAAAACCCTTAAAACCCACTTTTTAGGGAAAATGGGGAAAGCTTAAGAAATCACTAGTTTCAATCATAGAATCCAAGCTAAAGAAGAAGGGAATGCTAAATTACACAGAATACGAACTTAAGAAGGATTACCTGATTGATTTCTCCTCTCTAATGCCTCCTTCTTCTTCTTCTTCTTCTTCCTTCTTTCCTTGCTTCACGTCACCACACACACACAAGACCAAAAAAATACTGATTTGCAAAATGGGGGCTGCCCTAAAAGTTTGTGCATATAAATACCTTCAATAAAATACAGAAATGGTCCCTCAACTTAAGTTTCATTTATTTCACTTTGGCCACCAAACTCTAAAACCTACTAGAATTTGGGTTGTTACAACACTCCCCCCTTAAAAGAATTCAGTCCCCGGAATTCCTCATTGGAAAAGATGCGGGTATCTTGCCCACATCAAAACTGACACTTCCCAAAGCAAAGCTATATCTGACTCAGTCAATCATCTCATCAGACTCGAAACATGGAACCTTGGGTGCATTTCCTTCCGTTCTTACGGTACTCTAACTCGTAGGCTACTGTTCTTACTCGGTCGATCTTGACTACAGAAGATTTACTAAGGCTTCTCATGCATCAACACTTCCTTTAAGGAGGAACTTGGCTAAATCCTCTGCCATAACACGAGATTCATTTACTAAGAGACGGACACACACTTGACCGCTTGACACAAGTCCAAACCTGAACGTCCCGACAACTCAAAACCTAGAGTTCCTTCATCGAAATACAAGCAATCCTAGATTACTTCTCCTAATCAACAATCGACTAAGCGGATAACATTTCCCTTTCTCGGACCACCACGACCACAACTCGTCAACCATTTCTTACATCCTCACCACTTCATCACTCCATCCTTGTACGTAACCCAGGGTAGGAACCTTCAAACCTAACGTTGAAGTGTTCACCTACTAGAAATAAACTTATCCTGAAACACATCAAATCCTCGTTGATTACCACGTTCGTTCGGTCATAAAACATAACTCCGGTTAACCTCACCCAACTGGGAGGAATAACCATAGTCACACCATGTCTCACTAGCTTAAACACTATACGACCAAATCGTTTACACATTTCTCACAAGGTCACTAACTTAACTCATTTAGTTGTCTCATCCACTTCTCCCTTGCACAAAAACTTACACAATTTCCTTCCTCAATATTCTTTCCAACGGTTCGCACACTATCAAAGACAATCTACACAATACTGTCAAGTGTACTACTTCCAATTTACTCACTTGATCCGACATACTATTTACACCTTCCCCACGTTAGCGTGGAGCACTGCTCACCACACATTACTTGCCCCTCTCTCCCGACCTTTCCACATGTTGCTATCGCTTTCTCATTACTTACATAACCAAACAGTTGCACCAAGATCTTATCTTAAGGCATTCAACCAAGCCGTCTTGAAACAAGACCAGTGTTCAATGTAACTACACATTCTTTAATCTCCAAGTTTTACCTTCTCAGACATTTCTCTCACACATAAGCAACAATTCACAATCTTTCAGGATTTCGCATCAATCTCACCACCTCTTGACTAACACAACCCTCATCCTCTTTAAACTTCCAATGACCCCAAAGTGTGTTTCTTAGTAACGTCTCCTATTCACTCTAATAATCCACCCCCCCTTGGAATCCCTATTACAAACGGATCAATTAACTCAGGAACACCCTGAACTCGGGTTCCACAATTCTTTCGATTAACCACCATGATCATAAAATCAGACAGATATATAAATACCGTCATCCCGGCTTTCTTACTTAGATTTACCTTAAATAATTCTTTAACAATGTCTCCTCTACTATACTACAACTTGACTAATCTATTCATCATCTTCTTTAAACTTACTTCTGCCTTCAAGAATATACTTAACAACATACGTAACCACAAAGCTTGGTCTCACAGATGGGCAATCACCCAATTCTACCCCGACATTCCATTCCGATAACAGTCAAAATACACACCTACTTACAACCCACGTACTTCAACAAATGGGATTGCAAAACGTACACTCTATCCGAAATCCCAAAAGGACTTCCTTCTAATCCTTCATCTTTCTAACATCGCCTTACTACATCACCGGCTGACACATATATCTTGGCAATTGACGCTACTATTCATTCGTACACTCACCACTCCTATTATCACACTACCAACCAAGTCTCTCATTGTCATTCATACACAATTCACACTTTCCTTCATATTTTCTCGCATACACAATCGAGTCTATCTCGCTACTTTGTCCTTTCTCACTCTAGCTGAACTATAACTTCCTAGTTCCCAATTAGCTCAAATGTAAGCGTTCTTGTTCGCTCTTTAAGATCCGAGGCCTTACATAAGCTGGACACAGTCCCTCACTAGACGATAAAATCTACACACTTGCTTCGCTCGTGTTACATACCTCATCATTCTACGAACCCTCCATACTTCGTAAATAGAACGCTTAATCACAACAATAACTTCTCATCCTCTTAGCACCTCTACAAGGTGTTCTATCAACTTTCAACCTTCTGGTTCAAGTCTTCGGCCTCAACCATCTTACACAACAGTCGACTTCTACATCAACTGACAACCTGTAACTACCTTCTTAACTTATTCTATAACAGGGGTTCCTTACGGAACCTAATCCTTCCACATATCATAATCAACTTCATGATGTGCCTCCCTCTTTTCGAAACCTAATTATGTAACATCAACATTACGAGCTCACCTCAAAACTCATACTCCCACGCTATAGACATTTCATTCTTCCTCATCACACTACTCAAAACGAGTTGCAAAAAAAACCATCACCTAGAAGGCTTCGAGTCCTTCCTCCGGACACAACCGTCCCTTGACAACCGTACTTCCAGTTACCGAACAAGGGTGCAAACCCTCATACAACCGACACTATAATCCACTTCCGACTCTCCCCCTGTTCACCTTTCCTCTTGAACACAAATACTAACGCTACAACATTCTTTCCTGATTTGTCCGACACTTCTTCACTCTTGAAGTTCTTCCTTAGCTTAACATGTAACATCCTACGACCTAGTGAGTTCATAGCCTTCATGCATGACAACGCAAAAGACAAATCATTTCGTACATTTTATCATTTTAAATTAACAACAGTTAGAAACAACTCAGGTACTCGTGACCCCATCGCTCTTATAACTTCAAAACTCTGCACAACGATTCGAGAATCCTTGGCATGCATCTTCCCGTGAACCCCAATCTTGCTCAATCCGAACAATGTTATTACGAGAGTAATAATTTGCCTGAAAATCTTTTCATATGAGACAATTCTGAAAGAATTACCGACACCAAGTAAACCAGTCGGTTCTCACACTCAATTGTATGATATCAAAAAGGTCAATAAGCATTTTGGTTATAAGTGAATTGCAGGTAACCATTTCCTTGGACATTTTTGTAACAATTTAACTTATCATTAAAAGTGTGGAATACTTTGCAAATCGTTTACCTCAAAATTTCAATGTGCGACATACTGAAATCGCTTTTTCTTTAAACGTGCACTCGTACAAGCTGACTCATTTTGTTCAAAGTTGACATTTACATTCTTATTTTAAATCGTGAAAATTTCATGTTACATAAAAGAACGCCATGCATGAGACTCTATTTGCAATTGAAGGCTACTCACTCTAACAAGGTCAACCGCTTTAATTACGCAACTTATCCTTGACACTCCACCTACGACCAATGGTCGTCCTTTCGGTCACGCAACAACTTGCTGAACACACTTTCCACCTCTCACTTACTCAACCCTTTCATACTATTTCGCTTTGAACAACTATCTCACTTTCCACTCCTATATGCTTTCATTTCACTATAGGTATCTTATTTCATTTACCCTGTCCTTGAAAAGCTCGAATAAGAATTCAAAGCTCCATTGGCACTTTCAAGGTTTCGACATCGCCCTTTCTTACCATCCTGACCGATCTATCCCAAGATTTTTTGAACTGGGACTCTCACAAAATAGGAGTCTTACTCAAACTCAACATCCATCCTCTTCGAATCTACGAAGAGTTACCTCTATCCGACTCATAACGTTCTATACAACATTCTTTCTCTACGATGTATACATACATCACATCATAAGTGACCTCTCAAGAAACTTCCCTAACAAGGGGTCTTAGTCTACCCCTCAAGGATCTTGTTGACAATCTAACGTACTGGAACATGACATGAGCACTAGGTAGGTTAATAAGGTAGGTTAAGCACATACATGTACCTGTAAGTTCGCAATTACACTGGCCAGGTGCAATCTCAAACTTACCTCACATGACAGTCCTTGGTACCTTATTAGTCCTATCTCCATAATAGTGTCCTCCTAACGCATTTCCTGTGTCTACATTAGTGCCCTCTTAACGCGTTTCCTGATTCTCAGTTGTGATCTTCTACTCCCAATTTTAAGTTTAGGCCTGTCCGGTCACCTAAATCCCTTAAACTATGGCTCTGATACCATTTGTAACGTCCCAAAAACATAACAAGACAACCAAAGCATTAAATCATACTCTGTAATAAAACTGGGTCCCAAAATTCAGTTACATCATTCCCAAACTAAGGTTGGCGGAAACAACCTATACACAACTGAGAACAACTACTACTACTACAAGTGGCATCGGCACAGTCTCTAGCTGCATCTGTACTCCATCATGCTCTTGCTCACTTACATGAGCCTCTTACTACTTGCTTACCTGAAAATGGTTTAGTTTTGAAAAGCGAGGGTTAGACCAAAAGGTCTAGTGAATTCCCTCCGAAAACAACGTATATAAACATTGGGAAAATCGTTTATAAAATTGATCATCAAACTTCACATAACGTCAAACATGGTACTGCACCTTGATGAGGACCGCATAAACTAACCACGATCGGGGCCCAAGCAGACTCCCCTTTCGCCGCGATCGGGGACCAAGCAGACTCACCTCTCGCCTCGTACCCGGGCCCAAGCAGACTCCCCTCTACCCGAATAGGAGGGAAACAGATTCCAACCTATCGGCTCATCACCCATGTCCAAGGGATCATCGGATCCCAGAGCATACCGATCCCACGGTGCAGACCGACTCCACATAGCATACATCACATGTCATACTTCATACAACTTGGAATCTCGTAAACCATATAATCATTTCATCATGCTAAATATTCTTTGAATAAAGTATGAGCTTTCATGTAAAAACATGCATATCGATTTGGTAAACATTTTGTGCTCAAAGTGAACCTTTATCAGTTAAAAGAACAATTAACACATTGCGTCGTAAATAGGTTTAGGGAACTTACCTTGATGACGTTGAACGCACTTCTTGAAATCACCAAGTTAATCCAACCGAACACCTAAGGGCAATGAATTCGAATCAGATAAAATATCTCAGCCCTACTGTCCGGATACCCCTTCCCGGACACAGCACTTATCCGGACACAGCACTTATCCGGACACTACACTTATCCGAATACTACACTTATCCGGACACATCACTTATCCGGACACACCACTTATCCAGACACATCACTTACCCGGACACATCACTTATCCGGACACACCACTTATCCGGACACTACACTTATCCATACACTACACTTATCCGGACACCTTCACTAGACACTTACCCGAACACATGCAACATATCCGGACACCACCAAACACTGGTGTCCGGAAAACGCTGCTGTTCGAGCTTAGAAATTCTAAAACCGCTTTAAACTCCGATTTAAGCCATTAGTTTGATTAGACAACTATAAGGGTTCATTCACTAACCCCAAACACTCACTTAAACCATTTATAACCTCTAAAATCGTTTCATTAAGACCAAAACCCTTAAAACCCACTTTTTAGGGAAAATGGGGAAAGCTTAAGAAATCACTAGTTTCAATCATAGAATCCAAGCTAAAGAAGAAGGGAATGCTAAATTACACAGAATACGAACTTAAGAAGGATTACCTGATTGATTTCTCCTCTCTAATGCCTCCTTCTTCTTCTTCTTCTTCCTTCTTTCCTTGCTTCACGTCACCACACACACACAAGACCAAAAAAATATTGATTTGCAAAATGGGGGCTGCCCTAAAAGTTTGTGCATATAAATACCTTCAATAAAATACAGAAATGGTCCCTCAACTTAAGTTTCATTTATTTCACTTTGGCCACCAAACTCTAAAACCTACTAGAATTTGGGTTGTTACATTATGTTAACTTAAATATTTTTTTAATCAAAGTCTGATTAATCGGGACCTGTATTGTTGCGACGGATTTTTGGCGGCCCAAATCCGCCGAAAACGAAATCCGCCGGAAATTCTGAGTTGCGGCGTCCGGTTGTCCGGCAGCCTTATCCGCCGAAAATAATATTTTCCGGCCGATAAGTCCGCCGGAAATTCTGCCTTGTTTTGTCTATGTGTTTCCTACCAAAATAACATATGTTATTTTGTTTTTCAAAAGATTGATCTACTTGTTTTAGTATGTTTATATTTGTAAACATTTAAGTTATAACTTTTTAATTAAATTACGTGCATTTAATTAGAAATATTGTATTATTTGTATTCAACATTAATCATTCTGATTACATTTTAATCGGATAATTTTTTTTCAAAGAATAAAATAATAATTAAATAAAGAACATGTGAAGATATTAAATTTAAATGAAATATGAAATGGAAAATAAAACTGAAAAATATATATTTAATGTATTTTTGTTAATAGATTAATATGATATGGGTATAAAATAAAAAGTAAAAAAGAAATGAATGTTAAACCAAATTTTTAAATAAATATAAAGGTATAAAATGTAAGTATAAAGCTAGAAATCTTGTCAAAAAAATATGATGGACTAAATCCGTAACATTCATATAACCATAGGGATGGTATCTATAATTTACTCTAATATTTATACTCACATTAGCTCATAAACTACGTCACTTGATTACATAGGTACCTTATAGCAAAAAAAAACATTGCATACTTGTTGCATTACTTCTTAAAAGTTATCGTTTGATTACTTCCTATTTTTTATTCAATATTTTGCTTTAGGCTCTACAATTATAAGAGAACTTCATTAAGTTACTTACTCGAATTCATAGGCTATGTCTTCAATGGCTTTTTCATAATCAAATTATTGGATCTCAAGTTATTTCTTTGTCATCTTTCTCTTATATTGCCACTCATTTGTTGTTCAACCCTATGACCCTTATATTGCTAATCTTTCCAGCACATGGACGATCAAGTTTTTTTCGGTAGATTTGCGGTGGATATATCCGGCGAAAATAATAAAAAATATATATAAATAATAAATCTATAAATAAAAAAATATTTATCCGGCGGATATATCCGCCGCAAAAAGTTGTGGAAAATATTTTTTGTCGTTTAATTAAATAAATAAATTTAAAAAAAATTCCCGCAAATCCGCCGATAATGTTAACTTAAATATTTTTTTTAATCAAAGTCTAATTAATCGGGACCTGTATTGTTCCGACATATTTTCGGCGGCCCAAATCCGCCGAAAACGAAATTCGCCGGAAATTCTGAGTTGCGGCGCCCGGTTGTCCGACAGCCTTATCCGCCGAAAATATGATTTTCCGCCCGATAAGTCCGCCGGAAATTCTGCCTTGTTTTGTATATGTGTTTCCTACCAAAATAACATATGTTATTTTGTTTTTCAAAAGATTGATCTACTTGTTTTAATATGTTTATGTTTGTAAACATTTAAGTTATAACTTTTTAATTAAATTACGTGCATTTAATTAGAAATATTGTATTACTAGTATTTGGTACCGCGCGATGCGCGGTGACGAAGTTTATGTTAGGAAATGCGTAACCAATTTAAGATGAAACGTAATTTGATAATAAAATATAATATAAGACGATGAATTTATTAGAGTATTTTTTATGAAAATAAAGCAACATGCACGGTGACGAAGTTATGTTAGGAAATACATAACCAAATTAAGATGAAACGACATTCGTTAACTGTCAAATAATAAAACACAATCTCCTGGGACCCGGTGTGGTTCAAACGAATAACATTCTCTAGTCAAGTAGCTATTGTGCTATTCCTTTTTCTCAATAAGAGATCTACTTTTGAACGCAAATTATTTCTTATTTACAATTTAATTTATATTGTTTTGATTAACAAAGAGACCTTCATATATTTTTTTTTTGTATTGTTACAATAATAATTCCGAAAAGATCACAACATAAGTAAAATGTCCTTAAGGAAAATGTCCATGAAGAACTTTAGGTACATGTTAATATGAAGATAATGGAGATATTGAAATACAGCCAAAGTTCGTAGCAATTAAGTTTAACCTGGAAAAGAAGCAACATAAAATAATTACGATATATGGTTGTTTTAAACGGAATTTTCATGAAATCCACAACAATACTGAAAAATGTTTGACTACTAAGTGTTTGAAAATCGAAAGAAAAAAAAGTTATTCAAACAACTATTGTCTTACCGTTAATTAGTTGTGAATTTTTGAGCAACCAATAGATAACCCAAGATTCCAACAAAAAAAAATTAAAAAAAACATATCGTGAACATAGAAAGTAAAACCCAATATAGAAAAAGAAGTTGAGAGATGGATAAGGTAAGAACTCTAGAGAAAATACCAAGAGAAGATGGATATGTTGTAGATTAACCATATACATACAAAATGTATGCAAAATTACCAAAAAAAACTCCACTAACTGTTACATGTAGATTTGTTGTATATGAAAATGGTCCTCATAGCCACACTTGCAAGAGTTTATATATTAATTTATTTCTTTTGAAGAAAGTGGGCAACGGACAATTATTTTCTCCTCCATCACTCATGATTTCCTTGCTAGGAAAAAATAACACAAAGTTCACCATAATACACATTTACCTATTACATTTCCAATCAAATATAAAGAATAAATAAATAAAAATAGGAATTAAAAATTAAAATCAATAATAAAAAATTTTAAATTTATAAATTTTCAACGATTCCTCATTCAAGTTGTTGTCATCAGACACACTTTCAAGATAAGTAGAAACAGAGAGAAAACAAAGCAAGTATGATATACACCTTTAAAAAGTAAACCTGAAATGAGATGAATAGAGAAGATTTATAAGAGATGAACGAAGTTGGACAGTTGGATGTTAAAAATAGTCTTGCAATTAAATTACCAAGAGAACAACAAAATTATAATGAAATATAAATTTTTCATAAAGAATAAGAATTTGTTTTAAATTTTTTAAAAAGTAATGAAAAAGTATACCTTACAATTGTTTCATGTCCAATATCACAAAAGAAAAACTCATGTCCCAAGCAATCCTAAAACGACAACACAATTCTTATGCCCTCTACATATTGATTAATATTGATTGTAACAATTATTCATTTGTATATATTAATGATTCATAATTGGAAAAAAAAATGAAATGTTTTTTGAATTCATAAGTGGCTTTAATTGTTGAAAATAATCAATATATAATGTAATATTTTTTTTTTAAAAATAAAAGAATTTCTTATATATATATATATATATATATATATATTAACAATCGTAGTAAAATTCTTGATTTACTAAAAAAATATAAAGAAATTTAATAGAAGTTTTAAAATATAAGCATTGTTAGTTTCAAAAGATTATAAAATTAATCAGTTTTATTGAAATGTTGATTTATAAGCATTGTTAGCTTATAAAAAAATATATTTAAAATTAAATAAAAATAAATTCATTTAATAAAAGTATATTGATTTATAAGCATTGATAGCTTACTAAAAAATTGTATCTTATTAATTAAATAAAAATATAATATGTTTATAAATTTAAATAAAAATATTTGATTGTTAGCTTATAAAGAAATACAAACGATTATATAAAAATAAATTCATTTAATAAAAGTATATTGATTTATAAACATGTTAGCTTACTAAAAAATTTGTATCTTATTAATTACATAAAAATAATAATAAGTTTATAAATTTAAATAATTTTTTTTGTTTTATAAGTATTGTTAGCCTACAAAGAAATATAAAAAGTTAAATAAAAATAAATTCATTTAATAAAAGTATATATATACCTTATTGATTAAATAAAAATATTAATAAGTTTATAAATTTATAAATTTAAATAAAAAATGTTGGCTTCATTGTATAATTAAAAATGAAAGGTAAATAGTATTTTATATGATAATAAATATATATTGGTTAATGGTTTTTAATTTAAATTAAAAAAGAAAATGAAAAGTTTAAGCATTTAATGTGTTGAAATCAATTAAAAGTAAATTAAAATTATAACAAAAAAGATAAAGGACCATGGAGTCCTCTCCTTAATCCTCTCCCTACATTCTCATTTATATATATATATAGAGGAGGGTTCATGTGAGGAGCGCATCAAAACGTGAGAACGTGAAGAGCACCGTCCATGTATAAAATCACATGTGATTCACAACACAAGGACTAAAAATCATATGTGATTAACATTTTGGACACGCGCGGTTTGTTACGCGGTTTGCAAAAGCGCGCGGCTTGTCCTGCGGTTTGTGTTGTGAATCACATGTGATTTTGTACATGGACGGTGCTCCTCACGTTCTCACGTTTTGATGCGCTCCTCATTTGAACCCGACCCTATATATATATATATTGATTGATGTTAGCTTACAAAGAAATATAAAAAGTTAAATAAAAATAAATTAATTTAGAAAAAGTATATATACCTTATTGATTAAATAAAAATAATAATAAGTTTATAAATTTAAATAAAAAATGCTGGCTTTATTGTATAATTAAAAATGAAAGGTAGATAATATTTTATATGATAATAAATATATATAAAAAATGTTGGCTTCATTGTATAATTAAAAATGAAAGGTAAATAATATTTTATATGATCATAAATATATATTGGTTAATGGTTTTTAATTTAAATTAAAAAAGAAAATGAAAAGTTTAAGCATTTAATGTGTTGAAATCAATTAAAAGTAAATTAAAATTATAACAAAAAAGATAAAAGGCCATTGAGGCCTCTCCTTAATCCTCTCTCCCTACATTCTCCTTTATATATATATATATATATATATATATATATATATATATTGATGTTAGCTTACTAAAAAATTGTATCTTATTAATTAAATAAAAATAAATTCATTTAATAAAAGTATATTGATTTATAAGCATTGTTAGCTTACTAAAAAATTGTATCTTATTAATTAAATAAAAAAATAATATGTTTATAAATTTAAATAAAAATATTTGATTGTTAGCTTATAAGGAAATACAAACGATTATATAAAAATAAATTCATTTAATAAAAGTATATTGATTTATAAACATGTTAGCTTACTAATTTTTTTTTATCTAAACCCTAATTACATAAAAATAATAATAAGTTTATAAATTTAAATAATGTTTTTTGTTTTATAAGTATTGTTAGCCTACAAAGAAATATAAAAAGTTAAATAAAAATAAATTCATTTAATAAAAGTATATATATACCTTATTGATTAAATAAAAATATTAATAAGTTTATAAATTTAAATAAAAAATGTTGGCTTCATTGTATAATTAAAAATGAAAGGTAAATAGTATTTTATATGATAATAAATATATATTAGTTAATGGTTTTTAATTTAAATTAAAAAAAATGAAAAGTTTAAGCATTTAATGTGTTGAAATCAATTAAAAGTAAATTAAAATTATAACAAAAAAGATAAAGGGCCATGGAGGCCTCTTATTAATTCTCTCCCTACATTCTCATTTATATATATATATATATATTGATTGATTGATGTTAGCTTACAAAGAAATATAAAAAGTTAAATAAAAATAAATTCATTTAATAAAAGTATATATACCTTATTGATTAAATAAAAATAATAATAAGTTTATAAATTTAAATAAAAAATGTTGGCTTCATTGTTTAATTAAAAATGAAAGGTAAATAATATTTTATATGATAATAAATATATATAAAAAATGTTGGCTTCATTGTATAATTAAAAATGAAAGGTAAATAATATTTTATATGATAATAAATATATATTGGTTAATGGTTTTTATTTTAAATTAAAAAAGAAAATGAAAAGTTTAAGCATTTAATGTGTTGAAATCAATTAAAAGTAAATTAAAATTATAACAAAAAAGATAAAGGGCCATGGAGGCCTCTCCTTAATCCTCTCTTTCTACATCCTCCTTTATATATATATATATATATATATATATATATATATATATTGATGTTAGCTTACTAAAAAATTGTATCTTATTAATTAAATAAAAATAAATTAATTTAATAAAAGTATATTGATTTATAAGCATTGTTAGCTTACTAAAAAATTGTATCTTATTAATTACATAAAAAAAATAATATGTTTATAAATTTAAATAAAAATATTTGATTGTTAGCTTATAAAGAAATATAAACGATTATATAAAAATAAATTCATTTAATAAAAGTATATTGATTTATAAACATGTTAGCTTACTAAAAAATTTGTATCTTATTAATTACATAAAAATAATAATAAGTTTATAAATTTAAATAATTGTTTTTGTTTTATAAGTATTGTTAGCCTACAAGAAAATATAAAAAGTTAAATAAAAATAAATTCATTTAATAAAAGTATATATATACCTTATTGATTAAATAAAAATATTAATAAGTTTATAAATTTAAATAAAAACTGTTGGCTTCATTGTGTAATTAAAAATGAAAGGTAAATAGTATTTTATATGATAATTAGGTGTTGTAACAACCCAAATTCTAGTGAGTTTTAGAGTTAGTGGTCAAAGTGAAATAAATGAAAGTTAACTTGAGGGACTAGATTGTCAATTGGTGAGAGTGGTGTAGGGCACAAATCCCTAGGGCAACTTTGACTTCACAAATCAGTAAATTGGGTGTTGGTGTTGGCGGCTAAGAGAGAGCAAGAGAAAGGAAGAAGAGTTTGAGAAGGAATCAAGAGAAAAAGGAAGGATCAAGCTAGAATCTGCAAGGTAATGCATCCTAATTCGTTCTTCTAATTAGGATAGTGCTTCTCCTTCTCTTTGTTATGAATCCTTAGGACTGATGTTGATGATTACTTGAGTTTTCACCATTTTTCCTTGAAAATAAGTTTTATGGGTTTTGTCTTAATGAATCGATTTTAAGAGATTAAATTGGGATTAATTGGGTATTTGAGGTTGGTAGATGAACCCTTGAGGTTATCTAATCAAGCTAATGGCTAAAATCAGGTTAGAAATCACTTTTAAGGAATTATTTTCGAACAGCAGTCGTATCCGGACACCTTCAGTTCCTGATGATGTGGTGGTTTCCGGATACGGTTGCTAGTTTCCGGGTGAAGCTTTATGGTAGTTTCCGGGTGGGTGTTTTCCGGGTAGATTGAGTTAACAAGTAGATATCCGGACAAGTTGGTATCCGGACAAGTTGGTATCCGGACAAGTAGATATCCGGACAAGTTGGTATCCGGACAAGTAGATATCCGGACAAGTAGATATCCGGACAAGTTGGTATCCGGACATTGTGTGCTGGACAGTAGGTTGAGCCGTTTAATCTGATCTGAATCTAATGCCCTTAGGTGTTCGATTGGTTTAGCTGGGAAGAGTTTAAGAAGTGCGTTCTACGATAAGCAAAGGTGAGTTCTCTCACTCCTATTTATGACGTACCATTTTTACTGAATATGGTTCCTTTATCGAGCATGAATTGATTTATGAAAATTATGCATGCTTCCATGATTTACATGTTTACCCACAAACGAAAGATGTTTTATGTTTTCATGAATATGGTTTCAATGTATGTGTATGCTATGTGGAGTCGGTTGCACGGTGGGGACGGGGTACCTTGGGATCTCTGATCCCTTGGGCATATGGAGCTTAGCTTGTAGGTTGGAATTTGTTTTCTCCTACATGAAGGAACGGGGAGTCCATTTGGATTCCGGCGTAGACGAGAGGGTGTCTGTTAGGCCCCGATCGGAGTAGCTTATGCAATTCCCTGAACCTCGTGTTTAACCTTGAATGATGTTATGAGAAAGATGTGAAAGTATTTTCTTTACGAAATGATCTTTATACTGTGATAAATGTTATGGAGGGAATTCACTAGACCTTTTGGTCTAACCCTCGCTTTTCAAAAACTAAACCATTTTCAGGTAAGCGCGCTATGGGTTCTTCTAGTAAGAACTAGGAGTGACTCAAGGAGGATTTGGAGACTAGAGCGACTCCAGAGTTTTGGATTCTAATGACTATAGATGTAGCTCTCGGCTGTGGATTTTAGACTTCCGCTGTCAAATTTTGTTTAGTATAGAAGAATTGATGTCTATGGACAAGTTTAATTATGTAATATGAATGCTTATTTCTGGTTGAATGCATGTTATGTTTTAGGACGTTACAAATGGTATCAGAGCCTTAGTTTAAGGGATTTAGGTGACCATTAGGGCCTAAACTTAAACTGTAAGATGAGGAACACAACCGAGATATAGGATTGCCTCTAGGAACGATCAATATAATGCGTTAGGAAATGAGGTGCCAAGGACAAACGTGTAAGGTAAGTTTGGGATTACACCTGGCCAGTGTAATTACGAACTTACAGGTACACGTGCGTGCTTAAACTTACCTTATATAGCCATGTTGTTGTGTCATATCTATCAAGGGTTAATTGTTGTTTTCTTTCAGCATTAGTGAAATGGCTGGGAGAACTTTGAGGAGTAGGTCGGCACCTGCTGTGCCAAGAAATCAAGATGAAGTGGTACTAGAAAATGGACCGGTGGAACCGGCGAGGGCAACTGTTACCCGTGGAAGGGGAAGAGGTAGGGGTCGTGGAAGGGGTCGGGGAAGAACACCTCGTCGGGCCGCCACCCAAGTGGTCGGGGATGGAGGAAACCCGAACCTGAGAACGACTCGTGCAACTAGAAGAACGAGGAGTGTGGAAGCCCCTGTTCATCAAGAAGACTCTCTTCAGGAGAGTTCAGCTTCTGCAAGGAGGGTAACTCAGCCAAGGGGACGGGGTCGAGGCCGCGGATCTAAGTTTGTCACTCGAGAGAACCTAGCTGCTGAATTGGGTAAGATTCAAGAGACCTTGCAGGCTCTCCTCACTAAGCAGAATGAGTCAGCATCGGGAAGCAAAGAAGCGAGCGAGAACCGAGAAAGTGTGGAACTGTCTAGTCCGCTAGCGACCAGTACTGGGAGTCACTTGAATTCAAACCCTCAAGTGATGAATGAGTTAGCAGCTAAGGGATGCAATTTCAAGGCCTTTGCCTCATGCAAGCCCCCTACTTTTAAGGGTGAGTGTGACCCTATCTTGGCAATGAAATGGGTGAAGGAAATGGAACTAGTCTTCGATACTTGCAAGTGTGCTGATGGGGACAGAGTAATGTTTGCCTTGTCCATGTTGAAATCTGATGCAGTTTACTGGTGGGAGGCTGAGACTGGGGGAAAGGGCTCGGCAATGGCTAAGGGAATGTTGTGGGAAGCGTTTATAGACAGGTTCAAAGCTCAGTTCTGCCCGCTCGCGACAGTAAAAAGATTGGAAGAAGAGTTCTTGGGATTGGATCAGGGAGGTATGACAGTGCGAGAGTATACTACAAAGTTTATTGAGAAGTCTCGCTTTGCAGATTTGTATGTGCCAACGGAGGAGTGCCGAGTGGAGCGTTTCATTCATGGACTGAAGGGCAGTATCCGAGAGCTGGTTCTGACAAGGAACCCCACTACCTTTCAGGCGGCCATTAATGTGGCCGAGATGATTGAAAAGGAGAAGGTTCGTCAGATGACTGAGAAGGGTGGTGAAAAGCGCAAATGGGATGGACCGGGTAAGGACTTCAGAAAAGGGAAAGTGTTTCGATCAGACAACCGTGTTAGTAAGGACACCGTAGGAAAACCATGTACAAAATGTAATAGGGTGCATCGGGGAGAGTGCATGGCAGGTTCAAACTCATGCTACCGGTGTGGCTTGCCCGGTCACATGTCAAAGAATTGTCGCAGTGGTGGAAAATCTTGTTATGAATGTGGGGCTACTGACCACATGCGTAGTGATGCCCACACCTGAAGAAAGGGGGATCAGTTCCGTTTGGTGAACGTCCGGGTGGAAAAGGAAATGACAAGGGAGCAGAACCAGTGCGTCCGAAAGGACGTGCATTCTACATGACTGCGGAAGAAGCGGAGGAAGTTTCAGATGTGGTGGCAGGTACGTTTCTAGTGAACTCTCTATGTGCCAAGGTGTTATTTGATTCAGGAGCAAATCGCTCCTTTGTATCGCATGCTTTTATGAAATGTTTGGGGGTGAGGCCTAGACGTTTGGAGAGAGCACTAGAGGTGGAAACTGCAAATGATGGTTGGGTATATGTTAAGGAAGTAGTAGAAGACTGTGTCATAGATATAGAAGGGAGGTTGGTGCCTACGAAGTTATATCCCATGGCAATGGGAGAGTTTGATGTAGTGTTGGGTATGGATTGGCTAGCCGCGAACGATGCGAATATCGTTTGCAACAAAAAGCTGATCAGGATCCGGTCACCTGATGGGGATACCGTAGTGATCTATGGAAACCGCCGTGATAGAAAGACCAGCCTTATCTCCATGACTAGGGCTACTAAGTGTTTGAGAAAGGGGTGTCAAGGGTTCTTGGCGTACGTGTTGGACGCCAAGAAAGAGAAGCGTGGGGTGAGCGATGTGCGTGTGGTAAATGAGTACCCGGAGGTATTTCCGGATGACTTGACAAGTCTACCCCCGGATCGCCAGATCGAGTTCAAAATTGATCTGATGCCGGGATCTGTACCGATTGCCCGAGCACCGTATAGATTGGTGCCGTTCGAAATGAAGGAAATGATGACTCAATTGCAGGAGTTATTAGACAAGGGGTTCGTTAGACCGAGTACATCTCCGTGGGGAGCACCTGTGCTCTTCGTGAAGAAGAAGGATGGTACTATGCGAATGTGCATAGACTACCGAGAACTCAACAAGGTCACGATCAAGAATAAGTATCCGATTCCGAGAATCGACGACCTGTTTGATCAGTTACAAGGAGCCAGTTACTTCTCCAAGATTGATCTGAGGTCAGGATACCATCAACTCAAGGTGAGGGAGGAGGATGTGCCGAAGACTGCGTTTCGTACCAGGTATGGACACTACGAATTCCTGGTGATGCCGTTCGGGCTAACCAACGCCCCGACAGCATTCATGGACTTAATGAATAGGGTATGCCAACCTTATTTGGATCAGTTCGTGATAGTGTTCATATATGACATCCTGATATTTTCAAGATCGGAAGGGGAGCACGAAAGCCACCTTCGTACAATTCTCGAGCTATTGAAGCAAGAGAAGTTGTATGCGAAGTTTTCCAAGTGCGAGTTTTGGCTGAGGGAAGTGCAGTTCCTCGGGCACGTGGTGTCTGAGACGGGAATCATGGTTGATCCGGCTAAGATTGAGGCCATTCGAGACTGGGAGCAACCTAGGAATCCGTCAGAAGTTCAAAGTTTCCTCGGACTGGCGGGGTACTACCGGAAGTTCATCAAGGACTTTTCGCGTATTGCCACTCCCCTGACCTCTTTAACGAAGAAGAAGGTCAAGTTCGTCTGGTTAGAGAAACAAGAAGAAGCATTTCAGAAATTGAAGGATATGCTGAGTAGCGCTCCGGTTTTGTCGTTACCGGACGGTTCAGGCGATTTCGTGGTTTTCAGTGACGCATCGAAGCTCGGCTTGGGTTGCGTACTCATGCAACGAGGTAAGGTGATGGCTTATGCCTCCCGGCAGTTAAAGGATCACGAGACTCGCTATCCTACGCATGATTTAGAATTGGCGGCAGTGGTTTTTGCCTTGAAGATTTGGCGACATTACCTGTATGGGACGAAGTGCCAGATCTTCACGGACCACAAGAGTTTATGTCATCTCTTTGATAAAAAAGAGTTGAATATGCGCCAAAGGAGATGGATTGAATTGTTGACCGACTACGACTGTAAGATCGAATACCATCCGGGGAAGGCAAACGTGGTGGCGGACGCTTTGAGCCGTAAGGAACGAGGTGAAACCCCCAAGATTGTGGCCTTGAGGGCCGAGGTCACATTCAATCTGTTAGCTGAAATAAAGAAATGTCAGGTTGAAGCGCTCGAACCCGAAAATCTTAAGAAGGAGAGAATGGTAGGGCAAGCGTCCATGTTAGTGGAAGATAGTCGAGGGGTGAAATGTCTGAATGGGAGAATCTGGGTTCCGAAACTCGGAGAGCTCCGAAAGCTGATTCTTGTAGAAGCTCACAAATCGAAGTACACGATTCAACCCGGGACTAACAAGATGTACGGAGACCTACGACGAGACTACTGGTGGCCCGGATTGAAGAAAGACGTGGCCCATATTGTAGAGACCTGTATGACGTGTTCGCGTGTAAAGATCGAACATCAAAGACCATACGGGAAGCTCCAGTCGTTAGAGATACCGATGTGGAAGTGGGACCAGATCATGATGGACTTCGTGACCCATTTGCCTAGAACTCCAAAGGGTTATGACGCCATTTGGGTGATCGTAGATTGACTAACGAAGTCGACACACTTTTTACCTATACGAGAGTCTTACACTTTGGAGCAATTAGCAAAGTTGTACATCGACGAGATCGTAACCCGCCACGGGGTACCCTCGTCAATTGTATCAGACCGCGATAGCAGATTTACCTCTACGTTTTGGAGGAGCTTTCAAAGAGAAATGGGTTCGCAGATCAAGATGAGTACCGCTTATCATCCTCAGACCGACGGTCAGAGCGAGCGAACGGTCCAAACGTTAGAAGACATGCTAAGAGCGTGTGCTTTGGATTTCCAAGGCTCATGGGAAAAGCACCTACCGCTAATCGAGTTTGCTTATAATAATAGCTATCACTCGAGCATCAAGGCATCGCCGTTTGAGGCACTTTAGGGTAGAAAGTGTCGGACACCGTTGTGTTGGAACGAAGTCGGAGAGAGACAGTTAGCAGGGCCAGAAATTGTACAACTGACTTCGGACAAGATAGTCCAAGTGCGTGAAAGACTGAAGGTCGCCCGCGACCGACAGAAAAGCTATGCAGATAAGAGGCGGAAAGATATTGAATTCCAAGTCGGGGATCATGTTCTGCTAAAGGTGTCTCCGTGGAAGGGTGTGGTATGATTTGGAAAGCGTGGGAAGTTAAGCCCACGTTACATCGGACCGTTTGAGATTACTGAACGAATTGGAGAAGTGGCGTATAGGTTGGACCTACCAGAGGAATTGGGCAGTATTCATAATGCGTTTCACGTGTCTAATCTAAGGAAATGTCTAGCCGACGCGACTAAAGCGGCGCCGTTGAATGACATTAAAGTGGACGAGAAATTGAACTTTGTAGAGGAACCTGAAGCAATCACGGATGTTAAGGTAAGGAAGTCGCGAAGCAAGGAGACTAAGCTAGTCAAGGTGCATTGGCGGCACCACAAGGGTCCGGAGGCGACCTGGGAGTTGGAGTCAGAGATGAAAGCTAGATACCCGCATCTTTTCCAATGAGGAATTCCGGGGACAGAATTCTTTTAAGGGGGGAGTGTTGTAACAACCCAAATTCTAGTGAGTTTTAGAGTTAGTGGTCAAAGTGAAATAAATGAAGGTTAACTTGAGGGACTAGATTGTCATTTGGTGAGAGTGGTGTAGGGCACAAATCCCTAGGGCAGCTTTCACTTCACAAATCAGTAAATTGGGTGTTGGTGTTGGCGGCTAAGAGAGAGCAAGAGAAAGGAAGAAAAGTTTGAGAAGGAATCAAGAGAAAAAGGAAGGATCAAGCTAGAATCTGCAAGGTAATGCATCCTAATTCGTTCTTCTGATTAGGATAGTGCTTCTCCTTCTCTTTGTTATGAATCCTTAGGACTGATGTGGATGATTACTTGAGTTTTCACCATTTTTCCTTGAAAATAAGTTTTATGGGTTATGTCTTAATGAATCGATTTTAAGAGATTAAAGTGGGATTAATTGGGTATTTGAGCTTGGTAGATAAACCCTTGAGGTTATCTAATCAAGCTAATGGCTAAAATCAGGTTAGAAATCACTTTTAAGGAATTATTTTCGAACAGCAGTCGTATCCGGACACCTTCAGTTCCTGATGATATGGTGGTTTCCGGATACGGATGCTAGTTTCTGGGTGAAGCTTTATGGTAGTTTCCGGGTGGGTGTTTTCTGGGTTGGTGTTTTCCGGGAAGATTGAGTTAACAAGTAGATATCCGGACAAGTTGGTATCCGGACAAGTAGATATCCGGACAAGTAGATATCCGGACAAGTAGATATCCGGACAAGTTGGTATCCGGACATTGTATGCTGGACAGTAGGTTGAGCCGTTTAATCTGATCCGAATCTAATGCCCTTAGGTGTTCGATTGGTTTAGCTGGGAATAGTTTAAGAAGTGCGTTCTACGATAAGCAAAGGTGAGTTCTCTCACTCCTATTTATGACGTACCATTTTTACTGAATATGGTTCCTTTATCGAGCATGAATTGATTTATGAAAATTATGCATGCTTCCATGATTTACATGTTTACCCACAAACGAAAGATGTTTTATGTTTTCATGCATATGGTTTCAATGTATGTGTATGCTATGTGGAGTCGGTTGCACGGTGGGGACGGGGTACCTTGGGATCTCTGATCCCTTGGGCATATGGAGGTTAGCTTGTAGGTTGGAATTCGTTTTCTCCTACATGAAGGAACGAGGAGTCCATTTGGATTCCGGCGTAGACGAGAGGGTGTCTGTTAGGCCCCGATCGGAGTAGCTTATGCAATTCCCTGAACCCCGTGTTTAACCTTGAATGATGTTATGAGAAAGATGTGAAAGTATTTTCTTTACGAAATGATCTTTATACTGTGATAAATGTTATGGAGGGAATTCACTAGACCTTTTGGTCTAACCCTCGCTTTTCAAAAACTAAACCATTTTCAGGTAAGCGCGCTATGGGTTCTTCTAGTAAGAACTAGGAGTGACTCAAGGAGGATTTGGAGACTAGAGCGACTCCAGAGTTTTGGATTCTAATGACTATAGATGTAGCTCTCGGCTGTGGATTTTAGACTTCCGCTGTCAAATTTTGTTTAGTATAGAAGAATTGATGTCTATGGACAAGTTTAATTATGTAATCTGAATGCTTATTTCTGGTTGAATGCATGTTATGTTTTGGGACGTTACATTTAATGTGTTGAAATCAATTAAAAGTAAATTAAAATTATAACAAAAAGGATAAAGGGTCATGGAGGCCTCTTCTTAATCCTCTCTCCCTACATTCTCCTTTATATATATATATATTGATAAAAATGAAAGGTAAATAATATTTTATATGATAATAAATATATATTGGTTAATGGTTTTTAATTTAAATTAAAAAAGAAAATGAAAAGTTTAAGCATTTAATGTGTTGAAATCAATTAAAAGTAAATTAAAATTATAACAAAAAAGATAAAGGGCCATGGAGGCCTCTCCTTAATCCTCCCTCCCTACATTTTCCTTTATATATATATATTGATGCTAACTTACAAAGAAATATAAAAAGTTAAATAAAAATAAATTCATTTAATAAAAGTATATATACCTTATTGATTAAATAAAAATAATAATAAGTTTATAAATTTAAATAAAAAATGTTCGCTTCATTGTATAATTAAAAATGAAATGTAAATAATATTTTATATGATAATAAATATATATAAAAAATGTTGGCTTCATTGTATAATTAAAAATGAAAGGTAAATAATATTTTATATGATAATAAATATATATTGGTTAATGGTTTTTAATTTAAATTAAAAAAGAAAATGACTTGGAATTCAATAGGCTTCCTTCTTCTATTCGCATACTTCTTCTGACGATCTTGCGCGATCCTCACCCTTTCACGGATTAACTCAATCTTATCCACCGTTAGCTGTACAATCTCTGGTCCGGCCAACTGCCTTTCTCCTACTTCATTCCAACACAAAGGCGTACGACACTTCCGCCCATACAAGGCTTCAAAGGGTGCCGCTTGGATGCTTGCGTGGTAGCTATTATTGTAGGAGAATTCTATCAAAGTTAAGTGTACCTCCCACGAACCTTTGAAATCAATCACGCATGCCCGAAGCATATCTTCTAATGTCTGAATTGTCCTCTCACTCTGACCATCCGTTTGAGGATGATAAGCCGTGCTTAACTTTAACTGCGACCCCAACTCCCGCTGCAAACTCTTCCAAAATGTTGACGTGAACCGACTATCACGATCAGACACTATGGATCGCGGCACTCCGTGCCTAGACACTATCTCGTTAATGTACAAGCGGGCTAACTTCTCCAAAGAATCTGACTCCTTAAAAGGTAGGAAATGCGCTGACTTGGTGAGTATATCTACGATCACCCAAATTGCATCATTACCCTTCGGAGTTCTCGGTAACTTAGTGATGAAATCCATGGTGATATTATCCCACTTCCATACCGGTATTACTATAGACTGGAGTTCCCCATATGGTCGCTGATGTTCTGCCTTAACCTTCAAACATGTCACACACCGCTCAACAAAATGAGCGATATCCTTCTTCATCCCTGGCCACCAGTTGAACTGTCTCAAATCTCGGTACATCTTATTCGTTCCCGGGTGTATGGAATACCGCGACTTGTGCACTTCTTCTAAAATGCTTACTCATAAGTCGCCCAACTTGGGAACCCACACACGGTCTTTCATACACCTCAGTCCACCATTGTTGACTTCGAACAACGATGCAACTACGGCTACTCTTTCGCTCTTTATGTTCTCCTCCAACAGTGCTTCTTCTTGAAATTTCTTAACTTCTTCAAGAAGGTTCGAGGTTGCCTCGACTCTGAAAGCTACAACTTTGGTCTGTTCTCCCCGTTCCTTCCGACTCAGCGCGTCGGCCACCACATTAGCTTTACCCGGATGGTAAAGAATCTCGCAATCATAATTGTTCAACAGTTCCATCCATCGCCTCTGCCTCATATTCAGCTCCTTCTGATCAAACAGATGCTTCAGACTCTTGTGGTCGGTGTAAATCTGACACTTTACCCCATATAGATAATGTCGCCAGATTTTCAGCACGAACACCACCGCTGCTAACTCTAAGTCATGAGTGGGGTAGTTCTTTTCATGATCCTTCAACTGTCGAGAAGCGTAGGCAATTACCTTCCCGTTCTGCATCAGTATACACCCCAACCCAAGCATAGAAGCATCACTGTATATCACAAAACCCTCTGTTCCGTCAGGTAACGACAGAATCGGAGCACTGCTTAAACTTTCTTTCAGCTTCCCAAACGCAGATTCTTGCGCTTCAGTCCACACAAATTTGACGTTCTTCCTTGTCAAAGAGGTTAGTGGCGAAGCTATCCGAGAGAAATCTTGGATAAACTTCTGGTAATAACCTGCTAAACCGAGAAAGCTTTTCACCTCCGATGGAGTTCTTGGCGCCTCCCAATCTTTAATGGCTTCAATCTTAGCAGGATCTACCTTGATGCCGTCCGCCGACACCACATGACCCAAAAACTGGACTTCTCTTAACCAAAACTCGCATTTCAAAAACTTCGCATATAACTTCTCGCGCTTAAGCAATTCCAGCGCTGCTCGAAGGTGCCTCTTGTGATCCTCTCGTGTACGAGAATAGATTAAGATATCGTCAATGAAGACGATCACGCAATTATCCAACAGTGAGCTACACACCCGGTTCATCAGATCCATGAACACTGCGGGCGCGTTAGTCAACCCGAAGGGCATGACTAAAAACTCATAGTGTCCATATCTCGTACGGAAAGCCGTCTTCGGCACATCTTCTTCTCTCACCTTCAATTGATGATAACCCGATCTCAAGTCTATCTTTGAGAAATAGCTCGCACCTTGTAGCTGATCGAAGAGGTCATTGATCCTCGGAAGCGGGTACTTGTTCTTCACAGTTACTTTATTGAGCTCACGGTAATCTATGCACATTCGCATAGATCCGTCCTTCTTCTTAACGAAAAGTACCGATGCTCCCCAAGGTGATGAGCTCGGACGAATGAAACCTTTGTCGAGCAATTCTTGCAACTGCGTCATCATCTCTTTCATCTCCGCTGGTGCTAACCGATAGGGCGCACGAGCAATCGGTGCCGCCCCAGGTAGCAATTCTATTCTGAACTCCACTTGACGATCTAGAGGCAGACTCGTCAAGTCATCCGGAAACACCTCCGGATACTAACTCACTACTGGCACATCCCCCACACTCTTTTTCTCCTTCTTAGCATCTAACACATAAGCTAGATACCCCAGACATCCCTTTCCCAAACACCTCTTAGCTTTCATCATCGAAATCAAACACGACTTCCTATTTCGTTGATCTCCGTAAATTACCACTTCTTTCTTATCAGACAAGGGAATACGAATCAGTTTCTTATTGCAAACTATGTTAGCGTCATTATCCGCCAACCAGTCCATAGGATACAACTATGCTACATCGAACTCCCCCATTCCCATAGGATACAACCTTAATGGAAATAAATGACCATCCACATCTATGCTACAACCCTCATAGACCTCCTTCACACAGACTCGATAATCATCTTCTATCTCTACCTCAAACCCAAAGTTCAGCCTCTTGGGCTTCACTTGCAATTTCTTAACAAAATTGGGCGACACAAACGAACGATTGGCCCCTGAATCAAACAACACTTTAGCAAAAGTCGAGTCTATAGGAAAGGTACCTGTTACCACATCTGGCGTGTTCACCGCCTCTTCAGCAGACATGTGAAATGCCCTCGCCCTTGCGCGGGCCGGCTCCACCTTCCTTTCTCCACCCTTTCCTCTGCTACCACCGCCTTCACCCCCAGTATAACCCTTCTTCAGCTGTGGGCAATCCCACTTGACATGGTCTGGCGATCCACACTGGAAACACGATTTCGAACCGCGGCAATCACGAGCAATATGCCCTGATTTTCCGCACTTGAAACATCCGTCTTTATCGGCCAGACACTCTCCTTTGTGTATTCGGTTGCACTTATTACAAGGCTTTTTCCCCGATCTAGGCCCCACCCGCAGCTCGGGTCTAGCTGCGTTCGGCCTCTTACTCTCCCGGGTCGGTCCTTCCCACTTTCTTTTGTCTCCGACTCTCTCGGGTAACTGCCTGTTCTTATCCTTTTCCGTAAGTTCTGCTGTATCAAATGATGCCTGGAAAGTAACTGGATCTTTCACCTGCACCAACTCCCTTATACTGCTCTTCAGCCCATAAATGTACCTCTCAATCCGCCTTGCTTCAGTAGGTACGTATAGCTCAGCAAACCGGGCTTTCTCGATGAACTTCGACGTGTATTCCTGGACTGACATCGACCCTTGCTCCAATCCCAGAAACTCTTCTTCCAACTTTTTAACTGCCGCCAGAGGGAAAAACTGCGCTCGAAACCTCTTAACAAATAATCCCCACGACATGCTCTTCGCTACTTCTGATCCCCTAACTCCGGTCTCAACATCCCACCAATAGATGGCTTCAGATTTCATCATTGACATTGCAAACAGTACCTTATCTTCTTCAGTGCACTTGCTAGTATCGAATGCCAACTCCATTTCACGAACCCATTTCAAAGCTAAAACAGGATTGCGCTCTCCGTTGTACGTTGGAGGTTTGCACGAAGCGAAGGTTTTAAACGAACACCCCTTCACGGTTTTCGGTTCAGAAGTAACAATCGGGGTTGTCACCGAGTTGTTACCTATTTCAGTTCGCGGTGTACTACCCTCCTCAGTTTTTTCCCCGTACTGCTCTTAGTTCCCCCCTTAGACGTAGTCTTATGCTGGTTGTCTAGCACTGCTTGTAGGGTCTTTTGTAGCTAATCCATTTCTGCTGTGAACTTATCCTCAGTCACGAAAACCGGCGCGGTTTCAGGTTTACGCCCTTTCTTAGCTTTCGCATTCTTTGTTGGCGCCGTACTCTCTTGCTCAGATATCTCTTGCACTTCCGGTCCTCTACGCTCTTAGCCTTTCGCCTAGTCGGCGCCTTCTTTTTCTTACCTTTCCCTTTAGTAGTTGCCGCACCAACCTCAGTAACGGCCTTTCTCGGTCTCCCACGACCTCTACCCCTTCCCCGTGTAGCTGCCGCTCTTAGAGAATTCACTGGTCCATCCTCTGCCAGTTCGTCATCTCGTACCGCCTCCTCATGCGGTGTAGTACTCTTGGTTCGCTTCCTCCACGATAGGCATCGACCTACTTCTCAAAACTCTAGCAGACATTCTGGTACACCATAACAACAACGGAAAACTCATTTAATACTAGAGACTCATTTAGTGCTACAGCAACGGAGCAATAAGGCGAATTAAGCACATACATGTACCTGTAAGTTCACAATTACACTGGCCAGGTGTAACTCCAAACTTACCTTACATGACTGTCCTTGGTGCCTTATTAATCCAGTTTCTCAGTTGTGATTTCTACTCCCCAAAGTTTAAGTCTAGGCCCATCCGGTCACCTAAATCCCTTAAACTATGGCTCTGATACCAACTATAACAACCCAACTCAAAATAAAGCATGCAATTCATATTAATAAAAACCTCCCAAAAACGGGTCCCAAAATTCCTTACATAGGTCTCAAAATTCAGGTTGGCGGAAGCAACCTATTACACATCTGAGAATAAAATCTATAATCTAGAGTGCTGCATTGCTCTAGTCCTCGTCTGCTCACCTGATCTGCTCTATTCACTTAGTATAGCCTCCTATTGTTTGTTTACCTGAAAATGTTTAGTTTGGCAAAAAGGAGCGAGGGTTAGACCATGAGGTCTAGTGAGTCCCTCCTGACAGTTCTCAAAAATATTTAAAAACGGTTTATACTTTCAAATATAAAACTTTCACATAGCTGAACAATAAAATCTTTCGCGGATAAATCCGCTCCCGTAAATGGCACTCTGAAGCCACCCGAAGATGTCAACGAGTCAGTATCACGCTGCCTTACTGGGTCTTACTTCCCATGGCATAAACGGAACCTCCCCCCGGCGTGAGTACTGGTAGAACCTCCCCCCGACTTAGCCAATTTACGTCTACACAGTGTATGCATATATCTCATATAAAACTTTAAACATCTTTCATGCAATTAAAAGCATAATAATAATAATAAAACCTGTCATTTCTCATCATGTAATCACTTTAGAAAACACTTTAAAAAGGCACGTATTATAGTTAGAAAACTCACCTGGCTTGCTTGCTTCTAACCGCTCACTTACACCTCCGATCCTTTCTTACACCTAAGGCATAATATCATAATTTAAATCAGTGTCTAATGACTTACACTCTAGGCTTTCCCTCAAACCGACCCTACGTATTCAATACAAATATTAACTACGTACAAGGCCCTTAAAATAACTAAGCCCAAAGTAACTCTAAGTCCAAAAGAGAATTAGTAATCTCTGGCCCAACATAACTTTCAGCCCACAACCATTCGGTCCAGGTCTCAAATGATTTTCGCCAAACATGCATTGTGCCAGCAAGCTTTGCGCCAGCCAGCTTTGCGCCAAGCAGCTTTGCACCAAACCTGGTTTCTCTGCTCCGCTTGATTTCACGACAAGAATTTTGGATTTCATTCACTTAGCAATTACAAGGGTTCTCACTACAACATAAATCACATTAATCCATTCTTAAGCAACCCCTCTGAAACAAGAATAACAAGAGGTAGAGATTTACTCTATTTCTTAACATACAGACCTCCAAATTTCCTTCCTTTAAACAGAGAACATAAAGTATGGAGAAGATGGTTTAGATTAAGTACCTGGACTTTGATTGCAAGAACTTCTCCTCCCTAACTCCTCAAACCGTATGAAATCGCCAACTCTCTTCTTCTCTGCGTTTTCTCAGCCGCTGCACACACCAAAATCAGAAATAGAATGTTTCTCCTAAGGTTTTGTGCCCTTATATACCCTATCCCTTATTTACCAAATGGTCCCTCAAGTTCCATTATTTTTAAACTTACTCATAACATGAAACCCCCTATCAGGAAAAGACTCGATTGTTACACTCAAGCCGATAACATTTCATCAAGTACCGTTGTTAACACCAGATCTATTAGGTAAACAAGAAATCTTCCATTGATCTTGAACAATCTAGAGTTTACATAAGAATTACAAGCTTTCTCTCTCTAGAATGCTCTCTAACTTTCTCTCACTTGATATTACAATTAAGATCATTCACTAATGACTTTCTTAACAACTAAGCAAACTAATCCTATTTATACCTCCTAAACATTACAAAGCTTTAAACTAATTACATTGACTTTACATGACTTTGACTTTTACATTTGACTTTAGAAGCTTTGACTAATTGTAATACTTTACAATAAATCTTGAATACAATAATGCTCTAACATTCTCCCCCTTTGGATTCAAGATTTAAAAATACGACAGCAGTCTTCAGCATTTGATCTTCAAAACTTTAACTTTGACCGCTTTAAACTTTGAAGCTCAGATAATTTTCAAACAGCTTTATCTTCACTAGTTCACGGCGAACTATATGCTTTGACACTTGTTGGTCCCGAAGGCCTATACAAGTTTGTAGAAGGGGGGGGGGGGTTGAATACAAACACACAAATTTTACTTTTCTAAATTGTTTATTGATAAATCATTAACAATTTACAGCTTGTTGCGGAAACAAGATTAAGGATAAACCTAAATCTAAACAAGTTGGAACACTAAGGTTTCTTGCACTAAGAGAGATAAGGAAATTACTAATAATAACCTATCTTTAGATAAGAGATTGAACTTGTCCAGAGTTAGCAAATTACTTCAAAAGAAGTGAGTTCATCTCTTTATATACTGCATGCATTTAATGCAAGTCAGTATACACTTTACACGTGTCATAA
Source organism: Saussurea involucrata (assembly GCA_033807775.1). Lineage (NCBI taxonomy): Eukaryota > Viridiplantae > Streptophyta > Magnoliopsida > Asterales > Asteraceae > Saussurea > Saussurea involucrata. The sequence goes on from CM066315.1 coordinate 104,467,888, forward strand.
GCTGGTTGGTTGCATGTCATTGACCTTGGTTGACAACCTTAGTAGCCGTATGGATGAATAGTGTAGTATTAGAGTGGTTGTACGATTTCAGATATTCGGAGGTTCTTTTCTGACATTTCGTACGGAGTCGTGCAAGGGTGGATAAGACAAAAGTATTTTGTACGGAGGACTTCATGATCAGCTTTCGTTGATTCAGCGATCTATCATTTCATATCAGCGAATGATAGAGTTCAGCGATAGCTGAAGTCTTGTACTTGATACTTCACGTTGAGTGGACAAATCTGAGTCTTCACTGATCCGCATCAGTTCATTAGGAGACTTGTCGCTGGTTCTTGAGCTTGATCTTCGACTTCAGCGTAGAACCTTTGTTGACGTGAAACTTGTCTTTAGGGATCATAAGTAAACAACTAACTTATCAGCGATCATCATAATGACTGAACAGACTCAGCATTTATGGTGAACAGTTTCGCTGAATGTTTAACTTAAAAGAGCGAGAGTTCCTATCAGCGGTACTGGAAGATCTTAGTACTTATCAGCGATAGTGAAACTCTGATACATATTGTTTACTTACAATTTTCACTAAGTATATAAGAGAGGGTCATTATCAAATCACTGAGGGTTTGGATCAACAATCTCCCCCTATTTGATTATGACATAGCAACAAAGAAAATTGCTATTTAATGAAAACATAAGGATAAAAAGAACTCATAAAATATTTGTCCCTTTTACTGTTTTCTGGGATCTTTTCAGTACCGATGGAGTAAAGTACGTTCGCTGAAATCTTTCTTTAAAATATTGAATCAGGTTACAATGAAGAACAGAAAGATTACAAGTACAAGCGAAATAATTTACAAGTACAGAAGGATAACTGATACAATAGAGAAAAAGGAGATTATATCAGTTTTCAAAGGGTTCTTCCTTAATGAGAAGTTCATCAAGGGTCTTTTTAGTGAGGATCATCCAGTCAGGGACATTTACTCCTTGATTCTTTAACTTCAGAGCAGCTTCAAAAATCAAGGGCTTCAGTTGTCTAGCTTTGATGTTGCGTCTGACTTCACACCAGTGTACGAGATCTCTGAGTTGTTCGATGGGAGCGATGTGGAGCTCAGAGACACGTTGAAAGTGAGGATTTCCATCATAGTCTAAGAAGAATATACCATATGGATCACTTACCACTGTGCCAGGGATGAAGGTTTCTCCAGGTGGTAGGGAGGTGTCAAGCATTGAAAGATCAGCATCAGGGCCAAGAACTTCAGCACGAGAGAAACCAATACCTGTTTCATTTCGAATGATTGGACCTGAATCAGAAACTTTCTTCTTCTTAGCAGAGGCTTTCTTCGGTTGAGGAAGAGTAGGAGGAATATCCACAACAGATGAAAGCAAGTCGATCTGTTTGTTTAAGATCATCTCAACATGGCTTTTGAATTTTGAGCGTGATCCCTGAATGGCTAATTTCGTTTCTAACCATTCAGAGAGACCAAACTTTTCTAATGAAGCAGCATAGAAGGTTTGCTTGGTTTTGTCATCTCTGTAGACATCCACTTCAACAACAAGAACATCAGCGTACATTTTTCCTCTGATGTTGGCTTTGATTATTTTGGATGGTCTTGATCGATAGGTCAGCATTTGTTTAGCCCATTCCAAAGTTGTATCAGAGACCTTTGTCTTTTCTCTAACGATTTCTTGAGCATCATCCCAGAGCTGACGTTGAACATCAATGGGAACTCTTTTCAGCTTGGGGTCTTTGATTGATCGTTGAGTAAGCTTGATGGCGTATTCTTTGTCTTTCTCTTCAGCTTCCTTCCTTTCAGCGATAAGGCGTTCAGCTCTAAGGTGTTCCTGGTATTCAGCTTTGGAGATTTTGAACTTTGGAGGAACAGAAGGAAGTTGATCACGCCTTAGAATGATTCGCTGATCCTCGAATCGCTTTATTATTTCCTCTCTTCTCTTTTGATCCTCTTCACTCAGCTTTTGAGGAGCTGAGGAAGGTCTGTTTCTGTGCGAGAGAGGTTGTTCTTCTGGTTCATCAGTCTCAGAGATCAAATCTAAGACTGGGATTATTTCATCAGCAGCAGCTGGCTTTATTTGTGAAGTCGCAGTAGTAGAACCTTCAACGACATCCTCAAACAGGGGAGAGGACTAGCTGAAACACAGCGATCTTACAAATAAGAACATGGGTAGAAGAACTTGGGTAGAAAGAGAAAGAGAAATATGTTCAGGTGTAGGCTAGGGTAGTAGAACTTATAGAGGAGGGATGGAGTGAGATATGATTAGTGTACCTGACAAACCGGCTTTACAAGCAAGATTGCCAGATTTTCATCTTCAGCGACGCCTTTGCCTTTGCCTTTCTCAGCGCCAGAGGCTGAGGGCTTTGTCTTTGTCCGCTCCCCTGTTGGTTCATTTATTGAAATTCCCTTACGAGCTTTGATCTTTGGGGCAGGTTTGACGACATAGAAGTCATCGTCATCTTCGTCATCATCATTCCTTGGAGAGGAGGATGGTTCATTATCAGGGATGTCGATGTCTTCATCATCTTCTGCTTCGGATTCTTCAGCTTCGTCTTCGAGTTGCTCCCCCTCAGATACATAGGCGAGCTTCTCGGTTCCCTCAGGGTTTTCATCTCCCTGAGGTCCAGCGATAAGATCTTCATTCTTCTCTCCCCTGATAGATTCATCATGGGAAAGGTCTTCAGCGCTCTTTTCAAGATCCTCAGCGCTCTTATCCTCGGTATGTTCAGCGCTCTTCTCCTCGGGATGTTCAGCGCTCTTCTCCCCCTCTTTCTCATGATTGGGGAAGGAATGTGTAGACTCAGCATTTGTATTTTCTCTGTCTTCTTGGCCAGAGATTTTAATACAACTTTCAATCGCTGCTAATCTGTCTTCAAGGCCAGATATAGCAGGAGTGATCTTCTTCAGCTCTTTACGATCCGCCGCTGTGAAAGTTTCCAATACAGGGGCAGGGGCAGGAGCAGGAGTATTTGCCTTGTTGACCAGCGTCTCGATCATCGTCTTCATAGAACCAACGTCGGTTTTTACAGAACCCAAGTCGGTCTTAACAGCTGACATATCCCCCTCGAGATGTTCAACCGATGTTTTCAGCTTTGTAACTTCGCTGGACACGGTCGAAACTGAGTTTTTGAGGCTGGTGTAGTCAGTGTAGATGTCAGAGAGTACTTTGGCAAAATCGCTGAGCGTCTTATCAAGGCCCTTAATGTCATCTGTGGAAGCTTTCTTCTCCACCACCGTAGTTAGCTTTGTCAAATTCTCTCCAGCGTTTGTTACGGCTGTAGAGTTTTTGGAGAGTGTGGTGGTGAGACCGGTCAGCTTTGTTTCCACGGACTTTAGAGACTCGTTGATGTCTCCCAAATTAGGACCTGTAACAGATAAAAACTTGTGAACAGAGGAAAGCTCAGAAGTTTGGGGTTTAGTCACAGTGTATAGGATTTTGTGTGTACCTGCAGGAGGGTTTACGAACTCGTCAAAATTGCGGGTTCCTGAATAATGTTCCATATCTTCCTCAAAAGTACGGTGAGGTATGGTGATCTCTGTAGGTCCTGTCTTCATCATTCGTTGAGAAGCGTCAGCGGTGGCTTCTGGAATGATGGCATCTCCAGTGTTCTTTGGAGGAGTGTCCAAGTGAGTGGAGGGAGAAGCGAACGATAAGAATGGGGTTCGGGTACTGATTTCAACGTTGGATTCGCTGAGAATCACTTCATCAGTCTTTTGAGAGACTGAGGGAGGTTGGGTAGGTTCCAAGTTTCTAACCTCAGCGTTTGGAGACGCCGAAGTCTGGATTGGAGGGATGGCTTGAATGGGTGTGGCAGAGCGTACCACGGAACTTTCCTTCAGCTCTTCAGAATGAGCTGAGGAGTCTTCAGCATGGGATTGCTGGGGTTGCTCCTTGGTTTTCTTGATCCTTTTGGAACCAAGTTAGGTTGAAGAGTGTTTCCTTTTCTTAGAAGGAGAGGATTGTGTGGCCGGGGCATCAGCGATGGGTATTGTCGCTGAAGGAGCCACAGAAGTCGAAGAATTAGGGTTAAGAAGAGAGAGAAGGGTAGAGAGACGTACCTCATTGTCGACAGGTTTGAAATCGAGCACCTTAGGGCCAACCTGAGAAAGTTTCAGGTCACCCTCTTGAGGATAGCTGTCCTTCAGGCCATATTGGAAGATGGCGCTGATGAAACGGGGGTAGGGAACCCATACAGGTCTGTCAGCAGCAGAATCTACTCTTTGTACTAGGTCATCATAAATGATAGATGCCCAGTCAATATGTAGACCTTTCAGCAGTGCGTATCCCATAGCCTGCTGAGGTTGAGCGGCTTGATCAGAGGAGCCGGTCTTCGCTGTCATGCAGCTGATCAGGTGTGCGAAGATGAAATTCATCTCGCTGGGCATTTTGGACTTCTTTATCAGCGTCAGCTTCTTCTCGGGCTTCTTGTCCCTTCCAGTTTCCCAGATGTAACCCATTGCGTCGAGGAAAGCAATGATTTCTTCTCTGTCAGCATGCTTCTTATGGTCAGGGAATGGAACAAACGGTTTTTCTTTGGTAGCATTGGGAAAGTTCAGGGCTTTTCGAATGATTGCGGGGGTTATCTTAATTGTGCCATACTCAGTATCGCTGAGTATGCAATCGATGGTTTTGGATGCATCTTTGGCGGAGGGTAGCTGAGTGTGTCTGGCAGAGTACCAGAACTGGGATAGTAGTAGCCGACTTGCAGGAGGTGTGATGGTCAGGGCTGTTGAAATGCAGCAGTTTTTTAGGAAATTCACAGCATCATCCAGATGTGTGACTTGCTTTCGAGGAGGAAACTCGAGAAGCGCAGAGAGGTTGTTCATCTTAGTCCAATCCAGTTTGTCAAGTTCAAACTTGACTTGTGGAGCCTTGAGGATTTCCACTTCCTCAGAGTCAGCGGAGATGTTCTCAGCGGTAGAAGGAATGTCAGACGAGGCCATTTCTCTGTATTTAACAGTTCAACCAAAGATGTTAACAAATAAGAATTGTCTTGATATGTAAAGAATTTCCATTAAGATGGTTCGAATTTTGTCCATTTCATTCAGACATAAATGTCTTAATGAAGATTAGGGTTTTTCATGATTTTTGAAACGAAATGTAAAGCCCATAAAGTCTTGTATTCCAGTTTCAAAAAAAAAATCTGGATACGAATGAAGAACAAGTTTAAGATTAAGATTTAAAACTTGAAGAACAACCATGAAATGGTTTTGTTCATAAAACCATGAAAGAAATGATTTTATTTTTAAGAAGTTCTTTTGTTTGATCTTGTTTAAAACAATGATAAGATCAGAAACAAGTTATCTGCATTTGAAAGAAAATATGAACATATTAACCTTGATGTTTTGATGAAGAAGATGATGAACAGTTCTTTGAAGATTTGAGAGCACAAATGCAACAGTAATTCTTTTCTTGCGGAGGAAGATTGATCGCGTAAAAGACAAATATAAACCAAGAGTTTGTTTATATAGGGAGTTTTAGAGAGAGAAAACCTTGAGCGGGAAAAGGTTTTCATCATGACACGGACACGTGTTTGCATTTGATTGGAAGTTTGAACGAAACGTGCAAACGTGTGTCAGAAAGAAATCGTGCCTGGTGTTATCCGTTGCAATGACGTCACAACTGTCCTTTCACATTTTTTTAGGATGTCTCTGAGGTTTTGAAAGCTCAGGGACTCTTTTGAAAAACATGAAGCACTGAATAGAAAATATCAGTGAAGGTTTTAAGAACTTTCAAAATATCGCTGTTAAGGAAGAGATATTCAGCGATGCATTTGTTTTGAAATCTTGCATTTTCATGCGTTTGTCAGAGAGAGAAAACATACCTGGATATCAGTTTAACCAAGTTTATTCAGAGAGAAGATGATTGAATAGGTTATACGAGTTGATTTTATCCTATCGCTGATTAATGTGAACCGCTGAAGATTTTACCCTTCAAAGTTCAGCATTCCAAGCTCGCTGATGAGAAAGTTGAATCTTGTCTCATCAAGAGGTTTGGTAAATAAATCAGCTAACTGATAATCAGTTGGGATAAAATGAAGTTCTATATCACCATTCATCACATGATCTCTGATAAAATGATATCTGATTTCTATGTGTTTTGTCTTTGAGTGTAGCACTGGATTGTTTGCTATAGCGATGGCACTAGTGCTGTCGCAATAGATTGGAATTTTGGAGAGCTGAAGATCATAGTCTAGTAGCTGATTTCTCATCCACAAGACTTGAGAACAACAGCTTCCAGCGGCTACATATTCAGCTTCAGCTGTGGAAGTGGACACTGAGTTTTCCTTCTTACTTGTCCAACTTACCAGCTTTCCACCCAGGAGCTGACATCCTCCTGTGGTGCTTTTCCTATCCATTTTGCAACCTGCAAAATCACTGTCTGAATAGGCGATTAGATCGAATCCTGAGTCTTTGGGATACCAAAGGCCTAGATTCGCTGTACCCTTAAGATATCGAAATATTCGCTTTACAGCTTTCATATGAGATATCATAGGTTCAGCTTGATATCGTGCACACAGACATGTTGCAAACATAATATCGGGTCGGCTAGCTGTAAGATACAATAGTGAGCCGATCATCCCACGGTACAGCGTGACATTGACAGGAACACCCTTTGTGTCCTTATCAAGTGTCAACGGTGGTGCCATAGGGGTTTTCATAGCTGAACTTTAAGTTAAGTCGAATTTCTTCAGCATATCTTTAACATATTTTCCCTGATTTATAAAAGTTCCTTTTTCAGTTTGCTTAATCTGAAGACCAAGGAAATATGTTAGTTCACCCATCATGCTCATTTTATACTCATCTTTCATTCTTTCAGCGAAACGAGTACAAAGCTCAGGGTTAGTAGAACCAAATATAATGTCATCAACATATATTTGAACTAAAATGATATGACCTTTTACTTTTCTAAAAAATAGCGTTTTATCAATCTTACCTCTCTCAAATTGTTCAATATGGAGATAAGTAGAGAGAGTATCATACCATGCACGAGGAGCTTGCTTTAAGCCATAAAGTGCCTTGTCCAGTTTATAAACATAACCTGGACGCTTAGGATCTGAGAATCCTGGAGGTTGTTCCACATAAACTTCTTCATTCAGCTTTCCATTCAGAAACGCTGACTTAACATCCATCTGATGTACAGTGAAGTTTTTGTGTACATCATATGCTAAGAAAAGACGAATAGATTCAAGTCTTGCTACTGGAGCAAATGTTTCGTCATAATCTATGCCTTCCTCTTGTCTGTATCCCTGAGCAACAAGACGAGCTTTGTTGCGAGTTACAGTACCATGTTCGTCCAACTTGTTTCGATAGACCCATTTAGTGCCTATCACCGTTTTGTCAGTTGGTCTACGAACGAGTTTCCAAACTTTGTTTCTTTCGAATTCAGTCAGCTCTTCTTGCATAGCGCTGACCCAGTTTGGATCTCTGAGGGCATCATCTATTTTCTTTGGTTCAGTTAGAGAAATAAAGTTAACAAATACACAAATATTACCTGCACTTCTACGAGTCTGAATACCAGCGTTTGGATCACCAAGAATTTGATCGATGGGTGATTTACAGTCCATCGCTGAGCCGGAGCATACGTCGCTGACTCAGTCTGAACTGGAGAAACTGAAGATGAGGCTTCAGCTACTTCTGGATTATCAGCTAAGAGAGGAATGTTTGCATTTGTCACTTCATTCACTGATTGCTGAGAAATAGATGGAATTTCTGAGACATTTGGATCAACTGCAGGTATAGTGTTTATAGGAACAGCTGAGACCCAAGATGTTTCAGCTTCACTATTCTGCATATCTGGAATGATAGTAGGACCATCATTTTCTACGGTGTGAGCATGAGGAGTGGGAACTTCTTCTGAATCACCAAGATGAGAAAACATCCATTGATTCAGTTCTTCAGTATCAGCGGACGGTTTAGAGTTCGCTGAACGGGATTCGTCAAACGTGACGTGAATAGTTTCTTCTACAGTTTGTCTTCTACGGTTGAAGACTCTGAAGGCTTTGGAGACTGAGGAGTATCCAAGAAAGATTCCATCATCAGCCTTAGGATCAAACTTTCCAAGGGCATCTTTGTTGTTCAGTATGAAACACTGACATCCAAAGATGTGAAGAAAGCTGATTGAAGGCTTTCTCCCATGAAAGAGTTCATAGGCTGTCTTTTTGAATCTTTTAACTATCAGCGACCTGTTTTGCGTAAAACGAGCAGTGTTGACAGCTTCTGCCCAAAACTGAGTAGGCAGGTGAGAATCGCTGAGCATTGAACGTGCAGCTTCAATAATTGTTCTATTTCTTCTTTCAGCGACTCCATTTTGTTGCGGTGTTCTCACTGACGAAAAGTTGTGAGAAATACCCTTACTCTCAAGGAAGGAATCAAGAGAACTGTTTTTGAATTCAGTTCCATGATCACTCCTTATTGAGCGAACAGTCATATTGTTCAGAGTTTCCATCTTTCGAACAAAGGTGATGAGTTCTTCAGGGGTGTCACTCTTAGAACGGAGAAACATTACCTAAGTGAAGCGAGAGAATTCATCAACTATGACCAGCGTATATTTCTTTCCAGCGATGGATTGTTTGTTAACAGGGCCAAACAAATCCATATGGAGTAGTTGTAGAGGAGATGACACTGAGGAGACTTGCTTTGACTTGAAGCTTGCCTTGGTCTGCTTCCCTTTTTCACACGCTGAACATAAAGACTCTTTGGCGTATGAATGCTGAGGTAGACCAGTGACTAACTCTTTGGAGGAAAGAGTATTCAGTGTCTTGAAATTTAGATGCGAGAGCCTCTTGTGCCATAGCCAGTTAACATCAGAAGATGCCTTTGAGAAGAAACAGGAGTTCTCAGTGGTTGTTGAGTCCATGTTTATTACATAAACATTTTCCAAACGATAACCGCTGAGAGCTATCTTCTCCTTTTTGTCAGTGACAAAGCAGGATTCCTTAGTGAAAATCACTTTGTTATCCATGTCGCAGAGCTGACTGATGCTCAGAAGATTATGTTTCAGTCCTTCAACATATGCGACTTTTCTGAAGGAGGTTGTACCATTTGAAAGTACACCATACCCTCGGGTGTGTCCTTTTCCATTTCCACCGAAAGTCACAGAGGGACCCTTCTCTTCCTTGTATTCAGCGAGCAGGTTTTTCTTTCCAGTCATGTGTCTAGAGCATCCGCTATCGAGATACCAGATACCCTTCTTAACCTGCATTTACAAAGGAAGATTAGTTTTGCTTGGGTACCCACTTAACCATGTATACACATTTGTCAGTGGAGCTAGTTGGAATAGAAGGTTCAGCGGTCTTCGCAGCATTTGAAGATTCAGCTTTGTCTTTCTTCACTTTGGTTAATTTCTTAACCTCAGTGGTAGGAGTCACCTTGACCTGATTTGCATCGGGGTTGGTCTTCTTTGCCTTGGGGGCAATCTTCACCTTAGCTATCTTTTCAGCTTTGGTGGCTGTGGGGCACTTACTAGCAATATGATCGGTAAGTCCACAGTGATAACATTTCCTATAACTAAAAGTAGTTCTAGGACCACTTGTATGCTGAGCTTGTAATTTCGAATTAGAAGTGCCAGCACCAAGTAAACTATTGGCTTTAGAAATGGGACGAACATTCAGTTCTTCAGATTTCTTACCAAGGACATCCACTCTGAGTCTAGGAGTAGATCGCTGAATAGATCCAGAGATCAGCTTTCTAGATCTAGAGGGGTAGGTCACTGAGGCTTTAGAAGCATTCAGCTTTGGTACTAAGGTACCCTTCTAAGGATTTTGATAAATAACAATTCCTTTACCTTTGTCTTTAGAGACAGAGGTAGGTTTTGAATAAACCATTTTCTCCTTACCTTTTGAGGAGGTAGGAGTTTCCTCAGGGATTGGTGTAAAGGACGAGGAGCACTGAGATGATGAAGTGTCAGCGACTGAGGATACGAACGTTCCAAATTTAAGCATTGAACGTTTAGTGGTTGGTTTTGGAGTATCATATTTATAACCCAGACCACGTTTATTACTCAGAGGAATATGAGCCTTAATTATCTCAGTGATCTTTGTTGAAGAATTACACCATCCTTCAACAGTAGCTTTTTCAGCCTCTAATGCAGCGATAGCTTCTGCTCGTTCGATTTTGACTAGCTGATTTAAATATACTTGATCTTTAAAATCTTCTTCAATTTTAGAAAGCTTTTCTATTTGAAGGTGGCAGTTTTTAAGCTTTTCAGCGAGATCAAGATTTTGGTTTTCAACCATAGTTTTGCCGTTCATGGCTTCGTATAAACTTATAGTCAAGAGATCGATCTTACGGAGACTATCAGCTTCATCAATCTTTGCAATATTGGTAAAGAAAGAAGGTGATACCTGAATGGCAGATGTTGAAGTGGAGGGAATGTCTGAGCTTTCTTCCTCTTCTTCAATCTTGGCCATGAGACATTGATTTGCTTCATCATCTTCAGAGTCAGATGATGATGCTTCTTCATCAGAAGCAGCCCAATCATAGTCAGCCATCAGGCCTTTGCCTTTCTTCTTAAAGCTTTTCAGCTTCGCATATTTTTCTTTCAGCTTTGAGTATTTGTCATCTTTATTCCTTGGAACAAAGGATTTCTTTGTAAAAGCTGAGGGTCTAGAAACTTTCTTAGACGTGCACTCGTTAGCAAAATGTCCTATTTTTTTCGCAGTTAAAACAAGTAGCAGTAGCCTTATCAACAAAAACTGATGATTTAGGCTTGTCAGTTATGGAAAAAGGTTTGTTCTTTCTAAACATTTTCTTTTTGGCAAATCTCCTGAACTTCTTAGTTAGGAGAGCCAAAGATTCATCATCTGAAAAATCAGAATCTGATGACCTTTCAGAGTTAATCTCTAACTCAGTGATAGTGACCGAGGGTCGCTGAGTAGAAGGTTCCTCTGATATTAAAGCAACAGGGGTGCTTTTGGAATCTTTTACAAGATTCTTCTTAAGATGGATTGATTGCTCATGATTCAGCAATGTGCCATATAAGGTAGCAAGGGTCATTGATTTTAGATCCTTTGACAGCTTGAGACACATAGAATAATTATCCCAGCTTTTAGGTAAACATTCTAGAAACTTTGTCAGCACCTCAAAGTTAGAATATTCCTTACCAACAGTTTTCAGATCTATAATTAAACAAATTAAAACGTTGGTGAACTTCAGAGAGAGTTTCATTCTTACCAGAAATGAAGCTTCCGTATTGTCTTACCAGGTTGATCTTTCTTGAGTCCTGGACTTCAGACGTTCCTTCATACTGAACACATACTGTGTCCCACATGGCTTTTGATGATATCAGGTTCATGACGGAATGGTAGACTTCATCAGGAAGGGCCATGGATAGTATGGATCTGGCTTTTGTATCTATAGCCACTTTCTTCTTATCTTCGTCGGTCCACATGTGTATTTCCTTAGGAATCAGCCTTTCTGGAATAGCAGGTCTATTTGCAGTGGCTGGAACTAAAGGATCAATTGTTACAGGGATGTGTGGGCCGTTTTCAAGATAGTAAGTCATAGTGGGGTCTACACCTTCTAAGAAGAGTGTCATCCTATTTTTCCACAAGTTGAAGTTGTCTCTGGAAAATCTAGGGGGTTTTGCAAGAGAACCATTGTCTATATAATGTGTGTTTGTGTTGGTGGCCATTTTCAGATAATAGCAAGGAAGAGAAATATCTTAGATTAGATCTTGTTTATGAGATTAAACAAATCCGCTCTGATACCACTTGTTGGTCCCGAAGGCCTATACAAGTTTGTAGAAGGGGGGGGGGGGAGTTGAATACAAACACACAAATTTTACTTTTCTAAATTGTTTATTGATAAATCATTAACAATTTACAGCTTGTTGCGGAGACAAGATTAAGGATAAACCTAAATCTAAACAAGTTGGAACACTAAGGTTTCTTGCACTAAGAGAGATAAGGAAATTACTAATAATAACCTATCTTGAGATAAGAGATTGAACTTGTCCAGAGTTAGCAAGTTACTTCAAATGAAGTGAGTTCATCTCTTTATATATTGCATGCATTTAATGCAATTCAGTATATACTTTACACGTGTCATCAGCTGGTTGGTTGCATGTCATTGACCTTGGTTGACAACCTTAGTAGCCGTATGGATGAATAGTGTAGTATCAGAGTGGTTGTACGATTTCAGATATTCAGAGGTTCTTTTCTGACATTTCGTACGGAGTCGTGCAAGGGTGGATAAGACAAAAGTATTTTGTACGGAGGACTTCATGATCAGCTTTCGTTGATTCAGCGATCTATCATTTCATATCAGCGAATGATAGAGTTCAGCGATAGCTGAAGTCTTGTACTTGATACTTCACGTTGAGTGGACAAATCTGAGTCTTCGCTGATCCGCATCAGTTCATTAGGAGACTTGTCGCTGGTTCTTGAGCTTGATCTTCGACTTCAGCGTAGAACCTTTGTTGACGTGAAACTTGTCTTCAGGGATCATAAGTAAACAACTAACTTATCAGCGATCATCATAATGACTGAACAGACTCAACATTTATGGTGAACAGTTTCGCTGAATGTTTAACTTAAAAGAGCGAGAGTTCCTATCAGCGGTACTGGAAGATCTTAGTACTTATCAGCGATAGTGAAACTCTGATACATATTGTTTACTTACAATTTTCACTAAGTATATAAGAGAGGGTCATTATCAAATCACTGAGGGTTTGGATCAACAACACTCTTTAAAAACTCAGCTTTGAAGAATCTTCAGTCAAACACGAAAAGTCTTCGTCTTCTTTTAGAAAAGTCAATCTTCATGAAATGTAATCTTCAACAAATTGTCTTCAAGTCTTGAACGCGAATTTCAGATCTTTGCAGCTTTGAACTTTGTAGCTTTGAACTTTGAAGCTTTGAAAACTTTGAGGCTTTGAACGTTGAAGCTTTGAAATCTTTGAAGCTTTGCACTCAAACTTTGAATGATTTCTTGAACTTTGTATCTTCATCTCTTTTGACCTTGAAATTTTCTTTGAATAACGAACTTTCTTGAAACATCTCGGAACATCTTGTTGACTTTGATAAATTTCTCCCCCTTAATCTTTCTTTGACAAATCTCTCTTTTCTTCAGGGTATTATTTCTCCCCTTGATCTTCAGTATATTATTTCTCCCCCTTTTTGATGATTGTGAGCATCATGATCATCAAAACCTTCATCAATTTTCAGCATACTTATTTGTTCACCACTAACATTCTCATCCTTTTTTATCTGATAAACCGTCAATTCCGAAAGATATTTATTCGAATCTTTTCAAATTCAGACAAAAGAATGTGGTAACCCTGAAACAACGGATGAATCAGTTAAAATGTCTGTAAGTAGCACGGAGCCAGTTAGTAAAACGAATGTACTTTGTAAAGGAGCTTTTTGATGTTCACTCCCCCAGGACTTCCATTCAATCATCGAAAATCACAAAAGAAATTATATGAACGTTATGACAAGAAAACATATTCCTTGTGTGTACATGCTTGTGTATAAAGAATAAAGCAACATATGCTTGAATAATATAGGCTCAAAGTGTGTAAACTGTTGAGACAACAACAATTTTCCACGGACTCAATGTGCATGAATGAAGAGCGAAGGTGGGGCAAACTTCCTTCTTTTTCAATATCTAGACCTTCTGAGTGAAGATCAGATAGATTATATGCTGCGTCCCCAAGAAAAATGAAACATTCCTTTGTTAAGAAAGAAATGAGTAGCTAGTGGGGTTAAATGCAAGAGTTGGCATGGGCTAACTGCCTGTTTCAATGATGGTCACCAAAGAATGTGAACCAATCAGTAATGTGGCTTCCCGACTCAGAAAATGGATGGTGCAGAGTTCTCTTATTCTTTTAACTATGTTCTCACACCCTCTTTCTGTTTTTAATCAACTCACTTCTACCCAAACTCTCATTTACATTTTACCTCAGCACAATGAGATACTCAACCGGATGAGTAATCTCCCCCACTCTTTGATGTAGACCCCTCACCCCTCAATCACTCAAGGATAACTTCTTGGGTAGGAAACATTGGTTAACATGAATCCATAGAAGTTCTGTATGCTCACACATTGATCCCATGAAATTGTCCTAAAAGGTAAAGTGTTGTTCAACAGTTTAGCTTGAACAAATAAACTCCAGCATTTGAATGACATTGTCATCAGAATGTATGCTCCTCAATAATAATCATTAATATTTGAGCATTTGAACTATGAAGAATTCTCAAAACAAGAATAATGAATGAATGAAATGAATTCGAAGAACTTGTTTGAGAATCTGACAATGTATCAATCAGATCAAATATTATGAATGATGATCATAAAAGGATAGGGTATCAAAGAATTGAAATTTGTTTATATGAACAAATATAAACAATCTTTGAATGAAACGTTTAAGTAAAACGCTGAAAGAATGTATGATGCTCAACAACACTGAAATACAAGCGGGAGTATTACCATCGAAAAATTTGTTTTGTTTGGAGATATGGTAATAACAAATTCAATATGAAGCTGAACCGGTGTATGAATACTTGAAAGTATAGAAAATATAAGACACAAGTATTAATCTTTGGAAACACACGGTCAGAAATGATGTCACAATAATCCAAGATTTTCATGAAAAACATTTAAAATCACACTTCTAAAATTATAAAATCTGTTTGAATTAAAGAAGTGGTTTGAACATTTAAGAAAAAATGTTTTTCATGCTTGAAAGTCGTTCTTCTTTCAAACAATCTGAGTTTAAGGTCAGAAGATACGTACAGTCAGAAATATTTGAGCTCCCCCTCAAATCATGATATACTGATTTAAAATCGTATAAGCTCCCCCTTAACATGTGCAAAAGATCTTTATTTTGACAAAATCTGCACAAATAACAAGACTTGGATTAAAATATCCTTAATCATGAAAACGAGTTCTGAATTACCAGGATTGAAGTGAATTCAGAAGTCATAGTCGTTGAAGAACGAGTCCTGATCTGATATGATCAGAAGTCATAATCATTGAAGTACGGGTCCTAAACTGATATGTTTAGAAGCCATTATTTCTTTGAAGAACGGGTCCTAAACTGATGTGTTTAGAAGCCAATATCTCTTTGCTCCCCCTTAATGGTACATATACTCTTCAAAAACTTTCACCGCTTCTCTTCTGTTTCCAGTCATGTGTGTGGTATATATTTCCAAATCAGCACAACACATGAAGAACCTACAAAACAGATTAAGCAGATTTTGGTACCCAATGGTACTTGGGTCCTAGTGTGTTAGGTGTAGATTTCTTAGAAGAAATCCTATAAGTACCGTACCAATAAGAAGTAAAATCTTTATGCACAAAATCATTTGATCCACAGTAAGAACAATAGATTTTCTTATGTGCCAACCTAATCAGATGATTTGCGGAATGAATAGGATTAGGTTTAGCAGAAAATTTACCTTTCGGCAAATTGTTCTTTTTAGCATTTGATGTGGAGGCAAATGATTTTGACACACCGTTCTTTGGAATTGTTGTGCCTTTAACTCTCCATTCCATCTTCACTTTCTTGAAGACTGGAACTTCTTTAGGATTGGAAGTATTAACTTTAGGCACTTTTGGTTTATTATCTGATTTATCAAACAAAGGATTATAGAAGAGATTTGTAGAAGGAATCTGATCTTTAAAGAAATCATTTAATCTATTACATTGTTTAGAAGAAATGTTTTTAAAACTCGAACTTGAAGCAGTTTTAAAAGAGCATTCAGAATCATTTGAATCAACAAATGGAGTCTGAAAGATAGTGTCAGGACAGACCTGCTTTGAAACATCAATTTTAAAAATGATGTCTTCAAGTTCTTTAACTTTGTTTATCAAAACATTTTTCTCTTTAAAAATTAGATCAAATTTCTTTTGGAGATTAGATTTGATCAATTGATCCTTCATAATGTCAGCTGATAAACCAGATAATCTTTTGGTAAGATTAAGAATCGCATCTTCAAAATATTTGCGTTCCGATTCAAAATCTTTTTCCAAAAACTTTCTTTTATCAGTTATCTCTTTGAAAGTTTCCATATTTTTCTTTTTAAGGATTATATTTTCTTTTTCAAAGAGATTTTTCTTTTCCGTGAAATCTTTTCTTTCCTTTTCCAAAACATTTTCTAATTCAGAGATTTTCACGGAATGTTCAGAACTTTTAATTTCAAAAGATTTTCGTTCAGTTTCAAATTCAGTTCTTTCTTTTTCTTGCTTCTCTTTTTCAAGATATAAAACTTTTTCAAAGTCGGAGACTTGCTTCAAAAGTTTTACATATTTATGCTCAATTTCTTTCTTTTCTTCAAGAGAAAAATAGACAGCTTTCTCTTTAGCTCAGCGTTTTCACTGTCCAAACTTTTTTCTTTATCTTGAACTCCTTTTAATTATATTCGTAAATGTAGGATCCACTTCTCTCTCTTGTCTTCCTTACTCTTCGTATCAGTGTTTTCTCTTTGAAGAGTTGTTACTTTCTCTTGAAGTTTCCCGATTTGATCGTGCAGACTTGAGTTGTCTTTCTTTGTTTCACGACCTGCAATATAAACTTCAAGATCAGTAATTCTTTTAGAAAGTTCAGCATTTTGTTCTTTTAAAATAGATTTTTCATTTGAAGAAGAAATGTCAGAACTTTGTCTCTTTAGAACAACATTTTCTTCTTCCAATGCCTTTATACTCCCTTGAAGTTTTTTCATGTTTTCTTGATGAGTTGAGATCTCAAGTGTCTTAATTTTTTCAAGAGATGAAATTTTTTCTTCCAATTTAGCGTTCTCAGACTTAAGCTTTGTGTTATCTCTTGCATCCTCATCAGAAAATCTCATGTATTTAGAAACCAAACGATCAAGACGCTTGATCTCATCTTTAGCTCCAGAAAGAGTCCATTTTTTCTCTATCTCATCTAGATGATACATCTTGATAAGAATTCTGAAAAGAAACACAAAAAAAAATAGATGAAAAATACCAAAAATAATACTACCTAATAGAGTGATCATCAAAAGAAATTTCGCTTAGAAGTTAGAATTATGTGCACACTCGTAAAAGTTAGAAAAAAATTATGACTAAAAAGACACAAAAATGACTAAAAATGTCAAAAATACAAAATATAGGGACTAAAAGTGAAAAATACTAAGCTCCAACAAAAAACAAAGACTAAAAATGATAAAAACTGAAAAATAATACTCAAGGGACTAAAAATGTAAAATTCTAAAATTAACAAGTCTAGGGACTGAAAATGTAAAAACCTAAAACTTAACTACAAGGACCAAACTTCACAGATTCTGAGCCTACTTACTACAGGGACCAAATCTGCCAAAACCTGAAACTACAACTACTGTTCATCATCTTCCTAAAACAAAACGACGATCTGCACTTTTCTTCTTCGTTTTTCTTCCTTAATTCTCGACCAAATTTCACGATTTTTGTTTCTAATTGATCCTTAAACAAAGACAAATTGAATACAACCAACGAAAGTCGATCATGCAACAAAGTACGATGACCCACGAATTCCGGTCAAAAAACGTTTTTCCAGCGAGGTGATAAATCTCACTTCTCGTATCACGTTGGATGCGAGAACTTTCACTTTTCGTATCACGTTGGATGCGAGAAGTATCATTTATCGTATCACGTTGGATGCGAAAAGTTCTCCGGCGATCCTGTTTTTTCGGTGAAACTCCGGCGACAACTTTCAACTATCAAAACTTGCTCGTTTTTTGACCAAAATCAATGAAACTTGTTTCTTTGCGATCCTTGAACGAATACCATTCAGATGTAATCAAACAACATCGATCATGCTACCATTTTCGGCAGACCCACTTTTTCTGGCGACGTTCGTTTTTTTTTCGGCGAATGCGAGTTTGGAGGAATTCGCAACAGGAAGGATGCGAGTTTTGAGGAATTCGCAACAGGAAGGATGCGAATTCTTGAGGAATTCGCAATAGGAAGGATGCGAATTCTTGGAATCTGGTTGCGAGTTCTTGAAACTGCTTGCGAGTTCTTTGTTTACCTGATACGAGAAGTTCTTTGGAGTTGTTTACTTTTCTGCAAAACACACACCACACACACACAAAGTACACACACAAACAGTAACACACACACACACACACTCCTCACACACTCTAACACACGCCTAACACAAGCCTCACACACTCTCACTCACCACGTCAGCATACACACACCTCATGCACAACACACTATGTTAGGCGCAATTATTTTGGATCAAAAACATGAAGAACACCTGGACCGATCAAGAAATTTGTGTGTTGTGGCTTGATTTCACAACACATTTTTAAAACATCTCAACAATTATTTTGGATCAAAAACTCAGATTGAAACACTTTTGCTCAAGAACATGAAGAACACCTCAAGAACATCATCAACCCAAAAATTTCAAAAAATGATTTTTATGAATTAAAACTTGAAATTTATGATTGAAACAAGTCTAGAAACACTTTTTGGAAACGATTTTGTACAAAAATAGATCAAAACATCACCAAATTGCAAAATCAAATCTCCAAAAATTTCACAGACAACTTTTTTCAAGAACACAAAATTTTCAAAAAATCTTCAAATTGATCAATTCTTGATACGCTTTTGTAAATCTTTTGATGCAAAACTGATTTATATCAATGAAGAAACACTTTGCAATCAAAATCAAAACAAAAAACAAACAAGAAATGTATAACCCATTTGTGTTCTTGAAATCCTCAAAAATGGAGATTTTCTTCAAAAATTCTTCAAAATTCTTCAAATCTTCATGAATTTGGACGAATTTGTGCACACAATTTGATCTCCCAAAGCTCTGATACCAATTGTTAACACCAGATCTATTAGGTAAACAAGAAATCTTCCATTGATCTTGAACAATCTAGAGTTTACATAAGAATTACAAGCTTTCTCTCTCTAGAATGCTCTCTAACTTTCTCTCACTTGATATTACAATTAAGATCATTCACTAATGACTTGCTTAACAACTAAGCAAACTAACCCTATTTATACTTCCTAAACATTACAAAGCTTTAAACTAATTACATTGACTTTACATGACTTTTACATTTGACTTTAGAAGCTTTGACTAATTACAAGACTTTACAATAAATCTTGAATACAATAATGCTCTAACAACCGTAACACCACTTATTAAAATGCTCCAACAGAAGCACTTTGACCACTTCGAATTTCACCCCGAACATAACCATTCTCAAATAACCAAGCCAGAGTCTAAACTTCAATCATACTAACATTTCCGAATTCATTGCATGAGACTCTCGCTATTCACCGCCCTCTTCTAACGAAAACACAAAGGTCATAACTCGACCATATTCTACTCAACCGACAATTTGAACTCCCCGAGCCTTTCCATAACCTCAATTTCAATATCCTCCCCGACCTAGCGAGTTCATAGCCTTCATGCATGATGACACAACGGTTGAAATCATTTTGCACATTTGAAAATTCAATATATACAACATCATAAAACAAGCTTGAGTATGCATGACACACCGCCACTCAAGTTGAAAATAAAACACAGCGACCTCAAAGATCGTTCACATGCAACCCCACGATGATTCAGAACCTGGTTCAACCAAATCGAGGTCGACACAACAAAATACGACCAATGAAACCATCCAAAAGGCATATGACTCGGTGGATTGGAGATTTCTCTCCTCGGTGTTACCAGGGATGGGCTTTCATCCAATTGTAAATCATTGGATCATGGAGGTTGTTTCAACTACCTTCTATTCGGTTATGGGGAACGGTCAATCGTATGGTTTCTTTAAGGGTAAGAGGGGTATTCGGCAAGGTTGCCCGTTGTCACCTTATCTGTTTACCCTTGTTGTGGAGGCTTTTACGTGTTTTCTTCACCGGAGAATTATTGATGCATCAGATTTTCAGTACCATAAAAGTTGTTCTCGGTTATCCCTTATGCATATGTGTTTCACAGATGACCTTATGGTCTTTACGAGGGGTGATGTCTCGTCTGTACGGGTTCTAAAGCTTGCTTTAGATGATTTTGCGAAGACCTCGGGTTTGAAACTGAGTATGGCTAAGAGCTCGGTGTATTTGTCTAACGTGGACGTGGCAGTCATGGATGAAATTATGGACATTTTGCCTTTTCAGCGAGGTGCGCTTCCTTTTCGTTACCTAGGAGTTCCTCTCTCCTCGAAACGACTTTGTGTAACAGATTTTAATCCTCTCGTTTTGAAGGTTCGTGCTAGAATCTTGAATTGGAAATCGGAGTTCCTTTCCTTTAGTGGACACTTACAGCTTTAAAAATCGGTACTTGAATCATTGCAACTCTACTGGATTATGGTTTTCACGATCCCCTCTTCGTTGGTTCATACGTTGGAAAGGTTGTTTCGGGACTTCCTTTGGAACCAGGGTGATCCATCGAAAGGAAGGGCAAGGGTAGCATGGGATGAAGTGTGCAAACCGAAGAAGATGGGAGGATTGGGACTTAAAAGATTGACTACATGGAATCGGGCATTACTTACTGCACATGTATGGGATATTTTGAGGAAAAGAAATTCAGTCTCGGTTTCTTGGATATATGCATACCGGTTACGAGGTGCCTCTTTTTGGACCTTATCTACCACTTCGACGTCTACTTGGGTTTGGCGTAGGCTTTTGGCTCTACGTGAGCATGTTCGGCCGTTTTTCATGCATATTATTGGTGACCGTCGCACCACGCATGCATGGGAGGACACGTGGCTAGATGTTGGCTATTTGTCTAAATATCTATCTTATCGTCTTATTCATGATGGCGGATATGAGAAGAATTCCACGGTGGCGGAGGTCATTGACTCCATGCAAAGTTGGCCAACGGTTTGGGTGCAACGGTTTGCTGATTTGGATGCTTTGCCTATCCCATCCATCTCTAATGATGTCCAAGATCAGGTTATGTGGTGTAACAATCATAATCAACCGGTTCGATTTATGGTGTCGGAGGTGTGGAAATCAATTGATGGGCGGCATCATGAAGTTTTTTGGCATAACATGTGTTGGTTCCCAAAGCATATCCCAAAACACTCTTTTTGTTTATGGTTAGCGTTATGTATGATATTACATACGCAAGATCGAATGCAAGTTTAGAGAAGCGACGATATGACTTGTAGTCTATGCCATCACGGTATGGATTCGCATAACCATTTATT
The DNA here is from genome assembly GCA_033807775.1 of Saussurea involucrata. NCBI lineage: Eukaryota > Viridiplantae > Streptophyta > Magnoliopsida > Asterales > Asteraceae > Saussurea > Saussurea involucrata. Next base: position 104,489,018 of record CM066315.1, read on the forward strand.
TTTTCCTTGCTCTTTTTCAGCTAGTTTATGGATGGCCATCAAAGTGGAAATGCATGCTCCGTTGATTCCAATTACATGGGAGGCGATTCTTGATGACATTCAGCATAGACGATGGCATCCGGGTGAAGCTCATATAAAGCTTCTTGTTGCGGCGACTATTTATGTTATTTGGCAAGAGCGAAATAATTGCCTCTTCTCGGATAAAAGAAGGAATGCCCAGCAGCTGATTACGGAGATTAAAAAGGTGGTAGCCCTTCGAACTTTGGGGTTGGGTGATCGTCGGTTCATGGCTTGGAGAGATGGTGATCGAAGAAGACAGCTTTCACATGGAGTGTCGATTCCTTGATTTTTTGTATTATGTTGCGACCATGCGGGGTGCTTGCGGAGGACCTTGTTTCGTTATGTTTGTGATATTGATTGGTTCTTGTTCTTTATGTTTATTTTGGTTATTAGCACTTTGGTATACCTTGTCTGAGATGTTTGATATTTTAGTTGGGTTCCTTTCCACGTATTGGGCCTGTCCTTTACTGTGTGAGGAATTCCTCTTTGGGAGGGAGTCCCTTGCCGTTTAGATGTATTGTTTTTTCCTTTTTTATCAATATATTGCCAGGAGTGCCGCCTCCTTTAAAAAAACCCCTTTCAAATACAACTAGAACAGTTCTGAACGAAATCACTTACACCAAGTGGGTCAGTCGGCTCCAACACTCATCATATGATAATAACGTGTCGCTACTCATTTTGGTTATAAAAACTTTGCAATTATACGTTTCCATGATTTTCGCAACAAAATTCTCCCAATGTGGAAAGGCGTGAAATAATTCGCAAACCACTAAGTTCAAAATTTATCTTGCAACGTAAACAAGTTTGTCTCTTTCTTTAAACACACGCTAGCACACATCGACTTATTTCCAAAACAATCAATTCATTATGCACGTACATACTTTTAACATGAAAGAACTCGTGTAACACAGTTAATGACATAATGCATGAAACTCAATATGCAATTGAAGGCTATTCGCTCTAACCAGGTCAACCGTTGAACTCACATTAGCTTATCGTTGACACCCTACTATGACCAACGGTCGCTTTCTCACCCTTGCAGTAACTTGTTGTACAAGTGCTTCACAACCCACCCGATTTCCAAATTAACCAACGAGTAACAAATCATGCGGTTTCAAATCTTTGACTTCTTCAAGTCGATAAATGACCAGTCACATCACTTTCTACTCCCGTGTACTTAAATCAAACACTCATATATTCCATTCATTAACTCGCCACTAAACCGCTTGAGTAAAGAATCAAAGACTCGGTCCCTTCTCTCGATCTTGAATTAAAGCTTTCAAGATTTCAACATGGTTCTCACTTCATATCCCAACTGATAGACACCTCAATTCCAAGAATGGGGACTCACTAGAAACTAGGAGATTTCCCCCAACCAACCATTCATTTTGAATCCCAGAAGTTTTACCTCTAGTCGGCTCATTAATATTCCAAACAACACTTCTTCTAAAAGGTATAAACATCACATCCCAAGTGATCTCCCAAGACACATCACCCTTTGCTATCAATTTCAAGGTTAGAACTCTCTACACATTGTCGCTCCTAACAATCATCCCAACAATAGAGATCGAGTACACCCATGCACCTGTAAATTCAAGATAACACTGGTCAGATGCGATTTTGAATTTACCTTACATGAGGGTCCTCACTACCATTGTTAAGATTCTCTATGATTAAGGTCCTTCCTATTGGCTTCCTATATCTTAGTTGTGTCTCTCTCTACTCCACAGTTTAAGTTTAGGCCCATCCGGTCACCTAAATCCCTTAAACTATGGCTCTGATACCATTTGTAACACCCCAAAATCAATGAAACATTAAATCATAACGATACAACCAAAAACGGTCTCAATTTCTACAAAATACATCGATCTCTACTCTAAGTACGCAGCGGATAAACACCTTCACAACTGAGATGCTACAGGAAGCCCGAAGGTGAACTACAAGCATCCATTAGACTATACCTCTTCTACAGTGTCACCTCTTTCCATCTTCTCTAGACGAAACTCCAAACAAAACTCTAACCTGAAAATGGTTTTAAGTTTTGAAAAATCGAGGGTTAGACCATGAGGTCTAGTGAATTCCCTCTCGAAAACAGTTGCCAAACCATATATATAAATATGCAAACCGCCATAAAGGCCCATCAAAATCATTTCGACCATTCAACATCACACTTGGGTATTTGCATAGTGTTCATAGCCACCCATCACCTCACAGTGATGTCCGCAATCGGGGCCCCCAGTAGATCCCCATGGCCCCCCTGTAGATGCCAGTGTCGTGTGCATGTGAAACGGATTCAAGGCACACACCACAACTAAACTCCAAAGGGATGTAAACGATCCCAAGGTAGACTAATCCCACTAGGCAACCCGACCCCAAATCAATATACCACTTAATAAAGAACATGTAAACAACTTGCATGCATTAATAAACATTTCCACATCATGTAATAATAAAGCTTTTCAAAGTGTTTAATCATGCCATCATGCTCAATATTGTATTCAGTCATAAAAACTTTAACAAAACATTTCATATGCGATAGCGTGTTCAGTCATTCATGGGTGATAACCATGTCCATATGCTTTACCATAATCATTGTTGAAAAACACATATCAATCTTATCACGAGTAAAAAGGTTTAAGGGAACTCATCTTAGCTTTAGCAAATCGACATACGCTCCGAATCTCACTTTAGTTCAAACCGAACACCTGAATTGGACGTCATAAGAATGGTGTTAAACCATCTAATTATATCCCAAAGCATCCCTACTAAGCCCCTAAGACAATCCCCCACACGATGCCTTGATTCTAGACCCGAAAAACGAAGCAAACCGGAGATGTGCACCAAACAGTGGCTTGCGCCACTTGGCCCGTGGCCTCAGCCCGCAAGCCAGGCCGCGCAACCTCCTGGTCGTGCCTCCCAGGTCTGCACATCAATTTTTAGCCCAAAAATCCATTCCAAAATCCCCTAAAATGCTCCAAATCGGTTGTGAACCCCCAAAATCAATGGTTTTTGATACACTAACCTTTAGGAACCAAAAACAAACATCCAAAATAGATTTACTCCAACAAATAAAATCCATAGACTCATGATTTCAATCCTCCAAAACTCTAAAACCCAACCATTGCCATTAATATAGATTTCCATGAAAAAATGATGAAGTTTCTCAATGGTTTAACCAAAACTCATGAGGAATCAATCCCAAACTCTTATGCCTTCTTTCTTATGGATTAAAACTCAATCATCAACTGGATTATCAAATCCCCAGGCCATAAGCTAGTTTATCCGAACATTGAGAAGAAGAAGATGAAGAAGATATAGATCCCTTGATGCATTTCTTCCACCACACTTCCAATTGGAGTTCTTTACTCCACCCAACTCACTACTCACAAAACTCCAAATGGGTTAGAAATTCCCCATCCAAAACCATAGACTTATTTCCATAAGCACAAGATGAAGGGAAGTAGCTTACCTTGAAGAAGATGAAGTTTATATCCTTGACAACCACCTCTTGCACCAAGATTTCAATGAAAAAGGCAAGACTTCTCTCTAGTCTCTCCATAAATCGTAGCCACCAAGAAAATGAGATGGAGAAGAGGGTTTCCTCCTCTTTTATTTCTCATAATGTGCCTTAAGTCCCTAGAGCTTATAGAATTTGCATTTACACCCCCGCACTTCAAAGTAATTTGGATTTTGAACAAGAGGTTGTTACAAATATTTATACTCACATTAGCTCATAAACTACATCACTTGATTACATAGGTACCTTATAGCAAAAAAAATATTGCATACTTGTTGCATTATTTCTTAAAAGTTATCGTTTGATTACATCCTATTTTTTATTCTTTATTTTACTTCAGGCTCTACAATTATAAGAGAACTTCATTAAGTTTCTTGCTCGAATTCATAGGCTATGTCTTTAATGGCTTTTTCATACTCAAATTCTTGGATCTCAAGTTATTTCTTTGTCATCTTTCTCTTATATTGCCACTCATTTGTTGTTCAACCCAATGACCCTTATTTTTTTTAGAGGAAAAATCCAGGCAATTTTATAGCAACAATAAAAAGAAACAACAGGCAAACCGCCAACATCCAAGCCAAACGGCAAAACAATACAAGTTGCCAACAAGGCCATACCAAGCAACAATCAACCAAAATAAACACAAACTAACGGAGCTAAACAAGCTAGAAAAGAAAATAACACAGTAAGCACGCCAAATCCACCTCCAACCAAGAACGAAGACACCAACCGGGTAAACAAAGCAATCAGACATCATCAATCAAACGATGATTCTTCCTCCTCATGTTCCACGCCACCTTTAAAGAAACAAAGGACAAAATCTCCTTCACAATTTGAATCGCCGGACGATAGACTTTTGTAAAAATCCTCCTGTTTCGCTCCTGCCACACAAAATAAACCGTCGCGGAAAGGGCCAACTTGTGGCTATAGGACTTAAGAGTCATGTTCGACAGGGCCGTAACAACATCATCCCATGCACACGGGAACCCGCCCCATGCAACCGCTTGACAGGCATCCATCCAAATCTGCTTAGAGAATACACATTCAAAAAATAGGTGAGAGTGTGAATCCATACACGTCTCACAAAAAGCACATCTCAAGTCTGGCGGGTCAACCTTCCAGGCAACAATTCGATCCTGCGTCGGGTGACGTCGTAAGCATGCAATCCACATGCAAAACTCATGTTTAGGGATATGACCCTTAAACCACACATTCCTGCACCAACGAATAACCGGCTGCACCCCATCCAGCGCACGGTAAGCCTCCCGAACTGAAAAATCCACCAAGTTATTACGAGCATCCACCCAGCGTATCTTATCACAACCATTATTTCCCAAAGGCGGGAGCGGAATATCCGAAAGATCTGGATATCGAGCCACCCATGATTGAGGCCACACACCTTGGATCCCCTCATACAAGTCCCAAACCGTAGATAATGGGGTAAAATTATGAGAGCTGATAAACCGAAATGAGAGAATAAAGGAAAGGTGACCACTCCCAATCCACAATTCGTCCCATGCATTTGTGTCGTTCCCATCACCTAATTCCACCCGAAAGAATCTCTCCAAATGAGGCCGAAGATTCATCAACTTAACAAGCACCCAAGACCACGACGAGATCCTTCGAGCCCTCCAAAACGACGTACCCCTTAAGCCATGTATGTACACCCTATTAACCCAAAGCGAATCACGTTTGCGAAGAATGTCCCAAACGTTCTTTGCAAGAAGGGCACGGTTCCAAGTGGACAACCATTTAAGACCAAGACCTCCACACTCTCTAGGTCTACAAACATTCTCCCACGCAATCTTGCACTTACCCTTCGACGAATCTCCTTGTGCCCATAAAAAGTCCCGGAACAACACCTCAAGCTCATGAACCACTCCGGAAGGGAGCTCAAAAATAGCCATCCAATAAAGTTGTAAGGATTGGAGAACCGATGCAATGAGTTGTCTCCGTCCTCCAAACGAAAGGAACTTCGCCTTCCAATTGTGGATACGAGCCCTTACCTTATTAACCAATACACCAAAATCCATTGTCTTTAATTTTTTAGGAGACAAAGGCACACCAAAGTAACGAATCGGGAAAGATCCCATTTGGAAAGGTATGCACGTCATAATAGCATTTCTCGTGGATGTGGGAACATTACCAAAGAACACTTCACTTTTTTCTAGACTCGGCGAAAGTCCCGAGCGAAGCTTGAAAAGATGAAGAGCCCGCTTAAGTACCTCCACCGATTCAACATCCCCTCTCGTGAACACAAACAGATCATCCGCAAAACAAAGGTGTGTAATCTCAAGTTCCCCACACCCTTTGTGATAACCAAAATTGGCGGCCTCCGCAATACACCTACGAAACAACATAGAAAAACCCTCCATAACGAGAGTAAAAAGATAGGGAGAAAGGGGATCACCTTGCCTTAAACCTCGAGCTCCACTAAAGAAACCATTAGTATCGCCATTAATTGCAATTGAAAAGGAGGGAGTGGTGATCATTTCCTTGATCCAAATGACCATAACCGGATGAAACCCCATCCCCTCAAGCATGTTTAAGAGATATGTCCAATCGACGGTAACATAAGCCTTTTGAACATCGATTTTAAAAGCACACCGAGGGGGACCAAAATCAATATGATACCCTTTTACAAGCTCATGCACCATCAAGATATTATCCGAAATACGTCTCCCCGGAATAAAAGCCGATTGGTCCTCACCCACCAAGGTATTCAAAAATTCCTTCATACGATTTACGATAACTTTGCTAATACACTTATAGATGACCAAACAACAATAGATGGGACGAAAGTCCGATACCTTTGTGGCGTTAGCCTTCTTCGGAATTAATGATAGCAAAGTGTGATTGAGTTCTTTCGCTAAATGCCCTCGGTAGAAGAAATTGTGAATGGCGATGGAGACCTCCGGTCCCACCACTTCCCAAGCCGACTTAAAAAACTTTGCCGAATACCCATCAGACCCAGGCGCTTTTTCATTCCCGATTTGAAACAAAGCATTCTTGATATCCAAATCAGAGATTGGACGAATCATGTGAAGAGCGTCGGAAAGAGAAAGCTTGCGAGTAAAAAGATCCGCCGGCATGATAGGGTCCACCAAAACATCTCGAGTACCAAGAACCGAGCAAAAATGTTCCACAAAGATCAACGACACATCATCCCCATGCACACAAGTACCCAAAGCATCACATATGGAATGAATATGATGCGAATGCCGTTTTTCCTGAACTACATTGTGGAAGTATCGAGTGTTCACATCGCCTTCCAATAACTAGTGAGCCTTAGCCCGTTGTCTGGCAGCCCTTTCCTCATCATAACTCGCCTGTTGGTAAGCCACCCGAAGATGGGCGAGATCATCTTGTAACTCACGGTTACCCGGATCCAAATCACAAGCAAGTTGAATCGCATCCGGTTCGGATTTAACTGTTTTCACACGCCGAGACAGATTGCCATAGGTGGATCGAAGGCCCCGAAGGCCCCAATGACCCTTATTTTGCTAATCTTTCCAGCACATGGACGATCAATGTAACAACCCGCACCAAACTATCATACCCAAAAGCTATACCTTTAAATTAAAACGCCAAAGATGGCTCAATGTAATACATTAAACAGATTACAAACTGGGTTTGCGGAAATAACCCTAACTACAGCTGAGATCGTAACTACGAGGTAAAAGGAAGGCCCTCTAATACTTCTGTATGCAACCTCCGTCTCACGCCTTGCCAACTTCTAAGCAAGCTTTCGACTACCTGCTTACCTGAAAAGGGGTTTTAGTTTTGAAAAGTGAGGGTTAGACCATGAGGTCTAGTGAGTTCCCTCAAAAGCCACGCCACAATAATATCGTTTATGGAAAACTTTCAGTAAGAAATAATTGTACAAAACTTGATAAAAACACACATAAAGATCAGCACACTAAGACGAGCTAATGGTACACGCTATGGTCACACACACCGTGACAGCGTAAACTGGGGCACACACCGCCCATATATGAAACACATTCATATATCACACTACATGGGACACACCCCCATCTCACACAAATGCCATAACTCGTCCACACGAAGGTAGTTTAGGTCCACCCGATTACATCACACCTTTCATTCATGAGCAAATGATAATATGAACACTTACCATTAATTATACATAAGGATTCATACATCAAACCATATGGGACACACCCCCATTTCACACCAAAGCCAGAGCATGGTCACACACATTTAAATCGCACATACTGTCACACACTTACTATTTGCTTTGAAATAAATGCAGTTTGTATCCACACAATTAAATCACACTTTCCATGCAAGGTTAAAAGAATAGTACGAGCATTTACCAATGTAAATATGCATAAAGTTCCACTTTTGAAAATGGTTTTAAGATCAGGAAACTCACCTGTCGTCCCGCTTAATCCTCTCACTATATGAACTCTCCCTTCAACTGCACCTGTAAGGGTACATACCACCACGATAAGCCACTTGATGGAATTACACACACACACAGTTAGCCCCTCGGACTACAGCCTGCCCTACTATGTCACACAACAACTTTCCGGACACTTTATCCGGACAGCCAAAACCATCCGGACAACCAGAGTTATCCGGACGTCCTACCCGGACAACCAAAACTATCCGGACGTTCTACCCGGACAACCAAACTATCTGGATTCACAAAGGTTTCCGGTTAACTATCGGAAACTACTATCAAAATTCTACCCGGACACAACTCTCATCCGGACACCACAAATCGTCCGGACACTACCCTATATTGGAGGTTTCCGGACGCTACGAGAAAACTCAAAAAACGCAGGGAAGGATTATGCCTCTTATCCTAATTCCCTCAATACCTCTAGATTAGCAATATGGGTCGATAAATACACATTCTCCCAAACTACAACACCTCTTAATCAGATTTAATTAGGGACACAATAAACCCACAAAATCCATGTTTCTTTTCCAAATACTCACAAAACACACCCACTTGAAGAGGGATAGGATTGGTTTTACCTGGATGATTCTGGAGCCTTTCCCAACACCTAGCTGAAAATCGCCTTCTTCTTCTTCAATTTGTCACAATCCTTTTCTTGCCCTTTCTCTTAGCCACACACACAACACACACTTAGGGTTTCTCTCATCCTTTTATACCTTTACGAAGAGCACCAAACTTTTAAATTTTCACACTTAGACCACACAACTTCTGATTTCCGAAATTCATCCTACATTTCCAAATATCGACCAAAAACAAACCCGGTTATTACAACATCCACCCCTCAAAAGAATTCCGTCCCCGGAATTCCATTTTCGAACAAACGAGGATACCGAACCCTCATGTCCGATTCCAATTCCCAAGTTGCCTCTTGCCCCTTATGGAATCGTCACTGAACTTCCACTAGAGACACTTCTTTATTCTAAACATTGCACCGACTCCTACATGGAATTCGATAAATCTCCTCCTACTGCTCACATAAACCAGTGGCGGTCTTGAGCCACGCTTAACCTCTCGCGAAAATGTTCGACCTATCGGTGTCAACCGTGTGACCTCCGGTCTCACACAAAATCATTCACACATCTAGACTCACGGTTCTAAAACGCGACAAACTAAGGTTTCACACACAATTTTCACCTTCTTAAAGAACGAATTCTACCGATGTTAACGTCACAACAACATGCAACCCTTATTAAAATAACGACGCTCAATTCGTCAACTGATCACAAAATCAACCTTGAATATCACCTTAAATCGCAGTTAAGATTCTCTTTAACAGATTACACATAATTCTACCATTACTCCCCCAATACAAAATACGCCTAAGGCAGATAACACCTTCTCACATTAATTAAGCTGACCACAATCTATTGATAACAATCAATTCACACGCTTTTACCACAACGTCACTCCTATATTACCACCAAGTCTAATCCAATGGTCCCTCACCCCGAGCACTACATTCGACTACTGTCTTCCACTTACGTCTCAAACATAAGACATGATTTCAAGGAACGACTCACTAGAAGGTGCACGCTCTTGACCAATCACGCAAGCTAGCTCCCTTCAACGCTTAAGCCAATCACACATACACACAAACCCTCTTTCTCATACTCCCACTAGAAGCTCATGCACTCGATTGTGACATTCTGACAACGTTGCTTCCCACGTTCCGTCAACTTGTCACACTTTCTACTTCACGCTTACTCACTTATTCCAATATATCGTCCCAATTACCTTAGGCTAGTATGGAACATTTCTCATCCAACATTGACCACTACATAAACGCAATTTTAACGGTTACTATGCCTAACCAGCAGTTCCACCACCTCTCATACGAGAAATTCAACCAAGTTAATCCGAAATCACACTCAATGCTCGAAGCGACTACACACATCTCGTTTCTCAAACGATACTAATCCACTCCTTTACATTTCCTTAACATACAAGAATTAGCTTACAATCCCAAAGATTTCGTATCTACTACAAAACATCATAACTAACCCGTCCAAGAGCACACAATTTCCTTCTTAGCTAGCCACCAACTGCCACCCCACTCTTTTATTCTCGGGTAACAATACCATATGCCACTTAGACATCCATGCATCACCAAACAAAATTCTGCCACATTTGAACAACTTATAAACAAATCCGAACAAGGATCTCCACTTACGCTCACCCCATATCAACACTAGTCCATCACTTAACCTCACAGCCAAACATTATCACCATGCCTCCCATGCTTACTAATTATAAGTTGCCGCCATCTTATCCACACAACCCCACACACTAGAGGTTCCATCCCCACGATCATTTGTGCACACACTAGGCCATGCTTTCTCCACACCAAACACTACATAGATTTGAAAGAGTTACGAAAACATTAAGCACTAATTATTTTGCAAGTCAACATCTGTAACAACCCGGTTTCCCAAACATACAACAAATAACATATATTGCATAACATCGTTACATTCATAAAAGAAAATTACATAATAATTCACATACGGTCCCATAGTCTCGAAACTACAAAATACATAAAAGCTTCCTAATCAACATCAGTCATCAAAAAGCGTCCTACTCTTTATCCTTTCCTTTGCCGCTATAATTTCCTCGACCTGGAATACATATTTTTGAAAACAAAATGAGGGTTAGACCAAACGGTCTAGTGAGATAATCTCTGTCATTTCAAAATCGTTATAAAACCCATTTATATAAAATCATTTATATAAACACACATATATCACACTTAATTAAATACCAATCAAGACTCGTGCACCGTGTTCAACTCATCCTCTTTCTCATTCTCATTCCCCTGGCCATATCAGTTGGTTGCGAGCCAACAACACCGTTGTACAACAATTACATCACCGCTGTACAACAACTACAGCAAACACCTCCGCCGACTATAGTTTTGGCTAACGTATATTCGTGTAGTGTAATGCACATATAAATACAATATATATATATATCAATATATCATATTGTCATTTATAAACCTTTTACCACATTTCAACCACATATATATATCTCTTAATATATACACATAATCACACCATAAATCATTTTCTCAATCCACACATATCCATCTCATATATATATATATATATATATAGGGGGCCATTCATGGAAGAACTGGTTATTTTGTGGTAACTGTAAGAACCAATTTCAGCCACAAATCAATTGATAAATTAGGAAATTAATAATTTTGGTAATTTAATTTAAATTTTCAATTAAAGGGCATTTTGGGTATTTAAAAAAATATCTTCTCTCCTCTCTCCTCTCTCCTCTCTCCTCTCTCCGATCTCCGATCTCCGATCTCCGACGAAAACCAGTTACACAATAGCCATTGTGATACCCAAAACAAATAAATATCATTGTGATACTCAAAATACAATACCCATTGTGATATCGATTGCAATACCTATTGTGATACCCTCAATAAACATACAAGAACAAATGTGATACCCCCAATAAACATACAAGAACAAATGTGATACCCATACAAGAACAAATGTGATACCCACTGTGATACCCCCAATAAACATACAAGAACTAATAAATGTGATACCCCCAATAAATGTGATACCCATTCGTGATACCGTTATGATACCCATTATAATACCACTGTACATTCAAGATCGATTGCTTAATCAGATCCAACAACATTCAATCCACAAACACAAAATCAGATCTGTCGAGAGTGAAGAAATCAGATCTGAAATCGGATCTGTTTGGTGCAGACGAGAGAGAGGGGGGAGGCGATGGTGGTGGTGTCGTCGTTTGATGGTTCTGGTGTAGAGTCGATGGTGGTGGCGGCGTCGTTTGTGGCGATGGTGCAGACGAGAGAGAGGGGGAGGCGATGGTGGTGGTGGAGTCGTTTGATGGTTCTGGTGTAGAGGCGATGGTGGTGGTGGCGTCGTTTGATGGTTCTGGTGTAGAGTCGATGGTGGTGGCGGCGTTTGATGGTGCAGACGAGAGAGAGGGAGGCGGAAGGAGGGAGGTGGACGAGAGAGAGGGAAGAAGACGAGAGGAGTGTGGTCGTCGAAGTGTGGTCGCCGGCGTGCAGTCGCCGGCGTGTGGGGAAGAAGACGAGAGGAAAAGGGTAAGGGTGAAATATAGATGGTGATGGGGGTATAAATGATTCAGTTTAGGTTATATCATATGAGTTGTCAAAATAACAAAATTACAAATTTACCCTTAATTTTATTTTTGGAATTAACACTAATTATTTAAAATGAGTGGCTAATATTGGTTCTTACAGTTACCACAAACTAATTAGTTTTTATTTGATTAAGCCCCTATATATATATATATATATATATATATATATATATATATATATATATATATAGGGAAAGGTTCAATAGAGAAGTGCAAATATTTAGAGAAGTAGAGAAGTAAAAAAACACGGGTCCGTTCATATATGAACGTTCATATATAAACAACATATATGAACGTTCATATATAAACAGTCATATATGAACGTTCATATATGAACAGTCATATATGAACGTTCATATATGAACGTTCATATAACAGTCATATATGAACATTCATATATGAACGTTCATATATAAACAGTCATATATGAACGTTCATAAATGAACGTTCATATAACAGTCATATCTGAACGTTCATATGAACGTTCATATATGACTGTTTATATATGAACGTTCATATATGAACTGATCCGTGTTTTTTTACTTCTCTACTTCTCTAAATATTTGCACTTCTCTATTGAACCTAAGGCTATATATATATATATATATATATATATATATATATATATATATATATATATATATATATATATATATATCACATATATATGTATCCTAGTTGAAAACGTTTTAAAAGTAAAACTCACCTTGATCGCTTATCCAGAAACACTTCCTAGCCTTTTCCAAAAGATTCAGTCTTTCACCCAAAATCCACAGAATCTTAAACGAAGTTGGTATGTAAAGCACGATCAAACGAGGTTCACGACGGAGTTGAACGAGCTCGAGCACCTATGTTAAACTATAAATTATTATCACTTGAACAATATAAAACTCACATCATAATCATTCTTAATACTAATTTTTGGCTCTAATGGTATCTAAGCAACTTAAATTTCAAAACGGACAACCCGATACGCATTTCAAAAACTAAACCCGACATAATGCAGAACCGTACGTGACAGCTCCTAAGCCCCTTCTTTTCGACCGTTTTTCTCATACTTAGAGACCAAACCAGCTTATAAGATCTAAATGAAATCTGTTCTCTGACCTCCTACGGTTCTACTCGAATTGGAATCACCTCATTTAAATCATCGGTTGATTTTATGCGGAATTTATAAAACCACCGAAACTGATCCGAGTATGCTACGATCAGTCCAGAAAACATGTTATTTTAAGCTATTTAGAGTCAAAACTGGGTTTAAGGCCCTTCATAAGAATTGTAAAACACATTGAGAACCTTTCACCTGTAAAATTTGAACTCAATCGGACTTACGGTTTGTGAGTTATGCGCTGTCAAAGTACGGACCTGCACATACCGTAACGTCCGATTTCCAAACTTTTCGTCATTCACTTTTACGAACCAAACTTCAACTTTTACTCAATTAAACATGTTCCAAATACAAATTAACATACTAAACGTCAAAATGGAGCTTAATGATTAATCTCTTAAGCTTAATCACAAAACTTTACTCTCTTAGACATTAAACCGAACACTTGGTGAACAACTAACCACATAACCACAAAACTCACCATTTTGATTCTAAACTTTATCCTTTTTAATCCTACTTCATTTTTGACCAAACAAAACATTTTTAAACAAGTATATCATCATAACTTTGCAATAATACATAATCTAAACTTAAACCCAAATAGAAATCAACCTCAAGAGACTACACAAAAACTTAATAACATAGGGATAAAGTTATACCTCTTCGAAGGATTTGACGAGAGGATTCCGAATATGTGATTGAATCTTTGGTTCCTTCGGTAAATTAAGACTAATTTTAGAGAGAATGTAAAAAAAGGTTTTAGAAAGAGAGGAAGGTGATGGCGGTGGTAAACAGGGACGACAAAAATGTAGTTTACTCTTATTTAGCTTACACTTAGATATATATATATATATATATATATATATATATATTATTAGTAAATTATAATTTTTTTAATTATTAAAACTTTGGCTAATTGGCGCTTTTAACTCCTCAACTATAATTGGTTGACATTTTTGAATACGAAACAATTTGGAGACGTTAAAGTACGCATTTTTAAAGCGGGGTATTACAACATCTCCCCCTTAAAAGAATTCCGTCTCGGAATTCGGTTAAGCAAAAAGGTACGGTTGCTTTATGCTCACTACTACATCGAACTCCAATCGAGACTCTCGAAATTAACTTAATAAGCACTCCATACCCATCTCTAAAATAACCATCCAAAAATATCTTTTTAACAAAATTAATATCAATATGTATTTATTTCACTTTGTGCCTCTTTCAACACCAAGAAAAATCTCATCGTGCCTAATTCAACATAAATTATCTATATCACAATTCATTTCGATATATGGAAAATTTTACTAATAATCATCAACTTCAGACATAATCTAGCATCGATATCTTGAAATTATGCACAATGCTACATTTTACACTTTCACTATACCTTTCCGAAATTCTAACATACACCTTCAATATGAAACTTGCTAACAATTGCAAATGTTAAATCAATCATCCCAAATTAAACTACCAACCACTTTTTTGTTCTCATAATATAACCTTTGGTTACCACTTTGAACCATCTTTCAAATCCAAACACAATTAATAACAGGTTATCACGCTTTCGCTACGCAACTCTGATTAACTCATAATCTCTGTTTAAAACAGGAAAACCCAATCATCCTAAATTTTATCTTCCACTCAAGTCTATTAATTCAGGGGTCTCGGATTCCAAAATTCTTTTAATTAACCATAACGACCACAAAATCAGATAACTATATATATATTAAGTCATCCCGGCTTTCTTACTTAGATTTACCTCAAACAATTCCTTAATAATCAGTGTTTTAATCTCGAAAACACTTTCCCAAGAATTCTTGTAATACATTTTATAAATCATAATATGTGAACAAAGGTTGTAGACATCTCAACGCTTACCACTCCCTAATTATCCTTAACCGATTCATGACCACAACAACAGTCTTCGAACTCAACTGCTCTTCTCGGCTATTGCATTATAACTACCGATCCTTTCCGCACAAAACAATACAATTTCCTTTTCTTTATCTCTAGCTACTTTAACTTGACCAACGCATTTTAATCGTAAATATCAATTTATTTCATAAGATAAACTCCAATTGAGATGTGGTTCATTTCTTTCTATTTACCGTAAATTACCATACATAATAACTTAGCATCAACATCTCAGTAGAATCGTAATACGTCTTATAATAACAATAAATGTCGTTACTTAACAAATCTATAAAATTTTAATCAACCTATCAAAGGCTTAAACATTTATCATGACATTCCAAATAAACTAATGATCATATTATCACTCCGATCTATAATCATCATCATGTCATTCTCTAAACATAACCAAATTTCCAACTATAATATTATCACAAAATCAAATTCTTAAACGCAACGGCAAACCCGTCATCATCTCATTGATTTACACATGAGACTTAACATGCCAAGTCAAACATAGGGTCTAAAACAACTCTTTAACTTAAACAACTCCATAAAGAAAGTTCTTCAACATTAACCTCACTTTACTTAACCGTAAATAAATAAATAAAAAAATCGTCAACTATTCATATAATAATTCTACTACAATTTACACCACAAAGTTCGTCACGTGACTATCAAAATGTTTATTGAACATTGCTTTCTTCCTGCTAATCATAACACTAATAATATAAATCCAATGATTACACATCTCAACCATATATTCCGTTATCTTATAATAAGATCATCCTTCCATTTTCTTTTCCACTTAAAGTCAACTAATAACCCTTTGGCGAACAAGTATAATATTCTCAATAGCACCCAAACATCAATAATTTCAATCTCATATGAAAATACCATATCTTTAATATAACGGTAACCACCAACTCATTAACGCTAACCACTCAATTTGAAATCATTAGAAATTTATATTCATCATCCAAAATTTCATTATTCATAAAATCTACTACTCAAAGTTGTCTTGAAAACTTAAAACATACACTTTCCATATATGATTTGCTAACAATCACAAGCTTTAGATCAAACACCCACAAAATTTGTAAAATATCTTAATTAGTAATTATACTTTTCTTTTATACTCTTAAGGAATAAATATACCCAACATAAGACCATTTTAAATATAGTTCTACAATTTCTATATCATCCATCACTTTCTTATTAAATCTAAAACCACTTATTCCAATATAACACTTTCACTTCTTCACATTAACATCACATACCCATGATCACTTTTCATTTCTATACACTCACTACTTAATTCAAAATCCTGAACTTAATACCAAAAACCAAATCGGACATTTTCATCAATGTCTAATCCAAACGAAATAATATTGTCAATAAATGCATCACTATTATTGAGAACAGAGAACAGGAATCCTTCACTTAAGAAGATCAACAAATATCACAATATCTTAGAACCTTCATTTCTCACTCCAGCATAAACATATTGTTTTAGATATAAATCCTAGTCCCTTAATCATTTTTCTTTTCAGTCTAAATTCCCAATCAAAACATTCAATTGGAAAAATTCAGATCATAACACTTTTAGTAATAACAATCTAATGTTGTAACTTAACATAAACGCAAAAGTCGATGACCAATCAAAGACTTGCACATCTATATTGGCATACAATACCAACTTCTCAACCAACTAATAAACACACCACAATAATCATCAAATAATAACCCTCAGCTTAAGTCTAGGCTATTAACAACCTAGTTCTCATAAGCTAATGCAGACAACACTTTCTTGCATTATTTACACCTTATACCAGAAATTTAACCAAGTTAATTCGAAACCACACTCAATGTTCGAAACAACCACACCTCGCACGCTTGCTAAATATAAACTGCTACTATCTTATCCACATCACCCCACACATTTAAACAATACTCTTCTAAATAGCGTCAACAATCACACTTTGTATAATCTACACAACACACTAAATCGTCGCCTTCATGACAATGTCAAAACTTCA
The DNA here is from genome assembly GCA_033807775.1 of Saussurea involucrata. Taxonomy (NCBI): domain Eukaryota; kingdom Viridiplantae; phylum Streptophyta; class Magnoliopsida; order Asterales; family Asteraceae; genus Saussurea; species Saussurea involucrata. The sequence goes on from CM066315.1 coordinate 104,506,306, forward strand.
CACACTACCATTACTCTCCACACATAATCATCACGTTCCACACACTACTATTATTCTTTACACTCAAGCCATCACACTCTACACATTAACAAAATCAGAACAACAGTAATTTAGCACACCCATTTTTATCTCTAACATAATTATCAAATACTTTGCTAATGCAGATAAGCAACAAAAGGATGTAGACACGAATGATTGGTTTACACCAAAGTCAAATAGCACTTTAGCACGTGTATAGTTTATAGAAATATACCTGTCTTTGTCTCTATCCATACGTCAAGTCCGACTTGTCACTCTGTTGATTCAAACAAGGTTAATATACACATAAGCACATACCCCATATAACAAGGTATTCCGGTTCAAACATGTACTTGTAAGTTCACGATTACACTGGCCAAATGTAATTTGAAATTACCTTACATGATGTTCCTTCTACCTTTTTATACTTAACATCCCAAGGTTATAAAATAATGGTGACATCCTACTTCACATGCAGTTTAAGTCTAGGTATAAATCCAAATACCTAAATCCCTTAAACTAGGGCTCTGATACCATCTGTAACAACCCGGTTTCCCAAACATACAACAAATAACAAATATTACATAACATCGTTACATTCATAAAAGAAAATTACATAATAATTCACATACGGTCCCATAGTCTCGAAACTACAAAATACATAAAAGCTTCCTAATCAACATCAGTCATCAAAATGCGTCCTACTCTTTATCCTTTCCTTTGCCGCTATAATTTCCTCGACCTGGAATACATATTTTTGAAAACAAAATGAGGGTTAGACCAAACGGTCTAGTGAGATAATCCTTGTCATTTCAAAATCGTTATAAAACCCATTTATATAAAATCCTTTATATAAACACACATATATCACACTTAATTAAATACCAATCAAGACTCGTGCACCGTGTTCAACTCATCCTCTTTCTCATTCTCATTCCCCTGGCCATATCAGTTGGTTGAGAGCCAACAACACCGCTGTACAACAATTACAGCACCGTTGTACAACAACTACAGCACCGCTGTACAACAACTACATCAAACACCTCCGCCGACTATAGTTTCGGCTAATGTATAGTCGTGTAGTGTAATGCACATATAAATACAATATATATATATATATATATGTATCAATATATCATATTGTCATTTATAAACCTTTTACCATATTTCAACCACATATATATGTCTCTTAATATATACACATAATCACACCATAAATCATTTTCTCAATCCACACATATCCATCTCATATATATATATATATATATATATATATATATATATATATATATATATATATATATATATATCACATATATATGTATCCCAGTTGAAAACGTTTTAAAAGTAAAACTCACCTTGATCGCTTATCCAGAAACACTTCCAAGCCTTTTCCAAAAGATTCAGTCTTTCACCCAAAATCCACAGAATCTTAAACGAAGTTGGTATGTAAAGCACGATCAAACGAGGTTCACGACGGAGTTGAACGGGCTCGAGCACCTATGTTAAACTATAAATTATTATCACTTGAACAATATAAAACTCACATCATAATCATTCTTAATACTAATTTTGGCTCTAATGGTATCTAAGAAAACTAAAATTTCAAAACGGACAACCCGATACGCATTTCGAAAACTAAACCCTACATAATGCAGAACCGTACGTGACAGCTCCTAAGCCCCTTTTTTCGACCGTTTTTCTCATACTTAGAGACCAAACCAGCTTATAAGATCTAAATGAAATCTGTTCTCTGACCTCCTACGGTTCTACTCGAATTGGAATCACCTCATTTGAATCATCGGTTGATTTTATACGGAATTTATAAAAACACCGAAACTGATCCGAGTATGCTACGATCAGTCCAGAAAACATGTTATTTTAAGCTACTTAAAGTCAAAACTGGGTTTAAGGCCCTTCATAAGAATTGTAAAAACCATTGAGGACCTTTCACCTGTAAAATTTGAGCTCAATCGGACTTACGGTTTGTGAGTTATGCGCTGTCAAAGTACGGACCTGCACATACCGTAACGTCCGATTTCCAAACTTTTCGCCATTCACTTTTACGAACCAAACTTCAACTTTTACTCAATTAAACATGTTCCGAATACAAATTAACATACTAAACGTCAAAACGGAGCTTAATGATTAATCTCTTAAGCTTAATCACAAAACTTTACTCTCTTAGACATTAAACCGAAAACTTGGTGAGCAACTAACCACATAACCACAAAACTCACCATTTTGATTCTAAACTTTATCCTTTTTAATCCTACTTCATTTTTGACCAAACAAAACATTTTTAAACAAGTATATCATCATAACTTTGCAATAATACATAATCTAAACTTAAACCCAAATAGAAATCAACCTCAAGAGACTACACAATAACTTAATAACATAGGGATAAAGTTATACCTCTTCGAAGGATTTGACGAGAGGATTCCGAATATGTGATTGAATCTTTGGTTCCTTCGGTAAATTAAGAGTAATTTTAGAGAGAATGTAAAAAAAAAGGTTTTAGAAAGAGAGGAAGGTGATGGCGGTGGTAAACAGGGACGACAAAAATGTAGTTTACTCTTATTTAGCTTACACTTAGACACATATATATATTATTAGTAAATTATAATTTTTTTAATTATTAAAACTTTGGCTAATTGGCGCTTTTAACTCCTCAACTATAATTGGTTGACATTTTTTAATACAAAACAATTTGGAGACGTTAAAGTACGCGTTTTTAAAGCGGGGTATTACAACATCCACACGCAATTAACTGAAATTTCTACCTGGTCAATCTAGGGCACACACCCGCCCTTGGGAACAGACCAAGTCCATTCGAATAGTCCATATGCAATCACACAATAATAAGTACGCATGCACAATTATCAAACAGGTATCACCAAGCTTTGATTTAGAATACTCACAACTTTTCCTTTCTCTAATCTAGTTGTACCGCAAAATATGACCGTCTACCTCACTCGATCGAGTCTTTATCCCCGATCGACTCTTCGGAATCCACTTGAGACACGCTCAATAAATCAAACGATAGAACGCTCCTTTGCAAACCAACCTAGTCCACATGTCTCACACGAGTTGTGCTAACTACTTTATTTGCAAACGACATAACAATCACAAAGGAAGAATCACCCTCTTCACAGATTCACACCTTCCCACCCGACCTCTTATCTCCACGCACACACCTGACTTAATAATCATACAAGGGTTAACCTTTCAATTTCAAATCTCCCGACAATGACTCCACACCCGACGTTGACTTCAACATCAATGCCTGACAATTAGTCAAAATACAAGTTCTCCCTAACTCCGGCTCCGCGCCGATACTGTTTCATCCACATACCATAATGCTACCCTTCGAGGTATTTTGCCTGCTTCGAAATCCCCCGGGACGCTTCCCCCGCTGTCAGCCACACGTCAACTTACCAAACGAGAGAAAAGACTACCATCATACAAGCATCTCTAAGGTCAAAGACTACGACTACAGTGAGACGCCGCCCTCCCTAAACGGTAACTCTAAGGCCACAAATCGACCATCGACGTCTCTACCGCATTTTCCACTCTCGAAACTTCGCACATTATTAAGTGCAATGTCTCTTATCGCTTAGCGAGCTCATAGCTTCCATGCATGACAACACAATGATTTAAATCGTTCTACATACTCGAAATATTCCACGAAACAAGGTTTGATATGCAAGACACGACACCCCCATAAAGAACAACCACACACACACACTGATCTCAAGGATCGTTCACACGCAACCCATGATATCTCGCAACCTGGTCCATATACGGAAAGTGTACACATTGAAACTCTCTTTGTACAAAATTTTAAAATACAGCAAAATCATCCACGCTGGGATGGTCAACCGACTCTCACACTCGCTGATATGCCAAAACGTGTTCACATCATTTTCATCCATAAAACTATACGAACAAATGTTGTTATGATTTATACAACAAGGTTTAACTCACTCATAAAGAAGTGGGATAATTCACTATTTCTCTAAATTCTAAATTTATCGCACCACGTAAATAAATTTATCTTTTCCTTCAAGCACACACTTGTACATGCCAAGTCATTTTCAAAATCAAAAGTTTACAAGGCACGCGCACACACTCACACATTCTGACATGAAGGACTTACGTAACTTGTTTTGAAAACACAATGCATAACTCACTTTACAGCACATCAACGCCGACACCCTACTCCCAACCAAACCATCAGGTTCCTTACATTTAAAACAATCATCGGTATCGATACTTCCCACACACTTGGAGGCTCCCACCTCACAGTTACCACCTGCCTACTACTGCGTAAAAATATACAGCTTCACCTCGACCCCAAAAGTGTGGAATACTTTGCAAATCGTTTACCTCAAAATTTCAATGTGCGACATACTGAAATCGCTTTTTCTTTAAACGTGCACTCGTACAAGCTGACTCATTTTGTTCAAAGTTGACATTTACATTCTTATTTTAAATCGTGAAAATTTCATGTTACATAAAAGAACGCCATGCATGAGACTCTATTTGCAATTGAAGGCTACTCACTCTAACAAGGTCAATCGCTTTAATTACGCAACTTATCCTTGACACTCCACCTACGACCAATGGTCGTCCTTTCGGTCACGCAACAACTTGCTGAACACACTTTCCACCTCTCACTTACTCAACCCTTTCATACTATTTCTCTTTGAACAACTATCTCACTTTCCACTCCTATATGCTTTCATTTCACTATAGGTATCTTATTTCATTTACCCTGTCCTTGAAAAGCTCGAATAAGAATTCAAAGCTCCATTGGCACTTTCAAGGTTTCGACATCGCCCTTTCTTACCATCCTGACCGATCTATCCCAAGATTTTTAGAACTGGGACTCTCACAAAATAGGAGTCTTACTCAAACTCAACATCCATCCTCTTCGAATCTACGAAGAGTTACCTCTATCCGACTCATAACGTTCTATACAACATTCTTTCTCTACGATGTATACATACATCACATCATAAGTGACCTCTCAAGAAACTTCCCTAACAAGGGGTCTCAGTCTACCCCTCAAGGATCTTGTTGACAATCTAACGTACTGGAACATGACATGAGCACTAGGTAGGTTAATAAGGTAGGTTAAGCACATACATGTACCTGTAAGTTCGCAATTACACTGGCCAGGTGCAATCTCAAACTTACCTCACATGACAGTCCTCGGTACCTTATTAGTCCTATCTCCATAATAGTGTCCTCCTAACGCATTTCCTGTGTCTACATTAGTGCCCTCTTAACGCGTTTCCTGATTCTCAGTTGTGATCTTCTACTCCCAATTTTAAGTTTAGGCCTGTCCGGTCACCTAAATCCCTTAAACTATGGCTCTGATACCATTTGTAACGGCCCAAAAACATAACAAGACAACCAAAGCATTAAATCATACTCTGTAATAAAACTGGGTCCCAAAATTCAGTTACATCATTCCCAAACTAAGGTTGGCGGAAACAACCTATACACAACTGAGAACAACTACTACTACAAGTGGCATCGTCACAGTCTCTAGCTGCATCTGTACTCCATCATGCTCTTGCTCACTTACATGAGCCTCTTACTACTTGCTTACCTGAAAATGGTTTAGTTTTGAAAAGCGAGGGTTAGACCAAAAGGTCTAGTGAATTCCCTCCGAAAACAACGTATATAAACATTGGGAAAATCGTTTATAAAATTGATCATCAAACTTCACATAACGTCAAACATGGTACTGCACCTTGATGAGGACCGCATAAACTAACCACGATCGGGGCCCAAGCAGACTCCCCTTTCGCCGCGATCGGGGCCCAAGCAGACTCACCTCTCGCCTCGTACCGGGGCCCAAGCAGACTCCCCTCTACCCGAATAGGAGGGAAACAGATTCCAACCTATCGGCTCATCACCCATGTCCAAGGGATCATCGGATCCCAGAGCATACCGATCCCACGGTGCAGACCGACTCCACATAGCATACATCACATGTCATACTTCATACAACTTGGAATCTCGTAAACCATATAATCATTTCATCATGCTAAGTATTCTTTGAATAAAGTATGAGCTTTCATGTAAAAACATGCATATCGATTTGGTAAACATTTTGTGCTCAAAGTGAACCATTATCAGTTAAAAGAACAATTAACACATTGCGTCGTAAATAGGTTTAGGGAACTTACCTTGATGACGTTGAACGCACTTCTTGAAATCACCAAGTTAATCCAACCGAACACCTAAGGGCAATGAATTCGAATCAGATAAAATATCTCAGCCCTACTGTCCGGATACCCCTTCCCGGACACAGCACTTATCCGGACACAGCACTTATCCGGACACTACACTTATCCGAATACTACACTTATCCGGACACATCACTTATCCGGACACACCACTTATCCGGACACATCACTTACCCGGACACATCACTTATCCGGACACACCACTTATCCGGACACATCACTTATCCGGACACTACACTTATCCATACACTACACTTATCCATACACTACACTTATCCGGACACCTTCACTAGACACTTACCCGGACACATGCAACATATCCGGACACCACCAAACACTGGTGTCCGGAAAACGCTGCTGTTCGAGCTTAGAAATTCTAAAACCGCTTTAAACTCCGATTTAAGCCATTAGTTTGATTAGACAGCTATAAGGGTTCATTCACTAACCCCAAACACTCACTTAAACCATTTATAACCTCTAAAATCGTTTCATTAAGACCAAAATCCTTAAAACCCACTTTTTAGGGAAAATGGGGAAAGCTTTAGAAATCACTAGTTTCAATCATAGAATCCAAGCTAAAGAAGAAGGGAATGCTAAATTACACAGAATACGAACTTAAGAAGGATTACCTGATTGATTTCTCCTCTCTAATGCCTCCTTCTTCTTCTTCTTCTTCCTTCTTTCCTTGCTTCACGTCACCACACACACACAAGACCAAAAAAATATTGATTTGCAAAATGGGGGCTGCCCTAAAAGTTTGTGCATATAAATACCTTCAATAAAATACAGAAATGGTCCCTCAACTTAAGTTTCATTTATTTCACTTTGGCCACCAAACTCTAAAACCTACTAGAATTTGGGTTGTTACATTATGTTAACTTAAATATTTTTTTAATCAAAGTCTGATTAATCGGGACATGTATTGTTGCGACGGATTTTTGGCGGCCCAAATCCGCCGAAAACGAAATCCGCCGGAAATTCTGAGTTGCGGCGTCCGGTTGTCCGGCAGCCTTATCCGCCGAAAATAATATTTTCCGGCCGATAAGTCCGCCGGAAATTCTGCCTTGTTTTGTCTATGTGTTTCCTACCAAAATAACATATGTTATTTTGTTTTTCAAAAGATTGATCTACTTGTTTTAGTATGTTTATATTTGTATTATTGATCTACATTTAAGTTATAACTTTTTAATTAAATTACGTGCATTTAATTAGAAATATTGTATTATTTGTATTCAACATTAATCATTCTGATTACATTTTAATCGGATAATTTTTTTTCAAAGAATAAAATAATAATTAAATAAAGAACATGTGAAGATATTAAATTTAAATGAAATATGAAATGGAAAATAAAACTGAAAAAATATATATTTAATGTATTTTTGTTAATAGATTAATATGTATGTTAATATGATATGGGTATAAAATAAAAAGTAAAAAAGAAATGAATGTTAAACCAAATTTTTAAATAAATATAAAGGTATAAAATGTAAGTATAAAGCTAGAAATCTTGTCAAAAAAATATGATGGACTAAATCCGTAACATTCATATAACCATAGGGATGGTATCTATAATTTACTCTAATATTTATACTCACATTAGCTCATAAACTACGTCACTTGATTACATAGGTACCTTATAGCAAAAAAAAAACATTGCATACTTGTTGCATTACTTCTTAAAAGTTATCGTTTGATTACTTCCTATTTTTTATTCAATATTTTGCTTTAGGCTCTACAATTATAAGAGAACTTCATTAAGTTTCTTACTCGAATTCATAGGCTATGTCTTCAATGGCTTTTTCATAATCAAATTATTGGATCTCAAGTTATTTCTTTGTCATCTTTCTCTTATATTGCCACTCATTTGTTGTTCAACCCTATGACCCTTATATTGCTAATCTTTCCAGCACATGGACGATCAAGTTTTTTTCGGTAGATTTGCGGTGGATATATCCGGCGAAAATAATAAAAAATATATATAAATAATAAATCTATAAATAAAAAAATATTTATCCGGCGGATATATCCGCCGCAAAAAGTTGTGGAAAATATTTTTTGTCGTTTAATTAAATAAATAAATTTTAAAAAAATTCCCGCAAATCCGCCGATAATGTTAACTTAAATATTTTTTTTAATCAAAGTCTAATTAATCGGGACCTGTATTGTTCCGACATATTTTCGGCGGCCCAAATCCGCCGAAAACGAAATTCGCCGGAAATTCTGAGTTGCGGCGCCCGGTTGTCCGACAGCCTTATCCGCCGAAAATATGATTTTCCGCCCGATAAGTCCGCCGGAAATTCTGCCTTGTTTTGTATATGTGTTTCCTACCAAAATAACATATGTTATTTTGTTTTTCAAAAGATTGATCTACTTGGTTTAATATGTTTATGTTTGTAAACATTTAAGTTATAACTTTTTAATTAAATTACGTGCATTTAATTAGAAATATTGTATTACTAGTATTTGGTACCGCGCGATGCGCTGTGACGAAGTTTATGTTAGGAAATGCGTAACCAATTTAAGATGAAACGTAATTTGATAATAAAATATAATATAAGACGATGAATTTATTAGAGTATTTTTTATGAAAATAAAGCAACATGCACGGTGACGAAGTTATGTTAGGAAATACATAACCAAATTAAGATGAAACGACATTCGTTAACTGTCAAATAATAAAACGCAATCTCCTGGGACCCGGTGTGGTTCAAACGAATAACATTCTCTAGTCAAATAGCTATTGTGCTATTCCTTTTTCTCAATAAGAGATCTACTTTTGAACGCAAATTATTTCTTATTTACAATTTAATTTATATTGTTTTGATTAACAAAGAGACCTTCATATATTTTTTTTTGTATTGTTACAATAATAATTCCGAAAAGATCACAACATAAGTAAAATGTCCTTAAGGAAAATGTCCATGAAGAACTTTAGGTACATGTTAATATGAAGATAATGGAGATATTGAAATACAGCCAAAGTTCGTAGCAATTAAGTTTAACCTGGAAAAGAAGCAACATAAAATAATTACGATATATGGTTGTTTTAAACGGAATTTTCATGAAATCCACAACAATACTGAAAAATGTTTGACTACTAAGTGTTTGAAAATCGAAAGAAAAAAAAGTTATTCAAACAACTATTGTCTTACCGTTAATTAGTTGTGAATTTTTGAGCAACCAATAGATAACCCAAGATTCCAACAAAAAAAATTAAAAAAAAACATATCGTGAACATAGAAAGTAAAACCCAATATAGAAAAAGAAGTTGAGAGATGGATAAGGTAAGAACTCTAGAGAAAATACCAAGAGAAGATGGATATGTTGTAGATTAACCATATACATACAAAATGTATGCAAAATTACCAAAAAAAACTCCACTAACTGTTACATGTAGATTTGTTGTATATGAAAATGGTCCTCATAGCCACACTTGCAAGAGTTTATATATTAATTTATTTCTTTTGAAGAAAGTGGGCAACGGACAATTATTTTCTTCTCCATCACTCATGATTTCCTTGCTAGGAAAAAATAACACAAAGTTCACCATAATACACATTTACCTATTACATTTCCAATCAAATATAAAGAATAAAGAAATAAAAATAGGAATTAAAAATTAAAATCAATAATAAAAAATTTTAAATTTATAAATTTTCAACGATTCCTCATTCAAGTTGTTGTCATCAGACACACTTTCAAGATAAGTAGAAACAGAGAGAAAACAAAGCAAGTATGATATACACCTTTAAAAAGTAAACCTGAAATGAGATGAATAGAGAAGATTTATAAGAGATGAACGAAGTTGGACAGTTGGATGTTAAAAATAGTCTTGCAATTAAATTACCAAGAGAACAACAAAATTATAATGAAATATAAATTTTTCATAAAGAATAAGAATTTGTTTTAAATTTTTTAAAAAGTAATGAAAAAGTATACCTTACAATTGTTTCATGTCCAATATCACAAAAGAAAAACTCATGTCCCAAGCAATCCTAAAACGACAACACAATTCTTATGCCCTCTACATATTGATTAATATTGATTGTAACAATTATTCATTTGTATATATTAATGATTCATAATTGGAAAAAAAAATGAAATGTTTTTTGAATTCATAAGTGGCTTTAATTGTTGAAAATAATCAATATATAATGTAATATTTTTTTTTAAAATAAAAGAATTTCTTATATATATATATATATTAACAATCGTAGTAAAATTCTTGATTTACTAAAAAAATATAAAGAAATTTAATAGAAGTTTTAAAATATAAGCATTGTTAGTTTCAAAAGATTATAAAATTAATCAGTTTTATTGAAATGTTGATTTATAAGCATTGTTAGCTTATAAAAAAATATATTTAAAATTAAATAAAAATAAATTCATTTAATAAAAGTATATTGATTTATAAGCATTGATAGCTTACTAAAAAATTGTATCTTATTAATTAAATAAAAATATAATATGTTTATAAATTTAAATAAAAATATTTGATTGTTAGCTTATAAAGAAATACAAACGATTATATAAAAATAAATTCATTTAATAAAAGTATATTGATTTATAAACATGTTAGCTTACTAAAAAATTTGTATCTTATTAATTACATAAAAATAATAATAAGTTTATAAATTTAAATAATTTTTTTTGTTTTATAAGTATTGTTAGCCTACAAAGAAATATAAAAAGTTAAATAAAAATAAATTCATTTAATAAAAGTATATATATACCTTATTGATTAAATAAAAATATTAATAAGTTTATAAATTTATAAATTTAAATAAAAAATGTTGGCTTCATTGTATAATTAAAAATGAAAGGTAAATAGTATTTTATATGATAATAAATATATATTGGTTAATGGTTTTTAATTTAAATTAAAAAAGAAAATGAAAAGTTTAAGCATTTAATGTGTTGAAATCAATTAAAAGTAAATTAAAATTATAACAAAAAAGATAAAGGACCATGGAGTCCTCTCCTTAATCCTCTCCCTACATTCTCATTTATATATATATATATAGAGGAGGGTTCATGTGAGGAGCGCATCAAAACGTGAGAACGTTAAGAGCACCGTCCATGTATAAAATCACATGTGATTCACAACACAAGGACTAAAAATCATATGTGATTAACATTTTGGACACGCGCGGTTTGTTACGCGGTTTGCAAAAGCGCGCGGCTTGTCCTGCGGTTTGTGTTGTGAATCACATGTGATTTTGTACATGGACGGTGCTCCTCACGTTCTCACGTTTTGATGCGCTCCTTATTTGAACTCGGCCCTATATATATATATATTGATTGATGTTAGCTTACAAAGAAATATAAAAAGTTAAATAAAAATAAATTAATTTAGAAAAAGTATATATACCTTATTGATTAAATAAAAATAATAATAAGTTTATAAATTTAAATAAAAAATGTTGGCTTTATTGTATAATTAAAAATGAAAGGTAAATAATATTTTATATGATAATAAATATATATAAAAAATGTTGGCTTCATTGTATAATTAAAAATGAAAGGTAAATAATATTTTATATGATCATAAATATATATTGGTTAATGGTTTTTAATTTAAATTAAAAAAGAAAATGAAAAGTTTAAGCATTTAATGTGTTGAAATCAATTAAAAGTAAATTAAAATTATAACAAAAAAGATAAAAGGCCATGGAGGCCTCTCCTTAATCCTCTCTCCCTACATTCTCCTTTATATATATATATATATATATATATATATATATATTGATGTTAGCTTACTAAAAAATTGTATCTTATTAATTAAATAAAAATAAATTCATTTAATAAAAGTATATTGATTTATAAGCATTGTTAGCTTACTAAAAAATTGTATCTTATTAATTAAATAAAAAAATAATATGTTTATAAATTTAAATAAAAATATTTGATTGTTAGCTTATAAGGAAATACAAACGATTATATAAAAATAAATTCATTTAATAAAAGTATATTGATTTATAAACATGTTAGCTTACTAAATGTTTTTTATCTAAACCCTAATTACATAAAAATAATAATAAGTTTATAAATTTAAATAATGTTTTTTGTTTTATAAGTATTGTTAGCCTACAAAGAAATATAAAAAGTTAAATAAAAATAAATTCATTTAATAAAAGTATATATATACCTTATTGATTAAATAAAAATATTAATAAGTTTATAAATTTAAATAAAAAATGTTGGCTTCATTGTATAATTAAAAATGAAAGGTAAATAGTATTTTATATGATAATAAATATATCTTAGTTAATGGTTTTTAATTTAAATTAAAAAAAATGAAAAGTTTAAGCATTTAATGTGTTGAAATCAATTAAAAGTAAATTAAAATTATAACAAAAAAGATAAAAGGCCATGGAGGCCTCTTATTAATTCCCTCCCTACATTCTCATTTATATATATATATATATATATATATATATATATATTGATTGATTGATGTTAGCTTACAAAGAAATATAAAAAGTTAAATAAAAATAAATTCATTTAATAAAAGTATATATACCTTATTGATTAAATAAAAATAATAATAAGTTTATAAATTTAAATAAAAAATGTTGGCTTCATTGTTTAATTAAAAATGAAAGGTAAATAATATTTTATATGATAATAAATATATATAAAAAATGTTGGCTTCATTGTATAATTAAAAATGAAAGGTAAATAATATTTTATATGATAATAAATATATATTGGTTAATGGTTTTTAATTTAAATTAAAAAAGAAAATGAAAAGTTTAAGCATTTAATGTGTTGAAATCAATTAAAAGTAAATTAAAATTATAACAAAAAAGATAAAGGGCCATGGAGGCCTCTCCTTAATCCTCTCTTTCTACATCCTCCTTTATATATATATATATATATATATATATATATATATTGATGTTAGCTTACTAAAAAATTGTATCTTATTAATTAAATAAAAATAAATTCATTTAATAAAAGTATATTGATTTATAAGCATTGTTGCTTACTAAAAAATTGTATCTTATTAATTAAATAAAAAAATAATATGTTTATAAATTTAAATAAAAATATTTGATTGTTAGCTTATAAAGAAATACAAACGATTATATAAAAATAAATTCATTTAATAAAAGTATATTGATTTATAAACATGTTAGCTTACTAAAAAATTTGTATCTTATTAATTACATAAAAATAATAATAAGTTTATAAATTTAAATAATTGTTTTTGTTTTATAAGTATTGTTAGCCTACAAGAAAATATAAAAAGTTAAATAAAAATAAATTCATTTAATAAAAGTATATATATACCTTATTGATTAAATAAAAATATTAATAAGTTTATAAATTTAAATAAAAACTGTTGGCTTCATTGTGTAATTAAAAATGAAAGGTAAATAGTATTTTATATGATAATTAGGTGTTGTAACAACCCAAATTCTAGTGAGTTTTAGAGTTAGTGGTCAAAGTGAAATAAATGAAAGTTAACTTGAGGGACTAGATTGTCAATTGGTGAGAGTGGTGTAGGGCACAAATCCCTAGGGCAACTTTGACTTCACAAATCAGTAAATTGGGTGTTGGTGTTGGCGGCTAAGAGAGAGCAAGAGAAAGGAAGAAGAGTTTGAGAAGGAATCAAGAGAAAAAGGAAGGATCAAGCTAGAATCTGCAAGGTAGTGCATCCTAATTCGTTCTTCTAATTAGGATAGTGCTTCTCCTTCTCTTTGTTATGAATCCTTAGGACTGATGTTGATAATTACTTGAGTTTTCACCATTTTTCCTTGAAAATAAGTTTTATGGGTTTTGTCTTAATGAATCGATTTTAAGAGATTAAATTGGGATTAATTGGGTATTTGAGGTTGGTAGATGAACCCTTGAGGTTATCTAATCAAGCTAATGGCTAAAATCAGGTTAGAAATCACTTTTAAGGAATTATTTTCGAACAGCAGTCGTATCCGGACACCTTCAGTTCTTGATGATGTGGTGGTTTCCGGATACGGTTGCTAGTTTCCGGGTGAAGCTTTATGGTAGTTTCCGGGTGGGTGTTTTCCGGGTAGATTGAGTTAACAAGTAGATATCCGGACAAGTTGGTATCCGGACAAGTTGGTATCCGGACAAGTAGATATCCGGACAAGTTGGTATCCGGACAAGTAGATATCCGGACAAGTAGATATCCGGACAAGTTGGTATCCGGACAAGTAGATATCCGGACAAGTAGATATCCGGACAAGTTGGTATCCGGACATTGTGTGCTGGACAGTAGGTTGAGCCGTTTAATCTGATCCGAATCTAATGCCCTTAGGTGTTCGATTGGTTTAGCTGGGAAGAGTTTAAGAAGTGCGTTCTACGATAAGCAAAGGTGAGTTCTCTCACTCCTATTTATGACGTACCATTTTTACTGAATATGGTTCCTTTATCGAGCATGAATTGATTTATGAAAATTATGCATGCTTCCATGATTTACATGTTTACCCACAAACGAAAGATGTTTTATGTTTTCATGAATATGGTTTCAATGTATGTGTATGCTATGTGGAGTCGGTTGCACGGTGGGGACGGGGTACCTTGGGATCTCTGATCCCTTGGGCATATGGAGCTTAGCTTGTAGGTTGGAATTTGTTTTCTCCTACATGAAGGAACGGGGAGTCCATTTGGATTCCGGCGTAGACGAGAGGGTGTCTGTTAGGCCCCGATCGGAGTAGCTTATGCAATTCCCTGAACCTCGTGTTTAACCTTGAATGATGTTATGAGAAAGATGTGAAAGTATTTTCTTTACGAAATGATCTTTATACTGTGATAAATGTTATGGAGGGAATTCACTAGACCTTTTGGTCTAACCCTCGCTTTTCAAAAACTAAACCATTTTCAGGTAAGCGCGCTATGGGTTCTTCTAGTAAGAACTAGGAGTGACTCAAGGAGGATTTGGAGACTAGAGCGACTCCAGAGTTTTGGATTCTAATGACTATAGATGTAGCTCTCGGCTGTGGATTTTAGACTTCCGTTGTCAAATTTTGTTTAGTATAGAAGAATTGATGTCTATGGACAAGTTTAATTATGTAATATGAATGCTTATTTCTGGTTGAATGCATGTTATGTTTTAGGACGTTACAAATGGTATCAGAGCCTTAGTTTAAGGGATTTAGGTGACCATTAGGGCCTAAACTTACACTGTAAGATGAGGAACACAACCGAGATATAGGATTGCCTCTAGGAACGATCAATATAATGCGTTAGGAAATGAGGTGCCAAGGACAAACGTGTAAGGTAAGTTTGGGATTACACCTGGCCAGTGTAATTACGAACTTACAGGTACACGTGCGTGCTTAAACTTACCTTATATAGCCATGTTGTTGTGTCATATCTATCAAGGGTTAATTGTTGTTTTCTTTCAGCATTAGTGAAATGGCTGGGAGAACTTTGAGGAGTAGGTCGGCACCTGCTGTGCCAAGAAATCAAGATGAAGTGGTACTAGAAAATGGACCGGTGGAACCGGCGAGGGCAACTGTTACCCGTGGAAGGGGAAGAGGTAGGGGTCGGGGAAGAACACCTCGTCGGGCCGCCACCCAAGTGGTCGGGGATGGAGGAAACCCGAACCTGAGAACGACTCGTGCAACTAGAAGAACGAGGAGTGTGGAAGCCCCTGTTCATCAAGAAGACTCTCTTCAGGAGAGTTCAGCTTCTGCAAGGAGGGTAACTCAGCCAAGGGGACGGGGTCGAGGCCGCGGATCTAAGTTTGTCACTCGAGAGAACCTAGCTGCTGAATTGGGTAAGATTCAAGAGACCTTGCAGGCTCTCCTCACTAAGCAGAATGAGTCAGCATCGGGAAGCAAAGAAGCGAGCGAGAACCGAGAAAGTGTGGAACTGTCTAGTCCGCTAGCGACCAGTACTGGGAGTCACTTGAATTCAAACCCTCAAGTGATGAATGAGTTAGCAGCTAAGGGATGCAATTTCAAGGCCTTTGCCTCATGCAAGCCCCCTACTTTTAAGGGTGAGTATGACCCTATCTTGGCAATGAAATGGGTGAAGGAAATGGAACTAGTCTTCGATACTTGCAAGTGTGCTGATGGGGACAAAGTAATGTTTGCCTTGTCCATGTTGAAATCTGATGCAGTTTACTGGTGGGAGGCTGAGACTGGGGGAAAGGGCTCGGCAATGGCTAAGGGAATGTTGTGGGAAGCGTTTGTAGACAGGTTCAAAGCTCAGTTCTGCCCGCTCGCGACAGTAAAAAGATTGGAAGAAGAGTTCTTGGGATTGGATCAGGGAGGTATGACAGTGCGAGAGTATGCTACAAAGTTTATTGAGAAGTCTCGCTTTGCAGATTTGTATGTGCCAACGGAGGAGCGCCGAGTGGAGCGTTTCATTCATGGACTGAAGGGCAGTATCCGAGAGCTGGTTCTGACAAGGAACCCCACTACCTTTCAGGCGGCCATTAATGTGGCCGAGATGATTGAAAAGGAGAAGGTTCGTCAGATGACTGAGAAGGGTGGTGAAAAGCGCAAATGGGATGGACCGGGTAAGGACTTCAGAAAAGGGAAAGTGTTTCGATCAGACAACCGTGTTAGTAAGGACACCGTAGGAAAACCATGTACAAAAGGTAATAGGGTGCATCGGGGAGAGTGCATGGCAGGTTCAAACTCATGCTACCGGTGTGGCTTGCCCGGTCACATGTCAAAGAATTGTCGCAGTGGTGGAAAATCTTGTTATGAATGTGGGGCTACTGACCACATGCGTAGTGATGCCCACACCTGAAGAAAGGGGGATCAGTTCCGTTTGGTGAACGTCCGGGTGGAAAAGGAAATGACAAGGGAGCAGAACCAGTGCGTCCGAAAGGACGTGCATTCTACATGACTGCGGAAGAAGCGGAGGAAGTTTCAGATGTGGTGGCAGGTACGTTTCTAGTGAACTCTCTATGTGCCAAGGTGTTATTTGATTCAGGAGCAAATCGCTCCTTTGTATCGCATGCTTTTATGAAATGTTTGGGGGTGAGGCCTAGACGTTTGGAGAGAGCACTAGAGGTGGAAACTGCAAATGATGGTTGGGTATATGTTAAGGAAGTAGTAGAAGACTGTGTCATAGATATAGAAGGGAGGTTGGTGCCTACGAAGTTATATCCCATGGCAATGGGAGAGTTTGACGTAGTGTTGGGTATGGATTGCCTAGCCGCGAACGATGCGAATATCGTTTGCAACAAAAAGATGATCAGGATCCGGTCACCTGATGGGGATACCGTAGTGATCTATGGAAACCGCCGTGATAGAAAGACCAGCCTTATCTCCATGATTAGGGATACTAAGTGTTTGAGAAAGGGGTGTCAAGGGTTCTTGGCGTACGTGTTGGACGCCAAGAAAGAGAAGCGTGGGGTGAGCGATGTGCGTGTGGTAAATGAGTACCCGGAGGTATTTCCGGATGACTTGACAAGTCTACCCCTGGATCGCCAGATCGAGTTCAGAATTGATCTGATGCCGGGATCTGTACCGATTGCCCGAGCACCGTATAGATTGGTGCCGTTCGAAATGAAGGAAATGATGACTCAATTGCAGGAGTTATTAGACAAGGGGTTCGTTAGACCGAGTACATCTCCGTGGGGAGCACCTGTGCTCTTCGTGAAGAAGAAGGATGGTACTATGCGAATGTGCATAGACTACCGGGAACTCAACAAGGTCACGATCAAGAATAAGTATCCGATTCCGAGAATCGACGACCTGTTTGATCAGTTACAAGGAGCCAGTTACTTCTCCAAGATTGATCTGAGGTCAGGATACCATCAACTCAAGGTGAGGGAGGAGGATGTGCCGAAGACTGCGTTTCGGACCAGGTATGGACACTACGAATTCCTGGTGATGCCGTTCGGGCTAACCAACGCCCCGACAGCATTCATGGACTTAATGAATAGGGTATGCCAACCTTATTTGGATCAGTTCGTGATAGTGTTCATATATGACATCCTGATATTTTCAAGATCGGAAGGGGAGCACGAAAGCCACCTTCGTACAATTCTCGAGCTATTGAAGCAAGAGAAGTTGTATGCGAAGTTTTCCAAGTGCGAGTTTTGGCTGAGGGAAGTGCAGTTCCTCGGGCACGTGGTGTCTGAGACGGGAATCATGGTTGATCCGGCTAAGATTGAGGCCATTCGAGACTGGGAGCAACCTAGGAATCCGTCAGAAGTTCAAAGTTTCCTCGGACTGGCGGGGTACTACCGGAAGTTCATCAAGGACTTTTCGCGTATTGCCACTCCCCTGACCTCTTTAACGAAGAAGAATGTCAAGTTCGTCTGGTTAGAGAAACAAGAAGAAGCATTTCAGAAATTGAAGGATATGCTGAGTAGCGCTCCGGTTTTGTCGTTACCGGACGGTTCAGGCGATTTCGTGGTTTTCAGTGACGCATCGAAGCTCGGCTTGGGTTGCGTACTCATGCAACGAGGTAAGGTGATGGCTTATGCCTCCCGGCAGTTAAAGGATCACGAGACTCGTTATCCTACGCATGATTTAGAATTGGCGGCAGTGGTTTTTGCCCTGAAGATTTGGCGACATTACCTGTATGGGACGAAGTGCCAGATCTTCACGGACCACAAGAGTTTATGTCATCTCTTTGATAAAAAAGAGTTGAATATGCGCCAAAGGAGATGGATTGAATTGTTGACCGACTACGACTGTAAGATCGAATACCATCCGGGGAAGGCAAACGTGGTGGCGGACGCTTTGAGCCGTAAGGAACGAGGTGAAACCCCCAAGATTGTGGCCTTGAGGGCCGAGGTCACATTCAATCTGTTAGCTGAAATAAAGAAATGTCAGGTTGAAGCGCTCGAACCCGAAAATCTTAAGAAGGAGAGAATGGTAGGGCAAGCGTCCATGTTAGTGGAAGATAGTCGAGGGGTGAAATGTCTGAATGGGAGAATCTGGGTTCCGAAACTCGGAGAGCTCCGAAAGCTGATTCTTGTAGAAGCTCACAAATCGAAGTACACGATTCACCCCGGGACTAACAAGATGTATGGAGACCTACGACGAGACTACTGGTGGCCCGGATTGAAGAAAGACGTGGCCCATATTGTAGAGACCTGTATGACGTGTTCGTGTGTAAAGATCGAACATCAAAGACCATACGGGAAGCTCCAGTCGTTAGAGATACCGATGTGGAAGTGGGACCAGATCATGATGGACTTCGTGACCCATTTGCCTAGAACTCCAAAGGGTTATGACGCCATTTGGGTGATCGTAGATTGACTAACGAAGTCGACACACTTTTTACCTATACGAGAGTCTTACACTTTGGAGCAATTAGCAAAGTTGTACATCGACGAGATCGTAACACGCCACGGGGTACCCTCGTCAATTGTATCAGACCGCGATAGCAGATTTACCTCTACGTTTTGGAGGAGCTTTCAAAGAGAAATGGGTTCGCAGATCAAGATGAGTACCGCTTATCATCCTCAGACCGACGGTCAGAGCGAGTGAACGATCCAAACGTTAGAAGACATGCTAAGAGCGTGTGCTTTGGATTTCCAAGGCTCATGGGAAAAGCACCTACCGCTAATCGAGTTTGCTTATAATAATAGCTATCACTCGAGCATCAAGGCATCGCCGTTTGAGGCACTTTACGGTAGAAAGTGTCGGACACCGTTGTGTTGGAACGAAGTCGGAGAGAGACAGTTAGCAGGGCCAGAAATTGTACAACTGACTTCGGACAAGATAGTCCAAGGGCGTGAAAGACTGAAGGTCGCCCGCGACCGACAGAAAAGCTATGCAGATAAGAGGCGGAAAGATATTGAATTCCAAGTCGGGGATCATGTTCTGCTAAAGGTGTCTCCGTGGAAGGGTGTGGTATGATTTGGAAAGCGTGGGAAGTTAAGCCCACGTTACATCGGACCGTTTGAGATTACTGAACGAATTGGAGAAGTGGCGTATAGGTTGGACCTACCAGAGGAATTGGGCAGTATTCATAATGCGTTTCACGTGTCTAATCTAAGGAAATGTCTAGCCGACGCGACTAAAGCGGCGCCGTTGAATGACATTAAAGTGGACGAGAAATTGAACTTTGTAGAGGAACCTGAAGCAATCACGGATGTTAAGGTAAGGAAGTCGCGAAGCAAGGAGACTAAGCTAGTCAAGGTGCAATGGCGGCACCACAAGGGTCCGGAGGCGACCTGGGAGTTGGAGTCAGAGATGAAAGCTAGATACCCGCATCTTTTCCAATGAGGAATTTCGGGGACAGAATTCTTTTAAGGGGGGAGTGTTGTAACAACCCAAATTCTAGTGAGTTTTAGAGTTAGTGGTCAAAGTGAAATAAATGAAGGTTAACTTGAGGGACTAGATTGTCATTTGGTGAGAGTGGTGTAGGGCACAAATCCCTAGGGAAGCTTTCACTTCACAAATCAGTAAATTGGGTGTTGGTGTTGGCGGCTAAGAGAGAGCAAGAGAAAGGAAGAAAAGTTTGAGAAGGAATCAAGAGAAAAAGGAAGGATCAAGCTAGAATCTGCAAGGTAATGCATCCTAATTCGTTCTTCTGATTAGGATAGTGCTTCTCCTTCTCTTTGTTATGAATCCTTAGGACTGATGTTGATGATTACTTGAGTTTTCACCATTTTTCCTTGAAAATAAGTTTTATGGGTTATGTCTTAATGAATCGATTTTAAGAGATTAAAGTGGGATTAATTGGGTATTTGAGCTTGGTAGATAAACCCTTGAGGTTATCTAATCAAGCTAATGGCTAAAATCAGGTTAGAAATCACTTTTAAGGAATTATTTTCGAACAGCAGTCGTATCCGGACACCTTCAGTTCCTGATGATATGGTGGTTTCCGGATACGGATGCTAGTTTCTGGGTGAAGCTTTATGGTAGTTTCCGGGTGGGTGTTTTCTGGGTGGGTGTTTTCCGGGTAGATTGAGTTAACAAGTAGATATCCGGACAAGTTGGTATCCGGACAAGTAGATATCCGGACAAGTAGATATCCAGACAAGTAGATATCCGGACAAGTAGATATCCGGACAAGTTGGTATCCGGACATTGTATGCTGGACAGTAGGTTGAGCCGTTTAATCTGATCCGAATCTAATGCCCTTAGGTGTTCGATTG
This sequence comes from Saussurea involucrata, assembly GCA_033807775.1. Taxonomy (NCBI): domain Eukaryota; kingdom Viridiplantae; phylum Streptophyta; class Magnoliopsida; order Asterales; family Asteraceae; genus Saussurea; species Saussurea involucrata. The sequence goes on from CM066315.1 coordinate 104,527,642, forward strand.
GTTTAGCTGGGAATAGTTTAAGAAGTGCATTCTACGATAAGCAAAGGTGAGTTCTCTCACTTCTATTTATGACGTACCATTTTTACTGAATATGGTTCCTTTATCGAGCATGAATTGATTTATGAAAATTATGCATGCTTCCATGATTTACATGTTTACCCACAAACGAAAGATGTTTTATGTTTTCATGCATATGGTTTCAATGTATGTGTATGCTATGTGGAGTCGGTTGCACGGTGGGGACGGGGTACCTTGGGATCTCTGATCCCTTGGGCATATGGAGGTTAGCTTGTAGGTTGGAATTCGTTTTCTCCTACATGAAGGAACGAGGAGTCCATTTGGATTCCGGCGTAGACGAGAGGGTGTCTGTTAGGCCCCGATCGGAGTAGCTTATGCAATTCCCTGAACCCCGTGTTTAACCTTGAATGATGTTATGAGAAAGATGTGAAAGTATTTTCTTTACGAAATGATCTTTATACTGTGATAAATGTTATGGAGGGAATTCACTAGACCTTTTGGTCTAACCCTCGCTTTTCAAAAACTAAACCATTTTCAGGTAAGCGCGCTATGGGTTCTTCTAGTAAGAACTAGGAGTGACTCAAGGAGGATTTGGAGACTAGAGCGACTCCAGAGTTTTGGATTCTAATGACTATAGATGTAGTTCTCGGCTGTGGATTTTAGACTTCCGCTGTCAAATTTTGTTTAGTATAGAAGAATTGATGTCTATGGACAAGTTTAATTATGTAATCTGAATGCTTATTTCTGGTTGAATGCATGTTATGTTTTGGGACGTTACATTTAATGTGTTGAAATCAATTAAAAGTAAATTAAAATTATAACAAAAAAGATAAAGGGTCATGGAGGCCTCTTCTTAATCCTCTCTCCCTACATTCTCCTTTATATATATATATATTGATAAAAATGAAAGGTAAATAATATTTTATATGATAATAAATATATATTGGTTAATGGTTTTTAATTTAAATTAAAAAAGAAAATGAAAAGTTTAAGCATTTAATGTGTTGAAATCAATTAAAAGTAAATTAAAATTATAACAAAAAAGATAAAGGGCCATGGAGGCCTCTCCTTAATCCTCCCTCCCTACATTTTCCTTTATATATATATTGATGCTAACTTACAAAGAAATATAAAAAGTTAAATAAAAATAAATTCATTTAATAAAAGTATATATACCTTATTGATTAAATAAAAATAATAATAAGTTTATAAATTTAAATAAAAAATGTTCGCTTCATTGTATAATTAAAAATGAAATGTAAATAATATTTTATATGATAATAAATATATATAAAAAATGTTGGCTTCATTGTATAATTAAAAATGAAAGGTAAATAATATTTTATATGATAATAAATATATATTGGTTAATGGTTTTTAATTTAAATTAAAAAAGAAAATGACTTGGAATTCAATAGGCTTCCTTCTTCTATTCGCATACTTCTTCTGACGATCTTGCGCGATCCTCACCCTTTCACGGATTAACTCAATCTTATCCACCGTTAGCTGTACAATCTCTGGTCCGGCCAACTGCCTTTCTCCTACTTCATTCCAACACAAAGGCGTACGACACTTCCGCCCATACAAGGCTTCAAAGGGTGCCGCTTGGATGCTTGCGTGGTAGCTATTATTGTAGGAGAATTCTATCAAAGGTAAGTGTACCTCCCACGAACCTTTGAAATCAATCACGCATGCCCGAAGCATATCTTCTAATGTCTGAATTGTCCTCTCACTCTGACCATCCGTTTGAGGATGATAAGCCGTGCTTAACTTTAACTGCGACCCCAACTCCCGCTGCAAACTCTTCCAAAATGTTGACGTGAACCGACTATCACGATCAGACACTATGGATCGCGGCACTCCGTGCCTAGACACTATCTCGTTAATGTACAAGCGGGCTAACTTCTCCAAAGAATCTGACTCCTTAAAAGGTAGGAAATGCGCTGACTTGGTGAGTATATCTACGATCACCCAAATTGCATCATTACCCTTCGGAGTTCTCGGTAACTTAGTGATGAAATCCATGGTGATATTATCCCACTTCCATACCGGTATTACTATAGACTGGAGTTCCCCATATGGTCGCTGATGTTCTGCCTTAACCTTCAAACATGTCACACACCGCTCAACAAAATGAGCGATATCCTTCTTCATCCCTGGCCACCAGTTGAACTGTCTCAAATCTCGGTACATCTTATTCGTTCCCGGGTGTATGGAATACCGCGACTTGTGCACTTCTTCTAAAATGCTTACTCATAAGTCGCCCAACTTGGGAACCCACACACGGTCTTTCATACACCTCAGTCCACCATTGTTGACTTCGAACAACGATGCAACTCCGACTACTCTTTCGCTCTTTAAGTTCTCCTCCAACAGTGCTTCTTCTTGAAATTTCTTAACTTCTTCAAGAAGGTTCGAGGTTGCCTCGACTCTGAAAGCTACAACTTTGGTCTGTTCTCCCCGTTCCTTCCGACTCAGCGCGTCGGCCACCACATTAGCTTTACCCGGATGGTAAAGAATCTCGCAATCATAATTGTTCAACAGTTCCATCCATCGCCTCTGCCTCATATTCAGCTCCTTCTGATCAAACAGATGCTTCAGACTCTTGTGGTCGGTGTAAATCTGACACTTTACCCCATATAGATAATGTCGCCAGATTTTCAGCACGAACACCACCGCTGCTAACTCTAAGTCATGAGTGGGGTAGTTCTTTTCATGATCCTTCAACTGTCGAGAAGCGTAGGCAATTACCTTCCCGTTCTGCATCAGTATACACCCCAACCCAAGCATAGAAGCATCACTGTATATCACAAAACCCTCTGTTCCGTCAGGTAACGACAGAATCGGAGCACTGCTTAAACTTTCTTTCAGCTTCCCAAACGCAGATTCTTGCGCTTCAGTCCACACAAATTTGACGTTCTTCCTTGTCAAAGAGGTTAGTGGCGAAGCTATCCGAGAGAAATCTTGGATAAACTTCTGGTAATAACCTGCTAAACCGAGAAAGCTTCTCACCTCCGATGGAGTTCTTGGCGCCTCCCAATCTTTAATGGCTTCAATCTTAGCAGGATCTACCTTGATGCCGTCCGCCGACACCACATGACCCAAAAACTGGACTTCTCTTAACCAAAACTCGCATTTCAAAAACTTCGCATATAACTTCTCGCGCTTAAGCAATTCCAGCGCTGCTCGAAGGTGCCTCTTGTGATCCTCTCGTGTACGAGAATAGATTAAGATATCGTCAATGAAGACGATCACGCAATTATCCAACAGTGAGCTACACACCCGGTTCATCAGATCCATGAACACTGCGGGCGCGTTAGTCAACCCGAAGGGCATGACTAAAAACTCATAGTGTCCATATCTCGTACGGAAAGCCGTCTTCGGCACATCTTCTTCTCTCACCTTCAATTGATGATAACCCGATCTCAAGTCTATCTTTGAGAAATAGCTCGCACCTTGTAGCTGATCGAAGAGGTCATTGATCCTCGGAAGCGGGTACTTGTTCTTCACAGTTACTTTATTGAGCTCACGGTAATCTATGCACATTCGCATAGACCCGTCCTTCTTCTTAACGAAAAGTACCGATGCTCCCCAAGGTGATGAGCTCGGACGAATGAAACCATTGTCGAGCAATTCTTGCAACTGTGTCATCATCTCTTTCATCTCCGCTGGTGCTAACCGATAGGGCGCACGAGCAATCGGTGCCGCCCCAGGTAGCAATTCTATTCTGAACTCCACTTGACGATCTAGAGGCAGACTCGTCAAGTCATCCGGAAACACCTCCGGATACTCACTCACTACTGGCACATCCCCCACACTCTTCTTCTCCTTCTTAGCATCTAACACATAAGATAGATACCCCAGACATCCCTTTCCCAAACACCTCTTAGCTTTCATCATCGAAATCAAACACGACTTCCTATTTCGTTGATCTCCGTAAATTACCACTTCTTTCTTATCAGACAAGGGAATACGAATCAGTTTCTTATTGCAAACTATGTTAGCGTCATTATCCGCCAACCAGTCCATAGGATACAACTATGCTACATCGAACTCCCCCATTCCCATAGGATACAACCTTAATGGAAATAAATGACCATCCACATCTATGCTACAACCCTCATAGACCTCCTTCACACAGACTCGATAATCATCTGCTATCTCTACCTCAAACCCAAAGTTCAGCCTCTTGGGCTTCACTTGCAATTTCTTAACAAAATTGGGCGACACAAACGAACGATTGGCCCCTGAATCAAACAACACTTTAGCAAAAGTCGAGTCTATAGGAAAGGTACCTGTTACCACATCTGGCGTGTTCACCGCCTCTTCAGCAGACATGTGAAATGCCCTCGCCCTTGCGCGGGCCGGCTCCACCTTCCTTTCTCCACCCTTTCCTCTGCTACCACCGCCTTCACCCCCAGTATAACCCTTCTTCAGCTGTGGGCAATCCCACTTGACATGGTCTGGCGATCCACACTGGAAACACGATTTCGAACCGCGGCAATCCCGAGCAATATGCCCTGATTTTCCGCACTTGAAACATCCGTCTTTATCGGCCAGACACTCTCCTTTGTGTATTCGGTTGCACTTATTACAAGGCTTTTTCCCCGATCTAGGCCCCACCCGCAGCTCGGGTCTAGCTGCGTTCGGCCTCTTACTCTCCCGGGTCGGTCCTTCCCACTTTCTTTTGTCTCCGACTCTCTCGGGTAACTGCATGTTCTTATCCTTTTCCGTAAGTTCTGCTGTATCAACTGATGCCTGGAAAGTAACTGGATCTTTCACCTGCACCAACTCCCTTATACTGCTCTTCAGCCCATAAATGTACCTCTCAATCCGCCTTGCTTCAGTAGGTACGTATAGCTCAGCAAACCGGGCTTTCTCGATGAACTTCGACGTGTATTCCTGGACTGACATCGACCCTTGCTCCAATCCCAGAAACTCTTCTTCCAACTTTTTAACTGCCGCCAGAGGGAAAAACTGCGCTCGAAACCTCTTAACAAATAATCCCCACGACATGCTCTTCGCTACTTCTGATCCCCTAACTCCGGTCTCAACATCCCACCAATAGATGGCTTCAGATTTCATCATTGAAGTTGCAAACAGTACCTTATCTTCTTCAGTGCACTTGCTAGTATCGAATGCCAACTCCATTTCACGAACCCATTTCAAAGCTAAAACAGGATTGCGCTCTCCGTTGTACGTTGGAGGTTTGCACGAAGCGAAGGTTTTAAACGAACACCCCTTCACGGTTTTCGGTTCAGAAGTAACAATCGGGGTTGTCACCGAGTTGTTACCTGTTTCAGTTCGCGGTGTACTACCCTCCTCAGTTTTTTCCCCGTACTGCTCTTAGTTCCCCCCTTAGACGTAGTCTTATGCTGGTTGTCTAGCACTGCTTGTAGGGTCTTTTGTAGCTAATCCATTTCTGCTGTGAACTTATCCTCAGTCACGAAAACCGGCGCTGTTTCAGGTTTACGCCCTTTCTTAGCTTTCGCATTCTTTGTTGGCGCCGTACTCTCTTGCTCAGATATCTCTTGCACTTCCGGTCCTCTACGCTCTTAGCCTTTCGCCTAGTCGGCGCCTTCTTTTTCTTACCTTTCCCTTTAGTAGTTGCCGCACCAACCTCAGTAACGGCCTTTCTCGGTCTCCCACGACCTCTACCCCTTCCCCGTGTAGCTGCCGCTCTTAGAGAATTCACTGGTCCATCCTCCGCCAGTTCGTCATCTCGTACCGCCTCCTCATGCGGTGTAGTACTCTTGGTTCGCGCTTCCTCCACGATAGGCATCGACCTACTTCTCAAAACTCTAGCAGACATTCTGGTACACCATAACAACAATGGAAAACTCATTTAATACTAGAGACTCATTTAGTGCTATAGCAACGGAGCAATAAGGCGAATTAAGCACATACATGTACCTGTAAGTTCACAATTACACTGGCCAGGTGTAACTCCAAACTAACCTTACATGACTGTCCTTGGTGCCTTATTAATCCAATTTCTCAGTTGTGATTTCTACTCCCCAAAGTTTAAGTCTAGGCCCATCCGGTCACCTAAATCCCTTAAACTATGGCTCTGATACCAACTATAACAACCCAACTCAAAATAAAGCATGCAATTCATATTAATAAAAACCTCCCAAAAACGGGTCCCCAAATTCCTTACATAGGTCTCAAAATTCAGGTTGGCGGAAGCAACCTATTACACAACTGAGAATAAAATCTATAATCTAGAGTGCTGCATTGCTCTAGTCCTCGTCTGCTCACCTGATCTGCTCTATTCACTTAGTATAGCCTCCTATTGTTTGTTTACCTGAAAATGTTTAGTTTGGCAAAAAGGAGCGAGGGTTAGACCATGAGGTCTAGTGAGTCCCTCCTGACAGTTCTCAAAAATATTTAAAAACGGTTTATACTTTCAAATATAAAACTTTCACATAGCTGAACAATAAAATCTTTCGCGGATAAATCCGCTCCCGTAAATGGCACTCTGAAGCCACCCGAAGGTGTCAACGAGTCAGTATCACGCTGCCTTACTGGGTCTTACTTCCCATGGCATAAACGGAACCTCCCCCCGGCGTGAGTACTGGTAGAACCTCCCCCCGACTTAGCCAATTTACGTCTACACAGTGTATGCATATATCTCATATAAAACTTTAAACATCTTTCATGCAATTAAAAGCATAATAATAATAATAAAACCTGTCATTTCTCATCATGTAATCACTTTAGAAAACACTTTAAAAAGGCACGTATTATAGTTAGAAAACTCACCTGGCTTGCTTGCTTCTAACCGCTCACTTACACCTCCGATTTAAATCAGTGTCTAATGACTTACACTCTAGGCTTTCCCTCAAACCGACCCTACGTATTCAATACAAATATTAACTACGTACAAGGCCCTTAAAATAACTAAGCCCAAAGTAACTCTAAGTCCAAAAGAGAATTAGTAATCTCTGGCCCAACATAACTTTCAGCCCACAACCATTCGGTCCAGGTCTCAAATGATTTTCGCCAAACATGCATTGTGCCAGCAAGCTTTGCGCCAACCAGCTTTGCGCCAAGCAGCTTTGCACCAAACCTGGTTTCTCTGCTCCGCTTGATTTCACGACAAGAATTTTGGATTTCATTCACTTAGCAATTACAAGGGTTCTCACTACAACATAAATCACATTAATCCATTCTTAAGCAACCCCTCTGAAACAAGAATAACAAGAGGTAGAGATTTACTCTATTTCTTAACATACAGACCTCCAAATTTCCTTCCTTTAAACAGAGAACATAAAGTATGGAGAAGATGGTTTAGATTAAGTACCTGGACTTTGATTGCAAGAACTTCTCCTCCCTAACTCCTCAAACCGTATGAAATCGCCAACTCTCTTCTTCTCTGCGTTTTCTCAGCCGCTACACACACCAAAATCAGAAATAGAATGTTTCTCCTAAGGTTTTGTGCCCTTATATACCCTATCCCTTATTTACCAAATGGTCCCTCAAGTTCCATTATTTTTAAACTTACTCATAACATGAAACCCCCTATCAGGAAAAGACTCGATTGTTACACTCAAGCCGATAACATTTCATCAAGTACCGTTGTTAACACCAGATCTATTAGGTAAACAAGAAATCTTCCATTGATCTTGAACAATCTAGAGTTTACATAAGAATTACAAGCTTTCTCTCTCTAGAATGCTCTCTAACTTTCTCTCACTTGATATTACAATTAAGATCATTCACTAATGACTTTCTTAACAACTAAGCAAACTAATCCTATTTATACCTCCTAAACATTACAAAGCTTTAAACTAATTACATTGACTTTACATGACTTTGACTTTTACATTTGACTTTAGAAGCTTTGACTAATTACAATACTTTACAATAAATCTTGAATACAATAATGCTCTAACATTCTCCCCCTTTGGATTCAAGATTTAAAAATACGACAGCAGTCTTCAGCATTTGATCTTCAAAACTTTAACTTTGACCGCTTTAAACTTTGAAGCTCAGATAATTTTCAAACAGCTTTATCTTCACTAGTTCACGGCGAACTATATGCTTTGACACTTGTTGGTCCCGAAGGCCTATACAAGTTTGTAGAAGGGGGGGGGGGGGTTGAATACAAACACACAAATTTTACTTTTCTGAATTGTTTATTGATAAATCATTAACAATTTACAGCTTGTTGCGGAAACAAGATTAAGGATAAACCTAAATCTAAACAAGTTGGAACACTAAGGTTTCTTGCACTAAGAGAGATAAGGAAATTACTAATAATAACCTATCTTTAGATAAGAGATTGAACTTGTCCAGAGTTAGCAAGTTACTTCAAAAGAAGTGGGTTCATCTGTTTATATACTGCATGAATTTAATGCAAGTCAGTATACACTTTACACGTGTCATAAGCTGGTTGGTTGCATGTCATTGACCTTGGTTGACAACCTTAGTAGCCGTATGGATGAATAGTGTAGTATTAGAGTGGTTGTACGATTTCAGATATTCGGAGGTTCTTTTCTGACATTTCGTACGGAGTCGTGCAAGGGTGGATAAGACAAAAGTATTTTGTACGGAGGACTTCATGATCAGCTTTCGTTGATTCAGCGATCTATCATTTCATATCAGCAAATCATAGAGTTCAGCGATAGCTGAAGTCTTGTACTTGATACTTCACGTTGAGTGGACAAATCTGAGTCTTCACTGATCCGCATCAGTTCATTAGGAGACTTGTCGCTGGTTCTTGAGCTTGATCTTCGACTTCAGCGTAGAACCTTTGTTGACGTGAAACTTGTCTTCAGGGATCATAAGTAAACAACTAACTTATCAGCGATCATCATAATGACTGAACAGACTCAGCATTTATGGTGAACAGTTTCGCTGAATGTTTAACATAAAAGAGCGAGAGTTCCTATCAGCGGTACTGGAAGATCTTAGTACTTATCAACGATAGTGAAACTCTGATACATATTGTTTACTTACAATTTTCACTAAGTATATAAGAGAGGGTCATTATCAAATCACTGAGGGTTTGGATCAACAATCTCCCCCTATTTGATTATGACATAGCAACAAAGAAAATTGCTATTTAATGAAAACATAAGGATAAAAAGAACTCATAAAATATTTGTCCCTTTTACTGTTTTCTGGGATCTTTTCAGTACCGATGGAGTAAAGTACGTTCGCTGAAATCTTTCTTTAAAATATTGAATCAGGTTACAATGAAGAACAGAAAGATTACAAGTACAAGCGAAATAATTTACAAGTACAGAAGGATAACTGATACAATAGAGAAAAAGGAGATTATATCAGTTTTCAAAGGGTTCTTCCTTAATGAGAAGTTTATCAAGGGTCTTTTTAGTGGGGATCATCCAGTCAGGGACATTTACTCCTTGATTCTTTAACTTCAGAGCAGCTTCAAAAATCAAGGGCTTCAGTTGTCTAGCTTTGATGTTGCGTCTGACTTCACACCAGTGTACGAGATCTCTGAGTTGTTCGATGGGAGCGATGTGGAGCTCAGAGACACGTTGAAAGTGAGGATTTCCATCATAGTCTAAGAAGAATATACCATATGGATCACTTACCACTGTGCCAGGGATGAAGGTTTCTCCAGGTGGTAGGGAGGTGTCAAGCATTGAAAGATCAGCATCAGGGCCAAGAACTTCAGCACGAGAGAAACCAATACCTGTTTCATTTCGAATGATTGGACCTGAATCAGAAACTTTCTTCTTCTTAGCAGAGGCTTTCTTCGGATGAGGAAGAGTAGGAGGAATATCCACAACAGATGAAAGCAAGTCGATCTGTTTGTTTAAGATCATCTCAACACGGCTTTTGAATTTTGAGCGTGATCCCTGAATGGCTAATTTCGTTTCTAACCATTCAGAGAGACCAAACTTTTCTAATGAAGCAGCATAGAAGGTTTGCTTGGTTTTGTCATCTCTGTAGACATCCACTTCAACAACAGGAACATCAGCGTACATTTTTCCTCTGATGTTGGCTTTGATTATTTTGGATGGTCTTGATCGATAGGTCAACATTTGTTTAGCCCATTCCAAATTTGTATCAGAGACCTTTGTCTTTTCTCTAACGATTTCTTGAGCATCATCCCAGAGCTGACGTTGAACATCAATGGGAACTCTTTTCAGCTTGGGGTCTTTGATTGATCGTTGAGTAAGCTTGATGGCGTATTCTTTGTCTTTCTCTTCAGCTTCCTTCCTTTCAGCGATAAGGCGTTCAGCTCTAAGGTGTTCCTGGTATTCAGCTTTGGAGATTTTGAACTTTGGAGGAACAGAAGGAAGTTGATCACGCCTTAGAATGATTCGCTGATCCTCGAATCGCTTTATTATTTCCTCTCTTCTCTTTTGATCCTCTTCACTCAGCTTTTGAGGAGCTGAGGAAGGTCTGTTTCTGTGCGAGAGAGGTTGTTCTTCTGGTTCATCAGTCTCAGAGATCAAATCTAAGACTGGGATTATTTCATCAGCAGCAGCTGGCTTTATTTGTGAAGTCGCAGTAGTAGAACCTTCAACGACATCCTCAAACAGGGGAGAGGACTAGCTGAAACACAGCGATCTTACAAATAAGAAAATGGGTAGAAGAACTTGGGTAGAAAGAGAAAGAGAAATATGTTCAGGTGTAGGCTAGGGTAGTAGAACTTATAGAGGAGGGATGGAGTGAGATATGATTAGTGTACCTGACAAACCGGCTTTACAAGCAAGATTGCCAGATTTTCATCTTCAGCGACGCCTTTGCCTTTGCCTTTCTCAGCGCCAGAGGCTGAGGGCTTTGTCTTTGTCCGCTCCCCTGTTGGTTCATTTATTGAAATTCCCTTACGAGCTTTGATCTTTGGGGCAGGTTTGACGACATAGAAGTCATCGTCATCTTCGTCATCATCATTCCTTGGAGAGGAGGATGGTTTATTATCAGGGATGTCGATGTCTTCATCATCTTCTGCTTCGGATTCTTCAGCTTCGTCTTCGAGTTGCTCCCCCTCAGATACATAGGCGAGCTTCTCGGTTCCCTCAGGGTTTTCATCTCCCTGAGGTCCAGCGATAAGATCTTCATTCTTCTCTCCCCTGATAGATTCATCATGGGAAAGGTCTTCAGCGCTCTTTTCAAGATCCTCAGCGCTCTTCTCCTCGGTATGTTCAGCGCTCTTCTCCTCAGGATGTTCAACGCTCTTCTCCCCCTCTTTCTCATGATTGGGGAAGGAATGTGTAGACTCAGCATTTGTATTTTCTCTGTCTTCTTGGCCAGAGATTTTAATACAACTTTCAATCGCTGCTAATCTGTCTTCAAGGCCAGATATAGCAAGAGTGATCTTCTTCAGCTCTTTACGATCCGCCGCTGTGAAAGTTTCCAATACAGGGGCAGGGGCAGGAGCAGGAGTATTTGCCTTGTTGACCAGCGTCTCGATCATCGTCTTCATAGAACCAACGTCGGTTTTTACAGAACCCAAGTCGGTCTTAACAGCTGACATATCCCCCTCGAGATGTTCAACCGATGTTTTCAGCTTTGTAACTTCGCTGGACACGGTCGAAACTGAGTTTTTGAGGCTGGTGTAGTCAGTGTAGATGTCAGAGAGTACTTTGGCAAAATCGCTGAGCGTCTTATCAAGGCCCTTAATGTCATCTGTGGAAGCTTTCTTCTCCACCACCGTAGTTAGCTTTGTCAAATTCTCTCCAGCGTTTGTTACGGCTGTAGAGTTGTTGGAGAGTGTGGTGGTGAGACCGGTCAGCTTTGTTTCCACGGACTTCAGAGACTCGTTGATGTCTCCCAAATTAGGACCTGTAACAGATAAAAACTTGTGAACAGAGGAAAGCTCAGAAGTTTGGGGTTTAGTCACAGTGTATAGGATTTTGTGTGTACCTGCAGGAGGGTTTACGAACTCGTCAAAATTGCGGGTTCCTGAATAATGTTCCATATCTTCCTCAAAAGTACGGTGAGGTATGGTGATCTCTGCAGGTCCTGTCTTCATCATTCGTTGAGAAGCGTCAGCGGTGGCTTCTGGAATGATGGCATCTCCAGTGTTCTTTGGAGGAGTGTCCAAGTGAGTGGAGGGAGAAGCGAACGATAAGAATGGGGTTCAGGTACTGATTTCAACGTTGGATTCGCTGAGAATCACTTCATCAGTCTTTTGAGAGACTGAGGGAGGTTGGGTAGGTTCCAAGTTTCTAACCTCAGCGTTTGGAGACGCCGAAGTCTGGATTGGAGGGATGGCTTGAATGGGTGTGGCAGAGCGTACCACGGAACTTTCCTTCAGCTCTTCAGAATGAGCTGAGGAGTCTTCAGCATGGGATTGCTGGGGTTGCTCCTTGGTTTTCTTGATCCTTTTGGAACCAAGTTAGGTTGAAGAGTGTTTCCTTTTCTTAGAAGGAGAGGATTGTGTGGCCGGGGCATCAGCGATGGGTATTGTCGCTGAAGGAGCCACAGAAGTCGAAGAATTAGGGTTAAGAAGAGAGAGAAGGGTAGAGAGACGTACCTCATTGTCGACAGGTTTGAAATCGAGCACCTTAGGGCCAACCTGAGAAAGTTTCAGGTCACCCTCTTGAGGATAGCTGTCCTTCAGGCCATATTGGAAGATGGCGCTGATGAAACGGGGGTAGGGAACCCATACAGGTCTGTCAGCAGCAGAATCTACTCTTTGTACTAGGTCATCATAAATGATAGATGCCCAGTCAATATGTAGACCTTTCAGCAGTGCGTATCCCATAGCCTGCTGAGGTTGAGCGGCTTGATCAGAGGAGCCGGTCTTCGCTGTCATGCAGCTGATCAGGTGTGCGAAGATGAAATTCATCTCGCTGGGCATTTTGGACTTCTTTATCAGCGTCAGCTTCTTCTCGGGCTTCTTGTCCCTTCCAGTTTCCCAGATGTAACCCATTGCGTCGAGGAAAGCAATGATTTCTTCTCTGTCAGCATGCTTCTTATGGTCAGGGAATGGAACAAACGGTTTTTCTTTGGTAGCATTGGGAAAGTTCAGGGCTTTTCGAATGATTGCGGGGGTTATCTTAATTGTGCCATACTCAGTATCGCTGAGTATGCAATCGATGGTTTTGGATGCATCTTTGGCGGAGGGTAGCTGAGTGTGTCTGGCAGAGTACCAGAACTGGGATAGTAGTAGCCGACTTGCAGGAGGTGTGATGGTCAGGGCTGTTGAAATGCAGCAGTTTTTTAGGAAATTCACAGCATCATCCAGATGTGTGACTTGCTTTCGAGGAGGAAACTCGAGAAGCGCAGAGAGGTTGTTCATCTTAGTCCAATCCAGTTTGTCAAGTTCAAACTTGACTTGTGGAGCCTTGAGGATTTCCACTTCCTCAGAGTCAGCGGAGATGTTCTCAGCGGTAGAAGGAATGTCAGACGAGGCCATTTCTCTGTATTTAACAGTTCAACCAAAGATGTTAACAAATAAGAATTGTCTTGATATGTAAAGAATTTCCATTAAGATGGTTCGAATTTTGTCCATTTCATTCAGACATAAATGTCTTAATGAAGATTAGGGTTTTTCATGATTTTTGAAACGAAATGTAAAGCCCATAAAGTCTTGTATTCCAGTTTCAAAAAAAAAATCTGGATACGAATGAAGAACAAGTTTAAGATTAAGATTTAAAACTTGAAGAACAACCATGAAATGGTTGTGTTCATAAAACCATGAAAGAAATGATTTTATTTTTAAGAAGTTCTTTTGTTTGATCTTGTTTAAAACAATGATAAGATCAGAAACAAGTTATCTGCATTTGAAAGAAAATATGAACATATTAACCTTGATGTTTTGATGAAGAAGATGATGAACAGTTCTTTGAAGATTTGAGAGCACAAATGCAACAGTAATTCTTTTCTTGCGGAGGAAGATTGATCGCGTAAAAGACAAATATAAACCAAGAGTTTGTTTATATAGGGAGTTTTAGAGAGAGAAAACCTTGAGCGGGAAAAGGTTTTCATCATGACACGGACACGTGTTTGCATTTGATTGGAAGTTTGAACGAAACGTGCAAACGTGTGTCAGAAAGAAATCGTGCCTGGTGTTATCCGTTGCAATGACGTCACAACTGTCCTTTCACATTTTTTTAGGATGTCTCTGAGGTTTTGAAAGCTCAGGGACTCTTTTGAAAAACATGAAGCACTGAATAGAAAATATCAGTGAAGGTTTTAAGAACTTTCAAAATATCGCTGTTAAGGAAGAGATATTCAGCGATGCATTTGTTTTGAAATCTTGCATTTTCATGCGTTTGTCAGAGAGAGAAAACATACCTGGATATCAGTTTAACCAAGTTTATTCAGAGAGAAGATGATTGAATAGGTTATACGAGTTGATTTTATCCTATCGCTGATTAATGTGAACCGCTGAAGATTTTACCCTTCAAAGTTCAGCATTCCAAGCTCGCTGATGAGAAAGTTGAATCTTGTCTCATCAAGAGGTTTGGTAAATAAATCAGCTAACTGATAATCAGTTGGGATAAAATGAAGTTCTATATCACCATTCATCACATGATCTCTGATAAAATGATATCTGATTTCTATGTGTTTTGTCTTTGTGTAGCACTGGATTGTTTGCTATAGCGATGGCACTAGTGCTGTCGCAATAGATTGGAATTTTGGAGAGCTGAAGATCATAGTCTAGTAGCTGATTTCTCATCCACAAGACTTGAGAACAACAGCTTCCAGCGGCTACATATTCAGCTTCAGCTGTGGAAGTGGACACTGAGTTTTCCTTCTTACTTGTCCAACTTACCAGCTTTCCACCCAGGAGCTGACATCCTCCTGTGGTGCTTTTCCTATCCATTTTGCAACCTGCAAAATCACTGTCTAAATAGGCGATTAGATCGAATCCTGAGTCTTTGGGATACCAAAGGCCTAGATTCGCTGTACCCTTAAGATATCGAAATATTCGCTTTACAGCTTTCATATGAGATATCATAGGTTCAGCTTGATATCGTGCACACAGACATGTTGCAAACATAATATCGGGTCGGCTAGCTGTAAGATACAATAGTGAGCCGATCATCCCACGGTACAGCGTGACATTGACAGGAACACCCTTTGTGTCCTTATCAAGTGTCAACGGTGGTGCCATAGGGGTTTTCATAGCTGAACTTTAAGTTAAGTCGAATTTCTTCAGCATATCTTTAACATATTTTCCCTGATTTATAAAAGTTCCTTTTTCAGTTTGCTTAATCTGAAGACCAAGGAAATATGTTAGTTCACCCATCATGCTCATTTTATACTCATCTTTCATTCTTTCAGCGAAACGAGTACAAAGCTCAGGGTTAGTAGAACCAAATATAATGTCATCAACATATATTTGAACTAAAATGATATGACCTTTTACTTTTATAAAAAATAGCGTTTTATCAATCTTACCTCTCTCAAATTGTTCAATATGGAGATAAGTAGAGAGAGTATCATACCATGCACGAGGAGCTTGCTTTAAGCCATAAAGTGCCTTGTCCAGTTTATAAACATAACCTGGACGCTTAGGATCTGAGAATCCTGGAGGTTGTTCCACATAAACTTCTTCATTCAGCTTTCCATTCAGAAACGCTGACTTAACATCCATCTGATGTACAGTGAAGTTTTTGTGTACAGCATATGCTAAGAAAAGACGAATAGATTCAAGTCTTGCTACTGGAGCAAATGTTTCGTCATAATCTATGCCTTCCTCTTGTCTGTATCCCTGAGCAACAAGACGAGCTTTGTTGCGAGTTACAGTTCCATGTTCGTCCAACTTGTTTCGATAGACCCATTTAGTGCCTATCACCGTTTTGTCAGTTGGTCTACGAACGAGTTTCCAAACTTTGTTTCTTTCGAATTCAGTCAGCTCTTCTTGCATAGCGCTGACCCAGTTTGGATCTCTGAGGGCATCATCTATTTTCTTTGGTTCAGTTAGAGAAATAAAGTTAACAAATACACAAATATTACCTGCACTTCTACGAGTCTGAATACCAGCGTTTGGATCACCAAGAATTTGATCGATTGGGTGATTTACAGTCCATCGCTGAGCCGGAGCATACGTCGCTGACTCAGTCTGAACTGGAGAAACTGAAGATGAGGCTTCAGCTACTTCTGGATTATCAGCTAAGAGAGGAATGTTTGCATTTGTCACTTCATTCACTGATTGCTGAGAAATAGATGGAATTTCTGAGACATTTGGATCAACTGCAGGTATAGTGTTTATAGGAACAGCTGAGACCCAAGATGTTTCAGCTTCACTATTCTGCATATCTGGAATGATAGTAGGACCATCATTTTCTACAGTGTGAGCATGAGGAGTGGGAACTTCTTCTGAATCACCAAGATGAGAAAACATCCATTGATTCAGTTCTTCAGTATCAGCGGACGGTTTAGAGTTCGCTGAACGGGATTCGTCAAACGTGACGTGAATAGTTTCTTCTACAGTTTGTCTTCTACGGTTGAAGACTCTGAAGGCTTTGGAGATTGAGGAGTATCCAAGAAAGATTCCATCATCAGCCTTAGGATCAAACTTTCCAAGGGCATCTCTGTTGTTCAGTATGAAACACTGACATCCAAAGATGTGAAGAAAGCTGATTGAAGGCTTTCTCCCATGAAAGAGTTCATAGGCTGTCTTTTTGAATCTTTTAACTATCAGCGACCTGTTTTGCGTACAACGAGCAGTGTTGACAGCTTCTGCCCAAAACTGAGTAGGCAGGTGAGAATCGCTGAGCATTGAACGTGCAGCTTCAATAATTGTTCTATTTCTTCTTTCAGCGACTCCATTTTGTTGCGGTGTTCTCACTGACGAAAAGTTGTGAGAAATACCCTTACTCTCAAGGAAGGAATCAAGAGAACTGTTTTTGAATTCAGTTCCATGATCACTCCTTATTGAGCGAACAGTCATATTGTTCAGAGTTTCCATCTTCCGAACAAAGGTGATGAGTTCTTCAGGGGTGTCACTCTTAGAACGGAGAAACATTACCTAAGTGAAGCGAGAGAATTCATCAACTATGACCAGCGTATATTTCTTTCCAGCGATGGATTGTTTGTTAACAGGGCCAAACAAATCCATATGGAGTAGTTGTAGAGGAGATGACACTGAGGAGACTTGCTTTGACTTGAAGCTTGCCTTGGTCTGCTTCCCTTTTTCACACGCTGAACATAAAGACTCTTTGGCGTATGAATGCTGAGGTAGACCAGTGACTAACTCTTTGGAGGAAAGAGTATTCAGTGTCTTGAAATTTAGATGCGAGAGCCTCTTGTGCCATAGCCAGTTAACATCAGAAGATGCCTTTGAGAAGAAACAGGAGTTCTTAGTGGTTGTTGAGTCCATGTTTATTACATAAAAATTTTCCAAACGATAACCGCTGAGAGCTATCTTCTCCTTTTTGTCAGTGACAAAGCAGGATTCCTTAGTGAAAATCACTTTGTTATCCATGTCGCAGAGCTGACTGATGCTTAGAAGATTATGTTTCAGTCCTTCAACATATGCGACTTTTCTGAAGGAGGTTGTACCATTTGAAAGTACACCATACCCTCGGGTGTGTCCTTTTCCATTTCCACCGAAAGTCACAGAGGGACCCTTCTCTTCCTTGTATTCAGCGAGCAGGTTTTTCTTTCCAGTCATGTGTCTAGAGCATCCGCTATCGAGATACCAGATACCCTTCTTAACCTGCATTTACAAAGGAAGATTAGTTTTGCTTGGGTACCCACTTAACCATGTATACACATTTGTCAGTGGAGCTAGTTGGACTAGAAGGTTCAGCGGTCTTCGCAGCATTTGAAGATTCAGCTTTGTCTTTCTTCACTTTGGTTAATTTCTTAACCTCAGTGGTAGGAGTCACCTTGACCTGATTTGCATCGGGGTTGGTCTTCTTTGCCTTGGGGGCAATCTTCACCTTAGCTATCTTTTCAGCTTTGGTGGCTGTGGGGCACTTACTAGCAATATGATCGGTAAGTCCACAGTGATAACATTTCCTATAACTAAAAGTAGTTCTAGGACCACTTGTATGCTGAGCTTTTAATTTCGAATTAGAAGTGCCAGCACCAAGTAAACTATTGGCTTTAGAAATGGGACGAACATTCAGTTCTTCAGATTTCTTACCAAGGACATCCACTCTGAGTCTAGGAGTAGATCGCTGAATAGATCCAGAGATCAGCTTTCTAGATCCAGAGGGGTAGGTCACTGAGGCTTTAGAAGCATTCAGCTTTGGTACTAAGGTACCCTTCTAAGGATTTTGATAAATAACAATTCCTTTACCTTTGTCTTTAGAGACAGAGGTAGGTTTTGAATAAACCATTTTCTCCTTACCTTTTGAGGAGGTAGGAGTTTCCTCAGGGATTGGTGTAAAGGACGAGGAGCACTGAGATGATGAAGTGTCAGCGACTGAGGATACGAACGTTCCAAATTTAAGCATTGAACGTTTAGTGGTTGGTTTTGGAGTATCATATTTATAACCCAGACCACGTTTATTACTCAGAGGAATATGAGCCTTAATTATCTCAGTGATCTTTGTTGAAGAATTACACCATCCTTCAACAGTAGCTTTTTCAGCCTCTAATGCAGCGATAGCTTCTGCTCGTTCGATTTTGACTAGCTGATTTAAATATACTTGATCTTTAAAATCTTCTTCAATTTTAGAAAGCTTTTCTATTTGAAGGTGGCAGTTTTTAAGCTTTTCAGCGAGATCAAGATTTTGGTTTTCAACCATAGTTTTGCCGTTCATGGCTTCGTATAAACTTATAGTCAAGAGATCGATCTTACGGAGACTATCAGCTTCATCAATCTTTGCAATATTGGTAAAGAAAGAAGGTGATACCTGAATGGCAGATGTTGAAGTGGAGGGAATGTCTGAGCTTTCTTCCTCTTCTTCAATCTTGGCCATGAGACATTGATTTGCTTCATCATCTTCAGAGTCAGATGATGATGCTTCTTCATCAGAAGCAGCCCAATCATAGTCAGCCATCAGGCCTTTGCCTTTCTTCTTAAAGCTTTTCAGCTTCGCATATTTTTCTTTCAGCTTTGAGTATTTGTCATCTTTATTCCTTGGAACAAAGGATTTCTTTGTAAAAGCTGAGGGTCTAGAAACTTTCTTAGACGTGCACTCGTTAGCAAAATGTCCTATTTTTTTTCGCAGTTAAAACAAGTAGCAATAGCCTTATCAACAAAAACTGATGATTTAGGCTTGTCAGTTATGGAAAAAGGTTTGTTCTTTCTAAACATTTTCTTTTTGGCAAATCTCCTGAACTTCTTAGTTAGGAGAGCCAAAGATTCATCATCTGAAAAATCAGAATCTGATGACCTTTCAGAGTTACTCTCTAACTCAGTGATAGTGACCGAGGGTCGCTGAGTAGAAGGTTCCTCTGATATTAAAGCAACAGGGGTGCTTTTGGAATCTTTTACAAGATTCTTCTTAAGATGGATTGATTGCTCATGATTCAGCAATGTGCCATATAAGGTAGCAAGGGTCATTGATTTTAGATCATTTGACAGCTTGAGACACATAGAATAATTGTCCCAGCTTTCAGGTAAACATTCTAGAAACTTTGTCAGCACCTCAAAGTTAGAATATTCCTTACCAACAGTTTTCAGATCTATAATTAAACAAATTAAAACGTTGGTGAACTTCAGAGAGAGTTTCATTCTTACCAGAAATGAAGCTTCCGTATTGTCTTACCAGGTTGATCTTTCTTGAGTCCTGGACTTCAGACGTTCCTTCATACTGAACACATACTGTGTCCCACATGGCTTTTGATGATATCAGGTTCATGACGGAATGGTAGACTTCATCAGGAAGGGCCATGGATAGTATGGATCTGGCTTTTGTATCTATAGCCACTTTCTTCTTATCTTCGTCGGTCCACATGTGTATTTCCTTAGGAATCAGCCTTTCTGGAATAGCAGGTCTATTTGCAGTGGCTGGAACTAAAGGATCAATTGTTACAGGGATGTGTGGGCCGTTTTCAAGATAGTAAGTCATAGTGGGGTCTACACCTTCTAAGAAGAGTGTCATCCTATTTTTCCACAAGTTGAAGTTGTCTCTGGAAAATCTAGGGGGTTTTGCAAGAGAACCATTGTCTATATAATGTGTGTTTGTGTTGGTGGCCATTTTCAGATAATAGCAAGGAAGAGAAATATCTTAGATTAGATCTTGTTTATGAGATTAAACAAATCCGCTCTGATACCACTTGTTGGTCCCGAAGGCCTATACAAGTTTGTAGAAGGGGGGGGGGGGGGGGGAGTTGAATACAAACACACAAATTTTACTTTTCTAAATTGTTTATTGATAAATCATTAACAATTTACAGCTTGTTGCGGAGACAAGATTAAGGATAAACCTAAATCTAAACAAGTTGGAACACTAAGGTTTCTTGCACTAAGAGAGATAAGGAAATTACTAATAATAACCTATCTTGAGATAAGAGATTGAACTTGTCCAGAGTTAGCAAGTTACTTCAAATGAAGTGAGTTCATCTCTTTATATATTGCATGCATTTAATGCAATTCAGTATATACTTTACACGTGTCATCAGCTGGTTGGTTGCATGTCATTGACCTTGGTTGACAACCTTAGTAGCCGTATGGATGAATAGTGTAGTATCAGAGTGGTTGTACGATTTCAGATATTCAGAGGTTCTTTTCTGACATTTCGTACGGAGTCGTGCAAGGGTGGATAAGACAAAAGTATTTTGTACGGAGGACTTCATGATCAGCTTTCGTTGATTCAGCGATCTATCATTTCATATCAGCGAATGATAGAGTTCAGCGATAGCTGAAGTCTTGTACTTGATACTTCACGTTGAGTGGACAAATCTGAGTCTTCGCTGATCCGCATCAGTTCATTAGGAGACTTGTCGCTGGTTCTTGAGCTTGATCTTCGACTTCAGCGTAGAACCTTTGTTGACGTGAAACTTGTCTTCAGGGATCATAAGTAAACAACTAACTTATCAGCGATCATCATAATGACTGAACAGACTCAACATTTATGGTGAACAGTTTCGCTGAATGTTTAACTTAAAAGAGCGAGAGTTCCTATCAGCGGTACTGGAAGATCTTAGTACTTATCAGCGATAGTGAAACTCTGATACATATTGTTTACTTACAATTTTCACTAAGTATATAAGAGAGGGTCATTATCAAATCACTGAGGGTTTGGATCAACAACACTCTTTAAAAACTCAGCTTTGAAGAATCTTCAGTCAAACACGAAAAGTCTTCGTCTTCTTTTAGAAAAGTCAATCTTCATGAAATGTAATCTTCAACAAATTGTCTTCAAGTCTTGAACGCGAATTTCAGATCTTTGCAGCTTTGAACTTTGTAGCTTTGAACTTTGAAGCTTTGAAAACTTTGAGGCTTTGAACGTTGAAGCTTTGAAATCTTTGAAGCTTTGCACTCAAACTTTGAATGATTTCTTGAACTTTGTATCTTCATCTCTTTTGACCTTGAAATTTTCTTTGAATAACGAACTTTCTTGAAACATCTCGGAACATCTTGTTGACTTTGATAAATTTCTCCCCCTTAATCTTTCTTTGACAAATCTCTCTTTTCTTCAGGGTATTATTTCTCCCCTTGATCTTCAGTATATTATTTCTCCCCCTTTTTGATGATTGTGAGCATCATGATCATCAAAACCTTCATCAATTTTCAGCATACTTATTTGTTCACCACTAACATTCTCATCCTTTTTTATCTGATAAACCGTCAATTCCGAAAGATATTTATTCGAATCTTTTCAAATTCAGACAAAAGAATGTGGTAACCCTGAAACAACGGATGAATCAGTTAAAATGTCTGTAAGTAGCACGGAGCCAGTTAGTAAAACGAATGTACTTTGTAAAGGAGCTTTTTGATGTTCACTCCCCCAGGACTTCCATTCAATCATCGAAAATCACAAAAGAAATTATATGAACGTTATGACAAGAAAACATATTCCTTGTGTGTACATGCTTGTGTATAAAGAATAAAGCAACATATGCTTGAATAATATAGGCTCAAAGTGTGTAAACTGTTGAGACAACAACAATTTTCCACGGACTCAATGTGCATGAATGAAGAGCGAAGGTGGGGCAAACTTCCTTCTTTTTCAATATCTAGACCTTCTGAGTGAAGATCAGATAGATTATATGCTGCGTCCCCAAGAAAAATGAAACATTCCTTTGTTAAGAAAGAAATGAGTAGCTAGTGGGGTTAAATGCAAGAGTTGGCATGGGCTAACTGCCTGTTTCAATGATGGTCACCAAAGAATGTGAACCAATCAGTAATGTGGCTTCCCGACTCAGAAAATGGATGGTGCAGAGTTCTCTTATTCTTTTAACTATGTTCTCACACCCTCTTTCTGTTTTTAATCAACTCACTTCTACCCAAACTCTCATTTACATTTTACCTCAGCACAATGAGATACTCAACCGGATGAGTAATCTCCCCCACTCTTTGATGTAGACCCCTCACCCCTCAATCACTCAAGGATAACTTCTTGGGTAGGAAACATTGGTTAACATGAATCCATAGAAGTTCTGTATGCTCACACATTGATCCCATGAAATTGTCCTAAAAGGTAAAGTGTTGTTCAACAGTTTAGCTTGAACAAATAAACTCCAGCATTTGAATGACATTGTCATCAGAATGTATGCTCCTCAATAATAATCATTAATATTTGAGCATTTGAACTATGAAGAATTCTCAAAACAAGAATAATGAATGAATGAAATGAATTCGAAGAACTTGTTTGAGAATCTGACAATGTATCAATCAGATCAAATATTATGAATGATGATCATAAAAGGATAGGGTATCAAAGAATTGAAATTTGTTTATATGAACAAATATAAACAATCTTTGAATGAAACGTTTAAGTAAAACGCTGAAAGAATGTATGATGCTCAACAACACTGAAATACAAGCGGGAGTATTACCATCGAAAAATTTGTTTTGTTTGGAGATATGGTAATAACAAATTCAATATGAAGCTGAACCGGTGTATGAATACTTGAAAGTATAGAAAATATAATACACAAGTATTAATCTTTGGAAACACACGGTCAGAAATGATGTCACAATAATCCAAGATTTTCATGAAAAACATTTAAAATCACACTTCTAAAATTATAAAATCTGTTTGAATTAAAGAAGTGGTTTGAACATTTAAGAAAAAATGTTTTTCATGCTTGAAAGTCGTTCTTCTTTCAAACAATCTGAGTTTAAGGTCAGAAGATACGTACAGTCAGAAATATTTGAGCTCCCCCTCAAATCATGATATACTGATTTAAAATCGTATAAGCTCCCCCTTAACATGTGCAAAAGATCTTTATTTTGACAAAATCTGCACAAATAACAAGACTTGGATTAAAATATCCTTAATCATGAAAACGAGTTCTGAATTACCAGGATTGAAGTGAATTCAGAAGTCATAGTCGTTGAAGAACGAGTCCTGATCTGATATGATCAGAAGTCATAATCATTGAAGTACGGGTCCTAAACTGATATGTTTAGAAGCCATTATTTCTTTGAAGAACGGGTCCTAAACTGATGTGTTTAGAAGCCAATATCTCTTTGCTCCCCCTTAATGGTACATATACTCTTCAAAAACTTTCACCGCTTCTCTTCTGTTTCCAGTCATGTGTGTGGTATATATTTCCAAATCAGCACAACACATGAAGAACCTACAAAACAGATTAAGCAGATTTTGGTACCCAATGGTACTTGGGTCCTAGTGTGTTAGGTGTAGATTTCTTAGAAGAAATCCTATAAGTACCGTACCAATAAGAAGTAAAATCTTTATGCACAAAATCATTTGATCCACAGTAAGAACAATAGATTTTCTTATGTGCCAACCTAATCAGATGATTTGCGGAATGAATAGGATTAGGTTTAGCAGAAAATTTACCTTTCGGCAAATTGTTCTTTTTAGCATTTGATGTGGAGGCAAATGATTTTGACACACCGTTCTTTGGAATTGTTGTGCCTTTAACTCTCCATTCCATCTTCACTTTCTTGAAGACTGGAACTTCTTTAGGATTGGAAGTATTAACTTTAGGCACTTTTGGTTTATTATCTGATTTATCAAACAAAGGATTATAGAAGAGATTTGTAGAAGGAATATGATCTTTAAAGAAATCATTTAATCTATTACATTGTTTAGAAGAAATGTTTTTAAAACTCGAACTTGAAGCAGTTTTAAAAGAGCATTCAGAATCATTTGAATCAACAAATGGAGTCTGAAAGATAGTGTCAGGACAGACCTGCTTTGAAACATCAATTTTAAAAATGATGTCTTCAAGTTCTTTAACTTTGTTTATCAAAACATTTTTCTCTTTAAAAATTAGATCAAATTTCTTTTGGAGATTAGATTTGATCAATTGATCCTTCATAATGTCAGCTGATAAACCAGATAATCTTTTGGTAAGATTAAGAATCGCATCTTCAAAATATTTGCGTTCCGATTCAAAATCTTTTTCCAAAAACTTTCTTTTATCAGTTATCTCTTTGAAAGTTTCCATATTTTTCTTTTTAAGGATTATATTTTCTTTTTCAAAGAGATTTTTCTTTTCCGTGAAATCTTTTCTTTCCTTTTCCAAAACATTTTCTAATTCAGAGATTTTCACGGAATGTTCAGAACTTTTAATCTCAAAAGATTTTCGTTCAGTTTCAAATTCAGTTCTTTCTTTTTCTTGCTTCTCTTTTTCAAGATATAAAACTTTTTCAAAGTCGGAGACTTGCTTCAAAAGTTATACATATTTATGCTCAATTTCTTTCTTTTCTTCAAGAGAAAAAATAGACAGCTTTCTCTTTAGCTCAGCGTTTTCACTGTCCAAACTTTTTTCTTTATCTTGAACTCCTTTTAATTATATTCGTAAATGTAGGATCCACTTCTCTCTCTTGTCTTCCTTACTCTTCGTATCAGTGTTTTCTCTTTGAAGAGTTGTTACTTTCTCTTGAAGTTTCCCGATTTGATCGTGCAGACTTGAGTTGTCTTTCTTTGTTTCACGACCTGCAATATAAACTTCAAGATCAGTAATTCTTTTAGAAAGTTCAGCATTTTGTTCTTTTAAAATAGATTTTTCATTTGAAGAAGAAATGTCAGAACTTTGTCTCTTTAGAACAACATTTTCTTCTTCCAATGCCTTTATACTCCCTTGAAGCTTTTTCATGTTTTCTTGATGAGTTGAGATCTCAAGTGTCTTAATTTTTTCAAGAGATGAAATTTTTTCTTCCAATTTAGCGTTCTCAGACTTAAGCTTTGTGTTATCTCTTGCATCCTCATCAGAAAATCTCATGTATTTAGAAACCAAACGATCAAGACGCTTGATCTCATCTTTAGCTCCAGAAAGAGTCCATTTTTTCTCTATCTCATCTAGATGATACATCTTGATAAGAATTCTGAAAAGAAACACAAAAAAAAATAGATGAAAAATACCAAAAATAATACTACCTAATAGAGTGATCATCAAAAGAAATTTCGCTTAGAAGTTAGAATTATGTGCACACTCGTAAAAGTTAGAAAAAAATTATGACTAAAAAGACACAAAAATGACTAAAAATGTCAAAAATACAAAATATAGGGACTAAAAGTGAAAAATACTAAGCTCCAACAAAAAACAAAGACTAAAAATGATAAAAACTGAAAAATAATACTCAAGGGACTAAAAATGTAAAATTCTAAAATTAACAAGTCTAGGGACTGAAAATGTAAAAACCTAAAACTTAACTACAAGGACCAAACTTCACAGATTCTGAGCCTACTTACTACAGGGACCAAATCTGCCAAAACCTGAAACTACAACTACTGTTCATCATCTTCCTAAAACAAAACGACGATCTGCACTTTTCTTCTTCGTTTTTCTTCCTTAATTCTCGACCAAATTTCACGATTTTTGTTTCTAATTGATCCTTAAACAAAGACAAATTGAATACAACCAACGAAAGTCGATCATGCAACAAAGTACGATGACCCACGAATTCCGGTCAAAAAACGTTTTTCCAGCGAGGTGA
Source organism: Saussurea involucrata (assembly GCA_033807775.1). NCBI lineage: Eukaryota > Viridiplantae > Streptophyta > Magnoliopsida > Asterales > Asteraceae > Saussurea > Saussurea involucrata. The sequence goes on from CM066315.1 coordinate 104,553,575, forward strand.
TAAATCTCACTTCTCGTATCACGTTGGATGCGAGAACTTTCACTTTTCGTATCACGTTGGATGCGAGAAGTATCATTTCTCGTATCACGTTGGATGCGAAAAGTTCTCCGGCGATCCTGTTTTTTCGGTGAAACTCCGGCGACAACTTTCAACTATCAAAACTTGCTCGTTTTTTGACCAAAATCAATGAAACTTGTTTCTTTGCGATCCTTGAACGAATACCATTCAGATGTAATCAAACAACATCGATCATGCTACCATTTTCGGCAGACCCACTTTTTCTGGCGACGTTCGTTTTTTTTTCGGCGAATGCGAGTTTGGAGGAATTCGCAACAGGAAGGATGCGAGTTTTGAGGAATTCGCAACAGGAAGGATGCGAATTCTTGAGGAATTCGCAATAGGAAGGATGCGAATTCTTGGAATCTGGTTGCGAGTTCTTGAAACTGCTTGCGAGTTCTTTGTTTACCTGATACGAGAAGTTCTTTGGAGTTGTTTACTTTTCTGCAAAACACACACCACACACACACAAAGTACACACACAAACAGTAACACACACACACACACACACACTCCTCACACACTCTAACACACGCCTAACACAAGCCTCACACACTCTCACTCACCACGTCAGCATACACACACCTCATGCACAACACACTATGTTAGGCGCAATTATTTTGGATCAAAAACATGAAGAACACCTGGACCGATCAAGAAATTTGTGTGTTGTGGCTTGATTTCACAACACATTTTTAAAACATCTCAACAATTATTTTGGATCAAAAACTCAGATTGAAACACTTTTGCTCAAGAACATGAAGAACACCTCAAGAACATCATCAACCCAAAAATTTCAAAAAATGATTTTTATGAATTAAAACTTGAAATTTATGATTGAAACAAGTCTAGAAACACTTTTTGGAAACGATTTTGTACAAAAATAGATCAAAACATCACCAAATTGCAAAATCAAATCTCCAAAAATTTCACAGACAACTTTTTTCAAGAACACAAAATTTTCAAAAAATCTTCAAATTGATCAATTCTTGATACGCTTTTGTAAATCTTTTGATGCAAAACTGATTTATATCAATGAAGAAACACTTTGCAATCAAAATCAAAACAAAAAACAAACAAGAAATGTATAACCCATTTGTGTTCTTGAAATCCTCAAAAATGGAGATTTTCTTAAAAAATTCTTCAAAATTCTTCAAATCTTCATGAATTTGGACGAATTTGTGCACACAATTTGATCTCCCAAAGCTCTGATACCAATTGTTAACACCAGATCTATTAGGTAAACAAGAAATCTTCCATTGATCTTGAACAATCTAGAGTTTACATAAGAATTACAAGCTTTCTCTCTCTAGAATGCTCTCTAACTTTCTCTCACTTGATATTACAATTAAGATCATTCACTAATGACTTGCTTAACAACTAAGCAAACTAACCCTATTTATACTTCCTAAACATTACAAAGCTTTAAACTAATTACATTGACTTTACATGACTTTTACATTTGACTTTAGAAGCTTTGACTAATTACAAGACTTTACAATAAATCTTGAATACAATAATGCTCTAACAACCGTAACACCACTTATTAAAATGCTCCAACAGAAGCACTTTGACCACTTCGAATTTCACCCCGAACATAACCATTCTCAAATAACCAAGCCAGAGTCTAAACTTCAATCATACTAACATTTCCGAATTCATTGCATGAGACTCTCGCTATTCACCGCCCTCTTCTAACGAAAACACAAAGGTCATAACTCGACCATATTCTACTCAACCGACAATTTGAACTCCCCGAGCCTTTCCATAACCTCAATTTCAATATCCTCCCCGACCTAGTGAGTTCATAGCCTTCATGCATGATGACACAACGGTTGAAATCATTTTGCACATTAGAAAATTCAATATATACAACATCATAAAACAAGCTTGAGTATGCATGACACACCGCCACTCAAGTTGAAAATAAAACACAGCGACCTCAAAGATCGTTCACATGCAACCCCACGATGATTCAGAACATGGTTCAACCAAATCGAGGTCGACACAACAAAATACGACCAATGAAACCATCCAAAAGGCATATGACTCGGTGGATTGGAGATTTCTCTCCTCGGTGTTACCAGGGATGGGCTTTCATCCAATTATAAATCATTGGATCATGGAGGTTGTTTCAACTACCTTCTATTCGGTTATGGGGAACGGTCAATCGTATGGTTTCTTTAAGGGTAAGAGGGGTATTCGGCAAGGTTGCCCGTTGTCACCTTATCTGTTTACCCTTGTTGTGGAGGCTTTTACGTGTTTTCTTCACCGGAGAATTATTGATGCATCAGATTTTCAGTACCATAAAGGTTGTTCTCGGTTATCCCTTATGCATATGTGTTTCACAGATGACCTTATGGTCTTTACGAGGGGTGATGTCTCGTCTGTACGGGTTCTAAAGCTTGCTTTAGATGATTTTGCGAAGACCTCGGGTTTGAAACTGAGTATGGCTAAGAGCTCGGTGTATTTGTCTAACGTGGACGTGGCAGTCATGGATGAAATTATGCACATTTTGCCTTTTCAGCGAGGTGCGCTTCCTTTTCGTTACCTAGGAGTTCCTCTCTCCTCGAAACGACTTTGTGTAACAGATTTTAATCCTCTCGTTTTGAAGGTTCGTGCTAGAATCTTGAATTGGAAATCGGAGTTCCTTTTCTTTAGTGGACGCTTACAGCTTTAAAAATCGGTACTTGAATCATTGCAACTCTACTGGATTATGGTTTTCACGATCCCCTCTTCGGTGGTTCATACGTTGGAAAGGTTGTTTCGGGACTTCCTTTGGAACCAGGGTGATCCATCGAAAGGAAGGGCAAGGGTAGCATGGGATGAAGTGTGCAAACCGAAGAAGATGGGCGGATTGGGACTTAAAAGATTGACTACATGGAATCGGGCATTACTTACTGCACATGTATGGGATATTTTGAGGAAAAGAAATTCAGTCTCGGTTTCTTGGATATATGCATACCGGTTACGAGGTGCCTCTTTTTGGACCTTATCTACCACTTCGACGTCTACTTGGGTTTGGCGTAGGCTTTTGGCTCTACGTGAGCATGTTCGGCCGTTTTTCATGCATATTATTGGTGACCGTCGCACCACGCATGCATGGGAGGACACGTGGCTAGATGTTGGCCATTTGTCTAAATATCTATCTTATCGTCTTATTCATGATGGCGGATATGAGAAGAATTCCACGGTGGCGGAGGTCATTGACTCCATGCAAAGTTGGCCAACGGTTTGGGTGCAACGGTTTGCTGATTTGGATGCTTTGCCTATCCCATCCATCTCTAATGATGTCCAAGATCAGGTTATGTGGTGTAACAATCATAATCAACCGGTTCGATTTATGGTGTCGGAGGTGTGGAAATCAATTGATGGGCGGCATCATGAAGTTTTTTGGCATAACATGTGTTGGTTCCCAAAGCATATCCCAAAACACTCTTTTTGTTTATGGTTAGCGTTACGTATGATATTACATACGCAAGATCGAATGCAAGTTTAGAGAAGCGACGATATGACTTGTAGTCTATGCCATCACGGTATGGATTCGCATAACCATTTATTTTTTCCTTGCTCTTTTTCAGCTAGTGTATGGATGGCCATCAAAGTGGAAATGCATGCTCCGTTGATTCCAATTACATGGGAGGCGATTCTTGATGACATTCAGCATAGACGATGGCATCCGGGTGAAGCTCATATAAAGCTTCTTGTTGCGGCGACTATTTATGTTATTTGGCAAGAGCGAAATAATTGCCTCTTCTCGGATAAAAGAAGGAATGCCCAGCAGCTGATTACGGAGATTAAAAAGGTGGTAGCCCTTCGAACTTTGGGGTTGGGTGATCGTCGGTTCATGGCTTGGAGAGATGGTGATCGAAGAAGACAGCTTTCACATGGAGTGTCGATTCCTTGATTTTTTGTATTATGTTGCGACCATGCGGGGTGCTTGCGGAGGACCTTGTTTCGTTATGTTTGTGATATTGATTGGTTCTTGTTCTTTATGTTTATTTTGGTTATTAGCACTTTGGTATACCTTGTCTGAGATGTTTGATATTTTAGTTGGGTTCCTTTCCACGTATTGGGCCTGTCCTTTACTGTGTGAGGAATTCCTCTTTGGGAGGGAGTCCCTTGCCGTTTAGATGTATTGTTTTTTCCTTTTTTATCAATATATTGCCAGGAGTGCCGCCTCCTTTAAAAAAAACCCCTTTCAAATACAACTAGAACAGTTCTGAACGAAATCACTTACACCAAGTGGGTCAGTCGGCTCCAACACTCATCATATGATAATAACGTGTCGCTACTCATTTTGGTTATAAAAACTTTGCAATTATACGTTTCCATGATTTTCGCAACAAAATTCTCCCAATGTGGAAAGGCGTGAAATAATTCGCAAACCACTAAGTTCAAAATTTATCTTGCAACGTAAACAAGTTTGTCTCTTTCTTTAAACACACGCTAGCACACATCGACTTATTTCCAAAACAATCAATTCATTATGCACGTACATACTTTTAACATGAAAGAACTCGTGTAACACAGTTAATGACATAATGCATGAAACTCAATATGCAATTGAAGGCTATTCGCTCTAACCAGGTCAACCGTTGAACTCACATTAGCTTATCGTTGACACCCTACTATGACCAACGGTCGCTTTCTCACCCTTGCAGTAACTTGTTGTACAAGTGCTTCACAACCCACCCGATTTCCAAATTAACCAACGAGTAACAAATCATGCGGTTTCAAATCTTTGACTTCTTCAAGTCGATAAATGACCAGTCACATCACTTTCTACTCCCGTGTACTTAAATCAAACACTCATATATTCCATTCATTAACTCGCCACTAAACCGCTTGAGTAAAGAATCAAAGACTCGGTCCCTTCTCTCGATCTTGAATTAAAGCTTTCAAGATTTCAACATGGTTCTCACTTCATATCCCAACTGATAGACACCTCAATTCCAAGAATGGGGACTCACTAGAAACTAGGAGATTTCCCCCAACCAACCATTCATTTTGAATCCCAGAAGTTTTACCTCTAGTCGGCTCATTAATATTCCAAACAACACTTCTTCTAAAAGGTATAAACATCACATCCCAAGTGATCTCCCAAGACACATCACCCTTTGCTATCAATTGCAAGGTTAGAACTCTCTACACATTGTCGCTCCTAACAATCATCCCAACAATAGAGATCGAGTACACCCATGCACCTGTAAATTCAAGATAACACTGGTCAGATGCGATTTTGAATTTACCTTACATGAGGGTCCTCACTACCATTGTTAAGATTCTCTATGATTAAGGTCCTTCCTATTGGCTTCCTATATCTTAGTTGTGTCTCTCTCTACTCCATAGTTTAAGTTTAGGCCCATCCGGTCACCTAAATCCCTTAAACTATGGCTCTGATACCATTTGTAACACCCCAAAATCAATGAAACATTAAATCATAACGATACAACCAAAAACGGTCTCAATTTCTACAAAATACATCGATCTCTACTCTAAGTACGCAGCGGATAAACACCTTCACAACTGAGATGCTACAGGAAGCCCGAAGGTGAACTACAAGCATCCATTAGACTATACCTCTTCTACAGTGTCACCTCTTTCCATCTTCTCTAGACGAAACTCCAAACAAAACTCTAACCTGAAAATGGTTTTAAGTTTTGAAAAATCGAGGGTTAGACCATGAGGTCTAGTGAATTCCCTCTCGAAAACAGTTGCCAAACCATATATATAAATATGCAAACCGCCATAAAGGCCCATCAAAATCATTTCGACCATTCAACATCACACTTGGGTATTTGCACAGTGTTCATAGCCACCCATCACCTCACAGTGATGTCCGCAATCGGGGCCCCCAGTAGATCCCCATGGCCCCCCTGTAGATGCCAGTGTCGTGTGCATGTGAAACGGATTCAAGGCACACACCACAACTAAACTCCAAAGGGATGTAAACGATCCCAAGGTAGACTAATCCCACTAGGCAACCCGACCCCAAATCAATATACCACTTAATAAAGAACATGTAAACAACTTGCATGCATTAATAAACATTTCCACATCATGTAATAATAAAGCTTTTCAAAGTGTTTAATCATGCCATCATGCTCAATATTGTATTCAGTCATAAAAACTTTAACAAAACATTTCATATGCAATAGCGTGTTCAATCATTCATGGGTGATAACCATGTCCATATGCTTTACCATAATCATTGTTGAAAAACACATATCAATCTTATCACGAGTAAAAAGGTTTAAGGGAACTCATCTTAGCTTTAGCAAATCGACATACGCTCCGAATCTCACTTTAGTTCAAACCGAACACCTGAATTGGACGTCATAAGAATGGTGTTAAACCATCTAATTATATCCCAAAGCATCCCTACTAAGCCCCTAAGACAATCCCCCACACGATGCCTTGATTCTAGACCCGAAAAACGAAGCAAACCGGAGATGTGCACCAAACAGTGGCTTGCGCCACTTGGCCCGTGGCCTCAGCCCGCAAGCCAGGCCGCGCAACCTCCTGGTCGTGCCTCCCAGGTCTGCACATCAATTTTTAGCTCAAAAATCCATTCCAAAATCCCCTAAAATGCTCCAAATCGGTTGTGAACCCCCAAAATCAATGGTTTTTGATACACTAACCTTTAGGAACCAAAAACAAACATCCAAAATAGATTTACTCCAACAAATAAAATCCATAGACTCATGATTTCAATCCTCCAAAACTCTAAAACCCAACCATTGCCATTAATATAGATTTCCATGAAAAAATGATGAAGTTTCTCAATGGTTTAACCAAAACTCATGAGGAATCAATCCCAAACTCTTATGCCTTCTTTCTTATGGATTAAAACTCAATCATCAACTGGATTATCAAATCCCCAGGCCATAAGCTAGTTTATCCGAACATTGAGAAGAAGAAGATGAAGAAGATATAGATCCCTTGATGCATTTCTTCCACCACACTTCCAATTGGAGTTCTTTACTCCACCCAACTCACTACTCACTAAACTCCAAATGGGTTAGAAATTCCCCATCCAAAACCATAGACTTATTTCCATAAGCACAAGATGAAGGGAAGTAGCTTACCTTGAAGAAGATGAAGTTTATATCCTTGACAACCACCTCTTGCACCAAGATTTCAATGAAAAAGGCAAGACTTCTCTCTAGTCTCTCCATAAATCGTAGCCACCAAGAAAATGAGATGGAGAAGAGGGTTTCCTCCTCTTTTATTTCTCATAATGTGCCTTAAGTCCCTAGAGCTTATAGAATTTGAATTTACACCCCCGCACTTCAAAGTAATTTGGATTTTGAACAAGAGGTTGTTACAAATATTTATACTCACATTAGCTCATAAACTACATCACTTGATTACATAGGTACCTTATAGCAAAAAAAACATTGCATACTTGTTGCATTATTTCTTAAAAGTTATCGTTTGATTACTTCCTAATTTTTATTCTTTATTTTACTTCAGGCTCTACAATTATAAGAGAACTTCATTAAGTTTCTTGCTCGAATTCATAGGCTATGTCTTCAATGGCTTTTTCATACTCAAATTCTTGGATCTCAAGTTATTTCTTTGTCATCTTTCTCTTATATTGCCACTCATTTGTTGTTCAACCCAATGACCCTTATTTTTTTTAGAGGAAAAATCCAGGCAATTTTATAGCAACAATAAAAAGAAACAACAGGCAAACCGCCAACATCCAAGCCAAACGGCAAAACAATACAAGTTGCCAACAAGGCCATACCAAGCAACAATCAACCAAAATAAACACAAACTAACGGAGCTAAACAAGCTAGAAAAGAAAATAACACAGTAAGCACGCCAAATCCACCTCCAACCAAGAACGAAGACACCAACCGGGTAAACAAAGCAATCAGACATCATCAATCAAACGATGATTCTTCCTCCTCATGTTCCACGCCACCTTTAAAGAAACAAAGGCCAAAATCTCCTTCACAATTTGAATCGCCGGACGATAGACTTTTGTAAAAATCCTCCTGTTTCGCTCCTGCCACACAAAATAAACCGTCGCGGAAAGGGCCAACTTGTGGCTATAGGACTTAAGAGTCATGTTCGACAGGGCCGTAACAACATCATCCCATGCACACGGGAACCCGCCCCATGCAACCGCTTGACAGGCATCCATCCAAATCTGCTTAGAGAATACACATTCAAAAAATAGGTGAGAGTGTGAATCCATACACGTCTCACAAAAAGCACATCTCAAGTCTGGCGGGTCAACCTTCCAGGCAACAATTCGATCCTGCGTCGGGTGACGTCGTAAGCATGCAATCCACATGCAAAACTCATGTTTAGGGATATGACCCTTAAACCACACATTCCTGCACCAACGAATAACCGGCCGCACCCCATCCAGCGCACGGTAAGCCTCCCGAACTGAAAAATCCACCAAGTTATTACGAGCATCCACCCAGCGTATCTTATCACAACCATTATTTCCCAAAGGCGGGAGCGGAATATCCGAAAGATCTGGATATCGAGCCACCCATGATTGAGGCCACACACCTTGGATCCCTTCATACAAGTCCCAAACCGTAGATAATGGGGTAAAATTATGAGAGCTGATAAACCGAAATGAGAGAATAAAGGAAAGATGACCACTCCCAATCCACAATTCGTCCCATGCATTTGTGTCGTTCCCATCACCTAATTCCACCCGAAAGAATCTCTCCAAATGAGGCCGAAGATTCATCAACTTAACAAGCACCCAAGACCACGACGAGATCCTTCGAGCCCTCCAAAACGACGTACCCCTTAAGCCATGTATGTACACCCAATTAACCCAAAGCGAATCACGTTTGCGAAGAATGTCCCAAACGTTCTTTGCAAGAAGGGCACGGTTCCAAGTGGACAACCATTTAAGACCAAGACCTCCACACTCTCTAGGTATACAAACATTCTCCCACGCAATCTTGCACTTACCCTTCGACGAATCTCCTTGTGCCCATAAAAAGTCCCAGAACAACACCTCAAGCTCATGAACCACTCCGGAAGGGAGCTCAAAAATAGCCATCCAATAAAGTTGTAAGGATTGGAGAACCGATGCAATGAGTTGTCTCCGTCCTCCAAACGAAAGGAACTTCGCCTTCCAATTGTGGATACGAGCCCTTACCTTATTAACCAATACACCAAAATCCACTGTCTTTAATTTTTTAGGAGACAAAGGCACACCAAAGTAACGATTCGGGAAAGATCCCATTTGGAAAGGTATGCACGTCATAATAGCATTTCTCGTGGATGTGGGAACATTACCAAAGAACACTTCACTTTTTTCTAGACTCGGCGAAAGTCCCGAGCGAAGCTTGAAAAGATGAAGAGCCCGCTTAAGTACCTCCACCGATTCAACATCCCCTCTCGTGAACACAAACAGATCATCCGCAAAACAAAGGTGTGTAATCTCAAGTTCCCCACACCCTTTGTGATAACCAAAATTGGCGGCCTCCGCAATACACCTACGAAACAACATAGAAAAACCCTCCATAACGAGAGTAAAAAGATAGGGAGAAAGGGGATCACCTTGCCTTAAACCTCGAGCTCCACTAAAGAAACCATTAGTATCGCCATTAATTGCAATTGAAAAGGAGGGAGTGGTGATCATTTCCTTGATCCAAATGACCATAACCGGATGAAACCCCATCCCCTCAAGCATGTTTAAGAGATATGTCCAATCGACGGTAACATAAGCCTTTTGAACATCGATTTTAAAAGCACACCGAGGGGGACCAAAATCAATATGATACCCTTTTACAAGATCATGCGCCATCAATATATTATCCGAAATACGTCTCCCCGGAATAAAAGCCGATTGGTCCTCACCCACCAAGGTATTCAAAAATTCCTTCATACGATTTACGATAACTTTGCTAATACACTTATAGATGACCGAACAACAATAGATGGGACGAAAGTCCGATACCTTTGTGGCGTTAGCCTTCTTCGGAATTAATGATAGCAAAGTGTGATTGAGTTCTTTCGCTAAATGCCCTCGGTAGAAGAAATTGTGAATGGCGATGGAGACCTCCGGTCCCACCACTTCCCAAGCCGACTTAAAAAACTTTGCCGAAAACCCATCAGACCCAGGCGCTTTTTCATTCCCGATTTGAAACAAAGCATTCTTGATATCCAAATCAGAGATTGGACGAATCATGTGAAGAGCGTCGGAAAGAGAAAGCTTGCGAGTAAAAAGATCCGCCGGCATGATAGGGTCCACCAAAACATCTCGAGTACCAAGAACCGAGCAAAAATGTTCCACAAAGATCAACGACACATCATCCCCATGCACACAAGTACCCAAAGCATCACATATGGAATGAATATGATGCGAATGCCGTTTTTCCTGAACTACATTGTGGAAGTATCGAGTGTTCACATCGCCTTCCAATAACTAGTGAGCCTTAGCCCGTTGTCTGGCAGCCCTTTCCTCATCATAACTCGCCTGTTGGTAAGCCACCCGAAGATGGGCGAGATCATCTTGTAACTCACGGTTACCCGGATCCAAATCACAAGCAAGTTGGATCGCATCCGGTTCGGATTTAACTGTTTTCACACGCCGAGACAGATTGCCATAGGTGGATCGAAGGCCCCGAAGGCCCCAATGACCCTTATTTTGCTAATCTTTCCAGCACATGGACGATCAATGTAACAACCCGCACCAAACTATCATACCCAAAAGCTATACCTTTAAATTAAAACGCCAAAGATGGCTCAATGTAATACATTAAACAGATTACAAACTGGGTTTGCGGAAATAACCCTAACTACAGCTGAGATCGTAACTACGAGGTAAAAGGAAGGCCCTCTAATACTTCTGTATGCAACCTCCGTCTCACGCCTTGCCAACTTCTAAGCAAGCTTTCGACTACCTGCTTACCTGAAAAGGGGTTTTAGTTTTGAAAAGTGAGGGTTAGACCATGAGGTCTAGTGAGTTCCCTCAAAAGCCACGCCACAATAATATCGTTTATGGAAAACTTTCAGTAAGAAATAATTGTACAAAACTTGATAAAAACACACATAAAGATCAGCACACTAAGACGAGCTAATGGTACACGCTATGGTCACACACACCGTGACAGCGTAAACTGGGGCACACACCGCCCATATATGAAACACATTCATATATCACACTACATGGGACACACCCCCATCTCACACAAATGTCATAACTCGTCCACACGAAGGTAGTTTAGGTCCACCCGATTACATCACACCTTTCATTCATGAGCAAATGATAATATGAACACTTACCATTAATTATGCATAAGGATTCATACATCAAACCATATGGGACAAACCCCCATTTCACACCAAAGCCAGAGCATGGTCACACACATTTAAATCGCACATACTGTCACACACTTACTATTTGCTTTGAAATAAATGCAGTTTGTATCCACACAATTAAATCACACTTTCCATGCAAGGTTAAAAGAATAGTACGAGCATTTACCAATGTAAATATGCATAAAGTTCCACTTTTGAAAATGGTTTTAAGATCAGGAAACTCACCTGTCGTCCCGCTTAATCCTCTCACTATATGAACTCTCCCTTCAACTGCACCTCTAAGGGTACATACCACCACGATAAGCCACTTGATGGAATTACACACACACACAGTTAGCCCCTCGGACTACAGCCTGCCCTACTATGTCACACAACAACTTTCCGGACACTTTATCCGGACAGCCAAAACCATCCGGACAACCAGAGTTATCCGGACGTCCTACCCGGACAACCAAAACTATCCGGACGTTCTACCCGGACAACCAAACTATCTGGATTCACAAAGGTTTCCGGTTAACTATCGGAAACTACTATCAAAATTCTACCCGGACACAACTCTCATCCGGACACCACAAATCGTCCGGACACTACCCTATATTGGAGGTTTCCGGACGCTACGAGAAAACTCAAAAAACGCAGGGAAGGATTATGCCTCTTATCCTAATTCCCTCAATACCTCTAGATTAGCAATATGGGTCGATAAATACACATTCTCCCAAACTACAACACCTCTTAATCAGATTTAATTAGGGACACAATAAACCCACAAAATCCATGTTTCTTTTCCAAATACTCACAAAACACACACACTTGAAGAGGGATAGGATTGGTTTTACCTGGATGATTCTGGAGCCTTTCCCAACACCTAGCTGAAAATCGCCTTCTTCTTCTTCAATTTGTCACAATCCTTTTCTTGCCCTTTCTCTTAGCCACACACACAACACACACTTAGGGTTTCTCTCATCCTTTTATACCTTTACGAAGAGCACCAAACTTTTAAATTTTCACACTTAGACCACACAACTTCTGATTTCCGAAATTCATCCTACATTTCCAAATATCGACCAAAAACAAACCCGGTTATTACAACATCCACCCCTCAAAAGAATTCCGTCCCCGGAATTCCATTTTCGAACAAACGAGGATACCGAACCCTCATGTCCGATTCCAATTCCCAAGTTGCCTCTTGCCCCTTATGGAATCGTCACTGAACTTCCCCTAGAGACACTTCTTTATTCTAAATATTGCACCGACTCCTACATGGAATTCGATAAATCTCCTCCTACTGCTCACATAAACCAGTGGCGGTCTTGAGCCACGCTTAACCTCTTGCGAAAATGTTCGACCTATCGGTGTCAACCGTGTGACCTCCGGTCTCACACAAAATCATTCACACATCTAGACTCACGGTTCAAAAACGAGACAAACTAAGGTTTCACACACAATTTTCACCTTCTTAAAGAACGAATTCTACCGATGTTAACGTCACAACAACATGCAACCCTTATTAAAATAACGACGCTCAATTCGTCAACTGATCACAAAATCAACCTTGAATATCACCTTAAATCGCAGTTAAGATTCTCTTTAACAGATTACACATAATTCTACCATTACTCCCCCAATACAAAATACGCCTAAGGCAGATAACACCTTCTCACATTAATTAAGCTGACCACAATCTATTGATAACAATCAATTCACACGCTTTTACCACAACGTCACTCCTATATTACCACCAAGTCTAATCCAATGGTCCCTCACCCCGAGCACTACATTCGACTACTGTCTTCCACTTACGTCTCAAACATAAGACATGATTTCAAGGAACGACTCACTAGAAGGTGCACGCTCTTGACCAATCACGCAAGCTAGCTCCCTTCAACGCTAAAGCCAATCACACATACACACAAACCCTCTTTCTCATACTCCCACTAGAAGCTCATGCACTCGATTGTGACATTCTGACAACGTTGCTTCCCACGTTCCGTCAACTTGTCACACTTTCTACTTCACGCTTACTCACTTATTCCAATATATCGTCCCAATTACCTTAGGCTAGTATGGAACATTTCTCATCCAACATTGACCACTACATAAACGCAATTTTAACGGTTACTATGCCAAACCAGCAGTTCCACCACCTCTCATACGAGAAATTCAACCAAGTTAATCCGAAATCACACTCAATGCTCGAAGCGACTACACACATCTCGTTTCTCAAACGATACTAATCCACTCCTTTACATTTCCTTAACATACAAGGATTAGCTTACAATCCCAAAGATTTCGTATCTACTACAAAACATCATAACTAACCCGTCCAAGAGCACACAATTTCCTTCTTAGCTAGCCACCAACTGCCACCCCACTCTTTTATTCTCGGGTAACAATACCATATGCCACTTAGACATCCATGCATCACCAAACAAAATTCTGCCACATTTGAACAACTTATAAACAAATCCGAGCAAGGATCTCCACTTACGCTCACCCCATATCAACACTAGTCCATCACTTAACCTCACAGCCAAACATTATCACCATGCCTCCCATGCTTACTAATTATAAGTTGTCGCCATCTTATCCACACAACCCCACACACTAGAGGTTCCATCCCCACGATTATTTGTGCACACACTAGGCCATGCTTTCTCCACACCAAACACTACATAGATTTGAAAGAGTTACGAAAACATTAAGCACTAATTAGTTTTGCAAGTCAACATCTGTAACAACCCGGTTTCCCAAACATACAACAAATAACATATATTGCATAACATCGTTACATTCATAAAAGAAAATTACATAATAATTCACATACGGTCCCATAGTCTCGAAACTACAAAATACATAAAAGCTTCCTAATCAACATCAGTCATCAAAAAGCGTCCTACTCTTTATCCTTTCCTTTGCCGCTATAATTTCCTCGACCTGGAATACATATTTTTGAAAACAAAATGAGGGTTAGACCAAACGGTCTAGTGAGATAATCTCTGTCATTTCAAAATCGTTATAAAACCCATTTATATAAAATCATTTATATAAACACACATATATCACACTTAATTAAATACCAATCAAGACTCGTGCACCGTGTTCAACTCATCCTCTTTCTCATTCTCATTCCCCTGGCCATATCAGTTGGTTGCGAGCCAACAACACCGTTGTACAACAATTACATCACCGCTGTACAACAACTACAGCAAACACCTCCGCCGACTATAGTTTTGGCTAACGTATATTCGTGTAGTGTAATGCACATATAAATACAATATATATATATATATATATATATATATATATATATATATATCAATATATCATATTGTCATTTATAAACCTTTTACCACATTTCAACCACATATATATATATATATCTCTTAATATATACACATAATCACACCATAAATCATTTTCTCAATCCACACATATCCATCTCATATATATATATATATATATATATATATATATATATATATATATATATATATATATATATATATAGGGGGCCATTCATGGAAGAACTGGTTATTTTGTGGTAACTGTAAGAACCAATTTCAGCCACAAATCAATTGATAAATTAGGAAATTAATAATTTTGGTAATTTAATTTAAATTTTCAATTAAAGGGCATTTTGGGTATTTTAAAAAATATCTTCTCTCCTCTCTCCTCTCTCCGATCTCCGATCTCCGACGAAAACCAGTTACACAATAGCCATTGTGATACCCAAAACAAATAAATATCATTGTGATACTCAAAATACAATACCCATTGTGATATCGATTGCAATACCTATTGTGATACCCTCAATAAACATACAAGAACAAATGTGATACCCCCAATAAACATACAAGAACAAATGTGATACCCACTGTGATACCCCAATAAACATACAAGAACAAATGTGATACCCATACAAGAACAAATGTGATACCCACTGTGATACCCCCAATAAACATACAAGAACTAATAAATGTGATACCCCCAATAAATGTGATACCCATTCGTGATACCGTTATGATACCCATTATAATACCACTGTACATTCAAGATCGATTGCTTAATCAGATCCAATAACATTCAATCCACAAACACAAAATCAGATCTGTCGAGAGTGAAGAAATCAGATCTGAAATCGGATCTGTTTGGTGCAGACGAGAGAGAGGGGGGAGGCGATGGTGGTGGTGTCGTCGTTTGATGGTTCTGGTGTAGAGTCGATGGTGGTGGCGGCGTCGTTTGTGGCGATGGTGCAGACGAGAGAGAGGGGGAGGCGATGGTGGTGGTGGAGTCGTTTGATGGTTCTGGTGTAGAGGCGATGGTGGTGGTGGCGTCGTTTGATGGTTCTGGTGTAGAGTCGATGGTGGTGGCGGCGTTTGATGGTGCAGACGAGAGAGAGGGAGGCAGAAGGAGGGGCGGAAGGAGGGAGGTGGACGAGAGAGAGGGAAGAAGACGAGAGGAGTGTGGTCGTCGAAGTGTGGTCGCCGGCGTGCGGTCGCCGGCGTGTGGGGAAGAAGACGAGAGGAAAAGGGTAAGGGTGAAATATAGATGGTGATGGGGGTATAAATGATTCAGTTTAGGTTATATCATATGAGTTGTCAAAATAACAAAATTACAAATTTACCCTTAATTTTATTTTTGGAATTAACACTAATTATTTAAAATGAGTGGCTAATATTGGTTCTTACAGTTACCACAAACTAATTAGTTTTTATTTGATTAAGCCCCTATATATATATATATATATATATATATATATATATATATAGGGAAAGGTTCAATAGAGAAGTGCAAATATTTAGAGAAGTAGAGAAGTAAAAAAACACGGGTCCGTTCATATATGAACGTTCATATATAAACAGTCATATATGAACGTTCATATATAAACAGTCATATATGAACGTTCATATATGAACAGTCATATATGAACGTTCATATAACAGTCATATATGAACATTCATATATGAACGTTCATATATAAACAGTCATATATGAACGTTCATAAATGAACGTTCATATAACAGTCATATCTGAACGTTCATATGAACGTTCATATATGAACGGACCCGTGTTTTTTTACTTCTCTACTTCTCTAAATATTTGCACTTCTCTATTGAACCTAAGGCTATATATATATATATATATATCACATATATATGTATCCTAGTTGAAAACGTTTTAAAAGTAAAACTCACCTTGATCGCTTATCCAGAAACACTTCCAAGCCTTTTCCAAAAGATTCAGTCTTTCACCCAAAATCCACAGAATCTTAAACGAAGTTGGTATGTAAAGCACGATCAAACGAGGTTCACGACGGAGTTGAACGAGCTCGAGCACCTATGTTAAACTATAAATTATTATCACTTGAACAATATAAAACTCACATCATAATCATTCTTAATACTAATTTTTGGCTCTAATGGTATCTAAGCAACTTAAATTTCAAAACGGACAACCCGATACGCATTTCAAAAACTAAACCCGACATAATGCAGAACCGTACGTGACAGCTCCTAAGCCCTTCTTTTCGACCGTTTTTCTCATACTTAGAGACCAAACCAGCTTATAAGATCTAAATGAAATCTGTTCTCTGACCTCCTACGGTTCTACTCGAATTGGAATCACCTCATTTGAATCATCGGTTGATTTTATGCGGAATTTATAAAACCACCGAAACTGATCCGAGTATGCTACGATCAGTCCAGAAAACATGTTATTTTAAGCTATTTAGAGTCAAAACTGGGTTTAAGGCCCTTCATAAGAATTGTAAAACACATTGAGAACCTTTCACCTGTAAAATTTGAACTCAATCGGACTTACGGTTTGTGAGTTATGCGCTGTCAAAGTACGGACCTGCACATACCGTAACGTCCGATTTCCAAACTTTTCGTCATTCACTTTTACGAACCAAACTTCAACTTTTACTCAATTAAACATGTTCCAAATACAAATTAACATACTAAACGTCAAAATGGAGCTTAATGATTAATCTCTTAAGCTTAATCACAAAACTTTACTCTCTTAGACATTAAACCGAACACTTGGTGAACAACTAACCACATAACCACAAAACTCACCATTTTGATTCTAAACTTTATCCTTTTTAATCCTACTTCATTTTTGACCAAACAAAACATTTTTAAACAAGTATATCATCATAACTTTGCAATAATACATAATCTAAACTTAAACCCAAATAGAAATCAACCTCAAGAGACTACACAAAAACTTAATAACATAGGGATAAAGTTATACCTCTTCGAAGGATTTGACGAGAGGATTCCGAATATGTGATTGAATCTTTGGTTCCTTCGGTAAATTAAGACTAATTTTAGAGAGAATGTAAAAAAAGGTTTTAGAAAGAGAGGAAGGTGATGGCGGTGGTAAACAGGGACGACAAAAATGTAGTTTACTCTTATTTAGCTTACACTTAGATATATATATATATATATATATATATATATATATATATATATATTATTAGTAAATTATAATTTTTTTAATTATTAAAACTTTGGCTAATTGGCGCTTTTAACTCCTCAACTATAATTGGTTGACATTTTTGAATACGAAACAATTTGGAGACGTTAAAGTACGCATTTTTAAAGCGGGGTATTACAACATCTCCCCCTTAAAAGAATTCCGTCCCGGAATTCGGTTAAGCAAAAAGGTACGGTTGCTTTATGCTCACTACTACATCGAACTCCAATCGAGACTCTCGAAATTAACTTAATAAGCACTCCATACCCATCTCTAAAATAACCATCCAAAAATATCTTTTTAACAAAATTAATATCAATATGTCTTTATTTCACTTTGTGCCTCTTTCAACACCAAGAAAAATCTCATCGTGCCTAATTCAGCATAAATTATCTATATCACAATTCATTTCGATATATGGAAAATTTTACTAATAATCATCAACTTCAGACATAATCTAGCATCGATATCTTGAAATTATGCACAATGCTACATTTTACACTTTCACTATACCTTTCCGAAATTCTAACATACACCTTCAATATGAAACTTGCTAACAATTGCAAATGTTAAATCAATCATCCCAAATTAAACTACCAACCACTTTTTTGTTCTCATAATATAACCTTTGGTTACCACTTTGAACCATCTTTCAAATCCAAACACAATTAATAACAGGTTATCACGCTTTCGCTACGCAACTCTGATTAACTCATAATCTCTGTTTAAAACAGGAAAACCCAATCATCCTAAATTTTATCTTCCACTCAAGTCTATTAATTCAGGGGTCTCGGATTCCAAACTTCTTTTAATTAACCATAACGACCACAAAATCAGATAACTATATATATATTAAGTCATCCCGGCTTTCTTACTTAGATTTACCTCAAACAATTCCTTAATGATCAGTGTTTTAATCTCGAAAACACTTTCCCAAGAATTCTTGTAATACATTTTATAAATCATAATATGTGAACAAAGGTTGTAGACATCTCAATGCTTACCACTCCCTAATTATCCTTAACCGATTCATGACCACAACAACAGTCTTCGAACTCAACTGCTCTTCTCGGCTATTGCATTATAACTACCGATCCTTTCCGCACAAAACAATACAATTTCCTTTTCTTTATCTCTAGCTACTTTAACTTGACCAACGCATTTTAATCGTAAATATCAATTTATTTCATAAGATAAACTCCAATTGAGATGTGGTTCATTTCTTTCTATTTACCGTAAATTACCATACATAATAACTTAGCATCAACATCTCAGTAGAATCGTAATACGTCTTATAATAACAATAAATGTCGTTACTTAACAAATCTATAAAATTTTAATCAACCTATCAAAGGCTTAAACATTTATCATGACATTCCAAATCAACTAATGATCATATTATCACTCCGATCTATAATCATCATCATGTCATTCTCTAAACATAACCAAATTTCCAACTATAATATTATCACAAAATCAAATTCTTAAACGCAACGGCAAACCCGTCATCATCTCATTGATTTACACATGAGACTTAACATGCCAAGTCAAACATAGGGTCTAAAACAACTCTTTAACTTAAACAACTCCATAAAGAAAGTTCTTCAACATTAACCTCACTTTACTTAACCGTAAATAAATAAATAAAAAAATCGTCAACTATTCATATAATAATTCTACTACAATTTACACCACAAAGTTCGTCACGCGACTATCAAAATGTTTATTGAACATTGCTTTCTTCCTGCTAATCATAACACTAATAATATAAATCCAATGATTACACATCTCAACCATATATTCCGTTATCTTATAATAAGATCATCCTTCCATTTTCTTTTCCACTTAAAGTCAACTAATAACCCTTTGGCGAACAAGTATGATATTCTCAATAGCACCCAAACATCAATAATTTCAATCTCATATGAAAATACCATATCTTTAATATAACGGTAACCACCAACTCATTAACGCTAACCACTCAATTTGAAATCATTAGAAATTTATATTCATCATCCAAAATTTCATTATTCATAAAATCTACTACTCAAAGTTGTCTTGAAAACTTAAAACATACACTTTCCATATATGATTTGCTAACAATCACAAGCTTTAGATCAAACACCCACAAAATTTGTAAAATATCTTAATTAGTAATTATACTTTTCTTTTATACTCTTAAGGAATAAATATACCCAACATAAGACCATTTTAAATATAGTTCTACAATTTCTATATCATCCATCACTTTCTTATTAAATCTAAAACCACTTATTCCAATATAACACTTTCACTTCTTCACATTAACATCACATACCCATGATCACTTTTCATTTCTATACACTCACTACTTAATTCAAAATCCTGAACTTAATACCAAAAACCAAATCGGACATTTTCATCAATGTCTAATCCAAACGAAATAATATTGTCAATAAATGCATCACTATTAATGAGAACAGAGAACAGGAATCCTTCACTTAAGAAGATCAACAAATATCACAATATCGTAGAACCTTCATTTCTCACTCCAGCATAAACATATTGTTTTAGATATAAATCCTAGTCCCTTAATCATTTTTCTTTTCAGTCTAAATTCCCAATCAAAACATTCCATTGGAAAAATTCAGATCATAACACTTTTAGTAATAACAATCTAATGTTGTAACTTAACATAAACGCAAAAGTCGATGACCAATCAAAGACTTGCACATCTAT
This sequence comes from Saussurea involucrata, assembly GCA_033807775.1. Taxonomy (NCBI): domain Eukaryota; kingdom Viridiplantae; phylum Streptophyta; class Magnoliopsida; order Asterales; family Asteraceae; genus Saussurea; species Saussurea involucrata. The sequence continues at coordinate 104,574,143 of CM066315.1, forward strand.
ATTGGCATACAATACCAACTTCTCAACCAACTAATAAACACACCACAATAATCATCAAATAATACCCCTCAGCTTAAGTCTAGGCTATTAACAACCTAGTTCTCATAAGCTAATGCAGACAACACTTTCTTGCATTATTTACACCTTATACCAGAAATTTAACCAAGTTAATTCGAAACCACACTCAATGTTCGAAACAACCACACCTCGCACGCTTGCTAAATATAAACTGCTACTATCTTATCCACATCACCCCACACATTTAAACAATACTCTTCTAAATAGCGTCAACAATCACACTTTGTATAATCTACACAACACACTAAATCGTCGCCTTCATGACAATGTCAAAACTTCACACACTACCATTACTCTCCACACATAATCATCACGTTCCACACACTACTATTATTCTTTACACTCAAGCCATCACACTCTACACATTAACAAAATCAGAACAACAGTAATTTAGCACACCCATTTTTATCTCTAACATAATTATCAAATACTTTGCTAATGCAGATAAGCAACAAAAGGATGTAGACACGAATGATTGGTTTACACCAAAGTCAAATAGCACTTTAGCACGTGTATAGTTTATAGAAATATACCTGTCTTTGTCTCTATCCATACGTCAAGTCCGACTTGTCACTCTGTTGATTCAAACAAGGTTAATATACACATAAGCACATACCCCATATAACAAGGTATTCCGGTTCAAACATGTACTTGTAAGTTCACGATTACACTGGCCAAATGTAATTTGAAATTACCTTACATGATGTTCCTTCTACCTTTTTATACTTAACATCCCAAGGTTATAAAATAATGGTGACATCCTACTTCACATGCAGTTTAAGTCTAGGTATAAATCCAAATACCTAAATCCCTTAAACTAGGGCTCTGATACCATCTGTAACAACCCGGTTTCCCAAACATACAACAAATAACAATTATTGCATAACATCGTTACATTCATAAAAGAAAATTACATAATAATTCACATACGGTCCCATAGTCTCGAAACTACAAAATACATAAAAGCTTCCTAATCAACATCAGTCATCAAAAAGCGTCCTACTCTTTATCCTTTCCTTTGCCGCTATAATTTCCTCGACCTGGAATACATATTTTTGAAAACAAAATGAGGGTTAGACCAAACGGTCTAGTGAGATAATCCTTGTCATTTCAAAATCGTTATAAAACCCATTTATATAAAATCCTTTATATAAACACACATATATCACACTTAATTAAATACCAATCAAGACTCGTGCACCGTGTTCAACTCATCCTCTTTCTCATTCTCATTCCCCTGGCCATATCAGTTGGTTGAGAGCCAACAACACCGCTGTACAACAATTACAGCACCGTTGTACAACAACTACAGCACCGCTGTACAACAACTACATCAAACACCTCCGCCGACTATAGTTTCGGCTAATGTATAGTCGTGTAGTGTAATGCACATATAAATACAATATATATATATGTATCAATATATCATATTGTCATTTATAAACCTTTTACCATATTTCAACCACATATATATATCTCTTAATATATACACATAATCACACCATAAATCATTTTCTCAATCCACACATATCCATCTCATATATATATATATATATATATATATATATATATATATATATATATATATATATATCACATATATATGTATCCCAGTTGAAAACGTTTTAAAAGTAAAACTCACCTTGATCGCTTATCCAGAAACACTTCCAAGCCTTTTCCAAAAGATTCAGTCTTTCACCCAAAATCCACAGAATCTTAAACGAAGTTGGTATGTAAAGCACGATCAAACGAGGTTCACGACGGAGTTGAACGGGCTCGAGCACCTATGTTAAACTATAAATTATTATCACTTGAACAATATAAAACTCACATCATAATCATTCTTAATACTAATTTTGGCTCTAATGGTATCTAAGAAAACTAAAATTTCAAAACGGACAACCCGATACGCATTTCGAAAACTAAACCCTACATAATGCAGAACCGTACGTGACAGCTCCTAAGCCCCTTTTTTCTACCGTTTTTCTCATACTTAGAGACCAAACCAGCTTATAAGATCTAAATGAAATCTGTTCTCTGACCTCCTACGGTTCTACTCGAATTGGAATCACCTCATTTGAATCATCGGTTGATTTTATACGGAATTTATAAAAACACCGAAACTGATCCGAGTATGCTACGATCAGTCCAGAAAACATGTTATTTTAAGCTACTTAAAGTCAAAACTGGGTTTAAGGCCCTTCATAAGAATTGTAAAAACCATTGAGGACCTTTCACCTGTAAAATTTGAGCTCAATCGGACTTACGGTTTGTGAGTTATGCGCTGTCAAAGTACGAACCTGCACATACCGTAACGTCCGATTTCCAAACTTTTCGCCATTCACTTTTACGAACCATACTTCAACTTTTACTCAATTAAACATGTTCCGAATACAAATTAACATACTAAACGTCAAAATGGAGCTTAATGATTAATCTCTTAAGCTTAATCACAAAACTTTACTCTCTTAGACATTAAACCGAAAACTTGGTGAGCAACTAACCACATAACCACAAAACTCACCATTTTGATTCTAAACTTTATCCTTTTTAATCCTACTTCATTTTTGACCAAACAAAACATTTTTAAACAAGTATATCATCATAACTTTGCAATAATACATAATCTAAACTTAAACCCAAATAGAAATCAACCTCAAGAGACTACACAATAACTTAATAACATAGGGATAAAGTTATACCTCTTCGAAGGATTTGACGAGAGGATTCCGAATATGTGATTGAATCTTTGGTTCCTTCGGTAAATTAAGAGTAATTTTAGAGAGAATGTAAAAAAAAGGTTTTAGAAAGAGAGGAAGGTGATGGCGGTGGTAAACAGGGACGACAAAAATGTAGTTTACTCTTATTTAGCTTACACTTAGACACATATATATATTATTAGTAAATTATAATTTTTTTAATTATTAAAACTTTGGCTAATTGGCGCTTTTAACTCCTCAACTATAATTGGTTGACATTTTTTAATACAAAACAATTTGGAGACGTTAAAGTACGCGTTTTTAAAGCGGGGTATTACAACATCCACACGCAATTAACTGAAATTTCTACCTGGTCAATCTAGGGCACACACCCGCCCTTGGGAACAGACCAAGTCCATTCGAATAGTCCATATGCAATCACACAATAATAAGTACGCATGCACAATTATCAAACAGGTATCACCAAGCTTTGATTTAGAACACTCACAACTTTTCCTTTCTCTAATCTAGTTGTACCGCAAAATATGACCGTCTACCTCACTCGATCGAGTCTTTATCCCCGATCGACTCTTCGGAATCCACTTGAGACACGCTCAATAAATCAAACGGTAGAACGCTCCTTTGCAAACCAACCTAGTCCACATGTCTCACACGAGTTGTGCTAACTACTTTATTTGCAAACGACATAACAATCACAAAGGAAGAATCACCCTCTTCACAGATTCACACCTTCCCACCCGACCTCTTATCTCCACGCACACACCTGACTTAATAATCATACAAGGGTTAACCTTTCAATTTCAAATCTCCCGACAATGACTCCACACCCGACGTTGACTTCAACATCAATGCCTGACAATTAGTCAAAATACAAGTTCTCCCTAACTCCGGCTCCACGCCGATACTGTTTCATCCACATACCATAACGCTACCCTTCGAGGTATTTTGCCTGCTTCGAAATCCCCCGGGACGCTTCCCCCGCTGTCAGCCACACGTCAACTTACCAAACGAGAGAAAAGACTACCATCATACAAGCATCTCTAAGGTCAAAGACTACGACTACAGTGAGACGCCGCCCTCCCTAAACGGTAACTCTAAGGCCACAAATCGACCATCGACGTCTCTACCGCATTTTCCACTCTCGAAACTTCGCACATTATTAAGTGCAATGTCTCTTATCGCTTAGCGAGCTCATAGCTTCCATGCATGACAACACAATGATTTAAATCGTTCTACATACTCGAAATATTCCACGAAACAAGGTTTGATATGCAAGACACGACACCCCCATAAAGAACAACCACACACACACACTGATCTCAAGGATCGTTCACACGCAACCCATGATATCTCGCAACCTGGTCCATATACTGAAAGTGTACACATTGAAACTCTCTTTGTACAAAATTTTAAAATACAGCAAAATCATCCACGCTGGGATGGTCAACCGACTCTCACACTCGCTGATATGCCAAAACGTGTTCACATCGTTTTCATCCATAAAACTATACGAACAAAAGTTGTTATGATTTATACAACAAGGTTTAACTCACTCATAAAGAAGTGGGATAATTCACTATTTCTCTAAATTCTAAATTTATCGCACCACGTAAATAAATTTATCTTTTCCTTCAAGCACACACTTGTACATGCCAAGTCATTTTCAAAATCAAAAGTTTACAAGGCACGCGCACACACTCACACATTCTGACATGAAGAACTTACGTAACTTGTTTTGAAAACACAATGCATAACTCACTTTACAGCACATCAACGCCGACACCCTACTCCCAACCAAACCATCAGGTTCCTTACATTTAAAACAATCATCGGTATCGATACTTCCCACACACTTGGAGGCTCCCACCTCACAGTTACCACCTGCCTACTACTGCGTAAAAATATACACCTTCACCTCGACCCCAAATAGGTTAACCAACACTAGTGTTATCAACCCATACGTCTATCATTTCTCAACCACCCTTAACATTCTTCTACTAACTAGAGAGTAAGAAAGCACCTCCCTAACATCCGATCCTTGAGTTGAACGCTCAAGATCTCCATTTACCGACATCAGGAAGCTCCCAGAATAAAGACTCTTCAGAGATTAGGAGCTCACCTCCAATCAATTATTTTCCTTAAGAACCTTAAGGACTCTACTTCACACGGACACTCACACCACATTCACACAATACCCTTCTAAATAGTGTTATCAGTCACACCAAGAATAATTTGCACAACACACTAAACCGTTGCCATCATGGCAAGGTTATAACTTTACACACTACTGTCACTCTCCACACTAATCACCACACTTTACACACTACTATTATTCTCCACACTCAATCCACCATACTTAACACACCACCAATATCAGATCAACGGTGAACAAGCACACCCTGCACCTGTAAATTCATAATGACATTGGCCAGATGTGATTTGAATTTACCTTACATGAGAGTCCTCACTACCATCGTCCTAAATTCTCAGTGGTTAAGGTCTTCCCTAAAGGCTTCCTATATCTCAGTTGTGTCCTCCTACTCCACAGTTTAAGTTTAGGCCCATCCGGTCACCTAAATCCCTTAAACTAGGGCTCTGATACCAACTGTAACAACTCGCACCAAACTATCATACCCAAAAACTATACATTTAAATTAAAACGCCAAAAATGGCTCAATGTAATACATTAAACATATTACAAACTGGGTTTGCGGAAATAACCCTAACTACAACTGAGATCGTAACTACGAGGTAAAAGGAAGGCCCTCTAATACTTCTGTATGCAACCTCCGTCTCACGCCTTGCCAACTTCTAAGCAAGCTTTCGACTACCTGCTTACCTAAAAAGGGGTTTTAGTTTTAAAAGGCGAGGGTTAGACCATGAGGTCTAGTGAATTCCCTCAAAAGCCATGCCACAATAATAACGTTTATGGAAAATTTCAGTAAGAAATAATTGTACAAAACTTGATAAAAACACACATAATGATCAGCACACTATGACGAGCTAATGGTACACGCTATGGTCACACACACCGTGATAGCGTAAACTGGGGCACACACCGCCCATATATGAAACAGATTCATATATCACACTACATGGGACACACCCCCATCTCACACAAATGCCATAGCTCGTCCACACGAAGGTAGTTTAGGTCCACCCGATTACATCACACCTTTCATTCATGAGCAAATGATAATATGTACACTTACCATTAATTATGCATAAGGATTCATACATCAAACCATATGGGACACACCCCCATTTCACACCAAAGCCAGAGCATGGTCACACACATTTAAATCGCACATACTGTCACACACTTACTATTTGCTTTGAAATAAAAGCAGTTTGTATCCACACAATTAAATCACACTTTCCATGCAAGGTTAAAAGAATAGTACGAGCATTTACCAATGTAAACATGCATAAAGTTCCACTTTTGAAAAGGGTTTTAAGATCAGGAAACTCACCTGTCGTCCCGCTTAATCCTCTCACTAGATGAGCTCTCCCTTTAACTGCACCTATAAGGGTACATACCACCACGATAAGCCACTTGATGGAATTACACACTCACACAGTTAGCCCCTCGGACTACAGCCTGGCCTACTATGTCACACAACAACTTTCCGGACACTTTATCCGGACAGCCAAAACCATCTGGACAACCCGAGCTATCCGGACGTCCTACCCGGACAACCAAAACTATCCGGACGTTCTACCCGGACAACCAAACTATCCGGATTCACAAGGGTTTCTGGTTAACTACCGGAAACTACTATCAAAATTCTACCCGGACACAACTCTCATCCGGACACCACAAATCGTCCGGACACTACCCTATATTGGAGGTTTCCGGATGCTACGAGAAAACTCAAAAAACGCAGGGAAGGATTATGCCTCTTATCCTAATTCCCTCAACACCTCCATATTAGCAATATGGGTCAATAAATACACATTCTCCCAAACTACAACACCTCTTAATCAGACTTAATTAGGGACACAATAAACCCACAAAATCCATGTTTCTTCTCCAAATACTCACAAAACACACACACTTGAAGAGGGATAGGATTGGTTTTACCTGGATGATTCTGGAGCCTTTCCCAACACCTAGCTGAAAATCGCCTTCTTCTTCTTCAATTTGTCACAATCCTTTTCTTGCTCTTTCTCATAGCCACACACACAACACACACTGAAAAAGCTAGAAATGAGAAATTTAGGGTTTCTCTCATCCTTTTATACCTTCACGAAGAGCACCAAACTTTTAAATTTTCACACTTAGACCACACAACTTCTGATTTCCGAATTTCATCCTACATTTCCAAATATCGACCAAAAACAAACCCGGTTATTACAATCAAGTTTTTTTCGGCGGATATATCCGCAACAATCCGCCGCAAAAAGTCGCTGAAAATATTTTTTGTCGTTTAATTAAATAAATAAAAAAATAAATTTTATAAAATTTTCCGCAAATCAGTCGATAATGTTAACTTAAATATTTTTTTAATCAAAGTCTGATTAATCGGGACATGTATTGTTCCGACAGATTTTCGGCGGCCCAAACCGCTGAAAATGAAATCCGCCGGAAATTATGAGTTGCGACGCCCGGTTGTCCGGCAGCCTTATCCGCCGAAAATATGATTTTTCGGCCGATAAGTCCGTCGGAAATTCTGCCTAGTTTTGTATATGTGTTTCCTACCAAAATAACATATGTTATTTTGTTTTTCAAAAGATTGATCTACTTGTTTTAGTATGTTTATGTTTGTAAACATTTAAGTTATAACTTTTTAATTAAATTACGTGCATTTAATTAGAAATATTGTATTATTTGTATTCAACATTAATCATTCTGATTCCATTTTAATCCGATAATTTTGTTTCAAAGAATAAAATAAGAATTAAATAAAGAACATGTGAAGATATTAAATTTAAATGAAACATGAAATGGAAAATAAAACTGAAAAAAATATATTTAATGTATTTTTGTTAATAGATTAATATGTATGTTAATATGATATGGTATAAAATAAAAAATAAAAAAGAAATGAATGTTAAACCAAATTTTTAAATAAATATAAAGGTATAAAATGTAAGTATAAAGCTAGAAATCTAGTCAAAAAAATATGATGAACTAAATTTGTAACATTCATATAACCATAGGGATGGTATCTGTAATTTACTCTAATATTTATACTCACATTAGCTCATAAACTACATCACTTGATTGCATAGGTACCTTATAGCAAAAAAAACATTGCATACTTGTTGCATTACTTCTTAAAAGCTATCGTTTGATTACTTCCTAATTTTTATTTGTTACTTTGCTTCAGGCTCTACAATTATAAGAGAACTTCATTAAGTTTCTTGCTCGAATTCATAGGCTATGTCTTCAATGGCTTTTTCATACTCAAATTGTTGGATCTCAAGTTATTTCTTTGTCATCTTTCTCTTATATTGCCACTCATTTGTTGTTCAACCCTATGACACTCATTTTGCTAATCTTTCCAGCACATGGACGATCAAGTTTTTATCGGCGGATTTGCGGCGGATATATCCGTCGAAAATAATAAAAAATATATATAAATAAAAAATCTGTAAATAAAAAATTAATTAAAAAATAATAAAAATTATTTATTCGGCGGATATATCTGCCGCAAAAAGTCGCCGAAAATATTTGTTGTTGTTTAATTAAATAAATAAAAAAACAAATTTTAAAAAATTATCCGCAAATCCGCCGATAATGTTAACTTAAATATTTTTTTAATCAAAGTCTGATTAATCGGGACCTGTATTGTTCCGACGGATTTTCGGCGGCCCAAATCTGCCGAAAACGAAATCCGTCGGAAATTCTGAGTTGCGGCGCCCGGTTGTCCGGCAACCTTATCCGCCGAAAACATGATTTTCCAGCCGATAAGTGCGCCGGAAATTCTGCCTTGTTTTGAATATGTGTTTCCTACCAAAATAACATATGTTGTTTTGTTTTTCAAAAGATTGATCTATTTGCTTTAATATGTTTATGTTTGTAAACATTTAAGTTATAACTTTTTAATTAAATTACGTGTATTTAATTAGAAATATTGTATTATTTATATGCAACATTAATCATCCTGATTACATTTTAATCGGATAATTTTGTTTCAAAGAATAAATTAAGAATAAAATAAAGAACATGTGAAGATATTAAATTTAAATGAAACATGAAATGGAAAATAAAACTGAAAAAAAAATATATTTAATGTATTTTTGTTAATAGATTAATATGTATGTTAATATGATATGGGTATAAAATAAAAAATAAAAAATAAAATACAAATGAATGTTAAACCAATATTTTAAATAAATATAAGATTAAGTTGCATTTTTGGTACCTGTGGTTATATGATTTCTTTGAAAGGAGTACCTGAACTTCAATAAGTCAAAGAGTGGTCCCTGAGTTATACGATTTTGCTCCAAATGTAATCCCGGGTCACTAACCCCGTCTATTTGGTCCGTTAGTGCCACGGGTAGTTTCGTCCATACAACTTTTCCCTCCCAAATTAACCAAACCCATCTCATTAGTTTAGGAAACTAAGCCGTTTCGTATGACCCAGAATCTAACCAAACTCACTCCCACTATCACTCTCACTCTCACTCTTGCAAACAGATAATCATCAACAACTGAAATGTCATCATGTGGATACTAAGAACTAAGTTAGATGAAGATTGGACTCCAGCAAATGTTTATAGTAAGTATTTTGCTCTGTTTTGAGTGTTTACTTCTGGTATTACAAACATGCAAATTATATCCTGATTTTTCCACTTTTTTGCCTTAGGTATTTACCCAACGTTGATAACAGCAAAGATCAACCATGGAGGTTTGTTTACAAGTGCTCCAGGAAGAAGATACCTAAATGGTAAGGTTGATTTTGTTGATTTGATCAACACTGATCACCTTGTGGTGCATCAGTTCCATGCTATGATGAGAGCATTAGGTTACAAAGATGAGGTAATGTTTTACCATTTCTTGATTCCATCCACTGACCTTGATACTGGGTTGCAAGGTTTAAGTAATGATGATGATATAAAAAACTTGTTAAAGTATGTCCCTATTGAGGTATACATTGAACATCACAAAACAAATGCTGAGGTAAAGATTGACTTGAACCAAAGTTTTGATAATTTACACTTTTCCTTTGATCCTTTCATTGCATTGGAATCTGATTTACCAGAAGCAGGACAAGGGCAGGGGATACCAGAAGTAGGACAAGGGCAGGGGGTTCAGTTGGAGTAGGGGGTAGATTTGAACAATGGCATTGATGGCATTGATGTCATTGATGTCAACCATGTAGTTGACTTGAACAATTTGGTTGACAGGAACAATGGCATTGACTTGAACAATGATATGAGCCAGGGAAGTGGGAACCATGGGGACCTTGAGAGTTATGATAACAATCCATATGATTCATTGGATAGGTTTGATGCATTAGCAGATGATTATATGGATACAGAGGGAGACTGGATGTGAGTAGGTGGAGAAGATAGTGATAGCCAGAATGTAGATGGTGATGTAGATCCTTTTGACATTGACAACTTTGATTCTGATCATGAAATTGATGTAGCTAGCCAATGCAAAAGAGATGGCCATAATGGGTAGGGTGTTGACATTTACTTAGGACAGACCTTTGGTAGCAAAGATACAATCAAGACTTTAATCAAACAACATTCAATTGAGACTAGGAGAGACATAGTTGTGATCAAGAATGATGGATACAGACTCAGGGCAGTTTGCAGGGGTACATTGCCTCACTTAAAGGATGAATGTGGGCCTAGTGGGCCTGGAAAAGGAAGAAAGAGTAAATGGAGAAAGTCCAATGGGCCCACTTGTCCATGGGTTTTATACCTCCCCACTTCTAAAAGGGAAATAACTTGGATTGTCAAAACCTACTTCTCCACTCACATATGCTTCCAAACAAGAGAGGTAGGTATGGCTACTGCAAATTATCTTTCAAAGCATATCACCGAGCAACTGAAGCTAGATCCAAATATGCCTTTGAAATCAATTCAATCCCATTTGTCTGAGAAGTTTGAAATTATGGTATCACCTTCCAAAGCAATGAGGCTAAAACAGTTAGCCAACAAGAGGATTTGGGGGGACTATGAATTATAGTATAGTCAGTTGAGGGATTACCTGTCTGAGGTGAAAAGGTGCAACCCAAATACCACTGTTAAATTGGAAGTTGAGGCGGAAGCTAACCCTGACAGTGATAAGAGAAAAATCAAAAGGGTTTACATTTGTTTGGGACCTTTGAAAACGGGGTTTAGAGCTGGACACAGGGACTTGTTGGGATTAGATGGGACATTTATGAAGGGCCCTTTTCCTGGACAGGTATTGACAACAGTAGGTATTGACCCCAACCATGGCATCTACCCAGTGGCTTATGCAGTGGTGGAGTCTGAGTCAACAAGTTCATGACAGTGGTTCTTAGAGTACCTTGGAGATGACCTTGGTCTTGAAGCCAATTCCAACTTCACATTCATTAGTCATAGGCAAAAGGTATGATCTTTCTTAACTACTTACTTTATGTGTTAATTACTGTAATACCCCGGGTAAGTCCGTTAGTTAAAAATATTATTCCGTTAAATTATTTAACCTAAAAGTTTCTATTTTAGGTAAGTTAAGTAAATTTATAAGTTAAAAGGGGGTTATGGTCATTAAAGAATAGAATAGGGTTAAAAGGGTAAAACTTAGTAGATATTATCTAAAGGCAATTCAGATATTTCATAAAAATCAGATGTGCAGTGTGTGTTAGTGTGTGTTTTGAGAGAAAAGAAGAAGGAAGAAAGTTAAAAAGCTAGGTATCCAAATTGGTGCAATTGGAAGTAAAATTAAGGTATGTTTCTTGTATGTTTTATGTCTATAATTACCAATAGGTAGTTTCTATCGGAGTAGAATAACCGATTACGCATCCAATAGTGATTTCTGTTGATTCTGGGTCGAAAGTGGTGAAACCGACAGAGGTGTCCGGACACAGTATGAAGGTGTCCGGGTAGTTCTTCGTCGGTGTCTGGACAAGTCTTTTTTCGGGTAAGTTCTCTTTTCTTGATTGTCCGGATGAAGTATGTTTCCGGATAGTGTCCAGATTACTTATGCTGTCCGGAAAAGGCATGCTGTCCGGAATAGTCATGCTGTCTGGAATAGTCATGTTGTCCGGATTATTGGTGTTGTCCGGAAAACTCTGTTGTGTCCGGATACTTTTGCTGTTTGGCCAATTTTGAGAGTTTAGATGCTGTCGAGTATCCAGTAACCTGTATTTTGTTAACCATTAGATAGGGAGTGAATGAGGACTGACTGTCCTGTGGTCTTGACTTGAGTACGGGTTTGGGGGCAACATTTGAGGGTTTGAGTTCTTTAGAATTTTTATCCTTAGTAAGACTTATGTGTTTTATGTGGTAAAGAGATGTCTGTATCTATGTGTTACAGATCTTATGAATTCTGGGTAAAAGGCTGAACCGGTTAAGAAGACATGGAAACGTGTTAATAAGCAATCAGGTGAGTTTTACTTTAAAAACATTTTTAACTGGAATACGTATATGTGTGGATTGGGAATGTAATAGTTGATGACTATGTGTTTATATGTGAATTATAATATATTGAGGTATTATATTTACATGAGTATTATAAGGTGTTATAATACGTTGGTTGGGTTTAGGACCGGTGTGTTTGGCTATAGAATTTGTATAGCATTGTTTGGCTGTAGATGTTGTACAACGTTGTATATTATTAGTTGGCTTGCTACCAACTAATATGGCCAGGAAGAATGAGAAGGGAAGGTACATGATATGTGAGCTTGATTAGATATATATGATTGTGTCGCGTGATTTATATGAATGAAGTTTATATAAATGGTTTGTAAACTAACAGGGATTTTTCTCACTTAGACCACAAGGTCTAACCCTCATTTTTGTTTTAAAATATGTATTCTAGGTGGTGGATCATGTAAGAGCAAGTAATTAGAGTAACCAAGGGATGGCTTTTGTGAAGGATTATAAGATGAAGATTTTGGCTTGTTTTTGCAGTTGTATTATGATATTAAATGTTATGTATGTAAATAGTACAAAGTTTGTAGTACAATGGTTTCTTTTATTTGTAAAAGACTGCAGGACCGAACTTGTAATATGATGTTTCTTTTGTTATATGAATGTATGGTTACATTATGTGAATTGTTGTGTATATGGAAATTGGGATGTTACAAATGGTATCAGAGCCTTAGTTTAAGGGATTTAGGTATTTGTATATGTACCTAGACTTAAACTGAATGTGAAGTAGGATGTCCTTATCATTATAGAACCTTGGGATGATGAAGTATAAAAGGTAGAAGGAACATCATGTAAGGTAATTTCATATTACACCTGGCCAGTGTAATTGTGATCTTACAGGTACATGTTTGAACTGGAATACCTTGTTATATGGGGTATGTGCTTATGTGTATATTAACCTTGTTTAAATCTACAGAATGGCAAGCGGTACACGGAATTCGAATCGAGGAGGAGGAAAAAATCCGAATAGTACGAATCCGCCGATAGGAACGGAGGACAGGGGAGGCAGAACTTGGGGCAGAGTCGGGGGTAGAACCGGAGGTAGAGCTGGAGGTCGAGTCGGAGGCAGAGTCCAGCCACAGGGTACAGAGTTTGTTACCAGGGATGATCTAATGGCAGAAATGGGAAGATTGCAGGCTAGCATACAAACGATGTTAGATCGGAACCGTCATAATGAAACTGGAATACCGGATCCTGGACCGGAAGATGAAATGCCAATCACATCGACTATTGTACCAGTGCAAAGGAGGTGCGACTACAAAATGTTTTTAAGCTGTAGACCTCCGACCTACTCAGGAGACAGGGATCCAGTGAAAGCAATGAGATGGATGAAGGAAATAGAAGCTATCTTCAAGACGAGTAAGTGTGCTGACGAAGAAAGAGTATTGTATGGAACAACAATGTTAAAGGGGGATGCTTTGTATTGGTGGGAATCCTTTATTCATTCTAAGGGATCTGATGTTTATTCTACCCTCTCTTGGGAAGAATTTGTGATAGTCTACAGGAACGCATTTTGTCCCCAACCAGCCGTCAAACAACTGGAAGGGGAATTTATGAACTTACAACAAGGAAACTTATCCGTTCGAGACTACACCACTAGCTTCCTGGAAAAGTCTCAGTTCGCAGAATACTACGTTGCTACGGAGGCGATGAAGACGAAAAGGTTTATCTTCGGGCTGAACTCAGAGGTTAGAAGGCTAGTGACTGCAAAAGGACCCGATACCTTCTCAGTTGCAGTTGATGCCGCGGAGAATGTTGAACGAGATATGAGAAGAGATGCTGGCGATAAAAGTATCGGGAAGAGAAAGTGGGAAGGACCACAATACGATCCGAAGAAGTCCCGATTTCAGAGGTATGATAACCGTCCGCCGTTTCGACCAGCGGAAAGACCATGTCAGAAGTGTAACCGTGTCCACCAAGGAAATTGCCGAGGTGATTTACGAGCATGTTATAAGTGTGGGAAGACCGGACACGTCATCAAAGATTGTAAGGTAACGCGGCTATGTTTCTTATGCATATCACCAGATCACCTTCAGTCAGACTGTCCGAGGGGAAGGATACAGCAAGGTGGATCTTCAGGCAGGCCAGCGATTGTTAAACCAGTAATACCAAGACTGGAACCGCTAGTAACCAGGGGTCGCGCATTTCAAATTACTGAGAAAGAAGCGGAGGAAACTCCGGATGTGGTCACAGGTACATTTTTAATAAACTCTACACGTGCTAAGGTGTTATTTGATTCAGGTGCAAACCGATCGTTTGTGTCTCCTGCATTTGCTGCTTGTTTGTGTTTGAAACCTAAAATGCTAGAACATGCTTGTCACGTGCGAAATGTGTGTTTTAATCGCAGTGGGTTGCAAACTGTCCACAGTGGGAAGTGCAAGTGTACACTGTCCACTATGATCGTCACAGCAAGTAATAGTTGGTAAAATACCAGAATCGAATCCACAGGGACTGGACAATCAAGACAATATGGTTCTCATAAGCTCCTTTTACATGTTTCAATTAGAGAAGAAAATAATACTTTGGTTTGGTTTGGTGAAATAGCTACTTTAACGATTTTACTAAGGTTTTAAAAGGAGGAATGTAGGTTGGATTTTCCCTAGATTTTATCTCAAATACTCGGTCCTTAGAAGTGATCCTCGTATTCGTGGTGGACATTTTCGCTAGAAAAGCCCGGTTACAAAATACTCACACCGTTAGATAAAAATCCCATACTCTTAGTACTTGTTGTTTTGCCAATGGTAATCTCTAAATGGACCTTTTCAGGCCTCGATGGAATGTGTAGAGACAAATACTCTAAGTGTTTTTAATACACAAATTAGCTTGCCTACTACTCCAGTGGGCAGAGATTAGCTCACTATGCCGACCTCACTCTCGTAAGTGTCATAAGAATTCTTTCGAATCCCCTAGCATCATTCAAGCTCGTGTCACTGCGTTCTACTCATTTCTAAGTTAAGAACTAGACTTTAGATCCTTGCAAGTGATCGGCTTGTTCGCATCTTTGGGTAAATATCGAGAATGAATGACCAAAATAACAAATATTCTAAGTATAAAGATTACTCAAGCATTTTTAATAAAATCCAGGTACTTCTCCTTCCTACATCCCAAAGGATGCTTAGCCTAACATTTCCGAAGTAAAGAAAACAAAAGATGAAGACTTGCACATAATAAAACTGAAAGTGGATTGAATAGACTGCTCACAGTGGGGAACGAGAAGTCGTCCCTGCACTGTGTAGTTCGAATTACAATTAAACTAAGAAAGTAAATTACTGAAAATTAAAACTAGTTACTGCGGTAAATAAAAGACTAAAGCTAATGTGGTAGTTGAGAGGATTTAAAGCTAAGAAAAAACTCAAGGATGATATCCAAGCATGCATTTAATGGCACCCAAGTGCTCCTTTATATACTAGGAGAAGGAATTGGGTATTACACAAAAGAGGTGGGTCTTCCAATGGGTAAAGACTGCTGTGTTGTGGCAGAATTAAGCTCTTATGGGTAATCCTTTTACCCAATGGTCCCTTTTCCAAGTCAATCTCCAAGTACAAAGAGGTGTACTTGATGCTATCTTTTAAAGAAGATATCTTTGTACTTCTCCAGCCATTTCTCTGCCATATGAACCTTCCTCCTCCAGAAAATTAGATCCCAACTAATAGTTTCTTTTTCTCTTCTTTTTGATCTGCTCGAAGAGTGGGGACCCGGAGTGGTCACTGCAGGATAAAACGTGAAAAACACCCAAATTCTACCAAATAATTTATTAAAGACCATGGTTCACTCCTTTTGCTCGTTTTTGTGAAATATACCAAGAATGGGGGTTTTAAGAACTGAAATGGCTAAAATTGACAAAATAAAGCGGAAAATAAATGGAAATAATAACTCTAAAAATAGAGTTATCACAACCTCAAACTTAAACCATTACTTGTCCCCAAGTAATTAAAAGAGAGAAATAAAATGAACAAAATGCAAGAGAACTTTTAGGGACCTACTTACTTCTTGACTTGAATGGGCGTTGATCTCCTTCCTTTGATACTTCCTTCGGTTCCAAACTTGAAAATTTCCCTTTTGTGCTTGACGAAATCTTTCCCTTGTTTTTCATTAATCAATAGGGCTTTCTTGGGTTCAATGGGTTTATGGTTTTGAGTATTTTCCGAAGGATTTTTGGCAAGCACTTCCAAACATGGACCGAAAATCTTGCTTGGAGATTTTTATTTCAAGAAGTGGGTGTTTTGGATTTTTCGTGGGTATGTACGCACACTTTCAGGCTTTATTTAGGTATGGCTATTTTTGCGAAAGTGGGTATTCCGATGGTCCGGAAAGGCACACCATCGAGTTCTGGGAGTGAACACTTTGATGGTCCAGAAAGGCACACCATCGAGTTTGTTAGTGACACTCCGATTTTCTTCTGTTTTTGTATATATGTTTTGTATATTTTTTTGTATATTTTTTTTTGGAGGTGGGTATGGTTTACCCACCTCAAACTTAGACTTCACAGTGTCCCCACTGTGGGCAAACTGTAAGTTCCCACCTCAAACTTAAAATCTCACAGTGTCCCCACTGTGACATTGAATTAACGAACAAAGGTGGTGGTTTGGGGTACAAAAACGATCGTGTTTGGATGCGAAAAACGACCTATATCATTTCATGGTATCAAGTTGAGATTCGTACTTACAAAAGGGACCTTTTTAAGTCGGAAGCCGAAAGTTGTACCTTAAGATGGAAACGAGATCAAACAAGCAATCAAACAACAAATACGTTAGTACCCAAAAGTACCTACCCAGTGGTAGGATTTTCATGCATCAAAACGCAAAAAAGAAATATGTAGCAAACATTGTCAAAGCCTAGCCATAGGCACAAAATATAAAACAAACCGAAATTTAAAATTGTTTTAGGAGAAAACAAGATAAACCATTGTTTTAACAAACCATTCAGTGGGTTGGGGTTGCATCTGGTGAACTGGTGGCGTCATCCTCTTCAAACTCGTCATCACTGGCATTGGTTGGGAAAATATCCTCAGGAAAATATGGGAGCTGAGCAGCTAGCATCGGGTTGGCCTCTTTCATCATCAAGCCCGTCACCTCATCCCGTTCTCTTGTATACATCCAAAATTTCTGCGTGGCCCGGTTCTGATATCGCTGCTCACTTTCCAGCAACTCGATCTTGTATGTAAGCTTCTTCAAAGCTGCCAAAATCTCTCCCATTTGGTTGCTTGACGATCCGGCCTCGGTTGAATGGAGTGGTGTATGCGACGTTCTCACAACATGCTCCTCGGCAATGTTCACAGTGGGGTGAACAGTCCCCACTGTGGGGATATCTTCTGCTGGTTCAGCTGGAGGAGTGGCGACGTACCTTCCCATCTTGCGGATGGTTTGTGCGCTGATGTTGCTCGTGGAGTCAAACCACTGATCCTCCACCGCCGAGGGTACACATGCGTCTATCATTAGTAACGTAATGAGGCAAGGAAGGGGCAAGACTACCTTCTTTCTGTTCCGAGCTTGATCTATGGCCGCATGCATAACAATCCCGACGTTTATCTTTCTTCCAGTGAGGAGGCAGTACAACAAAGCACATTTATGCATAGACAATGTGGTATCGTGCGATGTTGGGGACACAGAGGCCCGGAGAAATTGGAACCAAATAGCGGCCTCGGTAGTGAGGGAGCTAGCGTTTAGGCACCTTCTCTGTCCGTCTTTATTCCACGGCTTCCCCTCGACTGCTATTTCGCGCAAGACAAGATCCTCGTCCGCCGGGGTCATTTTCTTTAAAAACTGGGCAAACTCACACACAGTCGGGCTCCTTCTTCCTAATACCCTGTTAATCGCTCCTGGAGTATAGCTCACTTGATTTCCCCGAACTACCATAGTGGGATCCTTTGCTTGAGAGGCCTCGGCGTAAAATTCACGCACTAACGAGGCATTCGCGCGTCGATTGTCTTCGGCCAAAATTGACAAGTCTTGCGCTACAATCCTATTCTTAACAAATGGGTTGGCCTCAACAAACTCAGGGTCGAAACGCCTCTCTAACTTCAGTTTCTGTGTAGCAATGCACTCATAGTGGGCAGCCACCTCCGGAGTGGTGAACTGCCTGGGCACCCCACTGGGGGCATGCGCAGTGCCCACTGTGGATTGATGTGGGTTTTGGGTTTGAACTTGGTCATCCCCAACTTCAATCTCAACAGAAGATGAACTCAAAGAAGGTTGAATATTTGTACCTTTCTTTGACGGTTGTTTTGCCGGCCTTTTTGTCGGTTTTTTCAGAGCTTTGGTCACCGCAGACCTGGTGACCACGCCTTTCCTTCTTGTGGCCCGCAGAATTAGGTTCTCCCCACTGTGGGCAGTCATCCTTACTGTCTCTCTTTCAACACTATCCCCAAGCTTGCGGTATTATTCCTGATAGTCATCATCAACCTTCCTCTGAAACTCCACTTCTTCAGCAAAAATCTCTGCCTCAGCCCTTTTCCTTTCTTCCTCAAAAATCCTTTCCTTCTCAGCCTTCAGCCTTTCTTCTTCCATTCGCTTTTCCTCTTCTTCCTTTCTGATTCTTTCTTCTTCCTCTCGACGCCTCCTCTCGACCTCTTCCTTTCTTTTTCTAATGGCTTCCATTTTCTGTTTGAACTCCTCTGCTAACCGCCTCTCTTCTTCTTCGGCTAGAAGTGTCTCGGTCTCGAAATGGGTGATACTGTTGTCTGAGACTTGCGAGGATGAAGTAGCCTTTGGGCTTTCGTGCTTTGAAGAACCCTCGTCGGCCGCACCGGAGATGATCGGGTTTTCGCCGGAGGCCGGCGGCGGTTTGTTCAGGTCACCCGTGACGGGTTCCGGTGGTTGTTCCTCGGCGGTCCTGCGGCGGACGGCCGCACGTGTGAGTGCATCGGGGTTGGTGTTCATTCCCTTGGTTCTTTCCATTTTTAGGGTTTTAGGAAGGTTTCAGATTGGCGAGGTTTCTTGGAGAGAAATGGAGAAGAAAAAGTGTTTTTGAATGTTTTGGAAGTGAAAGTGGTTTTTGAGAGGTTAAGATGGTTTTTGGAATTTTTGGAAAAAGGTTTAGGGTAAACCGTCGGTTTCTAGGAGAGAGAGAGAGAAGGATTATGATGGTTTTTCTTGGAAAATGGTGAACTATGACAACATGGCATAAAGGTAGACTTGTTGGCAGAAAAAGGTGAAAGCTTGTCAGCCTTGGGCCCCAAAAATGGTCCCATCTTCCGTCAGATTTAAGAGT
Organism: Saussurea involucrata; assembly: GCA_033807775.1. Taxonomy (NCBI): domain Eukaryota; kingdom Viridiplantae; phylum Streptophyta; class Magnoliopsida; order Asterales; family Asteraceae; genus Saussurea; species Saussurea involucrata. The sequence goes on from CM066315.1 coordinate 104,593,729, forward strand.
GGGGAGTGTAGTGACCTGCGCATTCCCCACTGCGAAGCATTTTCCATGATTTTTCTTCAAAAAGTGGCACGTTCTTCTACACACATTAAAACAACTATCATGCAGACTTAAAAAGACCAGAAATAATGAAAAGACAGCAAATAACTGAAAATAAAATATTTACAAGTGGTCCCGATGTTTCTTAATCAAGGTGGGGTGAGGAGTGGGATGGAATGTGGGCACTCTCGTTCAGAAAATGCTTCACCCTTTGCCCATTGACTTTGAACGTTTGACCAGATTGTGGGGACTTCAGCTCCACTGTTCCAAAGGGACTTACCTTGACAATGGTATATGGTCCCGTCCAACGAGATTTTAGCTTACCCGGAAAGAGTTTGAGACGGGAGTTGAACAATAATACCTGTTGTCCTTCCATGAATTCCCTATGGTTAATTCGACGATCATGCCACATCTTGGTCTTCTCGTTATACAACTTTGCGTTTTCATAAGAGTGGTAACGCAACTCTTCTAACTCATGCAACTGTAGAGTCCTTTTGATTCCCGCAGCACCCTCACTCATGTTAAGCTCTTTAAGGGCCCAAAATGCCTTGTGCTCTAATTCAATCGGTAGATGGCAAGCTTTGCCAAAAACTAATTTAAATGGAGACATTCCCAAAGGAGTTTTATAGGCCGTTCGGTAGGCCCAAAGAGCATCATCGAGTTTGGTTGACCAATCTTTTCAGTGCGGTTTAACAACTTTTTCTAAAATTCCTTTGATCTCACGGTTTGAAAGTTCGGCCAAACCGTTGGTTTGCGGGTGGTATGCGGTGGCCACTCTATGATGTATGTCATATTTAGTAAGAACCGAGGCCATGACTTTGTTTATAAAATGGGTGCCTTCGTCACTAATCAATGTCCGTGGTGTTCCAAATCGAGTGAAAATATTTTTATGTAAAAATTTCACCACGGTGTTGGCATCATTAGAGTGACATGCGACGGCTTCCACCCATTTCGAAACATATTCTACCGCAACCAAGATATAAAAATTGTTGTTGGAATTTGGAAAAGGTCCCATGAAATCGATTCCCCAAACATCAAAAAGTTCAACCTCTAAAATGTTGTTAAGAGGCATTTCATTTCTTTGCGAAATATTCCCGGTGCGTTGACATTGCTCACAATTTTTCACAAATTCATACGAGTCTTTAAAAACAGTGGGCCAAAAGAATCCACTTTGCAAGATTTTTGCAGCGGTACGGTTTCCACCGAAGTGGCCACCGTAGTGGGATGTGTGACAACCATGGAGTATTTGATGTTGCTCACTCCCATGGACACAACGCCTCAATATTTGGTCCACCCCTATCTTGTACAAGAAAGGATCGTCCCAAACGTATTGTCGTATGTCGTGTAAAAACTTCTTAAATGGTTGTCCACTCATCCCGTGGGGCTTAAGTCCACTTGCTAAAAAGTTCGCAATATCAGCATACCAAGGAATATTATTTTCATGATGTTGAGCGGATAACAATTGCTCATCGGGAAAATTTTCTCTTACCGGAGTGGGATCAACAGTGCCCACTATCTTCTCGAACCTGGACAAATGGTCGGCTACTTGATTAAGCGTTCCTTTCCTGTCGACGATTTCAAGGTCAAATTCTTGTAGCAATAAAACCCATCTAATTAACCGAGGCTTAGAATCAGCTTTGGTAATTAAGTATTTTATTGCTGCATGATCAGTATGCACTATGACCGTTGTCCCTATTAAGTATGACCTGAAACGATCAAAAGCAAACACCACCGCAAGTAATTCTTTTTCAGTAACAGTGTAATTAATCTGAGCTTCAATCAGTGTTTTACTTGTATAATAAATGGGGTGAAAAACTTTATTCTTTTTCTGTCCGAGAACAGCCCCCACAGCCCAATCGCTGGCATCACACATCACTTCGAATGGGAGTGACTAGTCAGGAGTGGTCACTATGGGTGCTGTGACTAAAGCTTCATTGATTTTTTCAAAAGCATCTCGGCATTCTTTTTGTAAAAATGAAGTCTTTTCCATGCTGCAACAGGGTACATAGGGGTTTTGTTATTTTTGAAAACTCCTTGATGAACCTCCTATAAAAACCCGCGTGACCCAAAAAACTTCGAATACCTTTCACCGTTGTAGGTTCGGGAAGTTGTGCCACTACCTCAAGCTTGGCTTTGTCAACTTCCAACCCTCTTTTTGAGACAAGGTGTCCTAAAACAATACCCTCTTCGACCATAAAATGACATTTTTCCCAATTTAAGACTAGGTCGTGGGTCTCACATCTCACTAGGCTTTTCTCTAAATTTCCCAAACATTTGTCAAATGATGTCCCTATCACAGAAAAATCGTCCATAAAAACTTCTATGGTATCTTCTATCATGTCGGTAAAAATGGCCATTATACAACGTTGAAAAGTGGCGGGGGCATTACACAATCCAAATGGCATTCTCCGGAATGCAAAAGTGCCGTAGGGACAAGTAAAGGTGGTCTTTTCTTGGTCCTCGGGTGCAATGTGGATTTGGTTGTATCCGGAGTATCCATCTAGAAAACAATAAAATTCCTTTCCCGCTAACCTATCAAGCATTTGATCGATGAAAGGTAAAGGAAAGTGGTCTTTCTTAGTGGCCAAGTTGAGTTGTCTATAGTCCATGCATATCCTCCATCCCGTGACAGTCCTAGTGGGAATGAGCTCGTTCTTTTCGTTCTTCACTACAGTCGTCCCTCCCTTTTTAGGGACACATTGGACGGGGATCACCCAACTACTACTAGCAATGGGATAGATAATACCGACATCTAACCACTTCAAGACTTCTTTCTTAACTACCTTCTTCATGATGGGGTTCAACCTTCTTTGAGGTTGGACTTTCCCCGGGTGGTCACTCTCCAAATTAATCTTATGTTGACATAACGAGGGGCTTATTCCTCGAATGTCCGCTATGGTCCAACCAATTGCCTTCTTATGCTTTATCAACAAATCGATCAGGAGTTGTTCTTGTTTCTCACTAAATTTGGAAGAGATAATAACGGGAAGTTTATTATCTTTAGCGAGATAAGCATATTTTAAATGGGAAGGCAATGGTTTAAGCTCTAACTCGGGAGGTTGTTTTATTGAAGGGGGTTGAACATTTCTATCCTTAAAGTCCAGAGGTTCAAAAGCTGCAACCATTTCGTTACACTCATCCTCAAAAGTGTCATCACTCTCAGATTCAGAGTGCTCACTATCACTCCTCACTGTGGGAACTGTTCTCCCCACTGTGGGCAGTGTGTCAAAACTGTGGGTTCCATAAATCGAACTCAAGGCAAAACAATCTTCGGTATCTATATATTTAAGAGATTTAAAAACATTGAATGTCACCTCTTGGTCATTAACTCTCATCGTTAGTTCCCCTTTGTGCACATCAATCAAAGTACGTCCGGTTGCAAGAAACGGACGCCCTAAGATGATTGTGATTTCTTTATCGGCCTCATAATCTAGAACTAGAAAATCAGCGGGGAAGATAAATTTATCCACTTGGACCAAAACATCTTCTATTTTTCCCTTGGGATAGGCAATGGAACGGTCGGCTAGTTGTAATGTCACGGTTGTGGGTCTAGCCTCTCCAATACCTAACTTGTTAAAAATGGATAGCGGCATCAAGTTGACACTAGCTCCTAGATCACAGAGTGCTTGACCTACTTCTTGTCCTCCTATTGTGCATGGAATGGTGAAACTACCTGGGTCTTTCAACTTAGGTGGAATCTTGCTAGTGAGGAGGGCGCTACATTCCTCGGTCAAAGCCACAGTTTCAAATTCACCCAATTTTCTCTTTTTGTTCAAAATATCCTTTAAAAATTTAACATAGGTTGGCATTTGCTCGAGAGCTTCTACCAAAGGTATGTTGATGTGAAGTTGTTCAAAAATTGAACATCGACATTTTTTGGCTTCATTCTTTCAGGAAAAGGAATATTTCGTGGGTCGATTTAAGTTTGTTGTGGGATTGGCTTTGGAACAGTAGGCTTTGGAACAGTAGGCTTTGGGACATGTCCAAGGGTGAGAAGGTCAGGGATGTCAGTTCCCACTGTGGGGACCACAGTGGCTTGAGGAGTGCCCACTGTGGTGCTCACAGTGGGTTTTTGAGGCGAATCATCAGACTCAAAAATGATATCTTACAGATCCTTTCCACTCCTTAGTGTTATGGACTTGACATGTTCTAGCCCTTTTCCTATCACCCTAGCTTGCTCGGTGTCACCAGGTAATGTTCCTGGTGGTCTATTCTTAACTTCAACGGCTAGTTGTCCTACTTGAGTCTCTATGTTCCTAATGGCTGCTTGAGTTTGATTCATAAAACCCTTGAGAATTGATTCAATCGATTGTTGACCCTCAGCTTGTTGATTGGATCGTGGTTGGTATGGTTGTGAGGACTGCCCTTGGTGAAAGTTCTGTGGGTGCTGCCCACTGTGATGTGAGGATTGCCCACTGTGATGTGATTGAAATCCAGGGGGGTTGTGTGGTCTTTGCTGGATATGACTCGGCCCTTGGGGTTGGAGTCCTTGATTACCAGACCAAGAGAAATTTGGATGATTTCTCCAACCTGGATTATAAGTCTGCGAATAAGGGTTGTTCCTCGGGTTGGTTCCTATGACATTAACAGATTCGGGATTTGCTGGACAAAAATCAAAAACATGCTCCTCTCCACAGAGGGAGCAGTTTTCAGGGAGATGCATTGCGGAATTGACTTGGCCTCTATTTTGATTTAAAACGATTTTGGTCAAGGCCACTAATTGCGCATTCATGGTTTTAAGTGCTTCGGAATCGATGGTGTTGGTCTTTGACATGGATGCTCTCGGATTTGACCATTCGGTATTGTTGTTGGACACTTTTTCTAAGATTTGATATCCTTCGTTGTAAGTCATACTCGTAAATGTTCCACCGGCTGTTGCATCTAAGATGATTTTGGCTGCATTGGAAAGACCATTGTAAAAGGTCTCCAATTGGATGTAATGTGGGATGCCATGATGTGGGCATTTTCGAAGTAAATCTTTAAATCGTTCCCATGCATCCGAAACAGCCTAATCTTCCTCTTGCCTAAACAGAATTATATCATTTCGAAACCTTACATTCCTTGTTGGAGGAAAGTATTTTTGCAAAAATTTATCGGCAAGCTCTTGCCAAGTGGTTATCGAGTGAGGTGCATGTGCATTCCGCCAAGACTTCGCCTTGTCCCTTAATGAAAAAGGGAAAAGCCTTAGTCTTAATGCCTCATCACTAACACCTTGCAACTGAAAGGAATCGGTCATTTCTAAAAAAGATTTTAAGTGCGAGTGCGGATCCTCAGATGGCGATCCTCCAAATTGACCCATGGCTTGGATCATTTGAAACATCACCGGTTTGAGTTCAAAATGCGTTGTTTCAAGGACGGGCCTTCGAATCCCGGAGCCTAAATCACTAACTCCGGAAGTAGCATAGTCCCGTATTTTTCGATCTTTGCTATCGGCAATCGTGATTGTGGTCTCCACTACAGGTGGCGGTATTGCAGCCATGTTCACAGTGGAGATCACAGGGGGTTGTCGATTTCTGTTTTTGCGTCTTCTTCAAAAAGTTTTCTCTATTTCAAGATCGATTGGTAACAAAGGTTCGTGTTGTTGCCTGGGCATGCAACACGAAAAGCTTAGAAAAACGAGTTACTCGGGCTCGAACAAAAACTAATGTCTTGAGATTTAAAATCACGCCGGTCCCCGGCAACGGCGCCAAAAACTTGTCACGTGCGAAATGTGTGTTTTAATCGCAGTGGGTTGCAAACTCTCCACAGTGGGAAGTGCAAGTGTACACTGTCCACTATGATCGTCACATCAAGTAATAGTTGGTAAAATACCATAATCGAATCCACAGGGACTGGACAATCAAGACAATATGGTTCTCATAAGCTCCTTTTACAAGTTTCAATTAGAGAAGAAAATAATACTTTGGTTTGGTTTGGTGAAATAGCTACTTTAACGATTTTACTAAGGTTTTAAAAGGAGGAATATAGGTTGGATTTTCCCTAAATTTTATCTCAAATACTCGTGTTAGGACTAAAAGTCCTATAAAATAGAAAGTGATATAAAGAAATAATTAGTGTTATTTATTTGTTTGTAAAGCCTCTCAAGATAATGGGCTTTATGGCTAATGGGCTTGGGCCTGTCAAGCCCTTGGTATTTAATGTGTGATTTGAGTGGTAATTAGGTTAGACTTGGTGAGATTAGCCGTGCGCTTAACAGAGTTTAGAGAGAGAGTTTGTTCATCATTCTAATCTTGTAACTCTCTGCATTCAATCACTAAAGGGTTAATCGTTTCATATTCATTGTTACTTGTTAATCTGGGATCCACAATTGGTATCAGAGCAGAGGGACAAAGCTATCGATTCAAAGATAATCATGTTCTTAGAAAAGTAAAAATGGTTTGGAGAAAGAAATCAACTACAGAAGACAATGATGGAAACAAGTCTCATAATTCTCCTGTAGTTGATACAAAGTCATTTACTCCCAAGACTGGCTCACGTGCTCATGTTTACCCTATAGCTACGCTAATCAGTCTAAACCGAGCAAAGATCTGCTGCACTTATTGTGGAAAAAGTGACTTTGTACATCCAAGGTATGTGAACAACTGGTATGGTACCTATAGCATCCCCAATCCCCATATTAAAGTCAAGACATCTAACCACCAAGGATCCATCAAAGCATGGATACCAAAATCTTTTTGATCTGTTTTTGCAGGGATTTCATGTGTGATAATATACAAAATTTTATTTTCACATGACTGCGTTCGGAGGTTGTGCCACATTTGAGGGGGAGCATTAGGTATTTGACATATACATGAATTTTTGGTGAATTCAAAGAACCGTGGCAATTCATCCTAAAAAACTTACTTGAGTTTGTTTTTCTCCGTTTTTAAATTCCAGAATTGCCACGTGTTATATTTTCTTTGATTTAGTTATTTCCATGTCTCACATATTTTGTTGATTTTTCGATGGAAATACACCAGCTTGAATTCCAATTTTGTTCTCATAGTACGTCCTTACTTACTAATGATTCAGTTCTTCTCTGGTAAATTAATTGTGACTTGTTCTTCACAATTAAACTTTCTGATCAATTGTTTCATTTGTTGCAAACACTGTGCTTACTGAGTCATCCTAGTCGCGCTTGAACTTGTCCTTTGATCTTCATTCACATTTTATAATGACTTCTGATCAACTCAGATCAGGACTCGTTCTTAAAAGATTGACTTCTAAACATGCCAATTTAGAACTCGTACTTCAATGTGTGCTTAATGTTTTATTGGTTCATTCAAAGAGTGTTAGGAATTACATCGTTTCTATGGTCTATCCAGAACCGGAAGGACCTACCCAAAAAACACATCCTTTTTAGATAACAGTGAGGGGTCTAGATGTATAGACGAGTTTGGAGTGAAAAAAAAATGGTGAGGATGTGACAGGACTTAAAAGACATATTGGTCCTTACCAAACCGAGTCAGTTAGCCGGGTAACCACACAATCTATTCATTCTAGTTCTTTGGAGATGAATATTGAAACAGACATGGACCCAGTGTCGACAACTCGTGTCACCCCACCTAGCCACTCAAACATCTCACAAAAGATGTTTGTTTCATAAATGCACGGAGATTTATGTAACGCCCCACTTTCCATAAAAGGTCAAAGTCATAAGATTAACATTCAAATTACATAATTGAGCTAGTCCTTACATCAATGCTAAGACATACTTAACAAAAACTTTAACGTTAACATTAATCATAAACAGCAGAAGTCTCTCTAAGCCACAGCCGAGCACTGTCTAGACATACCAATCCAAAACTGGGAGCCTCACGAGCACCATTACTTCCAAGCCGTTTCTAGTTCTACTTAGAGGAACTCGCTACATGCTTACCTGAAAATGGTTTAGTTTTGAAAAGCGAGGGTTAGACCAAAAGGTCTAGTGAATTCCCTCCGAAAACAACATGTAAAACAGTTGGAAAACATTTATCACTAAACTATAATGCATCATCATACAAGGTACTGCACTGTGTATGGATCACATAAACATTTCGCGATCGGGGTTCCATCAGGTTCCCTTCCCGCCCTCCTTGGAGCCCACTCGGACTCCCCTCTACCGGATAGGAGGGAAACAGATTCCAACCTACCGGCCTGTCATACATATCCAAGGGATCCTCAGATCCCGAGAACATCTCTCTGACCCCACAGTGCAGACCGACACCACATACCATACAAGTATGTTCATGAAAACATGTAAGTTAAAGTATCCGTACGTCATGTCTTTCATTTCTTCATGCTAAACATTTCATTTAATAGAACAGATACGTTCGTGAAAATCATGCAATCAGTTCATAACATTTCATGCTCGGTAAAACCATAATCAGTTAAAACATATATCACTTTGCGTCGTAAAAGGGTTTAGGGAACTCACCTGATAGCAATTTCCTTTCTAACCTTGTGTCTCGTTCCGACCGTACACCTAATTCATAATTTATAAATTAATTAGATGTAACTCGATTGCTGATCCTAAGTTCTCCTCTTAATTCGATCTTAAAATAAATAGTTAAGACTGTTATATTCATACTAGGCCTTCAACAACTAGTGTAGACTTTAAATGAATTAAGTCCTGAACTAACTCTAGGCCCAACAGGACATAATTAACTTCTCGGCCCATCACAAAATTCGGCCCAATCTCGACCTCGACCCAGACTCCTTATTCCCGGTATGACTTCCGGCGAGTCCCGGTACTTCGGGCAACTCCCGGTACTTCGGGCAACTCCCGGTACTTCGGGAAACTCCCGGTACTTCGGGCAACTCCCGGTACCTCGGGAAACTCCTGGTACTAAGCAATTGTGGGACTCAGACTACCGCGATTGACACCTACCCTTATGGGTTTTTCAGTCGATCTTTTCTTATTGCGAGGTTTAAATGCGATTTTTCCCGACTTTAATAATCCATAAACAGGGTTAAGGCTAAACAAGTACTCGTCAAATTCTTGGATAATTCTCAAACCCTCTTAACGTAATTCACTTCTTAAAACATGGGATTGGAACCTAACTTAGATTTAATGGAGAACTCATAAATTAGAGAGATAACATAATAGGAGAATTACACTTACCACGAAGAGTCCCTTCTGGATTTGCTTGCCCAATTCTTGATTTCTTCTTCTTCCCTCGATTTCTTACTCAGCCGCCAACCCAAATGAAAATAGAATGTTCAGTCTTAAAACTTAGGGTTTTGGTCCAAATAAGTATCTTTCATACTTTGCAAATGAGTCCCTCACCAATACTTTCATTTCTTTCGCTCTAGCCACTAAACTTCTAAACTTACTAGAATTTGGGTTATTACAACATTCCCCCCTTAAAAGAATTCCGTCCCCGGAATTCCTTATTGGGAAAAGGTGTGGGTATCCTGCCCACATCAATACTGATACTTCCCTAAGGTAAAGCCACTCCTGACACAGTCAACCACCTCATAAAAATTTTCGAAACATGAAACATTGGATGCATTCCCTTCAGTTCTTACGGTACTCTAACTCGTAGGCCACAGTTTTTATTCGATCGGTCTTAACAATAGAAGATTAAATAAGGCTTCTCATGCATATTTTACCCCTTTTAAGGAGGAACCTGGCGAATTTCCCCGCTACAACACGAGATTCATTTACTAAGAAACATTCACTCACTTGACAACTTGGCACAAGGCCAGCCCTGTACATCCCGACAACTCACAACCCGGAGTTCCTTCATCAAACATCTATGCAAATAACATTTCCCTTCTCTCGGACTACCTAGACCACAATTCGTCAAACTTCTCTCACATTCTCACTACTTCGCAACTCCATCCTCATATGAAACTAAGAGTAGGGACCTCCAAACCCATCGTTGAAGTGTTCGCTTACTCAAATTAAACTTATCCTGAAACACATCAATTCCTCGCTGATTGCCACGTTCATTCAGTCACAAGAAGCATAACTCCGGTTATCCTCACTCCACTGGGAGGAGTAACCATGGTCACGCCATACTAATCTCACTAGTTTAAACACTGCACGACCAAATCGTTTAAACATTTCTGACAAAGTTACTAACTCAACCCATTCGACTGTCTTATCCACTACCTTCCTGCACAAAATCATACACAATTTCCTTCCTCAATATCCTTTTTAACGGTTTGCACACTTATCAATAACCATCTGCACAACCCTTCACCTTTCGGCGTTACTGTCAAGTTTACTACTTCCAATTTACTCACTTGTTCCGACATACTATCTACACCTTCCCCACGTTAGCGTGGAGCACTGCTCACCAAACATTACTTTCCCTCTCTCCCGACCTTTCCACATGTTGATACCGCCTTCTCATTACTTACATAACCAAACAGTTGCATCAAGATCTTATCTTAAGGCATTCAACCAAGCCGTCTTGAAACAAGACCAGTGTTCGACGTCACTACACATTCTTTAATCTCCAACTTTTACCCTCTCAGAAATTTCTTTCACACATAAGCAACAGTTCACATTCTTTAAGGATTTCACATCCATTCCACCACATTTTGACTAACACAACCCTCGTCCTCTTTAAACTTCCAAAGACCCCAAAGTGTTTCTTAGTAACGTCCCCTATTCACACTAATAATCCACCCCCTTGATTCCTTATTACAAACGGATCTATTAACTCAGGAACACCCCGAATCTCGGTTTCCACAATTCTTTCGATTAACCACCATGATCATAAAAATCAGACAGATGTACAAATACCGTCATCCCGACTTTCTTACTTAGATTGACCTTAAATAGTTCTTTAACAATCAGTGTGCTAATCCCAATAACACTCCCCCCATAATTGTAACACATCCTGTAATAACAAATGAACGTCATTACTTAACAAATCTAGAATACTTCAATCAACCAACCAAGGACTTATACCTCTATCATGACATTCCAAATCAACTAATGATCATGCTACCACTCCGACCCACAATCATCATCATGCCATTCCTTAAACATAACCAAAATTTCCAACTATTTCCTTCTAGGATCATTCCCTCACGCATAAGGAACGATTTTCAGCTTGACTAATCATAACGATATCTCATCTACTATACTACAACTTGACTAATCTATTCATCATCTTCTTAAACTTACTCTGCCTTCAAGAATATACTTAACAACATACATGACCACAAAGCTTGGTCTCACAACTGGTCAATCACCCAATTCTGTCCCGACATTCCATTCCGATAACAGTCGAAATAAACACCAACTTACAAACCACATACTTCAACAACTGAGATTGCAAAACGTACACTTTACCCGAAATCCCATAAGGATTTCCTTCTAATCCTTCATCTTTCTAACATCGCCTTACTACATCACCGACTGGCACAGATATCTTAGCAATTGAAGCTACTATTCGTTCGTACATCGAGCACTCCTATCATCACACTACCGACCAAGTCTCTCACGGTCATTCGTACACAATTCACCCTTTCCTTCATATTCTCCCGTATACTACAATCGAGTCTGTCTCGCTACTTAGTTCTCTCCTAACTTGTTGAACTACGACTCACGAGTTCATACTTAGCTCAAACACAAACATCCTAGTTGGCTCTTTATGATCCGAGTCCTTTCTTAGACACGACGCATTTTCTTACTGATTGGTATAGTCTACACTCACTCCTCTTGTGTTACACACCTTGTCCTTCTACGGACCCTCCTCACCTCGTAAATAGAACGCCTATTCAACAACAACAGTCTTTGACTAATCTAACACCTCCACAAGGTATCCTATCAACTTACTCTCATCCGGTTTGAGTCTTCGGCCTCGACCAACATACACCGTTGCCGACTTCAACAACAAAAGACAGCTCTTAACTACTTCCTTAACCTATCCTTTAACATGAGTTCCTTACGGAGCCTAATCCTTCCACATATCCTAATCACCTTCATGATCTGCATCCCTCCTTTCGACACCTACTCATGTAACGGCAACATTACAAGCTCACCTCGCAACTCATATTCCTACGCCATAGACATTTCATTCTTCCTCACCACACTACTCATAACGAGTTGCTAAATCCATCACCTTGAAGGCTTCAAGTCCTTCCTCCGGTCACAACCGTCCCTTGACAAATGTACTTCCGGTTACCGAACTAGGGTGCAAGCCCTCATACAACCGATACTATAATCCATTACTGACTCTACCACGGTTCACCTTTCCTCTTGAACACAAATACTAAAACTACATACGTTCTCCCTTGACTTGACCAACGCCTCTCCGCTCTCGGAGTTCTTCCTTAGCTTAAGACGTAATACTTAACGACCTAGTGGGTTCATAGCCTTCGTACATTTCATCATTTAAATAAACAACGTTTGGGAAACATTTGGGTACGCACGACTCCATCACTGTTATAACTTCAGCGCCATGCACAACGATTCGAGAATCGTTTGCATGCGTCTTTCCGTGAACCTTAATCTTACTCATTTCTGAACAATGTTAATACGACAGTAATACGTTGAATGAAAATCCTTTCATACGACACAATTCCGGAAGAGATTACCGACACCAAGTAAACCCAGTCGGTTCTCACACCCTTTTGTATGATATCAACAGGTTAAACTCATTTTGATTGTAAAAGTTGTGCTGACAAATGTTTTCTCGATCTTTTTGTAACAATTTAACTTATCATGAAAGTGTGAAATACTTTGCAACTCGTCAGGCTCAAAATTCCAAGGTGCAATGTGAATGAAATCACTTTTTCTTTAAACATACGCGGGCACGTTCTGACTCATTTTCGATCGAAATTTATATTTAAACGTTTAACTTAAATCGTGAAAATTTTCATGTTACAGAGAAGAACGCCATGCATGAGACTCTACTTGCAATAGAAGGCTACCCACTCAACGAGGTCAATCGCTTTATTCACACAGCTTGTCTTTGATACTCCACTTACGACCAAGTGTCGCCCGCTCGGTCAAGCACTAACTTGATGTACCTGCGTTCCACATCTCACTTACTCAACCATTTCACACTATTTTCGCTTTGATCGACTATCTCACTTTCTACTTCTAGATGCTTTCAATTCCCTATAAGTATCTTATTCTATTTGTCCTGCAAATGAAAAGCTCGACTAAAAAGTCAGGGCTCCATTGATACTTTCAAGGTTTTGCCACTGTTCTATCTTACCGTCCCAACTGATCTATCCCATGATTTCCATAATTAGGACTCTCCCGAAACTGGAGTCTTATTCAAACTCAAACACCCATCCTCTCCGAATCCACGAAGAGCTACCTCTAGACGACTCATAACATTCTTCACAACGTTTCTTCTCTACGATGTCCACATACACCACATCATAATGATTCTTACGCGACACTTCCCCAAGCAAAGGAGCTCGGTCTATCCCTCAGGGATCTTGCTGACCTATTCCTCCACGTTCTCCCAGCCATAGCGCTAAACTGAAAGAACCCGATAGTTAATCTTTGCTAGATGTGACACAACGAATTTGCTATAAGTAAGGTATTGTAAGCACGCACATGTACCTGTAAGTTCGTAATTACACTGGCCAGGTGTAACCCCAAACGTACCTTACATGATTGTCCTTGGCACCTTATTCCTAAGCGCATTTATATTGATCGTTCCTATAGGCAATCCTATGTCTCGGCTGTGTTCCTCATCTTACAGTTTAAGTTTAGGCCCGAATGGTCATCTAAATCCCTTAAACTAAGGCTCTGATACCATTTGTAACGTCCCACTTTCCATAAAAGGTCAAAGTCATAAGATTAACATTCAAATTACATAATTGAGCTAGTCCTTACATCAATGCTAAGACATACTTAACAAAAACTTTAACGTTAACATTAATCATAAACAGCGGAAGTCTCTCTAAGCCACAGCCGAGCACTGTCTAGACATATCAATCCAAAACTGGGAGCCTCACGAGCACCATTACTTCCAAGCCGTCTCTAGTTCTACTTAGAGGAACTCGCTACACGCTTACCTAAAAATGGTTTAGTTTTGTAAAGCGAGGGTTAGACCAAAAGGTCTAGTGAATTCCCTCCGAAAACAACATGTAAAACAGTTGGAAAACATTTATCACTAAACTATAATGCATCATCATACAAGGTACTGCACTGTGTATGGATCACATAAACATTTCGCGATCGGGGTTCCATCAGGTTCCCTTCCCGCCCTCCTTGGAGCCCACTCGGACTCCCCTCTACCGGATAGGAGGGAAACAGATTCCAACCTACCGGCATGTCATACATATCCAAGGGATCCTCAGATCCCGAGAACATCTCTCTGACCCCACAGTGCAGACCGACACCACATACCATACAAGTATGTTCATGAAAACATGTAAGTTAAAGTATCCGTACGTCATGTCTTTCATTTCTTCATGCTAAACATTTCATTTAATAGAACAGATACGTTCGTGAAAATCATGCAATCAGTTTATAACATTTCATGCTCGGTAAAACCATAATCAGTTAAAACATATATCACTTTGCGTCGTAAAAGGGTTTAGGGAACTCACCTGATAGCAATTTCATTTCTAACCTTGTGTCTCGTTCCGACCGTACACCTAATTCATAATTTATAAATTAATTAGATGTAACTCGATTGCTGATCCTAAGTTCTCCTCTTAATTCGATCTTAAAATAAATAGTTAAGACTGTTATATTCATACTAGGCCTTCAACAACTAGTTTAGACTTTAAATGAATTAAGTCCTGAACTAACTCTAGGCCCAACAGGACATAATTAACTTCTTGGCCCATCACACAATTCGGCCCAACCTCGACCTCGACCCAGACTCCTTATTCCCGGTATGACTTCCGGCGAGTCCCGGTACTTCGGGCAACTCCCGGTACTTCGGGCAACTCCCGGTACTTCGGGAAACTCCCGGTACTTCGGGCAACTCCCGGTACTTCGGGAAACTCCCGATACTAAGCAATTGCGGGACTCAGACTACCGCGATTGACACCTACCCTTATGGGTTTTTCAGTCGATCTTTTCTTATTGCGAGGTTTAAATGCGATTTTCCCGACTTTAATAATCCATAAACAGGGTTAAGGCTAAACCAGTACTCGTCAAATTCTAGGATAATTCTCAAACCCTCTTAACATACATTCACTGCTTAAAACATGGGATTGGAACCTAACTTAGATTTAATGGAGAACTCAGAAATTAGAGAGATAACATAATAGGAGAATTACACTTACCACGAAGAGTCCCTTCTGGATTTGCTTGCCCAATTCTTGATTTCTTCTTCTTCCCTCGATTTCTTACTCAGCCGCCAACCCAAATGAAAATAGAATGTTCAGTCTTAAAACTTAGGGTTTTGGTCGAAATAAGTATCTTTCATACTTTGCAAATGAGTCCCTCACCAATACTTTCATTTCTTTCGCTCTAGCCACTAAACTTCTAAACTTAATAGAATTTGGGTTATTACAATTTTGCACCTAATCTATCTATTCCTCACTCGGAGGTCTTAGATATTGAAAAAGGAAAACATCAGCTCCGGTCTCCGAACTTCATATTCTATATTCACTGTGTCAATTAATTTTTAACTTGAGTCCCAGGTTAAATCAATTTTTGAGCCAAATCGATATAATTTATTTCTTTCACACATGCACGAGTCTTTGTGATTCCCATTGCATATCTTTGTGATATTGTCGGAACAGTTTGAGAGGTAATTTTTAATATTT
This sequence comes from Saussurea involucrata, assembly GCA_033807775.1. Taxonomy (NCBI): domain Eukaryota; kingdom Viridiplantae; phylum Streptophyta; class Magnoliopsida; order Asterales; family Asteraceae; genus Saussurea; species Saussurea involucrata. The sequence continues at coordinate 104,609,434 of CM066315.1, forward strand.
TACTTCAGTGATAACTGGAAGTCCTATCAGAGATACCCCGATGCCAACTCTGAACATAGGCCACACAATTATTTTAATTGTTGTGATAACAGTTACTATTGGGTTTCTGTGTTAGGTGATTACCCTATTTTGGTTACTTACCAATTTATCTGGTACTTTTGCTACTCATCAGTGTTGTCTTTGAAGTTACATGATGCTCAGGATGCTCCTAATCATCATGAGGGGGAGAACTGATACAAATTCAAAGACAAAGATCATCATCATGAGGGGGAAAAACGTTATAAAAGTTCAAAGACCCAGACTATCAAGTTGAGGGGGAGTAAGCAAAAGTTGAGGGGGAGTAACTGTTATAACCTGTGCTGAAAATATTACAACGTGCATGGTTCTTCTATCCGTTTAACAAAGTGCTGAAGTTTTCAAAGCTAATTCAACTCGTGGTTCAACTCGTGATACTAAGAAGACCAAGAGCATATTTCAAGGGGGGCGTGAAAGATATGAAGACAAGAAACACTAAAGTGCTTCAAAGATTCAAGACGAAGAGAAGATCAAGATCGGAAGAGTTCAAGTTCGTATTTTTTTCTTTATATAACTTTGGGGGAGATTGTTAGGACTAAAAGTCCTATAAAATAGAAAGTGATATAAAGAAATAATTAGTGTTATTTATTTGTTTGTAAAGCCTCTCAAGATAATGGGCTTTATGGCTAATGGGCTTGGGCCTGTCAAGCCCTTGGTATTTAATGTGTGATTTGAGTGGTAATTAGGTTAGACTTGGTGAGATTAGCCGTGCGCTTAACAGAGTTTAGAGAGAGAGTTTGTTCATCATTCTAATCTTGTAACTCTCTGCATTCAATCACTAAAGGGTTAATCGTTTCATATTCATTGTTACTTGTTAATCTGGGATCCACAACTCGGTCCTTAGAAGTGATCCTCGTATTCGTGGTGGACATTTTCGCTAGAAAATCCCGGTTACAAAATACTCACACCGTTAGATAAAAATCCCATACTCTTAGTACTTGTTGTTTTGCCAATGGTAATCTCTAAATGGACCTTTTCAGGCCTCGATGGAATGTGTAGAGACAAATACTCTAAGTGTTTTTAATACACAAATTAGCTTGCCTACTACTCCAGTGGGCAGAGATTAGCTTACTATGCCGACCTCACTCTCGTAAGTGTCATAAGAATTATTTCGAATCCCCTAGCATCATTCAAGCTCGTGTCACTGCGTTCTACTCATTTCTAAGTTAAGAACTAGACTTTAGATCTTTGCAAATGATCGGATTGTTCGCATCTTTGGGTAAATATCGAGAATGAATGACCAAAATAACAAATATTCGAAGTATAAAGATTACTCAAGCATTTTTAATAAAATCCAGGTACTTCTCCTTCCTACATCCCAAAGGATGTTTAGCCTAACATTTCCGAAGTAAAGAAAACAAAAGATGAAGAATTGCACATAATAAAACTGAAAGTGGATTGAATAGACTGCTCACAGTGGGGAACGAGAAGTCGTCCCTGCACTGTGTAGTTCGAATTACAATTAAACTAAGAAAGTAAATTACTGAAAATTAAAACTAGTTACTGTGGTAAATAAAAGACTAAAGCTAATGTGGTAGTTGAGAGGATTTAAAGCTAAGCAAAAACTCAAGGATGATATCCAAGCATGCATTTAATGGCACCCAAGTCCTCCTTTATATACTAGGAGAAGGAATTGGGTATTACACAAAAGAGGTGGGTCTTCCAATGGGTAAAGACTGCTGTGTTGTGGCAGAATTCAGCTCTTATGGGTAATCCTTTTACCCAATGGTCCCTTTTCCAAGTCAATCTCCAAGTACAAAGAGGTGTACTTGATGCTATCTTTTAAAGAAGATATCTTTGTACTTCTCCAGCCATATCTCTACCATATGAACCTTCCTTCTCCAGAAAATTAGATCCCAACTAATAGTTTCTTTTTCTCTTCTTTTTGATCTGCTCGAAAAGTGGGGACCCGGAGTGGGCACAACTGTGGTCACTGCAGGATAAAACGTGAAAAACACCCAAATTCTACCAAATAATTTATTAAAGACCATGGTTCACTCCTTTTGCTCGTTTTTGTGAAATATACCAAGAATGGGGGTTTTAAGAAGTGAAATGGCTAAAAATGACAAAATAAAGCGGAAAATAAATGGAAATAATAACTCTAAAAATAGAGTTATCAATGCTCTATCAGTAGATACAGCAAATGATAATCAAGTGTCAGTTAAAGAAGTATTTGATGACTGTGTGATAAATATAGAGGAGTGTAGAGTGCCGATACAATTGTTTCCTATAACTTTGATAGAGTTTGACGTCGTAGTGGGAATGGACTGGTTAGCCGAGAATCAGGCTAACATAGTGTGCGATAAGAAGCTAATAAATGTGGTATTACCTGAGAAGGGACCAGTAGTAATTTATGGTGATCGTAGGAATCATCAGTCTAGCCTTATATCTATGACAAAAGCCCGTAAGTGTGTGAGTAAGGGTTGTCAGAGTTACTTGGCTTACGTGATAGATATTAAGCCAGAAAAGAATAGGATGGAAGATATTCCTATTGTTAGTGAATTCCCTGAAGTTTTCCCTGAAGACTAGAATAGTCTTCCTCCGGTTAGACAAGTGGAATTTGGTATCGACTTAGTTCATGGAGCCACTCCTATTGCTCGTGCACCTTATCGTCTGGCGCCTCCAGAGATGATGGCACAATTAGAAGACCTATCCGATAAAGGCTTCATCAGGCCTAGTTCTTCGCCGTGGGGAGCACCAGTGTTATTTGTGAAAAAGAAGGATGGTTCGATGAGAATGTGTATCGACTACCGAGAATTAAATAAGCGCACGATAAAGAACAAGTATCCGTTACCCCGAATTGATGACCTCTTCGATCAGTTAGTTGGAGCTTGCTATTTCTCCAAGATTGATCTAAGATCTGATTATCACCAGTTGAAAGTTAAAGAAGAAGACGTTCTAAAGACTGCTTTTTGTACAAGGTACGACCACTACGAATTCTTAGTAATGCCGTTTGGACTGACGAACGCCCCAGCTGCCTTTATGGATTTAATGAATCGGGTATGTAAGCCGTATCTTGATAAATTCGTTATTGTATTTATTGATGATATCCTTATCTATTCCCGATCCAAAGAGGATCACGCACAACATCTTCGTTTGGTTCTGGAGTTGCTGAAGAAAGAAAAGTTGTACGCTAAGTTCTCTAAATGTGAATTATGGTTGCGAGAAGTTCAGTTTCTGGGGCATGTCGTTTCTAAGAAACGTATACAAGTTGATCCGATGAATGTGGAAGCAGTTGAAAAGTGGGAATCGCCGAAGACAGCAACCGAAGTACGTAGTTTTCTGGGTTTAGCCTGCTACTATCGGAAATTTATAAAAGACTTCTCTCGTATCGCAACGCCTTTGACTAAGCTGACCCGGAAGAACCTAAAGTTTGAATGGAAAGCAGAACAAGACGAGGCATTCCGGATATTGAAAGAGAAACTGTGCAGCGCGCCGATTCTATCACTACCTGAAGGTTCGGAAGATTTTGTTGTTTATAGTGATGCGTCAAAACTGGGTTTGGGATATGTACTTATGCAGCGGGGAAAGGTTATTGCTTATGCTTCTCGCCAACTGAAGGATCATGAAAGACAGTATCCTACGCACGATATGGAGCTTGCAGCGGTTGTCTTCGCGTTAAAGATTTGGAGACATTATCTGTATGGTTCCAAATGTCAGATATATACTGACCATAAGAGTCTCCAACATCTCTTTAATCAGAAGGAACTAAATATGAGACAAAGGAGATGGCTGGAATTGCTGAATGATTACGATTGTGAAATCCTTTATCACCCGGGAAAGGCGAATGTAGTGGCAGATGCGCTGAGTCGTCAAGAAAGGAGTGGAACAATAAAAGTTATTTCACTACGAACGAAACTCCTACCCAACATATTTGACGAATTGCAGAAGTGTCAAGTGGAGGCTTATCAGGATGAACATCTGAAATCAGAACGGTTAGCGGGGATGTCAGTATTGTTAGTAAAAGATGATCGTGGGTTATTGTGTCTGGGAAACAGAGTATGGGTACCTTGTTTGGGTGGGTTACGTGATCGTGTTTTACAAGAAGCTCATCAATCCCGTTTCTCTATTCACCCAGGTACAAACAAGATGTATAAAGATCTAAAGCAATTCTATTGGTGGCCGGGGATAAAAAGAGGGATTGCTCAGTATGTGGAAAGGTGTGATACTTGTAAGAAAGTAAAGATCGAACACTAAAAGCCGTTTGGGCAACTACAACGACTAGAAATACCTATGTGGAAGTGGGAACAGATTACTATGGATTTCATCACAAAGCTACCAAGAACGCCGAAGGGATTTGATTCTATTTGGGTGATCGTCGACAGATTGACAAAGTCTGCACACTTTCTACCGATAAAGGAAACCGATTCGATGGAGCGATTAGCTAGGTTGTACATTGATGAAATAGTAACTCGACATGGAGTTCCAATCTCGATCATTTCTGATCGTGATAGTCGTTCTACTTCAAGATTTTGGAGAAGTTTTCAAAAAGAGATGGGAACACAGATAAAGTTAAGTACAGCGTATCATCCCTAAACAGATGGTCAGAGTGAACGAACGATACAAACTTTAGAAGATATGCTCCGGGCTTGCATTGTTGATTTTGGGGGATCTTGGGATAAGCATTTACCGTTAATTGAATTCGCTTACAACAACAGTTATCATTCCAGCATACAGGCGACACCGTTCGAAGTACTGTATGGTAGGAAATGTCGAACGCCTCTGTGTTGGAACGAAGTGGGAGAGAAACAGTTAGCGGGGCCGGAAATAGTTCAGCTAACCGCCGATAAGGTTACTCAGATTCGAGAAAGATTGAAAGTAGCTCAAGATAGACAGAAGAGCTACGCTGACCGCCGTCGAAAGCCATTGGAATTTCAAGTTGGGGATTACGTAATATTAAAGGTTTCGCCGTGGAAAGGAGTCATTCGATTTGGACGACAAGGTAAACTTAGCCCAAGGTATATTGGACCGTTTGCAATTACAGAAAGGATCGGTGAAGTAGCTTATAGATTAGATCTTCCACTAGAATTGAGCAGAATCCATAATGCATTTCATGTATCGAACTTCCGAAAGTGTTTTGTTACTCCAGATCAGTCGGTCTCCCTACCAGAAATACAAGTCGATGAAAGACTGAATTATGTGGAAGCACCGGAAGCAATAGTTGATTATAAAGTCAAAGTGCTGCAGAATATGGAGATCAGGCAAGTGAAAGTTCAGTGGAAGCATCATAGAGGTCAAGATGCCTTGTGGGAATCCGAATCGGAAATGAGAACCAAATACCCTCACCTTTTTGACTAACTGAATTCCGGGACGGAATTTTTTTGAGGGGGAGATGATGTAATACCCCGGATAAGTCCGTTAGTTAAAAATATTATTCCGTTAAATTATTTAACCTAAAAGTTTCTATTTTAGGTAAGTTAAGTAAATTTATAAGTTAAAAGGGGGTTATGGTCATTAAAGAATAGAATAGGGTTAAAAGGGTAAAACTTAGTAGATATTATCTAAAGGCAATTCAGATATTTCATAAAAATCAGATGTGCAGTGTGTGTTAGTGTGTGTTTTGAGAGAAAAGAAGAAGGAAGAAAGTTAAAAAGCTAGGGATCCAAATTGGTGCAATTGGAAGTAAAATTAAGGTATGTTTCTTGTATGTTTTATGTCTATAATTACCAATAGGTAGTTTCTATCGGAGTAGAATAACCGATTACGCATCCAGTAGTGATTTCTGTTGATTCTGGGTCGAAAGTGGTGAAACCGTCAGAGGTGTCCGGACACAGTATGAAGGTGTCCGGATAGTTTTGTTGAAGGTGTCCGGGTAGTTCTTCGTCGGTGTCCGGACAAGTCTTTTTCCGGGTAAGTTCTCTTTTCTTGATTGTCCGGATGAAGTATGTTTCCGGATAGTGTCCGGATTACTTATGCTGTCCGGAAAAGGCATGCTGTCCGGAATAGTCATGCTGTCCGGAATAGTCATGTTGTCCGGATTATTGGTGTTGTCCGGAAAACTCTGTTGTGTCCGGATACTTTTGCTGTTTGGCCAATTTTGAGAGTTTAGATGCTGTCGAGTATCCAGTAACCTGTATTTTGTTAACCATTAGATAGGGAGTGAATGAGGACTGACTGTCCTGTTGTCTTGACTTGAGTACGGGGTTGGGGGCAACATTTGAGGGTTTGAGTTCTTTAGAATTTTTATCCTTAGTAAGACTTATGTGTTTTATGTGGTAAAGAGATGTCTGTATCTATGTGTTACAGATCTTGTGAATTCTGGGTAAAAGGCTGAACCGGTTAAGAAGACATGGAAATGTGTTAATAAGCAATCAGGTGAGTTTTACTTTAAAAACATTTTTAACTGGAATACGTATATGTGTGGATTGGGAATGTAATAGTTGATGACTATGTGTTTATATGTGAATTATAATATATTGAGGTATTATATTTACATGAGTATTATAAGGTGTTATAATACGTTGGCCGGGTTTAGGACCGGTGTGTTTGGCTATAGAATTCGTATAGCATTGTTTGGCTGTAGATGTTGTACAGCGTTGTATATTATTAGTTGGCTTGCTACCAACTAATATGGCCAGGAAGAATGAGAAGGGAAGGTACATGATATGTGAGCTTGATTAGATATATATGATTGTGTCGCGTGATTTATATGAATGAAGTTTATATAAATGGTTTGTAAACTAACAGGGATTTTTCTCACTTAGACCACAAGGTCTAACCCTCATTTTTGTTTTAAAATATGTATTCCAGGTGGTGGATCATGTAAGAGCAAGTAATTAGAGTAACCAAGGGATGGCTTTTGTGAAGGATTATAAGATGAAGATTTTGGCTTGTTTTTGCAGTTGTATTATGATATTAAATGTTATGTATGTAAATAGTACAATGTTTGTAGTACAATGGTTTCTTTTATTTGTAAAAGACTGCAGGACCGAACTTGTAATATGATGTTTCTTTTGTTATATGAATGTATGGTTACATTATGTGAATTGTTGTGTATATGGAAATTGGGATGTTACAATTACTTAATGTCTGTCTTAATTTCCAGAGGGACTGAATTTGCCTATTTTTGTCTTATTAAGCATATATTGTCTTAATTGGAAATATTGTGCTCAATTGTTGTCTTAATTTGCATATAGGGCATTCTTTCAGCAATTCAAAGGCTGTTTCCTTCTACTGAACATACATATTGTCTTAGGCACATACAGGAGAATATGAAGCTTCATTGGAAAGGTAAGGCCTACAAGGATCATATGTGGCAGTGTGCAATAGCTCCTACTGTCCCCCAATTCAGAACAACAATGGAGAACTTGAAAGCATTCAATAAGGATTGTTATGATTGGTTGAATAAGATCCCCTCTCCCAACATTGGAGCAGATCACACTTTACAGGTAAATAACTCTTAAATGGTTCAATTGTTGAATGGTTAAATAAGACACCCCCCCCCAAACACACACACATTGATGTGGTTTTTTGATGCATACAGGTATATGTCACTCTGATGTGCTTCTAAATAACATGTGTGAGGTATTCATTATTCAATAGGCAAATCATTGCTGCTAGGGACAAACCAATTCATTCTTGCTTGGAGTACATTAGAGTGTATCTTATGAAGAGAATTGTTAATGTTTTAAATGTCATTGATGGTTGTGATGGACCATTGACCCCAACTGCAAACAAGATAATGGACAATGTGAAGAAGGAAGCAAGCAAATACCATGTAATAACCAAGATTTGTATTTTTAGTCGGTAATTGGAAATTGTGGAAGAAATTTGAAATAAGAAAGTTTTGTGGTCTAAGTGTAAAGAAATTAAAAGTTTTGTGTTTAGTGAGAAAAGTATAAAAGGGGTGGGAAAAACCCTAATTTATTCATTTAGCAATTGTCCCAGTGTGTGTATGTGTGTGCGGCTAAGAGAGAGTGCAAGAGAAGGAAGTATTGGCAATTGAAGAGGAGAAAGGAGTGTTGGCAGCTGAACCTTTGGATTTAATCAGTAGAATCTTCAGGTAACTACTAATCTTTCCTCTCCTTTAGTTTTGGTGAAATATGTTGGGTTTGTGAGGAGAAACTTGATTGTTATGGAATTCCTTGTGTTTCATCATTAAATTGTTTAAGAAGGGTTTAAGAATGGGTTATTGTGCTAATCGTCGACCCATATTTGTTATCTAGAAGTGTTGGGGGGATTTAGGCCGAGAGGTGCTTAATCCCCTGCGATTTATGCAAAATCGTCGTGTCCGGAAACATCGCCATCAGGTTAGTATCCGGAAGGTTTGGAGTATCCGGACAAGTGGTATCCGAATGTTGTAGTGTCCGGACGAAAGGTTTGTCAAGATAATGGTAGTTTCCGGTAGTTAACCGGAAACCCTTGGGAATCCGGGAGTGTCCGGAACGCCACCCGGAGAGTTCTTGTAATCGCTAATACCTACTAACCGGGTAGAATCGTCCGGATAGTTCAGACTGTCCGGATACAATCTTTCGGATAGTATGGATGTCCGGATAAGTCTTCCGGAAAGTGACTGTGTGACCCTGTGGTGTAGTCTGTTAGTTCGAGGTGTTAACCGTGTGAGAGTGTAGTTCAATCAGGTGACTCATCGCGGTAGTGTGTATCTTTATAGGTGCAGTTGAAGGGAGAATCAATCTAGTAGGAGAATTAAACATGACGACAGGTGAGTTTTCTGATCCTAATCCCTTTTAAAGTGTGGAACCTTATGCATGTTTATGTTGTTAAGTGTTCGTACTATTGTTTACTCATGTATGAAAAGTGTGATTTAATCGTGTGGATATAAACTACTTTCGTGTGGACAAGCTATGGCATTTGTGTGAGATGGGGGTGTCTCCCATATTATTAAATATATGAATTCGTTTCATATATGGGCGGTGTGTGCCCTTTTTACACTGTCACAGTGTGTGTTTGACCATAGTGTGTGCCATTAGCTTGTCATAGCGTGCTGATCATTTATGTGTGTTCATAACAAGTTTTGTTCAATCATTTCTTACTGAAAGTTTTACATAAACTGTGTATTTGTGGTGTGGCTTTTGAGGGAACTCACAGACCTCATGGTCTAACCCTCGCTTTCAAAACTAGAAATCTTTCAGGTAAACAGGTGGTAGAAGGCTCGGGTAAAAGGAAAGAGAAGGTGTGAACTGGAGCCTGTATCTTAAGAGTAGAAGACTTCCATTTTTGCATCTTAGACCTTTATTCTCAGCTGTAATTAGGGTTGTATTCTGCAAACCCTTTGTCAAAATTGTTGAATTTTGGTGTGGGCCAGGTTTTGGCAGATATTATTGTTATCTTCGGAAATCATGTTTGATTATTTTTGGTTGGGTTGTTACAGTTGGTATCAGAGCCTTAGTTTAAGAGAATTAGGTGACCGGACGGGCCTAAACTTAAACTGTAAGAGTTAAGTAGTACAACTAAGAACTAGGAGGACCTTAGTGAGACTGGGTAGAACGATTAATGGGGTAGTGAGAACTGTCATGTAAGGTAAGTTGGCGATTACACCTGGCCAGTGTAATTACGAACTTACAAGTACATGTATGTGCTTAATTGCCTTATTATTTTGGAATTGTAGGTTAACGTTGTTGGTGTTTCCTTGACAGTCGGTAATCATGTTGAGGAGATCCATGAGAGGTGCATCGGAACCTGTTGATGAAGAGATTCAGATGGGAGAACCACCTGTGCCAGCGGCCACCCGCGGTAGGGGTATAGGCCGAGGAAGGGGTCGGGGAAGAGTACCCCAGCGAGCGGTTACTCAAGTGAATGAAAACGTGGGAAGAGCTGTAGTGAGGGCTCGTGTTACTCGTGGAACAAGGAGCGCGGGAGTTCCGCAAGAACCAGAGGCGTCTCATCAGGAGAGTTCTGCGTCCAGGCGGGGAGCGAGTCGAGGTGGTAGTCGTGGGCGTGGTGGTGCTCAAACTTTTGTGACTCAAGAAAATTTCGCCACTGCCTTGGGTGAAATCCAGGATACATTGAAAGCCCTGTTGGTAAAACAGGACGAGTCAGCATCGGGGAGCAAAGAGGCAAGTGGTAGTAAGGAAGGGGCGACTAGCTCACATGGTTCTGCTTCCGGGAGTCCTTCTCAGTCGAACCCGTTGGCAGTAAATGACCGGGTGCTGGGTGGAGGTTGTAGTTACAAGGCATTCACTTCTTGTAAGCCACCCACTTTCAAGGGAGAATGCGATCCCGTGTTAGCGATAAAGTGGATCAGGGAAATGGAACTGGTGTTCGATACCTGTAAGTGTGCCGATAGTGACAGGGTGATGTTTGCTCTGTCCATGCTGAAGTCGGAAGCGGTGTTTTGGTGGGATGCGGAGACCGCGGGAGAAGGGTCAAAGGCTGTAAAGAATATGACGTGGGAGACCTTTGTCTTAAAGTTCAAGACGTCGTTTTGCCCTCTGGCGACAATAAAACGAATGGAGGAAGAGTTCATGGGCTTAGAACAAGGTGGGATGTCAGTGAGAGAATATACCTCGAAGTTTATGGAAAAGGCGAGATTTGCTGAGCTGTACGTACCAAATGAGGAGCGCCGAATTGAGAGGTACATTTTTGGTTTAAAGATCAGTGTGCGGGAACTGGTTACGGCTAGGAACCCAACTACCTTTCAGCCAGCCATCAATGCGGCTGAAATGGTTGAAAAGGAGAAGAACCAGCAACATGAGGAAAAGGGTAAAGAGAAGAGAAAGTGGGAAGGGCTTGTGCCTGACTCGAAACGGGCTAAAGTGTTCAAGCCAGAGTTCTGAGGAGGGTCAAAATTTGGATAGAAACCTTGTGGAAAGTGTATCCGAGTCCACCGTAGGGAATGTGTGGGTGAACCTGAGGGGTGTTTTAAGTGTGGAAAGATTGGGCATATGGCGCGCGATTGTCGGAACCCCAGAGCATGTTACCAATGCGGGTCTGTGGAACATCTGAGACCGGATTGCCCCCAATTGAAGAGAGGGGATTCAGGTAGTTTCGGTGGTAGACAAGGAGGAAGAGTGGGGGAAAAGAAAGTGGAACCAGCTTAGACAAGAGCGAGAGCTTTTCAGATGACGGCTGGTGAGGCGGTAGAGATACCTGATGTGGTGACAGGTACCTTTCTTATTAATTCTGTTTTTGCAAAGGTGTTGTTCGACTCGGGTGCAAATTGTTCGTTTGTATCGCCAGAATTTGCCCGACGTTTGTGTGTTAAGCCTAAACTTTTGGGGTGTGGATTCGAAGTAGAGATTGCCGATGATAGGCGAGTCTTGGTGTGAGAGGTGTTTGAGGACTGTAATATCGAGGTAGAGGGTCACTTTTTCCCATTGCGATTGTACCCCATGGGCATGGGAGAATTTGACATTGTCGTAGGAATGGATTGGCTGGCTAGTAATAATGCTAGCATTGTGTGCAATAAGAAAATGATCCGTATGACTTTGCCAGATTTGTCGGAGGTGGTAATCTATGGAGATAGGCGAGAGCGTAAGTCTTGCCTTATTTCGGTAATGAAAGCGAGGCATTGTCTAGAGAAGGGGTGTCAGGGGTTTTTGGCGTATGTGTTAGACGCTAAGAAGGAGAAAAAGGGATTAGAAGATGTCCCTGTGGTGAGAGAGTTTCCGGAGGTGTTTCCTGATGATCTAACAGGTTTACCCCCGGATCGTCAAGTCGAATTCCGAATCGAATTGATGTCGGGTGCGGCCTCGATAGCGCGTGCGCCGTATCGGTTAGCACCGGCGGAGATGAAGGAGTTAATGACGCAACTACATGAGTTGTTGGATAAGGGGTTTATACGCCCTAGTTCCTCACCCTGGGGAGCGCCAGTACTTTTCGTCAAGAAGAAAGATGGGTCTATGCAGATGTACATAGACTACCGTGAGCTTAACAAGGTGACCGTCAAGAACAGATACCCACTTCCAAGGATCGATGATCTGTTTGACCAGTTGCAAGGAGCAAGCTTCTTCTCGAAGATAGATCTAAGATCCGGGTATCACCAGTTGAAGGTAAGGGAAGAAGATGTGCCGAAGACGGCATTTCGCACGAGGTATGGCCACTATGAGTTTGTAGTCATGCCCTTTGGCTTGACTAATGCTCCGGCAGTCTTCATGGATTTGATGAATCGTGTGTGCAGCGCGTGGTTGGATAAGTGCGTGATCGTGTTCATAGACGATATCCTCATCTACTCTCGATCTCAGAGTGAGCATGAAGAGCATCTCCGTGTGGTGTTAGATTTGTTACGACGGGAGAAATTGTATGCAAAGTTTTCCAAGTGTGAGTTCTGGCTTCGAGAAGTCCAATTTTGGGGCCATGTAGTGTCAGGGGAAGGCATCAAAGTGGATCCAGCCAAAGTGGAGGCTATTAGGGAATGGGAACAACCAAGGTCTCCCTCAGAAGTTAGGAGTTTTCTTGGTTTAGCGGGCTACTATCGGAAGTTCATCCAGGACTTTTCTCGGATAGCTACACCATTGACCGCCTTAACCAAGAAGAGTGCTAAGTTCGAGTGGGCGAAGGCTCAAGAAGAAGCATTTAGCAAATTGAAGGACAAGCTGAGTAGCGCTTCGATCCTTTCCTTGCCTAGTGGATCAGAAGGATTCATAATCTACAGCGATGCATCCAAGCTGGGACTAGGATGCGTGCTAATGCAGAATGGGAAAGTAATCGCGTATGCATCCCGTCAGCTGAAGGAGCATGAGAAGAATTACCCCACGCACGATATGGATTTGGCAGCGGTGGGGTTTGCGCTTAAGATTTGGAGGCACTACCTTTACGAGGTTAAGTGTCAGATTTATTCCGATCATAAAAGTCTTAAGCATTTGTTCGATCAAAAGGAGTTAAATATGAGGCAGCACCGTTGGGTGGAATTGTTAAGCGACTACGATTGCGAGATCCTTTACCATCCAGGAAAGGCGAACGTTATGGCTGACGCGTTGAGCCGGAAGGAAAGAAGAGAACCAACTAAAGTGGTTGCCTTTCGAGTCAACGTGATTCCTGATCTGTTGGAAGAGATTAAGAAATTCCAGGAGGAAGCTCTAGTGGAAGAGAAGTGGAAAAGTGAGAGGATTGTTGGTTATGTGACATCCTTAGTGTCTAACGGTAGTGGTGTGAAATGTTTGGGGAACCGAGTGTGGGATCCTAAGCTGGGAGGCTTGCGGGAACGTATTTTAGAGGAGGCACATAGGTCGCGGTATTCGGTTCATCTGGGAACCAATAAGATGTATCGGGACCTGAGACAAATGTATTGGTGGTCGGGGTTGAAGAAGGACATCGTTTATCTTATTGAGCGATGTGTGACCTGTTTGAAGGTCAAAGCAGAGCATCAGAGACCGTACGGGGAGATACATCCCTTAGAGATACCGGTGTGGAAGTGGGATTGTATCACCATAGACTTCGTCACGAAGTTACCAAGGACCCCGAAAGGGTATGGCGCCATTTGGGTGATCGTGGACCGTCTCACCAAGTCAGCTCACTTTCTACCTATTCGGGAGAAAGATTCGCTAGAAAGGCTAGCAAGGTTGTACGTGAATGAAATAGTAACGAGGCACAGGGTGCTTTCGTCCATAGTCTCGGATCGCGATAGCCGTTTCACGTCCTCTTTTTGGAGAAGTCTTCAACGGGAGTTAGGAATGCAACTATTGATGAGCACTGCCTATCATTCTCAGACGGATGGGCAAAGCGAGAGAACTATATAAACCTTGGAGGATATGTTGCGTGCTTGTGTGATTGACTTCAAAGGCTCGTGGGAATCCCATCTGCCGTTGATCGAGTTCTCGTATAACAATAGTTATCACGCCAGTCTTCAAGCAGCACCATTTGAGGCATTATATGGGCGTAAGTGCAGGACACCTTTGTGTTGGAATGAAGTGGGAGAGAAGCAGTTAGCGGGGCCGGAATTAGTACAGTTGATGGCCGACAAAATTTGTGTGATAAGAGATAAGTTGAAGGTAGCTCAAGACCGTCAGAAGGCCTATGCAAATAAAAGAAGGAAACCGATCGAGTTTATGGTAGGAGATAAAGTGATGCTTAAGGTGTCACCGTGGAAAGGAGCCGTACGTTTTGGGAAGAGAGGGAAACTAAGGCCTAGGTATGTCAGGCCGTTCGCCATCACCGAACGTGTGGGTGAGGTGGCGTATAAGTTAGAATTACCCGAGGAGCTTCGGGGAGTGCACCCGACGTTTCATGTGTCGAATTTAAGAAAATGTCTGGCCGAAGAAAGTATGGCGGTGCCATTGGAAGACATTCGTGTGGATGAGAAGTTAAGTTATGAAGAAGAACCGTTGTCAATCACGGATCGCAAAGTCCGAAAGACGAGGAATAAAGAAGTGTCACTAGTGAAAGTTCAGTGGCAATTCCATAGGGGGCAAGAGGCAACTTGGGAATTGGAATCGGACATGAGGACTCGATATCCTCGTTTGTTTGAAAATGGAATTCCGGGGACGGATTTCTTTTGAGGGGAGGATGTTGTAATAACCAAGATTCGTATTTTTAGTCGATAATTGGAAATTGTGAAAGAAATTCGAAATAAGAAAGTTTTGTGGTCTAAGTGTAAAGAAATTAAAAGTTTGGTGTTTAGTGAGAAAAGTATAAAAGGGGTGGGAAAAACCCTAATTTATTCATTTAGCAATTATCCCAGTGTGTGTATGTGTGTGCGGCTAAGAGAGAGTGCAAGAGAAGGAAGTATTGGCAATTGAAGAGGAAAAAGGAGTGTTGGCAGCTGAACCTTTGGATTTAATTCAGTAGAATCTTTAGGTAACTACTAATCTTTCCTCTCCTTTAGTTTTGGTGAAATGTGTTGGGTTTGTGAGGAGAAACTTGATTGTTATGGAATTTCTTGTGTTTCATCATTAAATTGTTTAAGAAGGGTTTAAGAATGGGTTATTGTGCTAATCGTCGACCCATATTTGTTATTTGGAAGTGTTGGGGGGATTTAGGGCGAGAGGTGCTTAATCCCCTACGATTTATGCAAAATCGTCGCGTCTGGAAACTTCGCCATCAGGTTAGTATCCGGAAGGTTTGGAGTATCCGGACGAGTGGTATCCGAATGTTGTAGTGTCCGAACGAAAGGTTTGTCAAGATAGTGGTAGTTTCCTGTAGTTAACCGGAAACCCTTGGGAATCCGGGAGTGTCCGGAACGCCACCCGGAGAGTTCTTGTAATCACTAATACCTACTAACCGGGTAGAATCGTCCGGATAGTTCAGACTGTCTGGATACAATCTTCCGGATAGTATGGCTGTCCGGATAAGTCTTCAAGAAAGTGACTGTGTGACCCTGTGGTGTAGTCTGTTAGTTCGAGGTGTTAACCGTGTGAGAGTGTAGTTCAATCATGTGACTCATCGCGGTAGTGTGTATCTTTATAGGTGCAGTTGAAGGGAGAATCAATCTAGTAGGAGGATTAAACAGGACGACAGGTGAGTTTTCTGATCCTAATCCCTTTTAAAGTGTGGAACCTTATGCATGTTTATGTTGGTAAGTGTTCGTACTATTGTTTACTTATGTATGAAAAGTGTGATTTAATCGTGTGGATATAAACTACTTTCGTGTGGACAAGCTATGGCATTTGTGTGAGATGGGAATGTGTCCCATATTATTAAATATATGAATTCGTTTCATATATGGGCAGTGTGTGCCCTTTTTACGCTGTCACGGTGTGTGTGACCATAGCGTGTGCCATTAGCTTGTCATAGCGTGCTGATCATTTATGTGTGTTCATAACAAGTTTTGTACAATCATTTCTTACTGAAAGTTTTACATAAACTGTGTATTTGTGGTGTGGCTTTTGAGGGAACTCACTAGACCTCATGGTCTAACCCTCGCTTTCAAAACTAAAAATCTTTCAGTTAAACAGGCGGTAGAAGGCTCGGGTAAAGGGAAAGGGAAGGTGTGAACTGGAGCCTGTATCTTAAGAGTAGAAGACTTCCATTTTTGCATCTTAGACCTTTATTCTCAGCTGTAATTAGGGTTGTATTCCGCAAACCCTTTGTCAAATTTGTTGAATTTTGGTGTGGGGCAGGTTTTGGTAGATATTATTGTTATCTTCGGAAATCATGTTTGATTATTTTTGGTTGGGTTGTTACATACCAGGTTGTGTACAATGGAGGAGATAGATACCAGGTATGTTACAAACACATGCCTTATACTTGTCTCATGGTTGTAGCATGCACAAGAACCTTCTCACTTATACTGTTGTTATGACAGGTATCTAGACCTTGGAATGATCAGTGCATAGTTGATGTTAGAGCAAGGACATGCTCTTGTAGAAGGTGGGAATTAACAGGAATTCCTTGCAAGCATGCAGTGGCAACTAACTGGAATATGGCACAGAATGGAATCAATGAAGACCCTGAATCATGGGTGCACCAATCATACATGCTTAGCACATGGAGTGACATGTACATCTTTAAGATTGAGCCCATCAATGGATGCATGCTTTGGGAAAAATCAAACTACATGACAACTTTGGTTCCACCATATCATCACACACAAGTGGGCAGGCCAAAGAAAAAGAGGAGGAAGATGGCTGAAGAGATGTCTCAAAGCCAGAGCCAGAGGAGGAGTGGCAAGCTATCAAGGAAAGGGATCAAAGTCACTTGTGATAAGTGTAAACAATTGGGGCACAAATCAAGGACATGTAAAGGGAAGGAAGGAGCTTCACAGCCTCCTTTATGAACAATGCAAGTACTTTAGGTGGTTGTTTGGTGGTTGATAAACAATGTGTTTGGTGTTTGGTGGTTGATGTTTGATAAACAATGTGTTTTGGTACTTGTTGGTGGTACTTTTTGATGGTTGATAAACAATATGTGTATGTATGGTATGCAAGCCTTATAGCCTATTTAATGTATTTTGGTAGTTATGTTTAGCCTCTTGAATGTCTTTTGGTAGTTATGTCTTGGTATTGTCAAGGTCTTGGTACTTATTTGTTGGTATTGTTTATGTGTCTCAATAGTTATGTTTAGCCTCTTATTTGTTGGTATTGTTTATTTGTTGGTATTGTTTATGTGTTGCTATTATAACTGTGTTGGTAAGGATGGTTGTAATGTCAACACATATTATGTCAATGTACCATTTTGTGCACTTTCCAAATAGAAACCATTTCAAAACAAGGGCTATTGTATCAAACAGAAAGCATTTCATTGATTCTAATTTGCACTTTCCATTACATCATAAACAAAACAGTGGCTACATTGATCTTTATGTTAGCTTCAATCTTCCTAATCATAGAAGTATTTAGAAGTAGTGAAAAATAGGCTAAGTGAAGAAAGCCTCTTACAGAGGCTCTGCCGGACTTACCGAGGGATCAAGATCAAGAATCTACAGAAGCTAAAGAGGCGCGCTACAGAAGCTCTGTCATACGCGCAAAGAAGACCAATATCTCAGAATATAGGAAAGACTGCTCCACAGAGGACCAGACCGCAGAACCTCTGTAACTCATTACAGAGCCTCTGTGGTCATCACTGAAAAACTTGAAGATATTTATAATATCTTGCTACTGTTATAGGACCCGTTCATCTACTTGCATGGTAGCATGCCCTGTCCAACATCGACGTGTCAAACTCTGATTGGACTCAATAGGGCTTAGTACATAATAGACGTCTGCTGCATTAAATGCAATACAACACGTCTTACTGTTCATGCCGTTCTTGCAACTGTTTACGACATCCGTTCAACTATTCATCAGTACCGTCTGAGTAGTAGCACATGCTTTATGGTCCCCTTTAGAGTAGTATATAAGGAAGACTCATGTTGAGTTTTTCCTTATCAATCACATATAAATCGACCATCATAAGAACACAAAAAGCTTATTCACCTTAAGAGTCATATCTATTTTGAAGCTTTTCTTACTCATTGTTCTTAAATCTGTTCTTAATATATATTCAGTAAACTTTGAAATATTATTTCATGTTCATTGTTTATTTATAGTTTGGTCTAAATCTATCAAACTTATCTGTTAGTTCTTCAAATACGCTTCCGCATCAAACATTAACTTGAACTAATAGATCTGATAATCTTGTTTAAAGCAAAATGGGAACCTACAATTGGTATCAGAGCAAAGCTTGATTTTCAATATCAAGTGATCCTCGTTTTACAATTTTTTTCTGATAGATTATTTTCTCTCTTCATCACCAGATTTCTGGATATTAGTTGTACCCAGAAAAACTTTCAGATCTTCATACTCATAAATCCTCCATCAGATCATCCTTTTCTCAAAATGACAAATACCAATAACTTTTTTACTGTTGGCTCATTAACTAAACCTCCTACTCTTCTTAGAGATGAGTATCCTCAATGGAAAATAAGAATGGTTCATTTTTTTTAGGGTACTGAAAAAAATCTCAAACAATATCTTTATAATCTTCCTCCGGTTCCTATGATAACTATGCCACGTGTACCAGCTACTGACGAATCTCTTGAAATCCCTGAACATAAGAAACCTAAGCCGAAAGTAGACTGGTCAGATGAAGATAAGGCAGAAGATGAAGTTGCACAGAAAACGAAAAGAATATTAATCATGGCAATCCCCAATGAAATATTTCAATCTTTAGATGCATGCGAAACAGCGCACGATCTTTGGAAAGAATTAGAAAGACAACTGGAAGGGGGTGCTAAAACACAGAAGAACCGAAGGGCACAATACATAAACGAGTATCATGCCTTCAGAGCCTCTGCAACAGAATCGCTGCAAACAACATACGATCGGTTCAACTCTCTCATAAACAAATGCAGAAAGTCTGGTATTCACAGAACCACGGAAGAAAATAACGTCATGTTTCTAAAGAGCCTGAACGATGAGTGGCTTCAGTTGTCTATGTCTTTACAAACAAATCAAGATCTAGACTCCTGGACACTCTCTGATCTCTATGGAACACTAGCCGCACAAGAGCCTCAAATAGCTCAAGCTAAAACACTAACCATTGTACCATACGCATTGGTTAGTAAATCTACAGAGGCTACGGACAGACCAAGAAATGAGAGATCTACAGGGGAGAAAAAGAAGGAGAAAAAGAAGATGGTAATGATTGATAGCGAAGAAGACGAGCTGAAAGAGGAAGAAATAACTCTTGCGTCATTAGCTAAATCAATGGCTCTATTGACAAGAGAGTTTAGAAATAACCAAAGGAATTCTGGTAGAAGAGATGATGGTAGAAGAGATGAAGGAAGAAGAGAAGAATCAAGTGACCGACAGAGGTCAGACTACAGAAATGATGACCAACAGAGGTCGAGCGAAAGAAGCTACAGAGGAAATGACCGACAGAGATCAGATGACAAGGTAGATGACAAGGTAGGCCACACACAAGAATGCTACAAATGTGGTAAGCCTGGTCATTACGCAAATGAATGCAGAACAGAGAAAGGTGGAGACCAACAGAAGTCCGAAGATCGAACTGGAAACACCTCCCAAGGTTGTTTCAACTGCGGCAAGCCAGGTCATTTCGCTAAAGAATGCAGAAGTAGACAAAATCGCCCACAGAAGGACTCAGCTTTTTACAAAAAGAAGGCTGAGTATTATGCGCAAAAATCCCTAATGGCGAACAAAGGGCATTCTGAGGCAAGCAAGGAGGACTTCGAGTCAGACTCTACCTCTGACGATGAATTCCCCACAAATGCCCTGTTCTGTGGCATGGCAGAAGTTGACTCCGGCACTGACACTGAGGTATCCATTTCAAACTCTACCTCAAATATTAATAATGTAGATGATGATTTATTTGAACTTAACAATGAACTGAAAGAAGTAAATAAAAGCATTCAGAAAAGGCTGACCTTTAATGAGAGAGAAGTAAGGCTTCTCACTCAAGAAAAGGCCAAAATCTTTGAAGAAAAAGAAAAAATCGAAAAATATTGGAGCAAAAACGTAGATCCTTTAAAAAGACAAATTTCTGATCTAACCTATGCTTTAAAAATCAAAACAAAAGAACTTTCAGTTTCAAGAAGTGAAACAACAGACATAAGAGCTCTCAAAGAATACTTTCAAAAGGAAAGAGAGGTACTTTGGCAAGATCTTTTAAGAAGAGAAGTTTTACTTAAAAACTATAAAGATGCACAGAAGGTGTATGAAAAAGTAAACTCTCAAATAGCAAGACGAGGTATAGGGTACAGTGATATTACCTTAGGAGTTGAAAATAAACAACTAAAACATCTGTCTTCTCTATTTGTTTTGGGAAAAACTAACAAACCAAACTTTCCAAACTTACTTTCTGTAAGTAAAAGGGTTAAAATCTCTGCAGAACCTCACTTGAGGAAACATACGAAGATGATCAATGTATGGTTTGAAAACACAGATTCATCATTTTCAACCTCTGTCAATAGAGGAATCAAACCAAAGAAATATCTGAAAACACGAGATCAGATTGGTATCTTTAAGTTTGGTAAACCAGAGACTCAAACACAGGTCGCTTTTGTCTGCATAATGAACGATGAAAAGAAATTATCAGCAGAAGCTCCTGAGTTTAAACCCATCTTTTCAGAAGAAAAACTTAAAAAATCTATTGAAGAAGAAATTTTGGAAGTTTTGAAATCAAATGTTTTGGAAAATCTCAGTACATCTTCTATAAATCAAATTCTCGCTGAAAAGATCTCATCAGATACCTCTGCCTTCTATGAAAGTCATTCTACAAAGGAAGAAAGCTCGTACGATACATGCTCAGAAAATCCAGCCTCTGTCGAAAGAGATGACTCAACCTCTGTATATGAGGACGATTCATCCTCTGAAGACTCGGAGACTGATTCTAAATCAGGGATAGTTCACTGTGACACAGAGGATGTTAAATTCTCCTCTGAGGTTCTTAACAGAACAATTTCTCCAAAAGAGAAAATCACAGAGATACCTATCTGTCCAGATTTTCTCAAAATGTGTATACAAGTCAAAACCTCTATAGAGCTTGATAATCTGAAAAAGGCCTCTGAAAATCCTAAAAGCTCAAAATTTTCAAAACCTTTAAAGCAAATTAAAGAGAATCCCACTTGGCAACAAAAGGGAAAAAGGCCTGAAGCTAACAAATATTTTTCCTCTGTGATAGTGAAGAAAGATGTTCACCACAGAAGAGACTCACAGAAGGCAGGACCTAAACAAGACTTTTGCAAACAACATTCTAGTATTCATAGATCTTCTTGTAATAGGAAATCTAATGTTAAGAAAGAATGTAATGCCTCTGTGGTTCAGTTCAATAAATTCAATGAAAAGTTCAAACAAATCACGTCTCATATTAAATACTGTCATTGCTTTGATCTTATGTTCAAATTGAATAATCACTTCTCAAGTCCAGACTGCTTACTCTCCACTAAAATTCAAACTCCAAAGTCAAAACCTCGAGAGAAACAATCTGATCTTTCTACAAAGGATAAAATGTATTTCAAGAATGCTAAGGCAAACTTGAAAAATTCTAACAATATTGGACCCATATGGTTATGGGTACCTAAGTCTCTGTGATTGTCTTGCAGAAGCAACATGTGCCAATTTGGTATCTTGACTCCGGATGCTCAAGGCACATGACTGGCGACAGAAGATTATTATCCACATACAAAGAAACACACGATGGTGGATCTGTAACTTTTGGAGACAACAAGAAGGGACACATCAAAGGCTATGGAGTCATACAGAAAGAAAATATCTCTGTATACAAAGTTGCATATGTGAATGGCCTCAAACACAACCTACTAAGTGTAAGTCAACTCTGTGATACAGGATTCGATGTGTTATTCAAAAGAACTTTCTGCTCTCTACAAAGTGAAAACACAGGAATGGAACTTCTGCGAGCTGAAAGAAGAGGTGATCTATATCTAATGAATTTTACTTCAAAATCCAAGGACAAAGTTTGCCTAGTAGCCTGCAAAAGTGAAGAAGCGTGGTTATGGCACAACAGGTTCTGTCACTTAAACTTTCACACCCTGGATAAACTAGTAAAACTCGATCTAGTTAAAGGTTTGCCAAACGTTAAATTCAATAAGGATCACTTGTGTTCGGCCTGTGAAATGGGAAAACACAGAAGGGCTTCCCACAAAGGAAAAACAGACGTGTCTTGCACTAGGCCTCTGTACATGCTTCATGTCGACCTCTGCGGTCCCATTGCTATACAGAGCCTAGGTGGCAAGAAATACATACTTGTCCTAATTGATGAGTATTCACGTTTCACATGGGTTGAATTTATTAGAAAGAAATCAGATGTTCCAATTATACTGATAAATCTAATGAAAAGAATTCAGGTTCTTTATGACTGCAGAATACAGAAGTTAAGAAGTGACAATGGCACAGAATTTAAAAACTGTGTCATTGAAGCCTATCTTTCTACAGAAGGAATATCACAGAACTTCTCTGCCGCTCGAACTCCACAACAGAACGGTGTAGTCGAAAGAAAGAATCGAACACTTGTGGAGGCAGCAAGAACTATGCTATCTGCATGCGGATTATCAATGAACTTTTGGGCAGAAGCAATTTCTACTGCGTGTTATACACAGAATCGTTCAACCATTGTGAAAAGACAACTCAAGACGCCTTACGAATTACTTCACAAAAGGCGGCCAAACATCAAGTTTTTCCATGTATTCGGATGCAAATGCTTTGTTTTAAACGACAGAGATTCGAGAGGAAAATTTGAAGTAAAAGCCGATGAAGGCAAATTCATTGGATACTCTGCCAATTCCAAAGCCTACAGAACCTTCCTTACAAAGTCTCGCAAGATTGTAGAAAGCATTAATGTTTCTTTTGATGATTCATTCCAAATGACTTCTGAACAAATCAGTTCAGAACTCGGAATTAAAGGGAAATCCTCTGACATCTCAAAAACAAAAGAAGATTTGGATCTTCTATTTTTAGAGATGTTCAACAATGACATTGATCCTTCTGTTGGAACCATCAGAATTTCTGAAGAACCATCCTCTGTCGGACAAAATCCTACAGGTATGACTCTAACAGGTCCAAATAATGCTTCATATTCTTCTATAAATACTACAGATGCAATTGCCGAAGAAGAACATACAGAAGATGAAACATCAAGAAAAACGACCACAGAAGTTGCTGAAAAACAAACTCCACAATCCACAGAAGAACCAATTACAGAGGAAATCGAGGACCAAGACTATACGTCCTCAGAGGAACAAACCCCACCACCACTCATACCAATATTTCCACAAATGGTAGAATCAACTACTAAGGCACGAAGAACGACAGAGGCTACACAAGAAGAAACACAAGAAGCCGCTGACGAAAGGTTCGAGGACATTGATGATCATCTTCCACGCACAACTCAGTGGACAAAAAGCCATCCTCCAAGCGAAATAATCGGAGAACCTTCTGACTCAGTAAAAACCAGGTCTGCCACTGCTATTTTTTGTTTTTTACTAACTTTATCAGTGTGATAGAACCAAAGAAGATTTCTGAAGCCCTAGATGACCCAAATTGGGTAGACGCCATGCAAGAAGAACTTCTGCAGTTTGAGCATAACAAAGTATGGACTTTAGTACCTCTGCCACGAGGGAAACAGGCCATTGGGACTAAATGGGTCTACAGAAACAAGAAGGATGAAGATGGAGTGGTCATCAGAAACAAAGCAAGATTAGTAGCAAAGGGATATAGACAAGAAGAAGGCATAGACTACGATGAGACTTTTGCCCCTGTCGCACGACTCGAAGCAATAAGAATATTCTTAGCCTTCGCAGCCCACAGAGGTTTTAAAGTCTATCAGATGGACGTAAAATCAGCTTTTCTAAACGGTGAAATCCAAGAAGAGGTTTACGTAAATCAGCCACCAGGGTTTGAAAGCTCAAAGTTTCCAAGGCATGTATACTACCTTTAAAAGGCTCTATACGGACTGAAACAGGCTCCAAGAGCATGGTACGAACGACTTTCTACCTTCCTTCTAGTCAATGGCTACAACAGAGGTACAACAGAGGTACAACAGATACTACCTTATTCTATAAACATAAAAAGGGTGAGATAATGCTTGTCCAAATCTATGTGGATGACATAATTTTCGGGTCTACTAATTCAGAAGAGTGTAAAAGTTTTGAAAAACTCATGCAGAGTGAGTTTGAAATGAGTATGATGGGAGAATTAACATTCTTCCTCGGACTTCAAGTCAAACAAACTTCAGAGGGAATTTTTATAAATCAAGCCAAATATGTCTCTGACATTCTGTCAAAATATAAACTCTCTGATACCTCTGCAATGAAAACTCCAATGGCCACTGGAAATAAGTTATTCTTAGATCCAAATGGTATCTCTGTAGAATGCACTCTCTACAGAGGCATGATTGGATCTCTGTTATACTTAACAGCAAGCAGACCTGACATCATGCATGCCACATGTCTTTGTGCACGTTATCAAGCTGATCCTAAGAAATCACATTATGATGCGGTGAAGAGAATCGTTAGATACCTAAAGGGGACCAAAAATCTCGGTCTCTGGTATCCACAGAACTCTGGTTTTAGTCTTAAAGCTTATACAGATTCAGACTATGGAGGATGCATGCTCGACAGAAAGAGTACCTCTGGGAGTTGCCAATTCCTAGGTGGTAAACTAGTCAGTTGGACCTCCAAGAAGCAGAATTGTGTCTCAACATCCACTGCAGAAGCTGAATACGTTGCTGCTGCTAGCTGTTGTTCTCAGGTTCAATGGATGAAAACTCAACTAAAAGACTACGGCCACATCCTATTCAAAATACCCATCTTCTGTGATTCCAAAAGTGTCATTGCTATCTCTGCCAATCTTGTGCAACACTCGAAAACCAAGCATATCGATATAAGGTACCATTTCTTGAAACATCATGTTGAATACGGTACAATTGAAATGCATTTCGTGCCAACAGAATATCAACTCACTGACTTATTCACCAAAGCACTAGACGAGAAAAGATTCAATTTCTTGGTGGGTAAGTTAGGAATGATAAACATGGTGTGACAATCCTCTGTAAGTATAGCTTTATCTTCTGTAAATATGTACAAATTTCCTTTATTTTTGCTTTAAGTTAATTTATTTCTGTTTGTAAGTTCTCAATCTTAAACAGTTCTTAAAATCACAGAGCTTCTGTATGTCAACTCAGAACCTCTGACGACCCCTACAGAACCTCTGGAAAACATGACCTATGTTCTATGCAAAACTTATCATTCTTTGATCCAAGCATAGGTCAAGGGGGAGCAAAAGGAAATTACTTGATCTATAGAGGTGATTAGATCAAGGGGGGCAGAAGGGAACCCTGAAATGATCTAAAGAGATAAAACTTTCAAGGGAAAGCCAAAGAAAAATGTCGATGACTCCATATCGACAGAAGTCAGATATCACTGCCGAGAAAAGAAGAACCAAAAGGTATGTCTCTCGCACAAAAGGTTTTTGGAAAACAATTTTCTAGGACAAGAATTGTCAAATATGTCCTAAATATACTTTAGATAAACATTTCAAAAATCAAAAGCTCAAAAATTTCATAAAATTCGATTTAAGAGAAATTTAAGGTCATAGAGCTTCTGCTGAGCTCAACAGAGGTTCTGCAAGAAATATGCTCTGTAATCACAAATTAACCCTCTGTCGATCTTTTGGAATGTTATATCGGAAACCGAAAACACAAACCATGACCTTCTCGAACAAACCGTTTTTTTAACAGTTTTCTCGGACACAAACTTTCAAATATGTCCGAAAAACATCTCTTAAACCAAATCAAAAATTGGATGATCAAAAATTTTAATAAAATTTTTGTTATGAGATTTTTTCCCTCATAGAGCTTCTGCTGGCCCTCACAGAACTTCTGCAAGTTCCAACAGAGCCACAAAACCTCTGCGAAGCAAATTTCTTGACAAAAATCCGATTTTATCCTTTCCAATGCCTTTACAAATGTTTTGGTTAAAGAAGAACCCCACAGAAGTCATGATAACAATGAGATATATGAAAGGGATAAACAACAAAGATTTTCAAGATCACAGAGCTTCTGTAAGGTACAGAAGTTCTGGAGTAATAACGGTTACTTTTACTGAGAATGAATTACATATGGCTAAGAATAACCCCACACGCCTAGCATTAATGGGCCGCGCACGACGTCCTGTCATCTTCTGACATGGCCTACATGTCCCATTTTCATTGGGCATACATGGAACGTTTTCTGTGGAAAGTTGAACCCGCCGTTCTAACTCGAGTACGGATTCCAAATTTTAATCCATTGCCATATATTTTACTCTTTCGAATTCTACCGTTTTACCCTCCTATAAAAAACCAAGCTTACCCTCTCATAAACCTTTTACAAACTCTCATTCTTCTCCGGCAAAACCCTGCAAAAACCTGCAAGTTTCTTATTCTCAGTATCAAATGGCTTCATCTTCTCAAGCTAACTCCCCTGCACACTCTCCGGCGACCTCACCAGAACATTCACCGGCTCATTCTGAACATTCAGAAAACCCCAACCCTGCCCAGAACATTGAACTAGAATATTCCGGCGACTCAGCAGACTTTGCTCCGACAACACATCTGCAAAACTTCATAGCTAAGGATCACTTCGAAAAGGTACTACTAATCAAATCCAACAACTGCTATTTGGTCCCCTCACCCACTGCTTTCGGCGAAGCCCACGCCATTCTTCTGAACATAATGGAAAATCACATCCTCTTCCCTCTACTCTCAAGAACCCCAAAGAAAATACCAGTCAGATATCTGAACCAGTTTTGGCAGAGCTGCCGATTTGACAAAGACGACTCTATTATCAAAGGGTACATTTCAAGACCTGACAAATCTGAACATCTTGAAATCAAGTTCAACAGAACAATGTTCTCACTTGAGTTCAACCTACCCACGAGGGGTCTTCTTGGTTTGAAGAAATATGCAGAGCAACCAACAGACGATGAGCTCTGTCGCTTCGTAGAAATGCTTGGGTACAACACACAACTACGGAAGAGAAATGACTTCCGCAGAGGCAGATTACCACCTCTGTGGAACACCTTGTTCTCTATTCTTAACAGATGACTGACAGGGAAGATAGGCAGCATTGACCAGACCTCGCATCAGATCTTAACCATCATGTATGGGGTGTACTATGATCTTCCACTCGATTACGCGACGATAATGATGCAAGAGATCATCAACACCATCGACAGAAAGAACAACACCAAACGGGTCAAAGAGAACGATCCCAACTTTCTACCACCTCTGCAATTCCAAAGAATATTGGAAGTATTGTTCGAACCTCTATTGCTGATACAGAAATGGCCAATGGAAGGGCCAATTCTCAAACAGTTCCCAATGAGCAAAAATATTCCCACTGATCATGTAGATGGCTACACACACTGTAGACCTTTGTCAAGGAAACTTCTGAAGTATGCCTCGAATAAAACCCTTAAGAAAGAGTATATACGCGATCATAAAACTCCTAAACCGAGTCCTATGACACCCCCGCGTTTAGGTGTCCCCCTAGGAACAATGATTGCAGAACCTCTTTCCACTCAAGAGGAAAAAGATAACAAATTAGCAAAACACATGGCTATTCAACTTAGCTTCATAGCCAAACGTGCAGAGCTCATGGGAAAGAAGTCCTCTTCAAAAACCTCTGCATCTACTCCAAAAGCAAAGAAGAGAAAAACTGCGGAAGGCACCTCTACAAGCGCTGCAAAAGATCAACCTTCACCTGCTCATGCCACAGAAATTGGCTCCTCTGTTCCTCCATCTTCCCCAAAACAGAGGAAGAAAAGAAAATCGAAAATCACAGAGGAAGGGGCACCAAAACCCAAGAGGAGGAAAACCAAAAAGAAGCATGGTAAATCAGTTGAAAAGTTGGTTACCATTGCAGAAGAAGAAGAAATCGCAGAAGGAAGAACTGCAGAAGAAGATGCAGAAGAAGGGATGGCAACAAAAGAATATCAATCACCCTATCAATCTCCAGATAGATTTGCTCACCAAGGAGACCTGAACGACTTCCTACAGAACCCTGACATTGCCAACACCCTAAATACAGCAGGGTGGACGGCACAACCTCTCGACCACCACTCTCCCGAAGAACAATATTTCTCCATTTCTGGCATTGACACACATCTGCAAGAAGATGACACAACACCCAAAGATCAACCAGCTAACACACCTATTATCCTACAGAACCCCTTCATTCAACAAGGATTGGACGTCCACAGAAAGAGTCCAAGCAAAAATACAGAAGAAGAAATAGAGGAAATAGACATGTCAGAAGAAGCTATCAAAGAACGGAATAAAAAGAACGCAACTGAGTGGAATAGAGAAAAGGTTAAGGAAATCATAGAGAAAATGGGAGAAAAAGAAAAGGGAAAAGAAAAAGATGCCGAAGTTGAAGAAGGCACAAATCCCTCACCCCCTCCCAGTGCAACCCACATATCTAACTCCGCAGGTCTAGCTGCAGAAGGAGTTATTGAAATAGAGCAGCACAGCTCGAT
Organism: Saussurea involucrata; assembly: GCA_033807775.1. Taxonomy (NCBI): domain Eukaryota; kingdom Viridiplantae; phylum Streptophyta; class Magnoliopsida; order Asterales; family Asteraceae; genus Saussurea; species Saussurea involucrata. The sequence goes on from CM066315.1 coordinate 104,637,818, forward strand.
CCTAACCCAACCCAACCAGCCAGAAGTCACTCTTTCGACTTCTGCGCCCACAAAAACCGGGGAATCCATTCCTAGAGAGTCTTCTCAGAGAGACTCACCTATAGTTCATGATCCATCGCCCCAGATCACAACAGAACATCCAACAGAGGAATTCGTTTCCTCTGCCACACACACACAACTAGGGCCAACACTTCTTTCAGAGAGAAGTAGCGAGCACAACGACGAAGAGACTCTAGACAAGTCTCCGAGTCAACAGAAGGATAATCTAGTACCCACCTCTGAAGTGGATCTAGACAATGTCATTCACAGAACTTCTGTAGAGTCTGAAGCACTAGATGCTTCTACTCAAGGATCAGATGGAAATCCTTCCACCCCCATCGTACAAACAAGGGTGAACGAAGGTGTCCCAGGAACAGGGACTCACTCTGGAGACGAATGTGTTCCTCCAGAGGTTACACAAGGAACACAAGTATCAAGGGATGAGTTCCAAACCCTTGTCACCTCTGTGAACCAAACAATGAAAGAGTTGCAAAGCTCTTTCAAATCTTTTGCAGAGACAACATCGACGGCTATACTGAAACTAAACAACAAAATGGACAATCTGTCCACAGAGGTGAAATCTGCCATCTTAGTGATGAAGTCTTCTGCCGAAACTACTACCAAAGCTACAGCCACCTCTGCCGCTCAAGAAATCGGAACAAATGCAACTTCTGCGTTCAAGGACTCTGTCAAAAACTTCCTTAAACAAATGAATACGCAATCCAACAGAACAGAAGGCATTACTCCTGCAGATCTACAGAATGCCCTAAAACAAGTACAAGCAGAGGCAATACGTAACACGACAATGATGCAGCCAAAAGACTACATGACCAAAGCACAGCTAACAGAGCTAGGACAGAACGTCATAAACCAGGTCACATAATTCATTGTCTCCTTCACAACAGCAAATGCCAACTTTGTCAAAGATTTCAGAAGAAGTGTTGGCAGAATGCGTTTTAAAACAGAGGCAGAGCTTGCGACTCTACTTGGCCTCTGTGATGACGTTTGTGAAAAGTTGATAGCAGCAGGAGCAGAATTACGGAAGAAAACCAAAGCTTCTTGCAGAGAAGAGGGTAGTTCTGATAAGAGTCAGGATGATTCTGATGATGACCATCCTGGTCCATCAGATAATCCTGAGGGGGAGAATACAAGGGAGAAAGCTACGAGCAGAGGAATACAAACTCCACCATTCGCAGCAGAACCAATCAGTCAAGCCCCTCCAGAACAAACCCAAGATCAACAACAAACTCAACAGACCACAAAGACAACACCCATCTCTGTGGAATCAAGTCCTGAAGAATCAAATATTCCAGAAGCTGATCAGCAACCCACAGAGGCAACAACCACCCCTGTGGTAATCATTTTGGAAGAAAGTCCTTCAACAGAAAAACCCCTAACCATACCAAGAAGAAAGTCAATTGCCACCAAACCAAAAAGAGCAACGACCTCTGCTTCTGACATTCTGAAAAAGATGCACAATACAATGACTGATCGAATGTCACAAAGAGAAGAAGAAAGGCACAGGTTCACACTAGCGTTCAAAATGGCAAGAAGATTCGACATACCTCAATCCACAGAAACCGAGCTTACAGAAGAAGTCACCAAAGAACCTCCTACAGAGGTTACAGAGCAAAGAAAGCCAACAGAACCAACGCCACAAAAGTCCTCTCAAAAACAAGTGTCAAAACCTACAGAGGCAACCCCCATCAAGCCAACAGAAGCACCAACCTCCAAACCTACAGAAGAAACAGGTTCTGCACCTCCAAAAGCCAAAGATAAGGGCAAAGCAATACTGACAGAAGAGCCCAAGAAAAAGAAGTCATTGCCCAAGCCTACAGAAAAATTAATGAAAAGTGCGTTTGATACCTTTCAAACTCCAAAGCCTGAAAAAGTTGACTGGGCATATGGATCGAAGCCTCTGTCAGACATTCTTCTAACTGGTAGAGCTGCAGAAGTTGTTCAAAAGATGGAGAGTCTCAGAAGACAAGTACCACAACCTGGTCCAACACATGAAGAGATGGAAGAAGTGGTATACAAATATCTCTATAAACAATCATTTCAGACCAATCATCCTACAGATCATGTGACAGATCCAAGGATCAGAGAAGAATTTGAGAACATCTTCACAAGGACAAAGCCAAGAACCAAAGCAGATGTCTTCTCAATCCACAAGATCAAAAAGGTAATCTTCTGCAAATTCTCCTTTACAAGAACCTATCCAAGGGTCAGGTACAATCTTTACAAAGTCAGAAGAGAAGACAATTCAGAAACCACCTTCGCTGATGCTGACCTAAGAAATATCAATCCTTATGATCTACCTGATCTTCTGCAATGGACAAAGGACAACTACAACACAGAGGCAAGCACCAGAGCCTATCAAGTGTTGAGAAAAGCGATGAGGGAAAAGCTTCTGCTCTACAGCATGATAGATTTCCAGCTGGGAAAGGATCTTGGTCTCAAACATCTGGATTTACGACCACCAGAGGATCGCTGCCCACCGGACGCCGTACCTAACTCAATCATCACAGAACCACGGTTTGGGTTAGTATTTCAAAACCCACAAGGCGAAGTTAAACTGTTTGTATGCATGGACTGTCAGAAGTACGCAACTAGTACTCTGAACAAGTTCAGAACAAGCCTTGTAAAATACAGAGGTACAGAGAAAATGGATAGAGATGCTGCAGATACTTTCATCAGAGAGATTGATGCCACAATCCGCCTAAGAGAACTCTGCATCAGTTTCTACAAAGAGATCAGAAGAGTCGGAAGAGACAACAGAAGCTACGACGACTTCAAAAATGCCAAAATCTGATTCTCAGACCTCCAATCCCTGCAAACCAAGTCAAAGTTTATCTTTCATTATACTCAAATGTAAAATGCCTCTGGCATATTTCTAAATGAAAGAACCTTCGAGGTATTGTTTAACCTCTGTCTTATCTAACTTAGCCTAACTAAACTCGAAGTTAAATTTTTTATTTTTCACTACTTAGGGGGATATTGTTAGCTTCAATCTTCCTAATCATAGAAGTATTTAGAAGTAGTGAAAAATAGGCTAAGTGAAGAAAGCCTCTTACAGAGGCTCTGTCGGACTTACCGAGGGATCAAGATCAAGAATCTACAGAAGCTCTGTCATACGCGCAAAGAAGACCAATATCTCAGAATATAGGAAAGACTGCTCCACAGAGGACATAACCGCAGAACCTCTGTAACTCATTACAGAGCCTATGTGGTCATCACTGAAAAACTTGAAGATATTTATAATATCTTGCTACTGTTACAGGACCCGTTCATCTACTTGCATGGTGGCATGCCCTGTCCAACATCGACGTGTCAAACTCTGATTGGACTCAATAGGGCTTAGTACATAATAGACGTCTGCTGCATTAAATGCAATACAACACGTCTTACTGTTCATGCCGTTCTTGCAACTGTTCACGACATCCGTTCAACTATTCATCAGTACCGTCTGAATAGTAGCACATGCTTTATGGTCCCCTTTAGAGTAGTATATAAGGAAGACTCATGTTGAGTTCTTCCTTATCAATCACATATAAATCGACCATCATAAGAACACAAACAGCTTATTCACCTTAAGAGTCATATCTATTTTGAAGCTTTTCTTACTCATTGTTCTTAAATCTGTTCTTAATATATATTCAGTAAACTTTGAAATATTATTTCCTGTTCATTGTTTATTTATATTTTGGTCTAAATCTATCAAACTTATCTGTTAGTTCTTCAAATACGCTTCCGCATCAAACATTAACTTGAACTAATAGATCTGATAATCTTGTTTAAAGCAAAACGGGAACCTACACTTTAACCAAAATCCCAAAACTACCTTAACATCTACTCACTGCTTTACATTGATCTTAAACCAAAATCCCAAACCTAACTTCACTGCAATTACTTCATACAACTATACATGCAAATTCCAAAAAAAACCAACTAAGAACCAAAAGCAGCTGCAATCTCCAAATCTCACTTTCTCTTGAGTTGATAGTTTCTTCAAGTTTGTGCTTTGACCTCAGTAACCCAGGGACAACATCTATAGTCCTAGCACAGATTAGTGGATCAAACCATCCAAAGAAGGAACACCTTTTACCCTGTACAAGTGAAAATAGGGAGAATTTTGGAGTTTGTTGGTAACAAACCAGAAAATCCATGAAATGCTAAGAAATTGGAGGAAACAGGGGCCTTACCATAGCTCCACAAGAATAGAACCGGCGTCCAGGGTTTGCATGTGTCCAAGATGTTTTTAAACTTGCTTCATAACCACAGTAGCATATCATCATTTTTGGAAGAATATGAAGAAAGCAGAGTGTGAGGAGGTGGGAGAAAGAAGAAAGCAGGTGTCTTGGTTCTTATGGTCGAGTTAATGAGATGGATTTGGTTAATTTGGGAGGGAAAAATTGTATGGACGAAACTACCCCTGGAACTAACGGACCAAATAGACGGGGTTAGTGACCAGGGACTACATTGGGAGCAAAATCGTATAACTCAGGGACCACCCTTTGACTTATTGAAGTTTAGGTACTCCTTTCAAAGAAATCATATAACCACAGGTACTAAAAATGCAATTTACTCTAAATATAAAGGTATAAAATGTAAGTATAAAGATAGAAATCTTGTCAAAAAAAATATGATGGACTAAATCCGTAACATTCATATAACCATAGGGATGGTATCTGTAATTTACTCTATATACTCACATTATCTCATAAACTACATCACTTGATTACATAGGTACCTTATAGCAAAAAAAACATTGCATACTTGTTGCATTACTTCTTAAAAGTTATCTATTGATTACTTCGTATTTTTGTATTCTTTATTTTGCTTCAGGCTCTACAATTATAAGAGAACTTCATTAAGTTTCTTGCTCGAATTCATAGGCTATGTCTTCAATGGTTTTTTCATACTCAAATTCTTGGATCTCAAGTTATTTCTTTGTCTTCTTTCTCTTATATTGCCACTCATTTGTTGTTCAACCCTATGACCCTTATTTTGCTAATCTTTCCAGCACATGGACGATCAAGTTTTTTTTGGCGGATTTGCGGCGGATATATCCGCCGAAAATAATAAAAAATATATATATATAGAAAAATCTGTAAATACAAAATTAATTAAAAAATAATAAAAAATATTTATTCAGCGGATATATCCACCGCAAAAAGTCGCTGAATTTTTTTTTGTCGTTTAATTAAATAAATAAAAAAATAAATTTTAAAAAATTTTCCGCAAATCCGCCGATAATGTTAACTTAAATATTTTTTAATCAAAGTCTGATTAATCGGGACCTGTATTGTTCCGACGGATTTTCGGCGGCCCAAATCCGCCGAAAATGAAATCCGCCGGAAATTCTGAGTTGCGGCGCCCGGTTGTCCGGCAGCTTTATCCGCCAAAAATATGATTTTTCGGCCGATAAGTCCGCCGGAACTTCTGCCTTATTTTGTATATGTGTTTCCTACCAAAGTAACATATGTTATTTTGTTTTTCAAAAGATTGATCTACTTGTTTTAATATGTTTATGTTTGTAAACATTTAAGTTATAACTTTTTAATTAAATTACGTGCATTTAATTAGAAATATTGTATTATTTGTATTCAACATTAATCATTCTGATTACATTTTAATCAGATAATTTTGTTTCAAAGAATAAAATAAAAATTAAATAAAGAACATGTGAAGATATTAAATTTAAATGAAACATGAAATGGAAAATAAAACTGAAAAAATATATATTTAATGTATTTTTGTTAATAGATTAATATGATATGGGTATAAAATAAAAATAAAAAAGAAATGAATGTTAAACCTACTTTTTAAATAAATATAAAGGTATAAAATGTAAGTATAAAGCTAGAAATCTTGTCAAAAAAATATGATGGACTAAATCCGTAACATTCATATCACCATAGGAATGGTATCTGTAATTTACGCTAATATATTATTTTTACTCACATTAGCTCATAAACTACATCACTTGATTACATAGGTACCTTATAGCAAAAAAACATTGCATACTTGTTGTATTACTTCTTAAAAGTTATCGATTGATTACTTCCTATTTTTTATCCTTTATTTTGCTTCAGGCTCTACAATTATAAGAGAACTTCATTAAGTTTCTTGCTCGAATTCATAGGCTATCTCTTCAATGACTTTTTCATACTCAAAATCTTGGATCTCAAGTTATTTCTTTGTCATCTTTCTCTTAATTGCCACTCATTTGTTTTTCAACCCTATGACCCTTATTTTGCTAATCTTTCCAGCACATGGACGATCAAGTTTTTTTCGGCGGATTTCTGACGGATATTGTTAATGCCAAAAATCGCCCAAAAGAACAACTTAAGGTTGATGTGGACTTTTAACAACTAAAGAAACGTATCTCAAGACCAAGCAACACAATCGCAAGGAAAAATAAGCAAGACAATATTTTTGTAAGGGTCGACGGTGCAATATAATCGCCAAACAGGGGCAAAAGTCCAAAACAAGGGAAAAAACCCCAAAACGAGGGAAAAAACCCCAAAACGAGGGAAAAACCGTGGTCGACCTGTAAGGGTCGACGGTGCACTATAATCGCCAAACAGGGGCGAAAGTCCTTTTGTAACAGGTGTTTTGTGCACAACAGATTACAAATGAGTGTAAATGTAAACTTAGTCGTGTGTAAATGACGTGTGTCGTGTGTAAATCGTGCAAAAAAGTATGCTGTCGTGTGGTTCGAACTGTGGTCGTGCGAAGCTTGCGTCGATGATGTTCGTTCGAATGTTCTGCGGATTGCTATATTTCGATGTGTAATTGCTTAGAAAGTAGATGGAGCAAATTGGAATGGCTTCGGAATGGATAAACGCAGATAACCACCGATCAGAACAGATGGCTTTTGCGGTTGCAGCACAGGCCTTTATATAGCTTCCGCTGATCATTAAATGTGCCTTTATGGCGCTTTGTAACCGCTAACGAGCTTTAAATGCCATTGATGACTTGATCGTTACTGACCGTTTGCACCATGAATGCTCGTAGACCTGCATTAATGAACAAAAGAAATGGGTTTGACTGGTAACGGTTAGTGTAATCGTACGACCGTCATAAGTCTTATACGTCGGTCGTACGGAACAGCATGAAAACGTACGACCGAGTATACGTCTGTAAACATCATGTAAGACCTTATCTAAATGCAAGAGTAGTCTTATGGAAATGTTAACTGAGTTTTCTAGCGTCGGTCGTCAGGTGTGATTTTTTACCCAAACAGTTTGCCCCTAAAATTTGAATTTCAGGCGTGAAGTTCGAATTTTAAATCTAACGAGGTGGTTTGCCATGTGCCGCATGGGGAGAGAGTCTGGTCGAATTCCAACCGTCTTGGTTCGATTCGGATTGGTGGAGATGGTGGGGTCGTGACGTCTCGACGGCGTGTCAGAGGTGAAAGGACGTTTAGAGGACATGTGTTGTCCATCGGCATGATGCATGCGAAAAGTCGATGACAGGTGTCGACCATCCAGGGGGTCAACCTGACACGATCTTTGCCATAAATAGCGAGATTCAGGAAATACGCTCACTTGTGTTTTTAGGAGAGATTTCAGAGAGATTTGCGTTCCAAGCATTTTATAAATTTAGAAGAAATTTGTTCGTGTTCTTCAAGTTTCAGAAGAGAATGTCGATAGAACCAGCGAGCACGATTGAGGGTAAGGAGAGTTTGGAGGCCTTCAGGGCTTTGTCCGGCGTCCCTGATGTCGTGCAAATATATTCGCTGGGTCAGTTCCGACCGGCAGATTGTCCGAATGGACACTTCGTCTTATACGAATATCCATTTAAGGCAGGCTTTACGTGGCTTTTTTCCTCTTTGGTTAGGGAGTTTTTGGGAAAGTATCATCTTTCACCCGCCTAAGTGATGCCTCAGTTCTGGCGTATAGTCCGAGTGATCGATAGGATCACCGGCGAGTGGACGAATCCGTTCACGGTGGAAGACCTTCTGGCGTCTCATGCAGCCAAGGTGGACAACTACCACCGGTATAGTTTATCTTCCAAATTTAAGAAAGCCCATGTCTTGGTGTTGAACACCCAAGTAAACGACAGTGGTTGGAAGGCTCGGTATGTCTTTGGAAAGACGCAGTCGCTCGAGCTCTTGCAGGAGGACACGACATGGGTCACCGCCGGGTGGAACACCAATAGTAAGTTTTTCATTCATCGTGTACTGTTATTTAAAATTTGAATCGTGCGTCTTAGCTAATCGGGTGCTTCTTTCTCAGCTATTGCGTTCCCAGAAGTTAGCGCTTCTAAGGAGACGCTCGCAAAGATCGAGAAATTCCAGATGTATAATCCGGATGACAGATCGTTCTCCGTCCAGCGTAGTCTCAGGGATGAGGGTTCGGACGACGAGGTCGTCGAGCTGACAGGGGCAGAGATTCCCGTAGAAGAAGAGGTGGAAGAAGCGACAGCAGGTAATTTGCCGTAAGCTCTTCTTAACCGTGTCGTATGTTTTATTTATACGACTTTCATCTTATCGTGTTTTTGTTATCTTGTAGGTGGTTCGGGCGTCGTGCCCACCCCTGATGTGCAAAAAAAGAAGGCTCAACTCTCGTTGGCTCGTAAGGCCAAGTGTAATACCCCGGGTAAGTTTGTTAGTTAAACCCTCTTGTCGTTAAATTTATTTAATTCTATAATTGATATTTAGGGTGAGTTTAGGTGAATTTATAAGTTTAAGGGTGTTTGGATTGATTAATATGTTAAAAAGGTATTTTGGTCATTATTGAGTAGTTTAGGGACTAAAGTGGTAATTTAATTAGATATTATCCTTGGATGAAATCAGATATTTCATAAAAACAGAAAAATCAGTGAGTGCAAGTGTGTGTGTTGGAGAGAAAAAGGAGAAGAAAGAAAAGGAAGGGTTAGAGCTCCATTTGGTCTTCTTAGAAGTGATTTGAAGGTATGTCCCTTTGTAATTTATGTTTGTAATTGCTATTAAGTAGGTTCTATCGGATTGGAACAGTCAATTTCATATCTGTTAATGATTCAGTCGGTTTTCTGGGTAAAAAGCACCAAACCGACAGTAGTTTCCGGACACCATGAATGTGTCCGGATGGTTTTGTTGGAAGTGTCCGAGTAGTTCTTTGATGGTGTCCGGGTAGTGTTCTAAAGGTGTCCGGATGAATCTTTTTCCGGGTAAGTTCCTTTTTCCTATGTTTTCCGGATAGAATTGGATACCGGATAGTATCCGGATTACTTTGGTGTCCGGATGACGTCCAGATTGTATAAGTTGTCCGGAAGAGTCCTGTTGTCCGGAAAAGTCCTGTTGTCCGGAAAAGTTGTGTTGTCCGGAAAAGTTGAGGTATCCGGATACTTTTGCTCTTTGGTAAAAATTGGGAGTTTAGATGCTTTTTAGTATTCAATAGTCTGTGTTTTATTAAATCATGGATAGGAAATGAACGAGGATCGAATGTACTGTGGACTCGACTTAAGTTCGGGTTTGGGGGTAACATTTAGGGACTAGAGTGCTTTAGAGTTCTTAGTCTTGGTAAGACTTGTGTGATCAAAGTAGTAAGACAATACTTGTATATGATTGTTTCAGATTCTGTGAAATTGAAGTGAAGCTGAATTGTTTGAGAAAAGCTTGGTGGACATTTTGATAAGTCAAACAGGTGAGTTTTACTTTAAAAGTATTTTCAACTGGAATACATATGCGTATGGTTTGGAAATGTGATAATTGGTGATTATGTGTTTATATGTATGGTATATGTGAATTATAATATATTGAGGTATTATGTTTACATGAGTATTATAATGTGTTATAATACGTTGGCCGGGCTTAGGACCGGTGTGTTTGGCTAAAGAATCTGTATAGCGTTGTTTGGCGGTAGATGTTGTACAGCGTTGTAAACTATTAGTTGGCTTGCAACCAACTAATATGGCCAGGAGGAATGAGAAGGGAAGGTACACGATGTGTGAGTTCAAATTGATATATTTGATTTTGCTGTGTGATTTATATGAATAGGGTTTATATAAATGATTTCAAACTAACAGTGATTTACCTCACTTAGACCATTAGGTCTAACCCTCATTTTGTTTTAAAATATGTATTCCATGTGGCGGATCGGGTAAGAGCAAGTAATTAGAGTAATCAAGGGATGGCTTTTGTAGAAGGAATATATGATGAAGATTTTGGCATGTTTAGAAGTTGTATCAAAATGATTAAATGTTGTGTATGTATTTAAGTATGAAGTTTGTAGTAGAATGGTTTCTTAAAGATTGTAAAATACTACGGGACCGTACTTGTAATAGGATGTTTCATTTGTTATATCAATGTTATGTTACATTATGTGATTTGTTGTGTATATGGGAATTGGGTTGTTACAAATGGTATCAGAGCTTTAGTTTAAGGGATTTAGGTATTTGTATCTGTACCTAGACTTAAACTGCATGTGAAGTAGGATGTCCCTATCATTATAGAACCTTGGGATGATGAAGTATAAAGGGTAGAAGGAACATCATGTAAGGTAATTTCATATTACACCTGGCCAGTGTAATTGTGATCTTACTGGTACGTGTTTGAACTGGAATACCTTGTTTTATGGGGTATGTGCTTATGTGTATATTAACCTTGTTTAAATCTACAGAATGGCAAGCGGTACACGGAATTCGAATCGAGGAGGAGGAAGAAATCCGAATAGTACAAATCTGCCAATAGGAACGGGGGACAGGGGAGGCAGAACTGGGGGCAGAACCGGGGGGTAGAGCTGGAGGTCGAGCCGGAGGCAGAGCCCAGCCACAGGGTACAGAGTTCGTTACCAGGGATGATCTAATGGCAGAAATGGGAAGATTGCAGGCTAGCATACAAACAATGTTTGATCGGAACCGTCATAATGAAACTGGAATACGGGATCCCGGACCGGAAGATGAAATGCCAATCACATCGACTGTTGTACCAGTACAAAGGAGATGCGACTACAAAATGTTTTTAAGCTGTAGACCTCCAACCTACTCAGGAGACAGGGATCCAGTGAAAGCAATGAGATGGATGAAGGAAATTGAAGCCATTTTTAAGACGAGTAAGTGCGCTGACGAAGATAGGGTATTGTATGGAACCGCAATGTTAAAGGGGGATGCTTTGTATTGGTGGGAATCCTTTATTCATTCTAAAGGATCTGATATTTATTCTACCCTCTCTTGGGAAGAATTTGTGATAGCCTACAGGAACGCATTTTGTCCCCAAGCAGCCGTCAAACAACTAGAAGGGGAATTTATGAACTTACAACAAGGAAACTTATCCGTTCGAGACTATACCGCTAGCTTCCTGGAAAAGTCTCGGTTCGCAGAACACTACGTTGCTACGGAGGCGATGACGACGGAAAGGTTTATCTTCGGGCTGAACTCAGAGGTTAGAAGGCTAGTGACTGCAAAAGGACCCGATACCTTCTCAGTTGCAGTTGATGCCGCGGAGAATGTTGAACGAGATATGAGAAGAGATGCTGGCGATAAAAGTATCGGGAAGAGAAAGTGGGAAGGACCGCAATACGATCCGAAGAAGTCCCGATTTCAGAGGTATGATAACCGTCCGCCATTTCGACCAGCGGAAAGACCATGTCGGAAGTGCAACCGTGTTCATCAAGGAAATTGCAAAGGTGATTTACAAGCGTGTTATAAGTGTGGGAAGACCGGGCACGTCCTTAAAGATTGTAAGGTAACGCGGTTATGTTTCTTATGCAATTCTCCGGATCATCTTCAGTCGGACTGTCCGCGGGGGAGGATACAGCAAGGTGGGTCGTCGGGCAGGCCAGCGATTGTTAAACCAGTAATACCAAGACTGGAACCGCCAGTAACCAGGGGTCGCGCATTTCAAATGACTGAGAAAGAAGCGGAGGAAACTCCGGATGTGGTCACAGGTACATTTTTGATAAACTCTACATGTGCTAAGGTGTTGTTTGATTCTGGTGCAAACCGATCGTTTGTGTCACCTACATTTGCTGTTTGCCTATGTTTGAAACCTAAATTGTTAGAACATGCTCTATTAGTAGATACTGCGAATGATAACCAAATGTCGGTTAGTGAAGTATTTGATGGTTGTGTGATTAATATAGAGGGATGTGGAGTGCCTATACAATTGTTTCCTATAACTTTGATAGAGTTTGACGTAGTAGTGGGAATGGACTGGTTAGCCAAGAATCAGGCCAATATAGTGTGTGATAAAAAGTTAATAAATGTTGTATTACCTGAGAGGGGACCGGTAGTGATTTATGGTGATCGTAGGAATCATCAGTCTTGTCTTATATCGATGATAAAAGCACGTATGTGTGTTAATAAGGGTTGTCAAAGTTACTTGGCCTACGTGATAGATATTAAGCCGAAAAAGAACAGGGTGGAAGATATTCCTATCGTTAGTGAATTCCCTAAAGTATTCCTTGAAGACTTGAATAGTCTTTCGCCCGTTAGACAAGTAGAGTTCGGGATAGACCTGATTCCTGGAGCCACTCCTATTGCTCGTGCACCATACCGACTAGCACCTCCAGAGATGAAAGAAATGATGACACAACTACAAGATCTATCCGATAAAGGCTTCATCAGACCTAGTTCTTCACCGTGGGGAGCACCAGTGTTATTTGTGAAAAGGAAGGATGGTTCGATGAGAATGTGTATCGACTACCGAGAACTGAATAAGCGCACGATAAAGAACAAGTATCCGATACCCCGAATTGATGACCTCTTTGATCAGTTAGTTGGAGCTTGCTATTTCTCCAAGATTGATCTAAGATCCGGTTATCACCAGTTGAAAGTTAAGGAAGAAGACGTACTAAAGACTGCCTTTCGAACAAGGTATGGACATCACGAATTCTTAGTGATGCCGTTCGGACTGACGAACGCTCCAGCTGCTTTTATGGATTTAATGAATCGGTATGTAAGTCGTATCTCGATAAATTTGTTATTGTATTTATCGATGATATCCTTATCTATTCCCGATCCAAAGAGGATCACGCACAACATCTTCGTTTGGTTCTGGAGTTGCTGAAGAAAGAAAAGTTGTACGCTAAGTTCTCTAAATGTGAATTCTGGTTGCGAGAAGTTCAGTTTCTGGGGCACGTGGTTTCTGAGAAAGGTATACAAGTTGATCCGATGAAAGTGGAAGCAGTTGAAAAGTGGGAACCGCCGAAGACAGCAACCGAAGTACGTAGTTTTCTGGGTTTAGCCGGTTACTATCGGAAATTTATAAAAGACTTCTCTCGTATCGCAACGCCTTTGACTAAGCTGACCCGGAAGAACCTGAAGTTTGAGTGGAAAGCAGAACAAGACGGGGCATTTCGGATATTGAAAGAGAAACTGTGCAGCGCACCGATTCTATCACTACCTGAAGGTTCGGAAGATTTTGTTGTTTATAGTGATGCGTCAAAACTGGGATTGGGATGTGTACTTATGCAGCGGGGAAAGGTTATTGCTTATGCTTCTCGTCAATTAAAGGATCATGAAAGACAGTATCCTACGCATGACATGGAGCTTGCAGCAGTTGTCTTCGCGTTGAAGATTTGTAGACATTATCTGTATGGTTCCAAATGTCAGATTTATACTGATCACAAGAGTCTCCAACACCTTTTTGATAAGAAGGAACTGAATATGAGACAAAGGAGATGGCTAGAATTGCTGAACGATTACGACTGTGAAATCCTTTATCACCCGGGAAAGGCGAATGTGGTGGCGGATGCATTGAGTCGTCAAGAAAGTAGTGGAACAATAAAAGTTATTTCGCTACGAACTGAACTCCTACCCAATATATTTGATTAATTGCAGAAGTGTCAAATAGAGGCTTATCAAGATGAACATCTGAAATCAGAACGGTTAGCGGGGATGTCAGCATTGCTAGTGAAAGATGATCGGGGGTTATTGTGTCTGGAAAACAGAGTGTGGGTACCTCGATTGGGTGGGTTACGTGATCGTGTTTTACAAGAAGCTCATCAATCCCGTTTCGCTATTCACCCAGGTACCAACAAGATGTATAAATACCTAAGGCAATTCTATTGGTGGCCAGGGATAAAAAGAGGGATTGCTCAGTATGTGGGAAGATGTGATACTTGTAAGAAAGTAAAGATCGAACACCAAAAGCCGTTTGGTCAACTACAACGGCTAGAAATACCTATGTGGAAATGGGAGCAAATTACCACAGACTTCATCACAAAGCTACCAAGAACTCCGAAGGGATTCGATTCTATTTGGGTGGTCGTCGACAGATTGACAAAGTCTGCACACTTCCTACCGATAAAGGAAACCGATTCGATGGAACGATTAGCAAAGTTGTACATTGACGAAATAGTAACTCGACATGGAGTTCCAATCTCGATCATTTCTGATCGTGATAGTCGTTTTACTTCAAGATTTTAGAGAAGTTTTCAAAGGGAAATGGGGACACAGATAAAGTTAAGTACGGCGTATCATCCCCAAACAGATGGTCAGAGCGAACGAACGATTTAGACCTTAGAAGATATGCTTCGGGCTTGCATTGTTGATTTTGGGGGATCGTGGGATAAACATTTACCGTTGATCGAATTTGCCTACAATAACAGTTATCATTCCAGCATTCAAGCTGCACCGTTTGAAGTATTGTATGGTAGAAAATGTCGAACGCCTCTGTGTTGGAATGAAGTGGGGGAGAAACAGTTAGCAGGGCCAGAAATAGTTCAATTAACCGCCGATAAAGTTATTCAGATTCGAGAAAGATTGAAAGTGGCTCAAGATAGACAGAAGAGCTACGCTGACCGCCGTCGAAAGCCATTGGAATTTCAAGTTGGGGATTTCGTAATGTTAAAGGTTTCGCCGTGGAAAGGAGTCATCCGATTTGGAAGGCAAGGTAAACTAAGTCCAAGGTATATCGGACCGTTTGCAATTACAGAAAGGATCGGTGAAGTAGCTTACCGATTAGATCTTCCGCCCGAATTGAGCAGGATCCATAATGCATTTCACGTATCGAACTTCCGAAAGTGCTTGGTTACTCCAAATCAGGCAGTTTCCCTACCAGAGATACAAGTCGACGAAAGACTGAATTATGTAGAAGAATCGGAGGCCATAGTTGATCATAAAGTCAAAGTGTTGCGGAATAAAGAGATCAGACAAGTGAAGGTTCAGTGGAGACATCATAGAGGTCAGGATGCTACTTGGGAATCAGAATCAGAAATGAGAACTAAGACCCGTACCTTTTTGCCTAACCAAATTCCGGGACGAAGCTCTCTTAAGGGGGAGATGATGTAATACCCCGGGTAAGTTTGTTAGTTAAACCCTCTTGTCGTTAAATTTAGTTAATTCTATAATTGATATTTAGGGTGAGTTTAGGTGAATTTATAAGTTTAAGGGTGTTTGGATTGATTAATATGTTAAAAAGGTATTTTGGTCATTATTGAGTAGTTTAGGGACTAAAGTGGTAATTTAATTAGATATTATCCCTGGATGAAATCAGATATTTCATAAAAACAGAAAAATCAGTGAGTGCAAGTGTGTGTGTTGGAGAGAAAAAGGAGAAGAAAGAAAAGGAAGGGTTAGAGCTCCATTTGGTCTTCTTAGAAGTGATTTGAAGGTATGTCCCTTTGTAATTTATGTTTGTAATTGCTATTAAGTAGGTTCTATCGGATTGGAACAGTCAATTTCATATCTGTTAATGATTCAGTCGGTTTTCTGGGTAAAAAGCACCAAACCGACAGTAGTTTCCGGACACCATGAATGTGTCCGGATGATTTTGTTGGAAGTGTCCGAGTAGTTCTTTGATGGTGTCCGGGTAGTGTTATAAAGGTGTCCGGGTGAATCTTTTTCCGGGTAAGTTACTTTTTCCTATGTTTTTCGGATAGAATTGGATATCGGATAGTATCCGGATTACTT
The DNA here is from genome assembly GCA_033807775.1 of Saussurea involucrata. NCBI lineage: Eukaryota > Viridiplantae > Streptophyta > Magnoliopsida > Asterales > Asteraceae > Saussurea > Saussurea involucrata. Next base: position 104,653,697 of record CM066315.1, read on the forward strand.
TGACGTCCGGATGACGTCCGGATTGTATAAGTTGTCCGGAAAAGTCCTGTTGTCCGGAAAAGTTGTGTTGTCCGGAAAAGTTGAGGTATCCGGATACTTTTGCTGTTTGGTAAAAATTGGGACTTTAGATGCTTTTAAGTATTCAATAGTCTATGTTTTATTAAATCATGGATAGGAAATGAACGAGGATCGAATGTACTGTGGACTCGACTTAAGTTCGGGTTTGGGGGTAACATTTAGGGACTAGAGTGCTTTAGAGTTCTTAGTCTTGTTAAGACTTGTGTGATCAAAGTAGTAAGACAATACTTGTATATGATTGTTTCAGATTCTGTGAAATTGAAGTGAAGCTGAATTGTTTGAGAAAAGCTTGGTGGACATTTTGATAAGTCAAACAGGTGAGTTTTACTTTAAAAGTATTTTCAACTGGAATACATATGTGTATGGTTTGGAAATGTGATAATTGGTGATTATGTGTTTATATGTATGGTATATGTGAATTATAATATATTGAGGTATTATGTTTACATGAGTATTATAATGTGTTATAATACATTGGCCGGGCTTAGGACCGGTGTGTTTGGCTATAGAATCTGTATAGCGTTGTTTGGATGTAGATGTTGTATAGCATTGTAAACTATTAGTTGGATTGCAACCAACTAATATGGCCAGGAGGAATGAGAAGGGAAGGTACACGATGTGTGAGTTCAAATTGATATATTTGATTTTGCTGTGTGATTTATATGAATATGGTTTATATAAATGATTTCAAACTAACAGGGATTTACCTCACTTAGACCATTAGGTCTAACCCTCATTTTGTTTTAAAATATGTATTCCAGGTGGCGGATCGGGTAAGAGCAAGTAATTAGAGTAATCAAGGGATGGCTTTTATAGAAGGAATATATGATGAAGATTTTGGCATGTTTAGCAGTTGTATCAAAATGATTAAATGTTGTGTATGTATTTAAGTATGAAGTTTGTAGTAGAATGGTTTCTTAAAGATTGTAAAAGACTACGGGACCGTACTTGTAATAGGATGTTTCATTTGTTATAGCAATGTTATGTTACATTATGTGATTTGTTGTGTATATGGGAATTGGGTTGTTACACCAAGGAGTTGAAGCGAAAAGCTCCCCCACCCCCGTTGTCAAGACGGTTCTCCGGAGGGAACCGTCGTCGAAGGGTGGTGCCTCATCTGGGGTTGCCACCACTGAGAAGACGAAGACGCCACCAAGAGTCATTGATGCGACTCCGGTAAGCGTGGCTCCTCCCTTATTTGAAGAGGTCGGTCCTTCTCCCTCATCGACCGACAAGGGAAAAAGCAAGAGGACGGAGGAATCCAGTAATGTTATGACGGTGAATTTTTCACTGCCGTCAAATTTTATGGATGGGGAAGAGATGGATAGTGACAAGATCTTCCCCGATCTGGAGAAATTTCTCCTGACGCCCTTTAAGGAACGGTTGGAGGGCGTCACAGTCGACGATATGGGATCGCACGTCGCCGGGCTGACCTTCAAGGTACGTACGATTCGTTTGTTTTTGAGTCATTTCGCTGCAGGCGTTCCAAACTTCTAATGTTTGTATTTTTCGTGCGTTGCAGGCGTTCCAAACTTCCCTTTGCATGCTCACATGGATAAAATCCGTAGGGTTACTCCTGTTGCTATAGAGAAAATGCCCAAGGCACAGGAGGAAGCCCGTGTGGTGAAGGATCGGGAGAGGCTGGAGATGGAAAAGACCGAGTGTTATTCCACGAAGCTTGCCGAAGTCGAGGACTTTTATGCGGCGACGTTGAGCGCGAAGGAAGACCTTCAGCGTCTTATGAAGGAGACCCTTGAGAAGTCTGTTGCGACTAAGGCAGAGTTATGAGCGACTAAGGGTTCCTTGGTCGAGAGCGAAAAACAGGTCGAGGACCTTAAGTCGCTCGTCGAGGAGAAGGAGGAGAAGATTGCATCCTTAGAGGAGCACCTCCAGTCGTTTGAGGCTCTAACCCGTCTGAGGGTTCGAGCGGCGATTATGCATCGCAATTTATGGGGGTTGGACCCTATGGCCGGAGCCGAAAAGGAAGTCAAGACCTTGTTAGAGCAAGTCGGGGACAAGGATGAACTCGACCAAGAAGACCAACTCGAAGAAGAGGACCTGACAGACGCAGCGGTCGATGCGGCTGGCGATGAGGAGGTCACTGAGGACTCTCCTCTGCCTTGAATTCTTTAGTTTACTTTTGATGTTGGGCGACTACAATCGGTCGTGCCCTTTTACTTGTAATTGGCAATATGAATACAAGTAAGGTAAGTTTTTGTTATACTTTTGTCGTATATTTTACTTTGTTGCCAGTGAACAAAATAAGAAGACTTAATAAACAAGCGTAAAGTTGTATGACTGAGTTTCTTGTAATCGGGCGACTGAGGCCGAAGGAGTATTCTTGGAATGGGATTCAAGTCATAAGACTTGTGTCTCCAATACTTATTTAGAAAGCACATGTGATGGTCATAAGACCTATATGATGAATCATAAGATTCTTTTTTGCAAGTCTCAGAGACTTTGCTTCTCACGATGAAGATCGTAAGACTTTTATTTAAGTCGTAGAGACTTTGGTTTCTCATAAGACAAACCGTAAAACCTGTGTCTTAGTCGTCATGGGACTTAGGCTTTAAGTTGTAGAGACTCCATTTGAAGAATGACTTTGGAAGCAATCGGGCGACTGAGCCGAACATACATTCCAAATTATAGGGTTTAAGTCATAAGACTCGATTTTGAATGCACCTGATGTGATCGTAAGATCTCTGTGTTGAATCGTAAGATTCAGTTTTCGAGTCATGAGTTACGCGTCATGACTTTTACGATATATATCGTAAGACTGATGTTCGTGCGATCCTGTGAACCTGTAGTATAAGATCCAGGGGTGGTCGTTGGTTTGACCAACGACCCTCCGATGCTTAAGTCAGTAATCGTTTGTCGAAATAAATCGAAAGCAAAAAAGGAAATAAAATGTACTGCAGCCCAGCTACGTGGGGTTGTAGTCGTAGATTCGACACGACGACCTTCGGACGTACGATCATTTGTGGATCGTTGTCGTATATGATCACGGAAGGAATTCCGAATCTGCATAGAATGTTAGTCTGAATAGAAGAGATGACCTTTCAGTCCCGAATCTGGGAGTAAGCGTCTACTCCTGTCCGTTCAGAGGAATAATTTGAAAAGACTAACAGGAAAAAATTTCTTACCCTGGGGGCAGGATGTCCATTCCCTGCCCTATGAAGGGTCATGGGATTAGGGACGTAAGTAAAACTTTTTAGAAGTTTGGTATGTCGTACCTGAGTGTCGTTGACGGGCATTTCGTACCTGGTGACGTTTATCGTTTCATCGTGGGGTCCGATTGCCCCCGAGTCGTGAGCTATATCAATGCCCACGATTGGTAGCTGAAAAACTGTAGTGTCGTATGGGGTACAACATTCTGCCCCCTTGTGGTGACTGTAAGACGATACCCTGGATTTGCCTTTTCTGGCGTAAGGATAGATTAGATCAGATCGTGTACAGTTGCCACAATGTTGGTTTCACCTTTGAGGTTTCATTGATGCTTTATAGCAATCACGGGCGGTCTTCTGCTCGCTTTTGATTTCTTGCACTCCCCACGGTGTCGGGAATTTGATCGTTTGATGATAGGTCGAAGGGACCGCTTTCATGTCGTGGATCCAGGGTCGGCCAAGTATAACGTTATATGCTGATGAACAGTCAATAACGTTAAATCTTGTTTGCTTGTTGACACCTTTAGCATACACTGGGAGGATGATCTCTCCTAGAGTGTTGGTAGAATCACCATTGAACCTTATCAGAGTTGTCGATCGACGGGTGATCTCTGATTTATCGATTCCCATAGCTTTGATAGTGCTCAGGAACATGATGTTGGCCGAACTGCCCCCATCGACCAATACTCTCTTGGTCGAGCAGTTGCCAATAGTGACTTGGATGATCAAGCCATCGTGATGTTTTTGCCAACTCTCCTGGAGGTCGTCTTGATCGAACGTTATCGGCATCGCCTCCATCTCCAGTTCTTGCTTTGGTCGGGACGACCTGGGAATGGGATGTTCTCCCGACGATTGGCTGGCGTGCCGCTTGGCTGCCGAATAAGTTAAACAACAAACGTCTGATCCACCCGTCACATAGTTAACGACTTTTTCATTGACGGGGGATGTCGGTCTTATGTTATTGACTGGCGTAGATTCTTTATTGATCAAGCCCTGCAGATGACCTTTGGGGACGATCCAGCCTAACTCCTTCTGCAAAGCAAGGTAGTTATCCGTCGTGTGACCATGGTCGCTATGGAAGTCGCACCATTTGGTCTTGTCCTTCTTGTCGTCATCTTTATCACTTTTCTTGGGCCATCGGACAGACGACTGAACGTTTGTAAGAGTGTCGACTAGCTCTTTCATCGTTCCCTTGAATCCATAAGAAGAAATCTTAGGATATTGCGAGAATCGAGGCAGAGGATTGCTTTTCTTCTTATCGAACCGAACGTTTGATATCTAGCGTGACAACTCTGATTTTACGCTCGGCTTGGGTTTGAAATCTGATTTCTTGATCCCGAGCGACTTTTTGTCAGTGGAAGACTAGGTCGTCTTCGACCCTCATGTAAGCTAGAGTTCTAGCTCGTACGTCTTCAAAATTCTCTGGAGGATATTTTGTAAGATCGACATACAGTCCCGTAGTGTTGTCGTCAAGACCGCGCTTGTAAGCTTCGATGGCAGTCTTGACGTCACAATTTCGAATGATGATCATTTCAGCGTTAAACCGATTGAAATAACTACGGATGGATTCTCCGGACTTTTGGACGACGTAGTATAGGTCGCTGGTCTGCTTCTCCATCTTGCGACTACTGGCGAACTGTTGCGAAAACTGGTTGACCAATTCTGCAAAGTTGGTGATGGACTTGGGCTTGAGGTTGATCAACCACTGGAGAGCAGGACATGTAAGAGTCGCCCCAAAGCTCTTGCACATGCACACCTCTTGGTATTGCTGTGGGATTGACACTGTCCACATCAATTGTTTGTATTGTGCAATATGTTCTGTTGGATCAGTTATTCCCGAATACTTTGGAGTGAAAGCAAGAATATTGTATTTCTTTGGGACATCGACAGTCGCTATCGTGTCAACGAAAGGCGACGCTTGAAATCCTATGCGGGGCTCGACGTCGACGGGGACGGCGGTGCCTGGTAGCTTGGAAAGTAGCGACAACATCTTCTCGTTCTGATCTTCCAATAACCTCAGTCGTTGGGCGACGGGGTCATTAGGATCGGAATTTACACCTGTTGGAGGATTGACTCCTGAATTCATGGCTGTCACTGTACCGTTCCCGTACGAAGAGCCATTAGCGTCCCCGTTGAAAGGAACGAAGTATTGCGGACGCCATTATGCAAAGGTGGCGGCCTCAAATACCGAGGGGGATACTGCCCTTGATGAGGATTGCCCATAAATGGCCCCGAACCTTGATTGTTGGCGAATGGCCCTAATCCTGGATTGTTGGCGAATGGCCCTGGACCTGTCTGGAACTAGGGCCTCATGATAGGTGCACCCATAGGTCGGGGACCATTCTGAGGTCCAAAGGAATTGCCCATCGCTGGATTCCTCAGAGAAGCGATTTTTGCGGCTACTTTCTAATTCTGCTTCTGCAGGGCTTGAATATGGCTTCGAGCTGCACTCAATTCTGACTGGATTTGAATCATGGGATCCTGATAGTTTGCCATTTACCTGAAAATAACAAAAACTTCACAAGATCGTTAGAGCGATATATGCGTTGGCTTGAGATTTTCTCTAGATGGGGTCCCACGGATGGCGCCAAACTGTTAATGCCAAAAATCGCCCAAAAGAACAACTTAAGGTTGATGTGGACTTTTAACAACTAAAGAAATGTATCTCAAGACCAAGCAACACAATCGCAAGGAAAAATAAGCAGGACAAGAGATTTGGTGACGCGGAAAACCCCAAAACGAGGGAAAAAACCGCAGTCAACCTGTAAGGGTCGACGGTGCACTATAATAGCCAAACAGGGGCGAAAGTCTTTTTGTAACAGGTGTTTTGTGTACAACAGATTACAAATGAATGTAAATATAAACTTAGTCGTGTGTAAATGACGTGTGTCGTGTGTATATCGTGCGAAAAAGTATGCTGTCGTGTGGTTCGAACTGTGGTCGTGCGAAGCTTGCGTCGATGATGTTCGTTCGAATGTTCTGCAGATTGCTATATTCCGATGTGTAATTGCTTAGAAAGTAGATGGAGCAAATTGGAATGACTTCGGAATGGATAAACGCAGATGAACACCGATCAGAACAGATGGCTTTTTCGGTTGCAGCACATGCCTTTATATAGCTTCCGCTGATCATTAAAGGTGTCTTTATGGCGCACTTTGTAACCGCTGACGGGCTTTAAATGTCATTGATGACTTGATCGTTACTGACCGTTTGCACCATGAATGCTCGTAGACCTGCATTAATCGTACGACCGTCATAAGTCTCATACGTCGGTCGTACGGAACGTACGACCAGCATGAAAACGTACGACCGAGTATACGTCTGTAAACATCTTGTAAGACCTTATCTAAATGCAAGAGCGGTCTTATGGAAATGTTAACAGAGTTTTCTAGCGTCGGTCGTGAAGTGTGATTTTTTACCCAAACAGATAAATCCGCCGAAAATAATAAAAAATATATATAAATAAAAAATCTGTAAATAAAAAATTAATTAAAAATATTTATTCGGCGGATATATCTGCCGCAAATCCGCCACAAAAAGTCGCCGAAAATATTTTTTGTCGTTTAATTAAATAAATAAAAAAATAAATTTTAAAAAAAATTCCGCAAATCCGCCGATAATGTTAACTTAAATATGTTTTAATCAAAGTCTGATTAATCGGGACCTGTATTGTTGCGACGGATTTTCGGCTGCCCAAATCCGCCGAAAACGAAATCCGTCGGAAATTCTGAGTTGCGGCGCCCGGTTGTCCGACAGCCTTATCCGCCAAAAATATGATTTTCCGACCGATTAGTCCGCCGGAAATTCTGCCTTGTTTTGTATATGTGTTTCCTACCAAAATAACATATGTTATTTTGTTTTTCAAAAGATTGATCTACTTGTTTTAATATGTTTATGTTTGTAAACATTTAAGATATAACTTTTTAATTAAATTACGTGCATTTAATTAGAAATATTGTATTATTTGTATTCAACATTCATCATTCTGATTACATTTTAATCGGATAATTTTTCTTTCAAAGTATAAAATAAGAATTAAATAAATAACATGTGAAGATATTAAATTTAAATGAAATATGAAATGGAAAATAAAACTGAAACAATATATATTTAATGAATTTTTGTTAATAGATTAATATGTATGTTAATATGATATGGGTATAAAATAAAAAATAAAAAGAAATGAATGTTAAATCAAATTTTTAAATAAATATAAAGGTATAAAATGTAAGTATAAAGCTAGAAATCTTGTCAAAAAATATGATGGACTAAATCCGTAACATTCATATAACCATAGGGATGGTATCTGTAATTTAGTCTGATATTTATACTCACATTAGCTCATAAACTACATCACTTGATTACATAGGTACCTTATAGCAAAAAAAACATTGCATACTTGTTGCATTACTTCTTAAAAGTTATCGTTTGATTACTTCCTATTTTTTATTTTGCTTTAGGCTCTACAGTTATAAGAGAACTTGTAACAACCCGTTTCTGTCAAGTGCATAGTTTGGTGGCCAAAGTGTATGAAATGAAAGTGTTATTCAAGGGGCTGTTTTGCAAATGTGGGAACTATAAAAAGGACCAGATCCCTAGGGCTATTAATCATTTTCTTAGTGTTGGCGGCTGAATACTGGAAGAGGAGAAGCAGTGGAAGGAAGGCTCGGACTGCGATTTCTTGGGGAAGAGACTCTATCAGGTGAGAAATCTTCCATTCCTTGTTAATTTCCATGTAATCTAATAGTAGATAAGCCAAATTCCAGACTGTATTCCATGTTTTAGCTGGGTTGTTGGATAAGAACACTGTGGAGATTTTAGTTCTCGATTGGGATTGTAATCTGATGAAATCAATGGACTAGAAATTTGTGTCGTCTAAGGAGTATAATAGAACGATTTGGGTGAGAATGTTGTGTTAGAATCTCAGCTTACTGGACTCCCTAGGAAGAAATTGAGTATTGAATCGTATAAGGTTCGTCCCTGTTCGCCAGACCGGGAGTTCGGGGTACCGGGAGCTCGGGGTACCGGGAGTTCGGGGTACCGGGAGTCAGGGGTACCGAGAGTCAGGGGTACCGGGAGTTAGGGGTACCGGGACTGTTGGTTTATAGATGGACCTAAATGAGTAGTTGAGACCGGATTAAGAGAAACGTAGGATGAAAATAGAGCGTTCATATAATTGAATCTGTGAATCATTAATTAGGTGAGCGGTCGGTGCAAGATTCGAGGTTAGAGGAGGAAATTTCTGTCAGGTGAGTTCTCTCAACCCTTTTTATGACGTACTGTTTTTACTGAAATGGTTCCTTTACCGAGCATTATTTGAATGTATAAAAGCTATGCATGTTTTCATAAATTGCATGATTATTTACCAATGAATGATGATTAAGGTTTTTTTTCATGTACGTGGTTTCAAGTGTACTTGTATGCTATGTGAGGTCGGTTACACAGCGGGGTCAGGGTACCTTGGGATCTCTGATCCTTGGGGCATATGGAGGATTAGCTTGTAGGTTGGAATTTGTTTTCTCCTACATGAAGGAACGAGGAGTCCATTTGGATTTCGGCGTAGACGAGAGGGTGCCCGACAGGCCCCAATCGGTTTAGCTTATGCGAACCCCTGAACCCTGTGTTAACCTTGTATGATGGAAATGTGATGTATAAGAACTCTTTTATACATGAAATGAATTTATTATTTACATGTTTTATGGAGGGAATTCACTAGACCTTTTGGTCTAACCCTCGCTTTTCAAAAACTAAACCATTTTCAGGTAAGCGCGCTATGAGTTCTTCTAGTAAGAACTAGGAGTGACGCAAGGAGGATTTGGAGACTAGAGCGACTCCAAGATTTTGAATGATGGCTATAGATAGAATCTCGGATGTGGACGTAGAGCCTTCCGCTGTCAATTTTATTTAGATCACTTTATTGATGATGTAAAGACAAGATATTTATGTAATGTGAATGCTTATTTTCTAGATGAATGCATGTTATGAAATTGGGATGTTACATAACTTCATTAAGTTTCTTGCTCGAATTCATAGGCTATGTCTTCAATGGCCTTTTCATATTCAAATTCTTGGATCTCAAGTTATTTCTTTGTCATCTTTCTCTTATATTGCCACTCATTTGTTGTTCAACCCTATGACCCTTATTTTGCTAATCTTTCCGGCACATGGACGATCAAGTTATTTTCGGCGGATTTCGGCGGATATATCCGTCGAAAATAATAAAAAATATATATAAATATTAAATCTGTAAATAAAAAAATAGTTATAAAATAATTAAAAAAATTATTTTCGGCGGATATATCCGCCGCAAATCCGCCGAAAATAGTTTTTGTCGTTTAATTAATAAATAAAAAAATACATTTAAATTTTTTTTCCGCAAATACGCCAATAATGTTAACTTAAATATTTTTTTAATCAAAGTCTGATTAATCGGGACCTGTATTGTTCCGACGGATTTTCGGCGGCCCAAATCCGCCGGAAATTCTGAGTTGCGGTGCCCGAATGTCCGACAGCCTTATCCGCCAAAAATATGATTTTCCGGCGGATAAGTCCGCCGAAAATTCTGCCTTGTTTTGTATATGTGTTTCCTATCAAAATAATATATGTTATTTTGTTTTCAAAAGATTGATCTACTTGTTTTAATATGTTTATGTTTGTAAACATTTAAGTTATAACTTTTTAATTAAAATACGTGCATTTAATTAGAAATATTGTATTATTTGTATTCAACATTAATCATTCTGAATACATTTTAATCGGATAATTTTGTTTCAAAGAATAAAATAAGAATTAAATAAAAAACATGTGAAGATATTAAATTTAAATGAAACATGAAATGGAAAATAAAACTAAAAAAGTATATATTTAATGTATTTTTGTTAATAGATTAATATGTATGTTAATATGATATGGGTATAAAATAAAAAATAAAAAAGAAATGAATGTTAAACCAAATTTTTAAATAAATATAAAGGTATAAAATGTAAGTATAAAGCTAGAAATCTTGTCAAAAAAATATGATGGACTAAATCCGTAACATTCATATAACCATAGGGATGGTATATGTAATTTACTCTAATATTTATACTCACATTAGCTCATAAACTACATCACTTGATTACATAGGTACCTTATAGCAAAAAAAAAACACTGCATACTTGTTGCGTTACTTCTTAAAAGTTATCGTTTGATTACTTCCTATTTTTTATTCTTTATTTTGCTTCAGGCTCTACAATTATAAGAGAACTTCATTAAGTTTCTTGCTCGAATTCATAGGCAATGTCTTCAATGACTTTTTCATACTCAAATTCTTGGATCTCAAGTTATTTCTTTGTCATCTTTCTCTTATATTGCCACTCATTTGTTGTTCAACCCTATGATCCTTATTTTGCTAATCTTTCCGGCGTCCATAGACGATCAAGTTTTTTTCGGCGGATTTGCGGCGGATATATCCCCCGAAAATAACAAAAAATATATATAAATAAAAAATATGTAAATTAAAAATTAATTAAAAATTAATAAAAATTATTTATTTTCGGGCGGATATATCGCCGCAAATCCGACGGAAAAAGTCGCCGAAAATATTTTTTGTCGTTTAATTTAATAAATAAAACTTAAAAACATTTCCGCAAATACGCCGATAATGTTAACTTAATTTTTTTTAATCAAAGTCTGATTAATCGGGACATGTATTGTTCCGACGGATTTTCGGCAGCCCAAATCCGCCCAAAACGAAATCCGCCGGAAACTCTGAGTTGCGGCGCCCGGTTATCCCGCAGCCTTATCGGCCAAAAATATGATTTTCCGGCGGATAAGTCCGCCGGATATTCTGTCTTGTTTTGTATATGTGTTTCCTACCAAAATAACATATGTTATTTTGTTTTTCAAAAGATGGATCTACTTGTTTTAATATGTTTATGTTTGTAAACATTTAAGTTATAACTTTTTAATAAAATTACATGCATTTAAATAGAAATATTGTATTATTTGTATTCAACATTAATCATTCTGATTACATTTTATTCGGATAATTTTGTTTCAAAGAATTAAATAAGAATTAAATAAATAACATGTGAATATATTAAATTTTAATGAAATATGAAATGGAAAATAAAACTGAAACAATATATATTTAATTTATTTTTGTTAATAGATTAATATGTATGTTAATATGATATGGGTATAAAATAAAAAATAAAAAATAAAAAATAAATGAATGTTAAACCAAATTTTTAAATAAATATAAATGTATAAAATGTAAGTATAAAGCTAGAAATCTTGTCAAAAAAATAGGATGGACTAAATACGTAACATTCATATAACCATAGGGATGGTATCTGTAATTTACTCTAATATTTATACTCACATTAGCTCATAAACTACATCACTTGATTACATAAGTACGTTATAGCAAAAAAACATTCCATACTTGTTGCATTACTTCTTAAAAGTTATCGTTTGATTACTTCCTATATTTTATTTTGCTTCAGGCCTACAATTATAAGAGAACTTAATTAAGTTTCTTGCTCGAATTCATAGGCTATGTCTTCAATGGCCTTTTCATATTTAAATTCTTGGATCTCAAGTTATTTCTTTGTCATCTTTCTCTTATATTGCCGCTCATTTGTTGTTCAACCCTATGACCCTTATTTTGCTAATCTTTCCGGCACATGGACGATCAAGTTATTTTCGGCGGATTTGCGGCGGATATATCCGTCGAAAATAATAAAAAATATATATAAATATAAAATCTGTAAATAAAAAAATAGTTATAAAATAATTAAAAAAAATTATTTTCGGCGAATATATCCGCCGCAAATCCGCCGAAAATAGTTTTTGTCGTTTAATTAATAAATAAAAAAATACATTTAAAATTTTTTTCCGCAAATACGCCGATAATGTTAACTTAAATATTTTTTTAATCAAAGTCTGATTAATCGCGACATGTATTGTTCCGACGGATTTTCGGCGGCCCAAATCCGCCGAAAACGAAATCCGCCGGAAATTCTGAGTTGCGGTGCCCGAATGTCCGGCAGCCTTATCCGCCAAAAATATGATTTTCCAACGGATAAGTCCGCCGAAAATTCTGCCTTGTTTTGTATATGTGTTTCCTATCAAAATAACATATGTTATTTTGTTTTCAAAAGATTGATCTACTTGTTTTAATATGTTTATGTTTGTAAACATTTAAGTTATAACTTTTTAATTAAAATACGTGCATTTAATTAGAAATATTGTATTATTTGTATTCAACATTAATCATTCTGATTACATTTTAATCGGATAATTTTGTTTCAAAGAATAAAATAAGAATTAAATAAAAAAACATGTGAAGATATTAAATTTAAATGAAACATGAAATGGAAAATAAAACTAAAAAAGTATATATTTAATGTATTTTTGTTAATAGATTAATATGTATGTTAATATGATATGGGTATAAAATAAAAAATAAAAAATAAAAAATAAAAAAGAAATGAATGTTAAACCAAATTTTTAAATAAATATAAAGGTATAAAATGTAAGTATAAAGCTAGAAATCTTGTCAAAAAAATATGATGGACTAAATCCGTAACATTCATATAACCATAGGGATGGTATATGTAATTTACTCTAATATTTATACTCACATTAGCTCATAAACTACATCACTTGATTACATAGGTACCTTATAGCAAAAAAAAAACATTGCATACTTGTTGCATTACTTCTTAAAAGTTATCGTTTGATTACTTCCTATTTTTTACTCTTTATTTTGCTTCAGGCTCTACAATTATAAGAGAACTTCATTAAGTTTCTTGCTCGAATTCATAGGCAATGTCTTCAATGACTTTTTCATACTCAAATTCTTGGATCTCAAGTTATTTCTTTGTCATCTTTCTCTTATATTGCCACTCATTTGTTGTCCAACCCTATGATCCTTATTTTGCTAATCTTTCCGGGGTACATGGACGATCAAGTTTTTTTCGGCGGATTTGCGGCGGATATATCCAAATTATCGTTTGATTACTTCCTATATTTTATTTTGCTTCAGGCTCTACAATTATAAGACAACTTAATTAAGTTTCTTGCTCGAATTCATAGGCTATGTCTTCAATGCCTTTTTCATACTCAAATTCTTGGATCTCAAGTTATTTCTTTGTCATCTTTCTCTTATATTGCCACTCATTTGTTGTTCAACCCTATGACCCCTATTTTGCTAATCTTTCCAACACATGGACGATGAAGTTATTTTCGGCGGATATATCCGTCGAAAATAATAAAAAACATATATAAATATTAAATCTGTAAATAAAAAAAAATTATAAAATAATAAAAAATAATTATTTTCGGCGGATATGCGCAAATCCGCCACAAAAAGTCGCCGAAAATATTTTTAGTCGTTTAATTAAATAAATAAATAAATACATTTTAAAAAAAATTCCGCAAATACGCCGATAATGTTAAGTTTAATATTTTTTTAATCAAAGTCTGGTTAATCGGGGCCTGTATTGTTTCGACGGATTTTCGGCGGCCCAAATCCGCCGAAAACGAAATCCGCCGGAAATTCTAAGTTGCGGCGCCCGGTTGTCCGGCAGCCTTATCCGCCGAAAATATGATTTTCCGACGGATAAGTCCGCCGAAAATATGATTTTCCGACGGATAAGTCCGCCGAAAATTCTGCCTTGTTTTATATATGTGTTTCCTACCAAAATAACATATATTATTTTGTTTTCAAAAGATTGATCTACTTGTTTTAATATGTTTATGTTTGTAAACATTTAAGTTATAACTTTTTAATTAAATTACGTGCATTTAATTAGAAATATTGTATTATTTGTATTCAACATTAATCATTTTGATTACATTTTAATCGGATAATTTTGTTTCAAAGAATAAAATAAGAATTAAATAAAGAACATGTGAAGATATTAAATTTAAATGAAACATGAAATGGAAAATAAAACTGAAAAAATATATATTTAATGTATTTTTGTTAATAGATTAATATGTAAGTTATGATATGGGTATAAAATAAAAAATAAAAAAGAAATGAATGTTAAACCAAATTTTTAAATAAATATAAAGGTATAAAATGTAAGTATAAAGATAGAAATCTTGTCAAAAAAATATGATGGACTAAATCCGTAACATTCATATAACCATAGGGATGGTATCTGTAATTTACTCTAATATTTATACTCACATTAGATCATAAACTACATCAATTGATTACATAGGTACCTTATAGCAAAAAAACATTGCATACTTGTTGCATTACTTATTAAAAGTTATTGTTTGATTACTTCCTATTTTTTATTTCGCTTCAGGCTCTACAATTATAAGAGAATTTCATTAAGTTTCTTGCTCGAATTCATAGGCTATGTCTTCAATGACTTTTTCTTACTCAAATTTTTGGATCTCAAGTTATTTCTTTGTCATCTTTCTCTTATATAGCCACTCATTTGTTGTTTAACCCTATGGACGATCAAGTTATTTGCGGCGGATTTGCGGCGGATATATCCGTCAAAAATAATAAAAAATATATATAAATATTAAATCTGTAAATAAAAAAATAATTATAAAAATGATAAAAAAATATTTATTTTCGGCGGATATATCCGCCGAAAAAAGTCCCCGAAAATATTTTTTGTCGTTTAATTAAATAAATAAAAAAATACATTTTAAAATTTTTTCCGCAAATACGCCGATAATGTTAACTTAAATATTTTTTTAAACAAATTCTGATTAATCGGGACCTGTATTGTTCCGACGGATTTTCGGCGGCCCAAATCCGCCCAAAACGAAATCCGCCGGAAATTCTGAGTTGCGGCGCCCGGTTGTCCGACAGCCTTATCCGCCGAAAATATGATTTTCCGACGGATAAGTCCGCCGAAAATTCTACCTTGTTTTGTATATGTTTTTCCTACGAAAATAACATATGTTATTTTGTTTTCAAAAGATTGATCTACTTGTTTTAATATGTTTATGTTTGTAAACATTTAAGTTACAACTTTTTAATTAAGTTACGTGCATTTAATTAGAAATATTGTATTATTTGTATTCAACATTAATCATTCTGATTACATTTTAATCGGATAATTTTTTTTCCAAAGAATAAAATAAGAATTAAATAAAGAATATGTGAAGATATTAAATTTAAAATGAAATATGAAATGGAAAATAAAACTGAAACAATATATATTTAATGTATTTTTGTTAATAGATTATTATGTAAGTTAATATGATATGGGAATAAAATAAAAAATAAAAAATAAAAAATAAATGAATGTTAAACCAAATTTTTAAATAAATATAAAGGTATAAAATGTAAGTATAAAGCTAGAAATATTGTCAAAAAAATATGATGGACTAAATCTGTAACATTCATATAACCATAGGGATGGTATCTGTAATTTACTCTAATATTTATACTCACATTAGATCATAAACTACATCACTTGATTACATAGGTACCTTATAGCAAAAAAACATTGCATACTTGTTGCATTACTTCTTAAAAGTTATCGTTTGATTACTTCCTATTTTTTATTTTGCTTCAGGTTCTACAATTATAAGAGAACTTCATCAAGTTTCTTGCTCGAATTGATAGGCTATGTCTTCAATGACTTTTTCATACTCAAATTCTTGGATCTCAAGTTATTTGTTTGTCATTTGTCTCTTATATTGCCACTCATTTGTTGTTCAACCCTATGACCCTTATTTTGCTAATCTTTCCAGCACATGTGCTGGACGATCAAGTTATTTTCGGCGGATATATCCGTCGAAAATAATAAAAAATATATATAAATATTAAATCTGTAAATAAAAAAATAATTATAAAATAATAAAAAATAATTATTTTCGGTGGATATATCAGCCGCAAAAAGTCGCCGAAAATATTTTTTGTCGTTTAATTAAATAAATAAAAAATACATTTTACAAATTTTTCCGCAAATACACCGATAATGTTAACTTCAATATTTTTTTAATCAAAGTCTGATTAATCGGGACCTGTATTGTTCCGACGGATTTTCGGCGGCCCAAATCCGCCCAAAACGAAATCCGCCGGAAATTCTGAGTTGCGGCGCCCGGTTGTCCGGCAGCCTTATCCGCCGAAAATATGATTTTCCGACGGATAAGTCCGTCGAAAATTCTACCTTGTTTTGTATATGTGTTTCCTACGAAAATAACATATGTTATTTTGTTTTCAAAAGATTGATCTACTTGTTTTAATATGTTTATGTTTGTAAACATTTAAGTTATAACTTTTTAATTAAATTACGTGCATTTAATTAGAAATATTGTATTATTTGTATTCAACATTAATCATTCTGATTACATTTTAATCGGATACTTTTTTATTTCAAAGAATAAAATAAGAACTAAATAAAGAACACGTGAAGATATTAAATTTAAAATGAAATATGAAAGGGAAAATAAAACTGAAACAATATATATTTAATGTATTTTTGTTAATAGATTAATATGTATGTTAATATGATATGGGTATAAAATAAAAAATAAAAAAGAAATGAATGTTAAACCAAATTTTTAAATAAATATAAAGGTATAAAATGTAAGTATAAAGCTAGAAATCTTGTCAAAAAAATATGATGGACTAAATCCGTAACATTCATATAACCATAGGGATGGTATCTGTAATTTACTCTAATATTTATACTCACATAAGATCATAAACTACATCACTTGATTACATAGGTACCTTATAGCAAAAAAACATTGCATACTTGTTGCATTATGTTAGGGCAATTAATGTGTTGAATAGAAGTTCAAGGGCTTGTTTGTATTTGTTTAATTTGAGCCTTGTTAGTGAACGGGTCGTGGGCTTGTTAACCACGGGCCCAGAGTATTTAAAGTTTTGTTTAGCTTAGAATTAAGCTAGTTGTCATTTTAGCTTTCTAAACTCTATTGTAAACACTCTGCATTTTTGAAAGCAAATTGGATGACCAATTGAAATCATAACCTTTGTTATTCATCTATTGATTTCATCATTGTTCGTTGCACGATTCTGGAACTCACAATTGGTATTAGAGCAGACGGACGAACGATTCAAAGTGATTACTGATTTCTGGTAAGTTTCTGATAACAGTCGACTTGTTCTTGGTGCTTAATATTCATATTTTGATTTACTCAAAATTGATAGTTTTCTGTTATCACATTATGTTCGTATCATTGTTATAATCGATTCTGCACGTTTTTGCAATCTAATTTGATCATCTGAGTGACTTTTTAGCAAAATTAAGTTCAAATGTTTTGGTTGTGTTCTTGAGAAAAATCAAATTTTTAACCATCAAAACTTGTTGTTTTTGCTTCAAAATCGATCTGGGTATTGTTATTTTTGTGTTTGGTCGAGCTACTAATCATTCGGGAACGTCTTTGAGTAACCCTAATCGATTTCAAATCGAATTAGAAACCACAACCGCAGTTACCGGATACCACAGCCATGGTTACCGGGTTCACACAGTAGTTACCGGGTACGTTCTTTATTCCCTATTGTTACCGGGTTTTTCAACTGTAACAACCCAATCTAAATAAAGCGTACAAAGCATTAATATTAAACAATTACAAATCTGGGTCCACAAAATTTCATCACAATTGTCTAACTAACTTAGGTTGGCGGAAACAACCTATACACAATTGAGAATAACTACCACTAAAAGTATGAGTGGCACTGCCTGAAGCTGTATCTTTACTCTATTCTGTGCTTGCTCACATACCGGAGCCTTTACTATCTGCTTACCTGAAAAGGGTTTTAATTTGAAAATGTGAGGGTTAGACCATGAGGCCTAGTGAGTCTCTCTAGACAGTTCTCAAAAGCATTTAAAACAGTTTACCATTTTCAGAAACATATCATCATAAATCTGTTCATATAAAATCATCCACGGAATAAGGTCCGCCCCTCGTAAATTGACACCCTGAAGTCACCCGAAGGTGCCAACGAGTCAGTCTCATGCTGCCTTACATGGGGCCACACTACCCCTGGCATAAAGGGTCTACTCTCCCGCATGAGCACTGGCGGGTCTACTTTCCCGTCTTGGCCAGTTTACGTCTAAAACAATGTATGCATACATCCCATTTAAAACTAAATCACACACGGGATAGGCCCGCCCCATAAATCATTCATAAATCTCATTTAAAACTGTAAACAACTTTCATGTAGTAAAAAACATAAGAATAAAACATGGCATTTCTCATCATGTATTTACTTTCAAAGAAAACACGTTGTAAAGTCACGTATTTTAGTTAGAAAACTCACCTGGTGCTCTTACTTCTCGTTTCTAATCAGTTCCAGACTTCCAATTAACTTTCCTGGATAAATGGACACAACATAAGCTGATTAACAAACTATCCGGAAAACTCTACTTTCCGGACACTCAACTTACCGGGCACAATCTAACTTTCCGGACAACCATTAGTATCTAGATGACTACCTTTTCCGGACAACCCCACTGTCCGGTAACACTACTTTCTGGACGTCTCTATTGTCCGGGTACTTCTACTGTCCGGATACTATGCCTATCGGGTACATTCTCCCGGAGACCTACAACATAAGAAGCCTACCGGACACTGTTAATGCCAAAAATCGCACCAAAGGGACAACTTAAGGTCGATGTGGACTTAAACAACTAAAGAAAGAATCTTTCGATGAGATGTGCGACGAGGATAAAAATAAAGAAACAAAGGATTTGATGACGCAGGAAAAACCTCAAACGAGGAAAAAACCTGCGGACGACAGTGGGTGTCGTCGCTATACTATGGTCGCTAATCAGGGGCGATATCCTTGGATACTGGTGTCGATCGTACAACGATTACAATACAAATGAAAGAAATGCTTCGAAATGTAAAGTACACGTGTTTGAACGTAAAAACATGTGTTTGTCGTGTACGAAACAAAGTGTGAACTGCTGGTCGAGGGCTGTTGTCGTGCGTCGAGAGCGATACTTAGAATAATGGTTCTTCACTTCAGATGTTCTTGAATATTGCTTCGGTTGTTAATCGCCGGATATTCGATGTCTTGAAATGTTGATTGAGCTTGATATTTATAGTCTTCGCGTCCTTGGCTTCATCCATAAATGCTCCTTTAATGGCCTTAACGGTTGAAAACGGTCGTCGGAGTAATGATCTTCGTCTGTTACGGTCGCCGGTTGTTTAATGATTGCGTCGGTTATAGTCGTTGCTCCTTAATGACTTTTACTCCTGCATTAAACACTTAACAAACGGTTATGGTGAACGTTAGCTTTGGTCGAAGTCGCACGTCCTTATATAATAGTCGTGTGGATCGGGCGACGCTATGGTCGAGCGTCGTAAGGAACTCTCGACTTACCTTTTATGAGGTACGACGATGGTGTTCTGGGTCTTTGTCGAGACCTTATCTTAATACAAGATATAGTCCTTAATCATACGTCTTACTTGTTCTGGTCGCGGTCGAGCGACGTGATTTTTTTTCCCAAACAGTTTGCCCCCAAAATTTGAAAATTGAATGTCAAATTTAAGTTTTAAATTTTGCTTGTCGAACTCTTAGACTTGTGACCTGGGTTGAGGGACTTACCTGGTTGTCGTGGAACTAGACTGGTTCGCCTTTAACTGAACGAGAAGTTGAAAAGTTATGACGTCATACTGACGCACGATGATACTTACCAGCTGTCGAGGACAGGTGTCGAAGATCTGTGAGGGTATGCGAAAAGATCGAGGACGCGCGGAAATCATCCAGGGATTCTATCCAACCCTGTTTTTAGGTCTAAATAGGGATTTTGACGGATCATTTCCTTATTTCGCCCTTGAAGAGGTTTGTGCTGTGATTTCCTTGCCATTCTTTGTCTGATATCTTCCGAACTTGTGAAAATCTTTGACTTGGTTAGGTTTCTTCGAGGATTAACGCGCCTATAAGTAAGGTACGATTTCTCCGACTTCTGCAAATTTTGTTTAGAAATGTCGAGGGACCCTGAGAGTGTTATTCAAGAGTCATCGGACCTCCAGGACTTTAGAAAGTTAGCGAAAATTCCTGCGTGGGTCGAATTGATCCGTCCAGGCCAGATCCGATCAAACGAGTGTCCCGAGGGGTACATCGTAATCTATGAATACCCTTTTAAGATAGGTTTCGAATGGCCTTTTTCTCCTCTGGCCAAGGCGTTTATGTTAGAGTTTGACTTGGCACCGAGTCAGTTGATGCCCCAGTTCTGGCGAGTCGTACGAGTGATCGAGCGTGTTACTAAGAAATGGGATTCTCCCATGAATGTACATGATCTCCTCTCGGCTTATCAAGCCAAGATGTACGGATGTCATCGATGTAGTTTACATTCTAGGGTCAAGGGCGATCGCGTTTTGGTCTTAGGGACGGGTGTGAACGACCGTGGGTGGAAGTCTCGATACGTTTTCTTGCGTAAGTTGTCCCTTGACTCTGAGAGTGAGTGGATTAGGATGAGCCGGAATACGTCGGGTGAGCCTCGTTATTTCATCTGGCGTGCGCTGTAGATGATTTACATACGATTTTTAACTTGTTTTTTGTATGTTGACAGCCATAAAATTCGAGGTCGTGAAGCCAGACGCTAACTCTCAAGCGAAGATCAATTCGTTTTTAGAATTTAGCGTCACCGAGAGGTCTTTCGTCGTGCGGCACTCGGTGGATGACGACGATATAGAATCTTCAGGAAAGAATCAGGGGGAGAAGTGTGAAGAGAAAGGAAGAGAAGAAGAAGAAGATAAGTCGAGAGGAAGGAGAGGGATGACGGGTAAGTTTTACTTACCTTTTCTTCCTATGTTACCTCGAATCTTTTTCCTTTGTGTGCTTTGTAACATTCCTTTTTTCCAGGAGAGTCTCAACCTAAAGTGTTGAATGTTTCTGCTAAGAGAGCAGCTGAGCTGGAGCGTGCTCGTCAGGGCAGAGAGAAGAGGCTAAAAGCCATGTCTGTTGGCCCTGAAATTCCGAAGAAGACGAGGACGAAGACTCCGAGGGAGTCGTCGGCAGGGGTTGATGACTCGTCGAGAGTCGTTACACCCGAAGAGGTAGGGGTCGCATCTCCCAAGAAGGTGATTGCAGCGACACCCATCAATTCTGCGCCTCCGGCAAAAACGGTGAAGTCCCCGTCTGCAGCGTCGAATCCTTTGTCAGCCGACAAGGGCAAGGAATACACGATGGGAGGGGAGAAGGTCACGACGGTCAACTTTATGCTGCCATCGGACTTTATGACAGGTAATGTCCGAGACGGGACGAACCTGTTCCCTCACCTGGATAAATTCCTGCTTCCCTCTTTCAGGGAGCGTTTTGAGGGTTTTCCTATCTAGGAGACGGGTGCCCATGTAGCCGGCTTGGTGTTCATGGTAAGTCTTTCTTTCAAGACTTAGTTTGTCTAGGCCCAGACTTCGTTGTCGTTGTCGTTGTCTACTGATGATGTCTGTCTTTTATGATTTCGCAGGCACTTCAAGCTTCCTTGGTCTTGCGAAGTGGAACACCGAAGGTGAAAGATCTCTTGTCTGCTGCGCGCGAAAGGGAGAAAGCAACATTAGATCGAGCAAACGATGCTACTGGTCGCACGGAGGATCTATCGAAGCGTCTTGCTGACGCTTTAAAACATATGGAGATCGTTAATCATGCGAAGGAGGATCTTAGCCATCGCTTGACGCAGTCCTTGTCCATGACTGCCGAGCAAAGGGAGGAGATGGAAAAGATTAAGGAATCCTTGGCTGCTATTTCGAAAGAGGCCGGGGATTATAAATCCAAGGTAGAGAGTTTGGAGAAAGAAGTGCAAGCTGCAAAGGACGAGGGTAAGTCGGTTTTTGCCATAGCTCGTCTGACTGCTCGGGCGGCGATCATGCGACGACATTTGCTGGGAAAAGACCCTCTTGCTTCGGCGAAGGAGGAGATGGACATCTATCTGAATGGCGTCGAGACCGAGAGGGATCTTGACTCGGATGATGAGAAGGACGCTGAGGAGGAGGTGGCAGGCGAAAGCTTTCAGGACGGGACCTCGGGCATGAATGCGACGGATGCTCCTCCTTTAATTTAGGAATTTTATTTTGTTTGCTTTGCTGCTCGACTGTTGATGGTCGAGCGTGTACCTGACGATCTTTTCAGTAAATGCACTTTTTGTTTGAACTTGTGTTTTCATATATTTGGTAAACAAATATCGCATCGATGGAATGTAAGATACATAGGAAACCATGCGACCAAGGTACTTATAAAGTATGAGAACATACGATCAAAGTATCCATACAGGGTATAAGAAAGAAAATATAAGGCATTCGTTTAGAATGTATGCCAATCAAACACCAATATATGCGACTAAGGTATTTATTCCAAACGCGAAGTTTTTCTAAGTTAAGAAGCTCAGGCTGCGAAGCCGTCTATGCGATCGTGCGACCAAGTCGTTCGACTAGCTGTAAGGTGTGATCAAGTCATGGACCTTGTTTGGGCAAAAAAATCACGTCGTACGACCACGACCAGAGCAGGTAAGACGCACGTTATAATCCAAATCTTGTATTAAGATAAGGTCTCGACAAGAACCCAGAAAACATCCGTCGTCTCCCGTAAAAGGTAAGTCGTACGTCCCCCATGACGCTCGACCATAGCATCGCTCGTCCCGTACGACTATCACGTAAGATCATCGCACCTTCGACCAAAGCTAATGTTAACCTTGACTGTTACGTTTGTTAAGTATTTAATGCAGGAGTCAAAGCCATTAACAGCAAGCAGCCGTAACGGATGAAGAGCATTATGGATAATCACTCCGGCGACCGTTTCCAGCCGTTGTAGCCGTTGATCAAAGCATTAATGGATCTAATTAATGACGCGAAGACTATAAATACCAAGCTAAGTCTTCACATCAAAGGACATTAGTTGACATCTGAGATACATCAGCGAAAATCACCAAACAGCAGAGAAAATCATCAAAACTCATAGCAAAGAACATTCAAACTCTGGAGATCAAGTACCGAAAGCCAGAACCTTACAGCGAACTCAAGAACACTCGGAGGAAAGCTCAAGTATCGCTCTCGACGCACGACAACAGCCCTCGACCAAAAGTTCTCACTTTGTATTCACACACGACAAACACCTGTTTTTACATTTAAACACTTGTACTTTACATTTCGAAGTATTTCCTTCATTTGTATTGTAATCATCGTACGACCGACGCCAGTACCAAGGACGTCGCCCTGATTGGCGACCATAGTGCAGCGACGACACCTCTTGTCGTCCACATGTTTTTTCCTCGATTGAGGTTTTTCCTGCATCATCAAATTCTTTGTCTTCTTTATTTTTACCTTCGTCGCATGTTTCGTTGAGAGGTTTCTTTCTTTAGTTGATTAAGTCCACATCGACCTTAAGTTGTCTCTTTGGTGCGATTTTTGGCATTAACAGTTTGGCGCCATCCGTGGGACCTCATCTCTAGAAAATCCTCGACGAACGTGCACCCTACTAACAGTTTCTTGGAGTTTCTTCTTTTCTCTATCATAGGAAAATGACAGATGGCGGAAACTCGGAACGAATCGCTGACCCAGCGGATGGAAAGCTTGAAAAGGTGCAAGATGTTCTTAGAAGAAGTTATCTTAGACCCAAGCAAGCCCGAGCAAAAAGTCTTGATAGGATCATCTCTCGATCCCCACATTAGGCAAAGGATAATATCCTTCTTGCAGGAATATGCTGACTGCTTCGCCTGGTCGCATGAAGATATGGTTGGCATTGACCCTAACATCATTTCTCACAAGCTCAATATCGATCCATCGTTTAAACCCGTCAAGCAAAAGCGCCGTAAATTCGCTCCTGAAAGAAATAAGATAATAAACGATGAGGTCGATAACCTCCTCAAGACATGAAAGATCCGAGAAGTAAAGTATCCCGACTGGCTTGCTAATGTCGTGGTCGTGGCTAAGAAGAATGGAAAATGGAGGGTCTGTATCGACTTCACCGATCTCAATAAGGCTTGCCCGAAAGATCCTTTCCCATTACCGCATATCGACGCCATGGTCGACGCAACCGCAGGACATGAACTATTGACCTTCATGGATGCCTATTCAGGGTATAACCAAATCTTAATGCACGTCGAGGACCAGGAGAAAACCGCTTTTATGACGGACCGAGGTATTTACTGTTATAAAGTTATGCCTTTCGGACTAAAAAATGCAGGATCCACCTATCAGCGTCTAGTGAATAAAAGGTTCAAAGACCATCTCGGCGACACAATGGAGGTATATATTGATGACATGCTCGTCAAGTCAAAGCAAGCGGTCGATCATGTCGAGCATCTAAGACAATCGTTCAACATCCTTCGGGAGTATATCATGAAGCTTAACCCTACCAAATGTTCCTTCGGAGTCAGTGCTGGAAAGTTCTTAGGCCACATGGTCACTCGCCGAGGAATCGAAGCTAACCCCGACCAAATCAAATCCATCATCGACATAAAATCTCCTCGAAATTTCAAGG
The DNA here is from genome assembly GCA_033807775.1 of Saussurea involucrata. Classification (NCBI taxonomy): domain Eukaryota; kingdom Viridiplantae; phylum Streptophyta; class Magnoliopsida; order Asterales; family Asteraceae; genus Saussurea; species Saussurea involucrata. Next base: position 104,678,360 of record CM066315.1, read on the forward strand.
AGGTCCAAAGGCTTACTGGTCGAGTAGCGGCCCTAAACAGGTTTATCTCCCGATCTTCAGATAGATGTCATCTGTTTTATAACGTCCTCAGGAAAAATAAAGGTTTCAACTGGACCAACGATCATGAGCAAGCATTGAAAAAACTCAAGGAATATATGGCGTCGCCTCCTCTGTTGTCGAAACCTCACGATCATGAGATCTTACAATTGTATTTAGCTGTCAGTCCAAATGCGGTAAGCGCCGTACTCACACGAGAGGACGAAAAACAACAATTTCCAATCTACTACGTAAGTAAATCTCTCTTGGACGCAGAAACCAGGTATTCCTCCATGGAAAAACTACTTTTGTCACTAGTCACAGCTGCTAAAAAATTACGACACTACTTCGAATCGCATCCTATTACTGTCGTAACTAACTTTCCTCTTAAGTCTGTTTTAAGGAAACCTGAGTTGACAGGTCGCTTAGCAAAGTGGAGCATATATCTCAGTAGTTACGACATCGATTTCAAACCCAGGACCGCGATCAAATCACAAGCCTTGGCAGACTTTATCGCCGATTTCAGCCCTGAGTTGGAGAAAGAAGCAGAGCTCGAAGTGTCCACTGTGGCGACTCACGACGACGCGCCTTGGATCCTACATGTCGACGGATCATCCAACATTAGAGGCTCTGGACTGGGTGTCGTCTTAAAGTCTCCATAGGGGGGTAAGATGGTATACTCGGTCCGATGCGACTTCAAGGCCACCAACAACGAAGCCGAATATGAAGCTCTGATCGTAGGAATAAATAAAGCCCACGACTCGGGGGCAACTGCACTGCATGTCAAGAGCGATTCCCTGCTGGTAGTAAATCAAATCAATGGAGAATTCGCAGCCAAGGATTCAAAAATGACAGCATATCTAAGCGTGGCAAAAGAAATTTCCAAAAAATTTAAATCTTTTTCTATTGAACAGATTCCGCAAGACCAGAACACTCAGGCCGACGCATTGGCAAACCTTGGGTCCGCTTTAGTTGAACCAATATTCGATGTTATTCCTATAATTCACCTGGCAACGCCGTCCATTGGAAACATAGACGTCATCTAGATCGAAGAAGAAGAAGATGATTGGTCACGCGACATTCAAAATTTCCTCGTGCACGACCAACTCCCCGAAGACAAAATGGAGGCTCGAAAAATTAGATTCAAAGCATCTAAGTTTGTCATGATCGAAAATAAGCTTTAACGGCGATCATCGACGGGCTTGAATTTAAGGTGCGTCATCAGCAAAAATCAAGCCCAGAAAATCCTCCAAGAGATGCACGACGGCGAATGTGGTAATCATTCAGGAGGTCGTAGCTTGGCTAATCGTATCTCCCGACAAGGGTATTTTTGGCCGACACTGCGACAAGACGCTGTCAAGTACGTCCAGAATTGCGACCCCTGTCAACGACACTCAGGTATGTCTCATAAACCCTCGGAGCCTTTGCACTCAACGCTTGTCCCATGGCCTTTCATGAGGTGGGGAATGGATATTGTCGGCAAACTACCACCTGCTCCGGGGCAAAAAGTATTCCTCCTCGTACTCACGGATTACTTTTCTAAATGGGTCGAAGCGGCTGCCTTCTCCCAAATTAGGGATAAAGAAGTTATCTCCTTTATCCAGACTAACATCATATGCAGGTTTGGGATTCCATCCGAAATTGTCAGCGACAATGGATCCCAATTCATAAGCGACAGGACCAACAGTTCTGCGATGACAGGAATATCAAACTAACAACCTCGACTCCCAGATATCCCCAAGCTAATGGACTTGCCGAGTCAAGCAATAAGACTATTATAGCTTCGATCAAGAAACGATTAAAAGCTACAAAGGGAAGGTGGGTTGAAGAACTCCCTTCAGTCCTATGGGCAAATCGCACGACGCCACGCACGTCCACTAGGCAAACCCCCTTCTCTCTCGTCTATGGTTGCGAAGCCGTCCTACCGATCGAAGTTCATCTCCCAACTTCAAGGCACACATCCGTCGACCACAACTTGGTTGATTTGAGTTATGACCTCGACGCCCTTGAAGGGCTTAGAGAATCGGACTTGATCAGAATGGCGTCACAGAAGCAGGCAGTCAAGCGACATTTCAATAAGCACGTCAAAGTTAAAATCTTTCAAGAAGGCGATTACGTCCTCCGTCGAGTATTCCCGAATACCCAGGAGCTCAACGCATGTAAACTTTCTACCAAATGGGAAGGTCCCTATCGTATCTCCGAAGTCGTTGGTAAAGGAGCCTATCGACTTCGAACCCTCGACAATCAGGAAATCCCACGAAGTTGGAATGCGACGCATTTGAAAAAATATTTCTTTTAAAATCGCCTTCCTATCATACAAAGTTTTCAGCACGACGATAAGCATCGCAAAATCGTTGGTAAAACCACGACCGACCTCTAACGAACTTTATCGCAGGAACGCACGACATGAGTATACATGTGCGTGACTCGATTATTTGATCATAGGGGCATATATTCTAAAGTTTCATCTTACGATACAGTCACACGTAAGGTCTAAACGATCCCTCGATCTAAGTTTCTGGAACTTAGAAAAACTTTGTATGTTCTAACACATCGATGATATATATCTGTGTTTATTATTACAGTCCAAATACATGATTTATGTTTCAACCGTTATATTGCAATAAAAGCCTAAGTCGCACGATCCTTCGTTTATTTCATACTTTTATGATCAATATTACATTTATCCACGACATATGTAATTAAAAACACGAGTTCAGCAAAAAAAAAGAAACTACCCTAAGATCTAAAGAAACATAGTAATCGCAAACTTTGCCCGAAAGAAAACTCAGCCTTCGGAATCCTGACAATCCTGAAGAACTGATGCAAGGATCAAACGAGTATAGCCGGAGTTGTCTCCCAACCTTTCGCGCCATGGCATTCCGAGAATGTGGCTCTTAAGATTAATGTTAAAGTTGGAGGAAGGAATATCTTCTCTTCGACAATCGACATCCACTCCAACACCTCCAGTTTCCTCACGTGTTTAGTGAAAGAAAACAAAAACATCTGCACAATTACAAAAGGAACGTGTTAGCAAAACACTCATCGAAAGAATAAACATCGATAACACAAGTTTCGAAAGAGAGACTTACGAAAGACGCCAGTACGGCTAAACACAGTCCAATCTCTTCGATAAAGATCCCTGGAAAATGCTCCTTGAAATATAAGAGCTGATATTTCCCCAGAAGCGGAAGCGACTTCGTCCTGACGAGGACATAGTCAGTCAAGAGGGATGAAGACAACACAAAGTTGATCTCCATAAAATCCCCATCATTCTCTCCCGTCTTTACACCCTCGCCCCTGTCGGCTGACGAAAGGGTCGACGTGGTAGCAGAAAACATCGTCGCCAGATGCGCAGAATCCACGGACATCGCGTTTATCGCAACCAACATCGTCACCGATTTGGGTATCATAGCCCCCGGTAGATTAGCAGTCACCGAAGATTTGGAAAAAGTCGATGACTTTTCGAAAGCTTAAAGAAAACAATTCATTTTGACCTCTATTTATGCAGGAAATCGTGACAGGTCGAGCCCTTCAAAAGATCGACACGCATCCCCGACTTACATATGCCCAGTAAATCTTCGACACCTGTCCTCGACAGCTGGTAAGCATCATCGTACGTCAGTATGACGTCACGACCTCGTTCCTCTTTTGACTTCTCGTTCAGTTAAAAGCGAACCTGTCCAGTTCCACGACAACCAGGTAAGTCCCTCAAACCAGGTCACAAGTCTAAGCGTTCGACAAGAAAAAATTTAAAACTTAAATTTGACATTCAATTTTTAAATTTTGGGGGCAAACTGTTTGGGCAAAAAAATCACGTCGTACGACCACAACCAGAGCAGGTAAGACGCACGTTATAATCCAAATCTTGTATTAAGATAAGGTCTCGACAAGAACCCAGAAAACATCTGTCGTCTCCCGTAAAAGGTAAGTCGTACGTCCCCCATGACGCTCGACCATAGCATCGCCCGTCCCGTACGACTATCACGTAAGATCATCGCACCTTCGACCAAAGCTAACGTTAACCTTGACTGTTACGTTTGTTAATTATTTAATGCAGGAGTCAAAGCCATTAACAGCAAGCAGCCGTAACGGATGAAGAGCATTATGGATAATCACTCCGGCGACCGTTTCCAGCCGTTGTAGCCGTTGATCAAAGCATTAATGGAGCTAATTAATGACACGAACACTATAAATACCAAGCTAAGTCTTCACATCAAAGAACATCAGTTGACATCTGAGATACATCAGCGAACATCACCAAACAGCAGAGAAAATCATCCAAACTCATAGCAAAGAACATTCAAACTCTGGAGATCAAGTACCGAAAGCCAGAACCTTACAGCGAACTCAAGAACACTCGGAGGAAAGCTCAAGTATCGCTCTCGACGCACGCCAACAGCCCTCGACCAAAAGTTCTCACTTTGTATTCACACACGACAAACACCTATTTTTACATTTAAACACTTGTACTTTACATTTCGAAGTATTTCATTAATTTGTATTGTAATCATCGTATGACCGACGCCAGTACCAAGGACGTCGCCCCTGATTGGCGACCATAGTGCAACGACGACACCTCTTGTCGTCCGCAGGTTTTTTCCTCGATTGAGGTTTTTCCTGCGTCATCAAATTCTTTGTCTTCTTTATTTTTACCTTCGTCGCATGTTTCGTTGAGAGGTTTCTTTCTTTAGTTGATTAAGTCCACATCGACCGTAAGTTGTCCCTTTGGTGAGATTTTTGGCATTAACAGACCTGATTGTCTATGTCGTGCGATCCTGCGATAAAACGATGTCGAGGGTTGGTCGTTGGCTCACCAACGACCCTCCGATGCTTAAGTCAGTAACTGTTTGTGAGAAAAATTTGTATGGAAAAGAGTTAGAAATCATACCTTTCTCCTTCATGGGGTATTGCCCCCCTGTCATTATTATCATATTCTTTTCGGAAAGAAAGATAGGCTTTAAATGACAGGACGACACGACGATCAGATGAGATACTGTCTGTGATTGATCATGTCGTCGTACGACAGAGCACCATAGCGACGTTTTCGACTCATTCTCGATCTTCAGGATTCCCAATGGCGTAGGGGATTTTAATTGACAACTTTTGTATGCTCGGGAGTCGATGGTCGATGGCTATTAGCTGGAATAGCGACATCGTCGATGATATCCTTGAGATTTCCTTTCGGGAAATGATACGCTAATTCCTTCTTCAATGCGATACAATCGCCTGTCGCATGACCATGATCGACGTGGATGTCGCACCACTTTGATTTGTCTTTTTTAGCATCGTCCAGGTCGGACTTCTTTGGCCATCGAATGGTCGCTTGGGAACTTTTCAGAGCTTCGACTAGGTCCTCAGCGGTTCCTTTGAATTCGTAAGAGGATATCTTGGGGTACTGAGTGAACTTAGTCGCGGTCTTGGCTTCTGCTTTCGTCTTGAAACGAACATTTGAAATTTCGCGCGCTGGCTCTATTCTGGAAACAACCTTTGTCTTGAACTCTGGCTTTCTGACGCCTAACGATTTCTTGTCGTCAGTGTGCTTGCGACGAAAGGCGGCATCATCTTCGACCCTCATAAATGCTAAGGTTCAAGCTCGGACGTCTTCGAAAGTCTCTGGGGGATACTTGGTCAGATCGATATATAGACCTGAACTATCGTCTAGACCACGCTTATAAGCTTCGATCGCAGTTTTGATGTCACAATTGCGGATACTGATCATTTCGGCATTGAATCTATTGAAATAACTTCGAATAGACTCATTGGTCTTCTGCACGACACAGTACATATCACTAGTATGCTTTTCCATCTTACGACTGCTGGCGAATTGCCGGGAGAATTGGTTGACCAATTCGGCGAACGACCCAATAGATTTGGGTTTGAGATTGATCAACCACTGGAGAGCTGGACCAGTGAGAGTCGCCCCAAAACTCTTGCACATGCATACTTCCTGGTACATGTGTGGAATCGAGATTGTCCACATGAGCTGCTTATACTGCGCGACATGCTCGGTTGGATCGGTCACACCCGAATACTTAGGAGTGAAGGCAGGAATGTTATACTTCTTTGGGACCTCGATGGTGGCGATTTCGTCGATGAAGGGCGACACCTGATACCCCGAGCGAGGCTCGACATCGACAGGCACGGCTGCCCCAGGCAACTTGGTGAGCAAGGACAGGACGCACTCATTTTGGTCTTCTAACATCTTCAAACGCTGGGCGACGAGATCGTTAAGATCAGGATTTGCCCCTGTCGAGGGATTGGTCCCTGGACTAGTGTCATTACCATGCGACGAACCATTGGTGTCCCCGTTGAATGGAACAAAATATGGCTGCGACCCATAGTGGAATTGCTGCGGTCCATTCTGAAACGATTGTGGTCCATGCTGAAATGGCTGCGATCTCTGCTGGAAAGATTGCGATCCTTGCTGGAAAGGTTGCGATCCTTGCTGGAAAAGTTGCGATCCTTGCTGGAAAGGTTGCGGACCACTTTGGAATGGCTAGGAAAATGGCTGGGATCTATTAATGCCAAAAATCGCACCAAAGGGACAACTTAAGGTCGATGTGGACTTAATCAACTAAAGAAAGGATCTTTCGACGAGACGTGCGATGGGGGAAAAAATAAACGAGACAAGGGATTTGATGACGCAGGAAAAACCTCAATCGAGGAAAAAACCTGCGGACGACAAGGGATGTCGTCGCTGCACTATGGTCGCCAATCAGGGGCGACGTCCTTGGTACTGGCGTCGATCGTACGATGATTACAATACAAATGAAGGAAATACTTCGAAATGTAAAGTACAAGTGTTTGAATGTAAAAACAGGTGTTTGTCGTGTGTGAATACAAAGTGTGAACTTCTGGTCGAGGGCTGTTTGTCGTGCGTCGAGAGCGATACTTGATCTTTCCCTCGAGTGTTCTTAAGTTCGCAGTAGGGTTCTGGCTTTCAGTACTTGATCTCCAGAGTTTGAATGTTCTTTGCTATGAGTTTGGATGATTTTCTCTGCTGTTTGGTGATACTCGCTGATGTATATTCGATGTTAACTGATGTCCCTTAAAATGAAGCTTTAGCTTGTCTTTTATAGCCTTCGCGTCATTAATTAACTGCATTAATGATTCAATCAACGGCTACAACGGCTGGAAACGGTCGCCGGAGTGATTATCCATGATGATCTTAGTCCGTTACGGCTATCGATTGTTGATGGTTGCGTCGGTTATATCCGTTGCTCTTTAATGACTTTGACTCCTGCATTAAACACTTAACAAACGTAACAGTCAAGGTTAACGTTAGCTTTGGTCGAAGGTACAATGATCTTACGCGATGGTCGTACGAGACGGGAAATACTATGGTCGTGCGTCATGGGAGACGTACGACTTACCTTTTACGGGCGACGACGGATGTTTTCTGGGTTCTCGTCGAGACCTTATCTTAATACAAGATTTGGATTATGACGTGTGTCTTATCTGCTCTGGTCGTGGTCGTACGACGTGATTTTTTGCCCAAACAGTTTGCCTCTAAAATTTGAAAGAAGGATAGCAAATCCGAGTTTTAAATTTTGTCAGTCGAAAAAACATGACAAGTGACGGAAATTACCTTGGTTACCTTGGAACTAGGCTGGTCTGCTCTTAACTGAACGAGAAGTCGAAAGGAGAACGAGGTCATGACATCATGCTGACGTACGATGACGCTTACCCGCTGTCGATGCCAGGTGTCGGTGATTTACTGGGGTATATGAAAGTCGGGGATGCGTGTCGATCTTTTGAAGGGCTCGACCTGTCACGATAAATAGAGACCAAAATGGATTGTTTTCTTCAAGCTTTCGAAAAGTCATCTTTTCCAGAATCTCGACTTTTTTCCAAATCTTTAGTGACTGATGATCTACCGTGGGCTGTGATACCCAAATCGATGACGATGTTGGTTGTGATAGACGCGATGTCCGTGGATTCTGCGCATCTAGCGACGATGTTTTCTGCTACCACGTCGAACCTTTCGTTAGCCGGCAGGGGCGAGGGTGTAAAGACGGGAGAGAATGATGGGGATTTTATGGAGATCAACTTTGCGTTGTCTTCATCCCTCTCGACTGACTATGTCCTCGTCAGGACGAAGTCGCTTCCGCTTCTAGGGAAATATCATCTCTTATATTTCAAGGAGCATTTTCCAGGGATCTCTATCGAAGAGATTAGACTGTGTTTAGCCGTACTTGCGTCTTTCGTAAGTTTTTCTTTCAAAACTTGTGTTTACCGACGTTTATTCTTTCGATGAGCGTTTTGCTAATACGTCCCTTTTGTAATTATGCAGATGTTTTTGTTTTCCTTCACTAAACACGTGAGGAGACTGGGGGTATTGGAGTGGAGGTCGATTGTCGAAGATGAGATATTCCTTCCTCCAACCTTAACATTAATCTTAAGAGCCACATTCTCGGAATGCCATGGCGCGAAAGGTTGGGAGACGACTCCGGCTATACTCGTTTGATCCTTGCATCAGTTCTTCAGGATTGTCAGGATTCCGAAGGCTGAGTTTTCTTTGGGCAGAATTTACGATTGCCATGTTTCCTTAGATCTTAGGGTAGTTTCTTTTTTCTGGGTTTATGAATTAGGCTTTTCATGCTTGACCGTTGGTGGTTGGGTCGTTGGTATGCAACAACTTTTGACTTTGTATTTACTTGTCCGACTATCGGTCGTTCATATGTAATCGTTCAATGAAGTTCCTTCTTTTGCTGAACTTGTGTTTTTAATTACATATGCCGTGGATAAATGTAATACTGATCATATGAAATAAACGGAGGATCGTGCGACTTAGGCTTTTATTGAAATATAACGGTTGAAATATATATCATCGATGTGTTAGAACATACAAAGTATTTCTAAGTTCCAGAAACTTAGATCGAGGGACCGTTTAGACCTTACGTATGACTGTATCGTATCATGAAACTTTGGAATATATGCCCCTGTGATCAAACAATCGTGTCATGCACTTGGATACCCATGTCGTGCGTTCCTGCGATAAAGTTTGTTAGAGGTCGGTCGCGGTGTTTCCCAACGATTTTGCGATGCCTACCGTCGTGCTGAAAACTTTGTATGATAGGAAGGCGATTTTAAAAGAAATATTTTTTCAAGTGTGTCGCATTCTAACTTCGTGGGATTTCCTGATTGTCGAGGGTTCGAAGTCGATAGGCTCCTTTACCAATGACTTCGGAGATACGATAGGGACCTTCCCACTTGGCAGAAAGTTTACCTGCGTTGAGCTCCTGGGTATTCGGGAATACTCGACGGAGGACGTAATCGCCTTCTCGAAAGATTTTAACTTTGACGTGCTTATTGAAATGTCGCTCGACTGCCTGCTTCTGTGACGCCATTCTAATCAAGGCCGATTCTCTGAGCTCTTCAAGGGCGTCGAGGTCATAACTTAAATCAACCACGTTGTGGTCGACGGATGTGTGCCTCGAAGTTGGGAGATGAACCTCGATCGGTAGGACGGCTTCACAACCATAGACGAGAGAGAAAGGGGTTTGCCCAGTGGACATGCGTGGCGTCGTGCGATTTGCCCACATGACCGAAGGGAGTTCTTCAACCCACATTCCTTTTGCGCCTTTTAATCGTTTCTTGATCGAAGCTATAATAGTCTTATTGCTTGACTCGGCAAGTCCATTAGCTTGGGGATATCTGGGAGTCGAGGTTGTTAGTTTGATATTCCTGCCATCGCAGAACTGTTGGGTCCTGTCGCTTATGAATTGGGATCCATTGTCGCAGACAATTTCGGATGGAATTCCAAACCTGCATATGATGTTAGTCTGGATAAAGGAGATAACTTCTTTATCCCTAATTTGGGAGAAGGCAGCTGCTTCGACCTATTTAGAAAAGTAATCCGTGAGTACGAGGAGGAACACTTTTTGCCCCGGAGTAGGTGGTAGTTTGCCGACAATATCCATTCCCCACCTCATGAAAGTCCATGGGACAAGCGTTGAGTGCAAAGGCTCCGAGGGTTTATGAGACATACCTGAGTGTCGTTGACAGGGGTTGTTTGGGAAAAAAATCACGTCGTACGACCACGACCAGAGCAGGTAAGACGCACGCTATAATCCAATTCTTGTATTTAGATAAGGTCTCGACAAGAACCCAGAAAACATCCGTCGTCTCCCGTAAAAGGTAAGTCGTACGTCTCCCATGACGCACGACCATAGCATCGCCCGTCCCGTACGACCATCGCGTAAGATCGTTGCACCTTCGATCGAACTAAGGTTAACCTTGATTGTTACGTTTGTTAAGTGTTTAATGTAGGAGTCAAAGTCATTAAAGAGCAACGGACATAACCGACGCAACCATTAACGATCGATAGCCGTAACGGACGAAGAGTATTATGAACATTCATCTCGGCGATCGTTTCCATCCGTTGTAGCCGTTGATCAAATCATTAATGGAACTAATTAATGACGTGAAGACTATAAAAGACAAGCTAAAGCTTCATTTCAAGGGACATCAGTGAACATCGAATAGACATCAGCGAGCATCACCAAACAGCAGAGAAAATCATCCCAACTCATAGCAAAGAACATTCAAACTCTGGAGATCAAGTACTGAAAGCCGGAACCCTACTGCGAACTCAAGAACACTCGAGGGAAAGCTCAAGTATCACTCTCGACGCACGACAAACAGCCCTCGACCAGAAGTTCACACTTTGTATTCACACACGACAAACACCTGTTATTACATTCAAACACTTGTACTTTACATTTCGAAGTATTTCCTTCATTTGTATTGTAATCATCGTACGATCAACGCTAGTACCAAGGACGTCGCATTTGATTGGCAACCATAGTGCAGCGACGACACCCACCGTCGTCCACAGGTTTTTTCCTCGTTTGAGGTTTTTCCTGCGTCATCAAATCCATTGTCTCGTTTATTTTTTCCGTCATCGCACGTCTCGTCGAAAGATCCTTTTTTAGTTGATTAAGTCCACATCGACCTTAAGTTGTCCCTTTGGTGTGATTTTTGGCATTAATAGTTTGGCGCCATCCGTGGGACCTCATCTAGAGAAAATCCTCGACGAACGTGCACCCTACTAATAGCTTCTTGGAGTTTCTTCTATTTTCTGTTGCAGGAAAATGGCAGCCTCTAGAAATCCGCAGCAAGCTGTTGCTCAAATGTATCAGGAGCTCGAAGTCGCCAGGAATCAGCTCAATGCAATGGCAGAGCAGAATCGCAGAGCAGCTGAGGAGATCGCGCGGTTAAGAAATCCTCTTGGGCCTCAAAATGGTCTTAGGCCGTTCGTGCAGAACCCAATTCCAAGACCGTTCGACCAGAATGGCCCTAGACCATTTGTCCCGAATCCTGGTTCATCCGCGCAGAATCAGCATCCAAGCCCATTCATGCAGAATCAACAGCCAGGGCCGTTCAACTCAAATCCTCAGTTTGGGACAGTTCCTCCTCAGCACATAAGGCCACCACCCATGAATAATGGGTCTCAGCCATTACAAGGGTCGCAACCATTTCAGCAGCCATTTCAGAATGGACCTCAAGGTGGATCTCAGCCATTCCACGGTGGATCGCAGGCTTTCCAACAGGGACCACAATCGTTTCAGAACGGACCGCAACAATTCCAATATGGGTCGCAGCCATATTCTGTTCCTTTCAACGGGGACACCAATGGTTCGTCGCATGGTAATGGCACTAGTCCAGGGACCAATCCCTCGACAGGGGCAAATCCTGATCTTAATGATCCCATCGCCCAACGTTTGAAGATGTTGGAAGACCAAAATGAGCGCGTCCTATTCTTAATCGCCAAGTTGCCTGGGGCAGCCGTGCCTGTCGACGTCGAGCCTCGCTCGGGGTATCAGGCGTCGCCTTTCATCGACGAGATTTCCACCGTCGAGGTCCCAAAGAAGTATAACATTCCTGCCTTCACTCCCAAGTATTCAGGTGTGGCCGATCCGACTGAGCACGTCGCGCAATATAAGCAGCTCATGTGGACGATCTCGATCCCATTTATGTACCAGGAAGCTCACTGGTCCAACTCTCCAATGGTTAATCAATCTCAAACCCAAATCCATCGGGTCGTTTGCTGAGTTGGTTAATCAATTCTCCCAGCAATTCGCCAGCAGTCGTAAGATGGAGAAGCAGACCAGCGACCTATATTACGCCGTGTAGAAAGCTAATGAGTCTATTTGAAGTTATTTCAATAGATTTAATGTCGAAATGATCAGCATCCGCAATTGCGACGTCAAAACCGCGATCGAAGCCTATAAGCGTGGTCTGGACGATAGTTCGGGTTTATACACCGACCTGACCAAATATCCCCCGGAGAATTTCGAAGACGTCCGAGCTCAAACCTTAGCATATATGAGGGTCGAAGACAATGCAGCCTTTCGTCGCAAGCACACTGACGACAAGAAGTCGTTAGGCGTCAGAAAGCCGGAATTCAAGACAAAGGCTGTCTCCAGAATAGAGCCAGCGCGCCAAATTTCAAATGTTCGTTTCAAGACGAAAGCAGAGGCCAAAACCGCGACTAAGTTCACTCGGTACCCCAAGATATCCTCTTACGGATTCAAAGGATCTACAAAGGACCTAGTCGAAGCTCTGAAGACTGCTCAAGCTACCATTCGGTGGCCAAAGAAGTCCGACCTGGACGATGCTAAGAAAGACAAATCAAAGTGGTGCGACTTTCATGCCGATCATGGTCATGCAACAGACGACTGTATTGCATTGAAGAAGGAACTAGCATATCATTTCCCGAAAGGAAATCTCAAGGACATCATCGACGATGTCGCTGTTCTGATGGCCATCAACCGTCGACTCCCAAGCATGCAAAAGTTATTAATTAAAATTCCCTACGCCATGGGGAATCCAAGAGATCAAAAGAGAAAATAAAATGAAGTCGTAAGATCAAGCTCTCGACAGGTTCGTTTTTCTATCCGTAAATTAACAATATCTTTTCCACAGGGATAAATCTACTATGGTGCCTCGTCGCACGACAACATAGTCGACCACAAGACAATATTTCTCCGTGTCATTCTGTCATTTAAAACTTATCTTTTCCTCACGAAAAGGATACGATAATAAATGACAGGGGCAAATAGAGAGAGTCTGAAATGGTACGTTCTCTAACTCTTTCTCATACGATTTTTTTCTCAAAAAATGTTTACTGACTTAAGCATCGGAGGGTTGTTGGCTAGCCAACGACCAACCCCCGACATCGACATCATTTTATCGCAGAATCGCACGACAGATTTTCGCAGAATCGCACGACAGTAGTCATTAAGTCTACTTTATGACTTTAATATCGCAAGGTCGAACGGCATCGACGATCAGGTCTCTAACTTAATCATTCCTCCGCAGGGGCATACGCCACAAACTCACAGTACGATCTGGTCGTACGATCACAGAGTCTAAACGACTTTACCCCTAAGTTTCTTAGCTTTGATACCCTGAATGGATGCTTTAATCGCATGTTTTTATATTTGTTTTACGTTCTTATCATCGTATTGCAATATATGCCTCAGTCGCATGATTTCCTGTGTGTCCTATGTTCAAATTCATAACTAAACATGGTCGGATAAAGCATAAACAAAAGTTGCGTTCATTATATAAGCCATCAAGTACATAATCGACCACTAACGGTCGAGCAACACGAACGAACAAATACATTTTAAGATTATGGAGGAGCATCGGTCACGAGCTTGTCCGATACCCCATCCTGAAAACCCTCGCTAGCCGTCTCCTCTTCGACCTCCTTCTGGTCATCCAAGTCGAGATCTCTCTCAGTCCTGACTCTTTCATAAAAGAGACGCAGCTCATCTGACGCTGAAGCCAAAGGATCCTTGCCCTGCAGGTGACGTCGCATAATTGCTGCACGCGCAGTAAGTCGAGCATAAGAAAAGAAAGACTTATTTTCGTCTTTCAACTCATCAGACTCCTTCTTCAAATTTATCACCTTAGCCTTGATTCCCTCGACTTCCTTCCTCTTCACGGTTACGGATTCCTTCATCCTCTCCAGCTCCTCTCTCTGGTCGCGCATCAAAGTCAGGGACTCCTTCAAACGTGAGTTTATCTCGTCTCTTGTATGACTGAGGGCATCCAATTCGTCCAGAGCATGGTCAAGGCGCACCGACATCGCTTCTTCATGCTCCAAAGCAGCTTTCTCTTTAGCTAACGCTGCATCTTCATCTTTGGTAACAGAAGCCGTTGAAACCTCTATATTCATCGTTTCGGCATGTAATGCCAGGGAAGCTTGGAACGCCTGAAGAATCATAATATGAGCAGCATTAGTAAACAACGACAACGAAAACGACAACGACAAATGACAAGTCTTGAAAAAAAGGCTTACCAAGAATAAGAGTCTAGCTGTATGGAACTCTTTCTTCTCGAAAGAAAACCCGTCAAAACGCTCCCTGAAAGACGGAAGCAAATATTTTTCCAAATGGGGGAACAACTTCGTCTCGTCCAAGACATTGTCGTCCAGAAAACCCGACGGCAACGTAAAGTTGACCGTCGTTTCCCCCAAAGGTCCCTTCTGCGCGCCTTTGCCCCTGTCGGCCGATGATGGGCCGGATATGACGACGGGAGACATCGTCGCCAGTTGCGCAGTATCCACAGATTTCGCGCCGGTCGCAACCGACGCCTTCGCCTTCCTGGACAAGGCAACCCTCGATGGGTTACCCGTCTTCAAAGACGGTTCCCTCAGAACGGACACCTTTGTCCTCTTTAAGAGGCCTGACCCGGCTGTCGGGACCTCTTTTCTCTTCAGGACTCCCGACCCAGTTGTCGAAATGTCCTTCTCCCTCGCCTCGCGAGCTACTTCGACATGGGCCATCTTCCTAGCAACAGAAGACGTTGCATGTGCTTGAGATTCACCTGTACGGAAAAAGAAAGAAGTTAGACGATTCAGAACAGAGAAAAATCAGGTCGAGCGAAAAGAAGACAAAAGGATACTTACCAATTATCTCTACCTCTGGTTCTTCACTCTTCTCCTCCTCCTCAGTCTTCTAAGAATCCTCCTCTTCTTCTTTTTCCTCTCGACCCAGCCTCACTCTATCGCTCAAGAAAACGGTGTCATCATCCTCATCTATCAAATGACGCGTGACATACGACCGGTCTTCGTTACTAAAATCCAAGAACTTTTTGACCTTAGCCCGAGAAGCATCATCCGACTTTACGTTCTAGAATAACATGAAAACATACAGTCAAAGGCTCACCCTTCATATTCCAACCCTCCCTAATCCAGCACTATCAGTGTCCAGCGTCGACGCCCGTACGAGTACATACCTCTTCTTCCATCCACGGTCATTGACCGCGGTATTCAAAACCAGGGTACGATCACCCTTGAACCTTGAAAATAAGCTATAGCGACGGTATTGGTCATTCTTGACCTTATACGCCGTCAGAAGGTCCCTCACGTTCATCGGTGGATTCCAGTTGGAGGTAAGTCGTTCGATGATCAAGATAACTCGCCAGAACTGGGGCATCAGTTGCCCCGACGAAAGATCAAATTCACACATGAATTCTTTGACTAAAGGCGAATATGGCCAGTGAAAGCCTATTTTGAACGGATATTCGTATATAACAATGTACCCCTTGGGGCACATTTTCGATCGAACATTAAGGGCTCATGGTAATCCCCCTGGGAATCCTCGCTAGACTTCTAAAGTCGTCGAGATCTTCTTTGTTTTTAATGGTGCTTCTAGGCTCTGTCGACATTGCCAGCCCCGTAAAATTGATTTGCACTTCTGAGAGGCCCAGATATCCCAGTTTTTTCTAGGCTTTCTAGCAATAGACTTACGACGCATACGCAAACTGGAAGGTCGTATCTTATATGATCTCAGGAAAACTCAAATTAGGTCAAAAATCCTTGCAAGTTCTAATCGAACGGAAATCGCCAAGAAAAGATCCATCGTAATCTTTATTTATACAGTCGATCGCATCAAGTCGAATCCCTGGATAACCGCCGCGCATCCCCGTCTTTTCGTATGATCACAGGGATCGTCGACACCTGTCCTCGACAGCTGGTAAGCATCATCGTGTGTCAGTATGACGTCACGACCTCGTTCCCTTTTCAACTTCTCGTTCAGTTAGAAACGGGACAGTACAGCTCCAAGGCGAATGAGGTAATTTCTAACTCTTGTCTTATTTCCTACGCGTCTGATTGACAAAATTTAAAAATTAAATTTGACATTCAATTTTCAAATTTTGGGGGCAAACTGTTTGGGCAAAAAATCACGCCGTACGACCACGACCAGAGCAGGTAAGACGCACGCTATAATCCAAATCTTGTATATAGATAAGGTCTCGACAAGAACCCATAAAACATCCGTCGTCTCCCTTAAAAGGTAAGTCGTACGTCTCCCATGACGCACGACCATAGCATCTCCCGTCCCGTACGACCATCGCGTAAGATCGTTGCACCTTCGATCGAACTAACGTTAACCTTGACTGTTACGTTTGTTAAGTGTTTAATGCAGGAGTCAAAGTCATTAAAGAGCAATGGACATAACCGACACAACCATTAACAATCGATAGCCGTAACGGACGAAGAGTATTATGAACATTCATCTCGGCGACCGTTTCCAGCCGTTGTAGCCATTGATCAAATCATTAATGGAACTAATTAATGACGCGAAGACTATAAAAGACAAGCTAAAGCTTCATTACAAGGGACATCAGTGAACATCGAATAGACATCAACGAGCATCACCAAACAGCAGAGAAAATCATCCCAACTCATAGCAAAGAACATTCAAACTCTGGAGATCAAGTACTGAAAGCCAGAACCCTACTGCGAACTCAAGAACACTCGACGGAAAGCTCAAGTATCGCTCTCGATGCACGACAAACAACCCTCGACCAGAAGTTCACACTTTGTATTCACACACGACAAACACCTGTTTTTAGATTCAAACACTTGTACTTTACATTTCGAAGTATTTCCTTCATTTGTATTGTAATCATCGTACGATCAACGCTAGTACCAAGGACGTCGCCCCTGATTGGGGACCGTAGTGCAGCGACGACACCCACGGTCGTCCGCAGGTTTTTTCCTCGTTTGAGGTTTTTCCTGCGTCATCAAATCCCTTGTCTCGTTTATTTTTTCCCTCATCGCACGTCTCGTCGAAAGATCCTTTCTTTAGTTGATTAAGTCCACATCGACCTTAAGTTGTCCCTTTGGTGCGATTTTTGGCATTAACAGGGGTCACAATTTTGGACGTACTTGACAGTGTCTTGTCGCAGTGCCGACCAAAAATACCCTTGTCGGGAGACACGATTAGCCAAGCTACGACCTCCTGAGTGATTACCACATTCGCCGTCGTGCATCTCTTGGAGGATATTCTGGGCTTGATTTTTGCTGATGACGCACCTTAAATTTAAGCCCGTCGATGATCGCCGATAAAGCTTATTTTCGATCATGACATACTTAGATGCTTTGAATCTAATTTTTGAGCCTCCATTTTGTCTTCGGGGAGTTGGTCGTGCACGAGGAAATTTCAAATGTCGCGTGACCAATCATCTTCTTCGTCTTCGATCTGGATGACGTCTGTGTTTCCAATGGACGGTGTTGCCAGGTGAATCATAGGAATAACATCAAATATTGGTTCAACTAAAGCTGACCCAAGGTTCGCCAATGCGTCGTCTTGAGTGTTCTGGTCTCGCGGAATCTGTTCAATAGAAAAAGATTTAAATTTTTTGGAAATTTCTTTTGCCACACTTACATATGCTGTCATTTTTGAATCATTGGCTGTGAATTCTCCATTGACTTGATTTACTACCAGCAGGGAATCGCTCTTGACATGCAGTGCGGTTGCCCCCAAGTCGTGGGCCATATTCATTCCCACGATCAAGGCATCATATTCGGCTTCATTGTTGGTGGCCTTGAAGTCGCATCGGACTGAGTATACCATCTTACCCCCCTGTGGCGACTTTAAGACAACACCCAGTCCAGAGCCTTTAATGTTGGATGATCCGTTGACATGTAGGATCCAAGGCACGTCGTCGTGAGTCGCCACAGTGGACACTTCGAGCTCTGCTTCTTTTTCCAACTCAGGGCTGAAATCGGCGATAAAGTCTGCCAAGGCTTGTGATTTGACCGCGGTCCTGGGTTTGAAATCAATGTCGTAACTGCTGAGATATATGCTCCACTTTACTAAGCGACTTGTCAACTCAGGTTTCCTTAGAACAGACTTAAGAGGAAAGTTAGTTACGATAGTAATAGGATGCGATTCGAAGTAGTGTCACAATTTTTTAGCAGCTGTGACTAGCGACAAAAGCAGTTTTTCCATGGAAGAATACCTGGTTTCTGCGTCCAAGAGAGATTTACTTACGTAGTAGATTGGTAATTGTTGTTTTTCGTCCTCTTGTGTGAGTACGACGCTTACCGCATTTGGACTGACAGCTAAATACAATTGTAAGACCTCATGATTGTGAGGTTTCGACAACAGAGGAGGCGATGCCATATACTCCTTGAGTTTTTGCAATCCTTGCTCATGATCGTTGGTCCAGTTGAAACCTTTGTTTTTCCTGAGGACGTTATAAAACATATGACATCTATCTGAACATCGGGAGATAAACCTGTTTAGGGCCGCTACTCGACCAGTAAGCCTTTGGACCTCCTTGAAATTTCAAGGAGATTTGATGTCGATGATGGCTTTGATTTAATCGGGGTTAGCCTCGATTCCTCGGCGAGTGACCATGTGGCCTAAGAACTTTCCAGCACTGACTCCGAAGGAACATTTGGTAGGGTTGAGCTTCATGCTATACTCCCAAAGGATGTTGAACGAATGTCTTAGATGCTCGACATGATCGACCGCTTGCTTTGACTTGACGAGCATGTCATCAATATATACCTCCATTGTGTCGCCGAGATGGTCTTTGAACATTTTATTCACCAGACGTTGATAGGTGGATCCTGCATTTTTTAGTCCGAAAGGCATAACTTTATAACAGTAAATACCTCGGTCCGTCATAAAAGCGGTTTTCTCCTAGTCCTCGACGTGCATTAAGATTTGGTTATACCCTGAATAGGCATCCATGAAGGTCAATAATTCATGTCCTGCGGTTGCGTCGACCATGGCGTCGATATGCGGTAACGGGAAAGGATCTTTCGGGCAAGCCTTATTGAGATCGGTGAAGTCGATACAGACCCTCCACTTTCCATTCTTCTTAGCCACGACCACGACATTAGCAAGCCAGTCGGGATACTTTACTTCTTGGATCTTTCCTGTCTTGAAGAGGTTATCGACCTCATCGTTTATTACCTTATTTCTTTCAGGAGATAATTTATGGCACTCTTGCTTGACGGGTTTAAACGACTGATCGATATTGAGCTTATGAGAAATGATGTTAGGGTCAATGCCAACCATATCTTTATGCGACCAGGCGAAGCAGTCAGCATATTCCTGCAAGAAAGATATTATCATTTGCCTAAGATTGGGATCGAGAGATGATCCTATCAAGACTTTTTGCTCGGGCTTGCTTGGGTCTAAGACAACTTCTTCTAGGAAATAATCACCGATGGCTTTAGGAGCATCTTGCACCTTCTCAAACTTTCCATGCGCTGGGTCAGTGGTTTGCTCTGAGTTTTCGCTATCTGCCATTTTCCTGTGATAGAGAACAAAAGAAACTCCAAGAAATTATTAGTAGGGTGCACGTTCGTCGAGGATTTTCTCTAGATGAGGTCCCACGGATGGCGCCAAACTGTTAATGCCAAAAATCGCACCAAAGGGACAACTTAAGGTCGATGTGGACTTAATCAACTAAAGAAAGGATCTTTCGACGAGACGTGCGATGAGGAAAAAAATAAACGAGACAAGGGATTTGATGACGCAGGAAAAACCTCAATCGAGGAAAAAACCTGCGGACGACAAGGGATGTCGTCGCTGCACTATGGTCACCAATCAGGGTCGACGTCCTTGGTACTGGCGTCGATCGTACGATGATTACAATACAAATGAAGGAAATACTTCGAAATGTAAAGTACAAGTGTTTGAATGTAAAAATAGGTGTTTGTCGTGTACGAAACAAAGTGTGAACTGCTGGTCGAGGGCTGTTGTCGTGCGTCGAGAGCGATACTTAGAATAATGGTTCTTCACTTCTGGTGTTCTTGAATATTGCTTCGGTTGTTAATCGACGGATATTCGATGTGTTAAAGTGTTGATTGAGCTTGATATTTATAGTCTTCGCGTCCTTAGCTTCATCCATGAATGCTCCTTTAATGACCTTAACGGTTGGAAACGGTCGCCGGAGTAATGATCTTCGTCCATTACGGTCGCCGGCTGTTTAATGATTGCGTCGGTTATAGTCATTGCTCCTTAATGACTTTTACTCCTGCATTAAACACTTAATAAACGGTCATGGTTAACGTTAGCTTTGGTCGAAGTTGCACGTCCTTGTATAATAGTCGTGCGGATCGGGCGACGCTATGGTCGAGCGTCGTAAGGAACTCTCGACTTACCTTTTATGAGGGACGACGATGGTGTTCTAGGTCTTTGTCGAGACCTTATCTTAATACAAGATATAGTCCTTAATCATACGTCTTACCTGTTCTGGTCGCGGTCGAGCGACGTGATTTTTTGCCTAAACAGTTTGCCCCCAAAATTTGAAAATTGAATGTCAAATTTAAGTTTTAAATTTTGCTTGTCGAACGCTTAGACTTGTGACCTGGGTTGAGGGACTTACCTGGTTGTCGTGGAACTAGACCGGTTCGCCTTTAACTGAACGAGAAGTTTAAAAGTTGTGACGTCATACTGACGTGCAATGATGCTTACCAGATGTCGAAGACAAGTGTCGAAGATCCGGGCGGATATACGAAAGGACATAGACGCGTGTCGATCATCAAAGAAGGTGACGCAAGTTGTGCCTGCCCTTCGAGGCTGGGAAAGGATAAAGAATGCCCCGACAGCTGGGTCGAGAATCTTTGAAGAAGACGAAGTTCTGAAGGAACAGTCTTCGAGGGCTGACATTTCGTCGAGAATTGTCACGCCTAAAGAGGCGAAGGCGTCATCCAGCCGTCCAGGCGCGATGGACGCGACACCAGCAAGTTCGACTCTTCCGGCGACAGTGACGAAGCTAGTGTCGAAGGTGTTGTCCCTAGCGTCTGCCGACAAGGGGGACGGGTCATCGGCCGATGGTGTCCTAGACGGGACGACGTTGTTTCCTCATCTGGAAAAATATTTGCTCCCGTCTTTCAGGGAACGTTTTCCTATCGAGGAGACAGGGACCCATGTCGCCGGGTTGATGTTCTCGGTCGATGTGGTTCTGTGATCTGGCGTTCACAGCCGATACGGTCGTTAGAGACATATGTTCTGGCGTTTCGAGCCGATATGGTCATTTTAAAGACCTATGGTCTGGCGATCCGAGCCGATATGGTCGTTAGAGACCTATGTTACGTTGTGTAGGTTTTGCTTTAGCGATGAAAGGTAAAAAAGTTTACCTTTCTATTGAACCTGAGTATTATTTTGACTCATACATGTCATGGACATATGTAATATCGACTGTAAAGATTCATTAGGTACAAAGAGTTGTGCGACTTGGGCATCCATTGTAATACAACGATTAGAACGTAAGTCATAAAACTTTCATATTTCTATATCGTATAAGCAAACATAAGCGCATGCGATCAAAGCATTCATTCAGAACATGAAATTTTTCTAAGTTGAAGAACTTAGATTGTGGGGTCGTTAGACCTTACGATCGTATGATTTGATCATACGATGAACTTGAATCATGTGTTCCTGCAGGAGAATGATCAAGTCATGGACTTGATTATTTACGTCGTGCGACCATGCGAAATTAAAATCATATAGTAGACTTGGTGACTACTGTCGTGCGATTCTGCGATAAAACAATGTCATGGGTTGGTCGTTGGCTAACCAACGACCCATCGATGTTTAAGTCAGTAGTCGTTTGTGATAAAAAATCGTATGAAAGGAATGAAAAAGAGATAGGGAACATACCTTTTCAGATTCTGTTTTTAGTGGGGTACTTGCCCCCTGTCATTTAATATCCCATTCTTCTCGGGAGAAAGTGGGTTTTAAATGACAGATCGACACAGAGATCTTGAAGAATATCGTCCATGTCTGCTTCGACCGTGCTTTCGTGCGACAGGGCAAGATAGTCGACTTGCGGAAAAGATATCAATTTATCTAAGAAGTCAGGGATAGAGGGATGAACCTGTCGAGATTTTGCAGTTATGTCTCTTGCAACTGCTTGACAGTCTATTTTCGCGGCTTCAAGGTGGACTTATGGCATTCATGAGCGACTTTTGGCTCACTCTTGATTTCTTGGATTCCCCATGGCGTAGGGAATTTCAACATTTGATGATATGTGGAAGGGATGGCTTTCATATCATGAATCCATGGTCGACCTAAAATGATGTCATAGGCCGACGCATAGTCGATGACGCTGAACTTGGTCTGCTTGTTGATTCCTCCGGCGTAGACAGGCAGGATAATCTCTCCAAAAGTGCTCGTCGCTTCTCCATTGAAACCGACCAAAGTTGTCGAACGTCGGGTGATTTCTGAGCGATCAATTCCCATGGCTTTGATAGTGTTGAGAAAAATGACGTTTGTTGAACTTCCCCCGTCTACCAATACTCGACGCGTCAAACAGCTACCGACCGTGAGTTGAATGATCAACCCGTCGTGATGCTTTTGGTACGAGTCGCCGAGGTCGACTTGGTCGAACACGATCTTCATGGTTTCTAGTTCCAAATCTCATTTGGGTCTGGATGAACGAGGAATAGGCCGGTCGTCGGGCGCTTGACTGGCATGATGCATAGCTGCGGAGTACGTCAGACCACACACGTCCGAACCACCAGTAATTCAATTGATGATCTTTGCAAGCTTGGGCACTGACGAGCGGTGGCATTAATAGGTCTAGATATTGGGAAGGTAAGAACCGAACAG
Source organism: Saussurea involucrata (assembly GCA_033807775.1). Lineage (NCBI taxonomy): Eukaryota > Viridiplantae > Streptophyta > Magnoliopsida > Asterales > Asteraceae > Saussurea > Saussurea involucrata. The sequence goes on from CM066315.1 coordinate 104,701,279, forward strand.
TTGGAATGCAAAGAGCAGAAAATCTCTTGAAAATCTCTCAAATAACGTTTAATATACTTATATACACAAATTAAACTTGAATAAATACCTTACTTATATACACAAATTAAACTTGAATAAATACCTTTGCAATTATTATGTGGGTTGGATGTGACTTGGCCAGTTCGATTAAATCTTGAAAAGAATATCAACAATAACAAGATATCAGATGAAAACCCCAAATGGGTTTTCTTACAAGATAAACTAAGATCGGAATAAATTCAAGAACCCATTTGACAGCTTCGATAGGGAAACCCTTGTTTTGCGCATAAAAGTTTTTGGGTGGGGGGATAAGAATATCAACACTAGTAATCGATTCAAAAGAAACCCGTCACAAGAACCCTAGTTTGAGTCAGAACAAGTTACGAAACTAAAGATTTTATTTAAAAAAAAAAGAGTAAATGCCTGAAGTTGTTCGACAGGGAAAGGGCCATGCTGCATTTCTTCTAACTCTTCATCCTGCTGTTGTTGCTGTTGTTCTTGGTGAACTGTCTTCTGGGTTCTCTGCCTCTGCTCTATGATAGAGATCGATCCGAAATCAAAAGAAATGAATGAAATGGTGCCGAACGATGCCAAAGGGCAAGCAAGAATAGTTGGTGTATTTGAAAAGATTTCGCAGGCGCCAAATTAAGGCGTACGCCAGAATCCAGATTGGGTGTTACTGATTTTCGCCTTCCTTCACACGGTCAAAGGTTTTTAACTAGACTAGGTTTTGTTTTATTGGACTTCAAGAGTGGGGGGCCCAATTAAAATTTTCATTTATTTTACCCTTCACCAAAAATGGTTGCTACTTGGACCAGAAAAAAGCCCAGGGGCCAGTGCCCCTAGTAGCCCTCACTATGGTCCGCCCCTGGGTGAGTCCAGACGATTACCCTCTCAAATTTTGATTTATGAGTGCATACTAAAAACAAGAAAAAAAACAAAATACGTCGGTGATCCGTCACAAATCACCGACGGTTGATACAATTAAAATACAAATATATAATATTTTCCGTCGGATAGTTATTTAAAAATATTTCAAATTAAATTGTTAATGGGTCCGTCTGTGATCCATCGAAAAACTTTATTTTAACCGAAGGAAATGCTTTTCGTCGCTAAAACTCCAAATTCGTCGTTGTTCCATTGTTGTTCCCTCAGTAATTACCGACGGACTGAATCCATCGTTAATCATTGGTCAAAAAATTCCATTTGTCTATTAGTGTTATTCATCGTGAATATACTAAAGTTTCAACTCTACATATTCTATTATTTTCTTTCCTTTACTCTAATGCATTATCGGTTGATCTCAGTAAGTTCCAAATTCATCTCGATAGATTTCTCGATCCATCTCGATAAAAGTTAAAAGTTGTAGGTTATGGTTTACACAAACAATCACACAGTAAATTAAACCAATAGGTTCTCAATCGGTCTCGATGAAAATTGAAGGTGTTAGGTTATGGTTTTAACACACAACCACACACCATATCAATGAATGGGTTCTTGATTAGTCTCGGTGGGTTCTCGATTAGTCTCGATTGGTGTCGATCGGTCCGGATGGGTTATCGATCAATCTTGATGTGTTCTTGATTGATCTTGATGGGTTCCCGATCCGTCTTTTTAAAAACTTAAAGTGATAAGCTATGATTTTAAATACACAAACAAATAATAAATCAATCGACAGGTTCTTGATAGAAAATGAAGGTGGTAGGTTATGGTTTAACACACATAAGCACACACCAAGTCAATGAATTCTCGACCTTTCTCGATAGATTCTCGATTGGTCTCGATGGGTGTTGGGTTGCGTTGATGAAGAACGTGGTGCCTTAGGCTGCTGAAAAAAGTGTTGAATAAGGTGATATCGAGTTACGGACTTATGTACACCTATATAACATGTCATGTAAAAAACAATTAAAACGAAAACAAAACTATATTGATATGGATGTCATATCGAATAGCACGAAATTCTCGTTTTTTATGTAATTTATCTGATTAAAATATTAGTAATTTTTAAGATAATTTATTTTAAACTTTAAGGGGTAAAATTTTTTGATTTAAAATAAAGATAAAAACTTAAATAAGGTAGGTGTGCGATTAAAATTAATTTCATTTGTTTACCCTTAATTACCTTAATTAATAATTTTAATTAAAAACTTTATTTAATGTGAGTTGTTAGATCAAAAGAGATGATGGGTCGAAATATGCCCTCACGTTCACAATGAAAATTGAGTTTGCAATTGAAATTCTCTCTCTCTCTCTCTCTCTCTCTCTCTCTCTATCTATCTATCTATCTATCTATACTACTTATATATACATTTAGACCAAAAGTCTTGAAGAAATTTTTTAAAGCATAAGGTACTACATATTAAAGCATAAATTCTAAAAATCTCTTAATTACCATTTTTAAGCACAATGTACAACTTCAAAGCTTTTTAACCCCTCACCATACCCACAATTGACAGTACTACCTCTTCTGCCTTTTCACATCTACACCATACTAGCTATACCCTTTGCACGTCCAGACCATACCGACGACAAGATACATACCCTTTTGATTCTTACACCGATCCACTCTGTAAAAACACGACAACACTCCATGCTACTCATATGCTCGATTCGATTTAGGTACGAAAACCATCAATCCTGCCCGATTTCTATTTTGCTTTGCTCGATTTTACACCTGTGCCATGACCCCATTTTGATTTATGCATCGTATCCATCTACATTTTGATTTCCTATCTCTTGAACTCCAAATATGTCTTTCTTGGCATGTATCAGGGCAAGAAGCTTCGTCCTTTCCCCATTACCATCATCAGGTTACTCAATTCCAAGCCTTTTACTAACCCGTTATCAAAATTATAGGAATCAAGTATGCTTTAATTGAAAACTCATTTGATTTCTACTGCTTCAAATTTTTTTTGGGAGGAAAAATCCAGGCAATATATTAAAAGAGGAAAAAACGAAATACAAGAGTTCACAACCCCGGCCACGAGCCAACTAAACCAACAAAGCCACAAATGGCTCTAAACACAAACCACAAAACAATCAACCAAAAAAAGCTAAGAGAAATAGAAAAAAGCGCATGCTAAACAAAATGCACCACAACACCATACTGCTTCAATTACGGAGAAGACGATTCATGATGGTTAGTTTTATACTGAGGTACCTTCTTCCAACAACTTACATCAGTAGTTCACTACTGTCATTTTTATGCTCGATTAATGTAGTCGCCTCAAAGGTTTAACCTCTTTTGGCTCTTTGCTTCAAAATATTTAAATATGTTCATCCTCTTTGTGATCCCAGAAACAAGTATGTAAAGATGTAGATCAATTACCGCAAGTCATCTCTCATTAGAATGAATCTCCAAGTTTACAAGTTGAGAGAGTTTACAAGTGATGTGTCTATGAATGCTTAACAATTCTTATGAACTACAAGGAGTTCTAGGATATTTATACCTAGCACCTAAAGTTACAAAATAAGTCCTTCAACTTGGATACAACTTCTAAATATTGCACTAACAGTCTCCCCCTTTGTATCCAAAGTTGAAAACAAAATCTATACAAGCTGCTCTGGAGGGATGTACTTTTTTCGAATCCCAAAGATAATTTAAAACCTCCTCAGAGCATTTATGTATTCCAATATGCTCTCCATAACTTCCAGGGCTTTGTTAATTAACATCTTCTCTTTAGAAGTCAAGGGCACCAGCTTCTTCTCATCCAATCTGAGCTTTTCATTCAACCGGATCTTCATCAACTTGAAAGTTCCATCACTATACGTGTTTACCTCAATAAACCGCATGAACTACTTCTTCTTCTGAGCATTGAGATACGCAATCCCAAAATTCAGGTTTCTCAAGAATCTTGTACAAAGAAACACCTTGAGCATCAGACAATCTTCTATTGGGCTTCAGAATGTTGATTCTGATCTGACCAGCTTCCAACGCCATTTGGTAATCAGTTAAGTATGCAAACTTCACTAAGTTCTTCATGAAACGCTTTACCGACTGATACGCTTCAGACCAAGTCAGATATTTATTCGGAGTTCTGGCTAGAATGTCATAGAGTCTGAAAAAGTTTTCACATATGAGTGACTTGAAATATGCTTCGGTTAATGACCATTCTTTGCCATCAGTTCTATAAACAGTGATCCTCGGATACCAGACTAACTTCAGATTCTGATCCTTGTTTTTCATCAAGTGCAGGTACTCCACCTGGTGTTGAGACAGAAGTTTCTCAATAGAATACAATTTCACAAGATCTATCGGTTGAACTTTTTTTACAAACAAGTCTCTCCGGATGTCTTCTTGAAAAGGAGTTATAATTCATATTTTGTGCCATCTCCTTTCAATTTGAGATTCTCTGTCAATTAACTGCTGAAACATACGGAACTCAGCTTCAGAATCTGGATCTTTTATCTGCCCTTCTGGAGATCAGGAATGACTAGAATACCAATTACTGGATCGTCACCCTTAGGCGTTTCATCATCTGTATCTACTTCTTGAACATTAACACCATCAAATACATCATCTAACTCTTCTTTGATTTTGATCACAGTGTTTTTCGGTTCATCTTCAGAATCTACATAGACAATATCTTGAATTAAGCTATCAGCCATTCTCTCTTCTTCCGTTCTTTTATCACTTCTTTCAGGCTTTTCAACCGTAGGAATGATATCATCAAGAACATTTTGAACATTACCCTCCGCTTGTATATTCCCCTCAATATTTTCCCCAACATCAATATCAACACATCCCTTTCCAACCCCAGATCCACTAGCTTCTCCAACGTTCTGCCTCTTACTCATCTCCCCATCGTGGTGATCATGATCATCATGTCTTCTCGTAGAATTGTGAGATTGAGAGCTGCAAGTTTGCTCTAGAACGGTTATTCTATCAAAAAGTGATTTGAAACCAGAGGTTATTGCTTGGGTCATATCATGGATTGATTGTTGTAGGGTTTGTATATCGGATCGGGTAGGTAATTGGGTTTGTAACTCGGTTTGTCTTCTTAATAACCCAACAAGCTCAACATCTTCTGCACTGTTATTATCTCCGTGAGCTAACAATTGAGCAAATAGTCTTAATTTCAGTTCAGGTATGGGAATGATTGGTTCTGGTTGAGGTGATGGTTGTTTGGATTTTGATTTTGGATCAGGTTAGGGAATGGATTCAACAACGGGTGTTTCAGCAACAGATTTACCCTTTACTGCTTGGGTTACTTCATTAGACAACTTCTGCACTATCTTTCTCATCTCCTCCATTTGGTTCTTGTATGAATTATTTAAGGTTCCAAGAGCCACTTATAAAAGTTTCACTGTCACATAGTTTTGTGGAGGGTGTCCCATCGAAGATCTGATCTGTTGAGAACGAATGGGACTAACGCCCAGACCAGTTAGGTTACTGGTTTGCATGACAGCTGATGTAACTGCATGGCCTGTGTTCAACGCTGGCATAGTGTTGACGTTGACAGGACGTCCACATTGTCCTCGTAAAGCACCAACGAATGACGACAATACTCGGGGTGTTCCGATTGGAGCACGAAGTCCAATATTTTGTGTCACCAACGGTTGAGTGACTGGCGATTGTGTCCTAGGAAATGAAGTTGTTCCAAAAGGCTATAGACTCGATGTGCGCAGAAATGAAGTTGATGGCCGGGGTAGAGGCCTAGCTGTTTCAATACTAGCAAACACCGATTGTGTTGCCGATAGATTTTGTGCTTGATCCCCGTGAAGAATTGAAACATTAACCTATTGAGAGGTCAATGAGTGGCTTGGTGGGGTTGTGCATTGCTTGTGCGATGAACAGTACTTATCGATCAATGCTTGTGCGATCAAAAACCACGCGTAAACCTGATCGCACAAACTTTGTGCAATGAAGATGAATTTCTTCACCAAGCGACAACTTTGAAGATATGAATATCTTCACTGTGCAACTAAGATGAACTTCGAAAAGAAATCCTTTCTAAGTCCAAAAATCAACCAAATCGAGTCCAATTAACCTGAAACTTTGCACAAAGATTCACACACTAATCTGAACAACTTTAGTGAATGAACTAACACCAAAAACTATCAAAATCCACGATTTTGATTCTAAACAGAAGGTATGAGTTTTTCGAACAAAATGTACCAAAATCCACTAAATTCGGTCTAAAATTGATCTTTTGATCAAATTAACTGCACATATCACTTCACCTAATCAAAACGAACTAATCTGAACCAAAAATTATCCAGAAAACATCCTGAATTGTCAATTTTGATCTCAAGTCCGAAAGTGCCAAAAATGTCCAAAAATCCTCTGAATTTGCACAAATTTTGCTTGAATTTGCTTGCTTCTGATACCACTTGAGAGTCCGATCTTAATAAGTAACAATGTTAGAATTCAAGAGAGATCTTGATTAGATGACAGAAAGATACAAGAATGGATTGAGATCTACTTTCTCTCTCTAGATTCTCTTTCTAGAGTCATCTCTCTAATCTCACGTGTACAAGCTTATCACTCACAACTCCCTTACAACACTCTTTATATACCTTTGACTTTACACACTTACTACATTGACTTTGACCCCTTTACAAGAATTTGACTATGTTTGACTTTTTACAAATACACATTAAGTCTTGAATACATTTCTGCTCTAACACAATCTATGGATGATGAAAAACAAACTTTAGAAATTCTTTGCATCATTCTAGGGGAGCAAACTCTTTTTTTATTTTTAAAATCATCTGAGGAATACCAGTTAAAAGTTGGACATCTTTTAACTTGGAAAATATTTTTTTGAAAATTTTGAAAAAGTTGATTTTTTTTGTTTTTTCATGAAAAAAATGTCTAAGTACAAAAGTTATCGCCCAGGCCTTGAGCGATAACAATTTCTTATCGCCTAAGCCTTGGCCAAAAACTTCTTCTTATCACCTAAGTGTTGAGCGACAAGAACCTATGAACAATACTTATCGCCCAAGTGGTGTGCGATAAGATGGCGTGAACAGTGCTAATCACACATTGTTAATGTATTTCTATGTTGTAATCAAGACAGTTTGACTTTCTTATTAATCTTGTTTGACTTTATGGTAGAGCCATGGGTGTGTCATGTGCCTACTGTAAATAGTTCCTTTAATGTCTTTGTGACTTAAGCTTGTAAGTCATTTCTCATTTGTACCTTTTGCATATCAATGAATGATGGATGACTTTCTCTCTCTAGATTCTGTTTCATATTCTGCATTCTTTCACTAGATTGGGAATTAACATTTGGTATCAGAGCCCAGACAGAGATTTCAGACAGATTATTGAAGAATTTTTTGAAGATTTCATGTTTTTTAAGAAGTTCGTAACTACTGTTCATCAGACTCGAAATTTCTCAAAGTTGGATCATTTTGGAGTGAATTTGATTCATTAGCCTTCGATTCATCCTCCTGAACACGTTTGATTCAGGAGATTTCACCTAATTCTGTTAAGATCTCGTGAATTTTGGAGATCTAGTAATTTTTGTTTGAAAAAGTCACTTCACTGTATTTGGATCGAATCTTGAATCTATGGAGGAATTAGACTTTGGTGATAACTACAAAAGTGTGCGCAATCATTTTTCGAACCGATCTGTGAAAATTTCATCGAATTTGATCAAGAATTGAAAGATTTATGGCCAAAATTGTGGTTTTTGGTTAAGTGTTCGCATGATCTGAAGAACTCGCATCATTCATAAAGAACTCGCATCACTCATCTAGTGTTCACAAGGTTAATCTGTGTTTTTTGCATGAAGTGACTAAGGAAAGACAGGTGTTCGCATTGCTCTGTATACGAGAAGTCTAGTTCTCGTATTGAACTTGCTACGAAAAGTTTATTGTTTGCATTGGGTTGTTGCGAGAAGTCACAATTCGTATTTGTTTGATAAGAGAAGTGAACTGTTCGCATTGTTCTTGATACGAGAAGTAAGGAGTTTTTATCAGCTTGTTGCGAGAAGTGAAGAGTTCGCATCAAGAGAGTTGCGAAAAGTTTTTCTGAAAATTTGTATTTGTTGCGAGAAGTTCCTAAGTACTCCAGGTTATTGCGAAACGTTTGCCATTTCACAGTGTGTTGCGAAAAGTTTGTAAAGACAAGGAAGTTTTTTTTCAAAGTTGGATAAGAAAACGTTTTATGAAAAACTTTTCCAAGTGTATTTCATACACTTTTCTGTCTGAATTTCCGAAAGATCTATTTTCTAGTGATTGTAAACATGTCTAGAGACCTGCTCAACATGGGTTCTAAATCGAAGCCACCGGTGGTCCAAACTGATGAATATCCTCAGTGGAAGAAGGGGATGATTCAGTTCTTAAACAATCAGAACCGGGATTTAATGAAATCAATCACAAATGGACCTCACATACCATCCATAACAACTGATCCAATTCCAGCTACTACTATAACTCCATTCATTCCGGGAAGGGTAATATACAAAGATTATCAATACATTAATGAGCAAGACAAGGAGTTAATGGAAATTGATGAACAGGCTTTAACGTTCTTGACTATGGCAATCCCTGATGATATCTACAACCGGGTGGATAGTCGGGATTCAGCTAAAGAAATTTAGGATGAATTGGAGAGACAGTTGGAAGGTTCTCAAAAATCCCTTAGAACTAAGAGAAATCAAAGAATTAATGCTTACGAAGGGTTCAAGGCAAGGGATGGTGAATCTTTGAGAGAATCTTATAATAGGTTCAACATAATACTGAATGATTTGAGAAGGAATGGTGTTGAGACGTCCGAATCAGAGATTAACTACAAGTTGTGAGTTCCAGATTAGTGCATACACAATGAAATCAATAGAATAGATAACAAATCAGAATGATTTCAACTGGTCATCCATATCACTTTGATTAATCTTCAGAGAGTTATAATATTAGTGATAAAGACAATTATGATGATTAAGATGATTAGCCTTAATTCTAAGGCTAATAACACATTATATACTAAGGGCCTAAACTATCAAGCCCATGGCCCATTTAAACATTTAAGCCCAAATAACAACATTTACAATATTTACAATACTAAGGGCCTAAACTATCAAAAAGGTAATCTTCTGCAAATTCTCCTTTACAAGAACCTATCCAAGGGTCAGGTACAATCTTTACAAAGTCAGAAGAGAAGACAATTCAGAAACCACCTTCGCTGATGCTGACCTAAGAAATATCAATCCTTATGATCTACCTGATCTTCTGCAATGGACAAAGGACAACTACAACACAGAGGCAAGCACCAGAGCCTATCAAGTGTTGAGAAAAGCGATGAGGGAAAAGCTTCTGCTCTACAGCATGATAGATTTCCAGCTGGGAAAGGATCTTGGTCTCAAACATCTGGATTTACGACCACCAGAGGATCGCTGCCCACCGGACGCCGTACCTAACTCAATCATCACAGAACCACGGTTTGGGTTAGTATTTCAAAACCCACAAGGCGAAGTTAAACTGTTTGTATGCATGGACTGTCAGAAGTACGCAACTAGTACTCTGAACAAGTTCAGAACAAGCCTTGTAAAATACAGAGGTACAGAGAAAATGGATAGAGATGCTGCAGATACTTTCATCAGAGAGATTGATGCCACAATCCGCCTAAGAGAACTCTGCATCAGTTTCTACAAAGAGATCAGAAGAGTCGGAAGAGACAACAGAAGCTACGACGACTTCAAAAATGCCAAAATCTGATTCTCAGACCTCCAATCCCTGCAAACCAAGTCAAAGTTTATCTTTCATTATACTCAAATGTAAAATGCCTCTGGCATATTTCTAAATGAAAGAACCTTCGAGGTATTGTTTAACCTCTGTCTTATCTAACTTAGCCTAACTAAACTCGAAGTTAAATTTTTTATTTTTCACTACTTAGGGGGATATTGTTAGCTTCAATCTTCCTAATCATAGAAGTATTTAGAAGTAGTGAAAAATAGGCTAAGTGAAGAAAGCCTCTTACAGAGGCTCTGTCGGACTTACCGAGGGATCAAGATCAAGAATCTACAGAAGCTAAAGAGGCGCGCTACAGAAGCTCTGTCATACGCGCAAAGAAGACCAATATCTCAGAATATAGGAAAGACTGCTCCACAGAGGACATAACCGCAGAACCTCTGTAACTCATTACAGAGCCTATGTGGTCATCACTGAAAAACTTGAAGATATTTATAATATCTTGCTACTGTTACAGGACCCGTTCATCTACTTGCATGGTGGCATGCCCTGTCCAACATCGACGTGTCAAACTCTGATTGGACTCAATAGGGCTTAGTACATAATAGACGTCTGTTGCATTAAATGCAATACAACACGTCTTACTGTTCATGCCGTTCTTGCAACTGTTCACGACATCCGTTCAACTATTCATCAGTACCGTCTGAATAGTAGCACATGCTTTATGGTCCCCTTTAGAGTAGTATATAAGGAAGACTCATGTTGAGTTCTTCCTTATCAATCACATATAAATCGACCATCATAAGAACACAAACAGCTTATTCACCTTAAGAGTCATATCTATTTTGAAGCTTTTCTTACTCATTGTTCTTAAATCTGTTCTTAATATATATTCAGTAAACTTTGAAATATTATTTCCTGTTCATTGTTTATTTATATTTTGGTCTAAATCTATCAAACTTATCTGTTAGTTCTTCAAATACGCTTCCGCATCAAACATTAACTTGAACTAATAGATCTGATAATCTTGTTTAAAGCAAAACGGGAACCTACACTTTAACCAAAATCCCAAAACTACCTTAACATCTACTCACTGCTTTACATTGATCTTAAACCAAAATCCCAAACCTAACTTCACTGCAATTACTTCATACAACTATACATGCAAATTCCAAAAAAAAACAACTAAGAACCAAAAGCAGCTGCAATCTCCAAATCTCACTTTCTCTTGAGTTGATAGTTTCTTCAAGTTTGTGCTTTGACCTCAGTAACCCAGGGACAACATCTATAGTCCTAGCACAGATTAGTGGATCAAACCATCCAAAGAAGGAACACCTTTTACCCTATACAAGTGAAAATAGGGAGAATTTTGGAGTTTGTTGGTAACAAACCAGAAAATCCATGAAATGCTAAGAAATTGGAGGAAACAGGGGCCTTACCATAGCTCCACAAGAATAGAACCGGCGTCCAGGGTTTGCATGTGTCCAAGATGTTTTTAAACTTGCTTCATAACCACAGTAGCATATCATCATTTTTGGAAGAATATGAAGAAAGCAGAGTGTGAGGAGGTGGGAGAAAGAAGAAAGCAGGTGTCTTGGTTCTTATGGTCGAGTTAATGAGATGGATTTGGTTAATTTGGGAGGGAAAAATTGTATGGACGAAACTACCCCTGGAACTAACGGACCAAATAGACGGGGTTAGTGACCAGGGACTACATTGGGAGCAAAATCGTATAACTCAGGGACCACCCTTTGACTTATTGAAGTTTAGGTACTCCTTTCAAAGAAATCATATAACCACAGGTACTAAAAATGCAATTTACTCTAAATATAAAGGTATAAAATGTAAGTATAAAGATAGAAATCTTGTCAAAAAAAATATGATGGACTAAATCCGTAACATTCATATAACCATAGGGATGGTATCTGTAATTTACTCTATATACTCACATTATCTCATAAACTACATCACTTGATTACATAGGTACCTTATAGCAAAAAAAACATTGCATACTTGTTGCATTACTTCTTAAAAGTTATCGTTTGATTACTTCGTATTTTTGTATTCTTTATTTTGCTTCAGGCTCTACAATTATAAGAGAACTTCATTAAGTTTCTTGCTCGAATTCATAGGCTATGTCTTCAATGGTTTTTTCATACTCAAATTCTTGGATCTCAAGTTATTTCTTTGTCTTCTTTCTCTTATATTGCCACTCATTTGTTGTTCAACCCTATGACCCTTATTTTGCTAATCTTTCCAGCACATGGACGATCAAGTTTTTTTTGGCGGATTTGCGGCGGATATATCCGCCGAAAATAATAAAAAATATATATATATAGAAAAATCTGTAAATACAAAATTAATTAAAAAATAATAAAAAATATTTATTCAGCGGATATATCCACCGCAAAAAGTCGCTGGATTTTTTTTTGTCGTTTAATTAAATAAATAAAAAAATAAATTTTAAAAAATTTTCCGCAAATCCGCCGATAATGTTAACTTAAATATTTTTTAATCAAAGTCTGATTAATCGGGACCTGTATTGTTCCGACGGATTTTCGGCGGCCCAAATCCGCCGAAAATGAAATCCGCCGGAAATTCTGAGTTGCGGCGCCCGGTTGTCCGGCAGCTTTATCCGCCAAAAATATGATTTTTCGGCCGATAAGTCCGCCGGAACTTCTGCCTTATTTTGTATATGTGTTTCCTACCAAAGTAACATATGTTATTTTGTTTTTCAAAAGATTGATCTACTTGTTTTAATATGTTTATGTTTGTAAACATTTAAGTTATAACTTTTTAATTAAATTACGTGCATTTAATTAGAAATATTGTATTATTTGTATTCAACATTAATCATTCTGATTACATTTTAATCAGATAATTTTGTTTCAAAGAATAAAATAAGAATTAAATAAAGAACATGTGAAGATATTAAATTTAAATGAAACATGAAATGGAAAATAAAACTGAAAAAATATATATTTAATGTATTTTTGTTAATAGATTAATATGATATGGGTATAAAATAAAAATAAAAAAGAAATGAATGTTAAACCTACTTTTTAAATAAATATAAAGGTATAAAATGTAAGTATAAAGCTAGAAATCTTGTCAAAAAAATATGATGGACTAAATCCGTAACATTCATATCACCATAGGGATGGTATCTGTAATTTACGCTAATATATTATTTTTACTCACATTAGCTCATAAACTACATCACTTGATTACATAGGTACCTTATAGCAAAAAAACATTGCATACTTGTTGTATTACTTCTTAAAAGTTATCGATTGATTACTTCCTATTTTTTATCCTTTATTTTGCTTCAGGCTCTACAATTATAAGAGAACTTCATTAAGTTTCTTGCTCGAATTCATAGGCTATCTCTTCAATGACTTTTTCATACTCAAAATCTTGGATCTCAAGTTATTTCTTTGTCATCTTTCTCTTAATTGCCACTCATTTGTTTTTCAACCCTATGACCCTTATTTTGCTAATCTTTCCAGCACATGGACGATCAAGTTTTTTTCGGCGGATTTCTGACGGATATTGTTAATGCCAAAAATCGCCCAAAAGAACAACTTAAGGTTGATGTGGACTTTTAACAACTAAAGAAACGTATCTCAAGACCAAGCAACACAATCTCAAGGAAAAATAAGCAAGACAATATTTTTGTAAGGGTCGACGGTGCAATATAATCGCCAAACAGGGGCAAAAGTCCAAAACAAGGGAAAAAACCCCAAAACGAGGGAAAAAACCCCAAAACGAGGGAAAAAACCGTGGTCGACCTGTAAGGGTCGACGGTGCACTATAATCGCCAAACAGGGGCGAAAGTCCTTTTGTAACAGGTGTTTTGTGCACAACAGATTACAAATGAGTGTAAATGTAAACTTAGTCGTGTGTAAATGACGTGTGTCGTGTGTAAATCGTGCAAAAAAGTATGCTGTCGTGTGGTTCGAACTGTGGTCGTGCGAAGCTTGCGTCGATGATGTTCGTTCGAATGTTCTGCGGATTGCTATATTTCGATGTGTAATTGCTTAGAAAGTAGATGGAGCAAATTGGAATGGCTTCGGAATGGATAAACGCAGATAACCACCGATCAGAACAGATGGCTTTTTCGGTTGCAGCACAGGCCTTTATATAGCTTCCGCTGATCATTAAATGTGCCTTTATGGCGCTTTGTAACCGCTAACGAGCTTTAAATGCCATTGATGACTTGATCGTTACTGACCGTTTGCACCATGAATGCTCGTAGACCTGCATTAATGAACAAAAGAAATGGGTTTGACTGGTAACGGTTAGTGTAATCGTACGACCGTCATAAGTCTTATACGTCGGTCGTACGGAACAGCATGAAAACGTACGACCGAGTATACGTCTGTAAACATCATGTAAGACCTTATCTAAATGCAAGAGTAGTCTTATGGAAATGTTAACTGAGTTTTCTAGCGTCGGTCGTCAGGTGTGATTTTTTACCCAAACAGTTTGCCCCTAAAATTTGAATTTCAGGCGTGAAGTTCGAATTTTAAATCTAACGAGGTGGTTTGCCATGTGCCGCATGGGGAGAGAGTCTGGTCGAATTCCAACCGTCTTGGTTCGATTCGGATTGGTGGAGATGGTGGGGTCGTGACGTCTCGACGGCGTGTCAGAGGTGAAAGGACGTTTAGAGGACATGTGTTGTCCATCGGCATGATGCATGCGAAAAGTCGATGACAGGTGTCGACCATCCAGGGGGTCAACCTGACACGATCTTTGCCATAAATAGCGAGATTCAGGAAATACGCTCACTTGTGTTTTTAGGAGAGATTTCAGAGAGATTTGCGTTCCAAGCATTTTATAAATTTAGAAGAAATTTGTTCGTGTTCTTCAAGTTTCAGAAGAGAATGTCGATAGAACCAGCGAGCACGATTGAGGATAAGGAGAGTTTGGAGGCCTTCAGGGCTTTGTCCGGCGTCCCTGATGTCGTGCAAATATATTCGCTGGGTCAGTTCCGACCGGCAGATTGTCCGAATGGACACTTCGTCTTATACGAATATCCATTTAAGGCAGGCTTTACGTGGCTTTTTTCCTCTTTGGTTAGGGAGTTTTTGGGAAAGTATCATCTTTCACCCGCCTAAGTGATGCCTCAGTTCTGGCGTATAGTCCGAGTGATCGATAGGATCACCGGCGAGTAGACGAATCCGTTCACGGTGGAAGACCTTCTGGCGTCTCATGCAGCCAAGGTGGACAACTACCACCGGTATAGTTTATCTTCCAAATTTAAGAAAGCCCATGTCTTGGTGTTGAACACCCAAGTAAACGACCGTGGTTGGAAGGCTCGGTATGTCTTTGGAAAGACGCAGTCGCTCGAGCTCTTGCAGGAGGACACGACATGGGTCACCGCCGGGTGGAACACCAATAGTAAGTTTTTCATTCATCGTGTACTGTTATTTAAAATTTGAATCGTGCGTCTTAGCTAATCGGGTGCTTCTTTCTCAGCTATTGCGTTCCCAGAAGTTAGCGCTTCTAAGGAGACGCTCGCAAAGATCGAGAAATTCCAGATGTATAATCCGGATGACAGATCGTTCTCCGTCCAGCGTAGTCTCAGGGATGAGGGTTCGGACGACGAGGTCGTCGAGCTGACAGGGGCAGAGATTCCCGTAGAAGAAGAGGTGGAAGAAGCGACAGCAGGTAATTTGCCGTAAGCTCTTCTTAACCGTGTCGTATGTTTTATTTATACGACTTTCATCTTATCGTGTTTTTGCTATCTTGTAGGTGGTTCGGGCGTCGTGCCCACCCCTGATGTGCAGAAAAAGAAGGCTCAACTCTCGTTGGCTCGTAAGGCCAAGTGTAATACCCTGGGTAAGTTTGTTAGTTAAACCCTCTTGTCGTTAAATTTATTTAATTCTATAATTGATATTTAGGGTGAGTTTAGGTGAATTTATAAGTTTAAGGGTGTTTGGATTGATTAATATGTTAAAAAGGTATTTTGGTCATTATTGAGTAGTTTAGGGACTAAAGTGGTAATTTAATTAGATATTATCCTTGGATGAAATCAGATATTTCATAAAAACAGAAAAATCAGTGAGTGCAAGTGTGTGTGTTGGAGAGAAAAAGGAGAAGAAAGAAAAGGAAGGGTTAGAGCTCCATTTGGTCTTCTTAGAAGTGATTTGAAGGTATGTCCCTTTGTAATTTATGTTTGTAATTGCTATTAAGTAGGTTCTATCGGATTGGAACAGTCAATTTCATATCTGTTAATGATTCAGTCGGTTTTCTGGGTAAAAAGCACCAAACCGACAGTAGTTTCCAGACACCATGAATGTGTCCGGATGGTTTTGTTGGAAGTGTCCGAGTAGTTCTTTGATGGTGTTCGGGTAGTGTTCTAAAGGTGTCCGGATGAATCTTTTTCCGGGTAAGTTCCTTTTTCCTATGTTTTCCGGATAGAATTGGATACCGGATAGTATCCGGATTACTTTGGTGTCCGGATGACGTCCAGATTGTATAAGTTGTCCGGAAGAGTCATGTTGTCCGGAAAAGTCCTGTTGTCCGGAAAAGTTGTGTTGTCCGGAAAAGTTGAGGTATCCGGATACTTTTGCTCTTTGGTAAAAATTGGGAGTTTAGATGCTTTTTAGTATTCAATAGTCTGTGTTTTATTAAATCATGGATAGGAAATGAACGAGGATCGAATGTACTGTGGACTCGACTTAAGTTCGGGTTTGGGGGTAACATTTAGGGACTAGAGTGCTTTAGAGTTCTTAGTCTTGGTAAGACTTGTGTGATCAAAGTAGTAAGACAATACTTGTATATGATTGTTTCAGATTCTGTGAAATTGAAGTGAAGCTGAATTGTTTGAGAAAAGCTTGGTGGACATTTTGATAAGTCAAACAGGTGAGTTTTACTTTAAAAGTATTTTCAACTGGAATACATATGCGTATGGTTTGGAAATGTGATAATTGGTGATTATGTGTTTATATGTATGGTATATGTGAATTATAATATATTGAGGTATTATGTTTACATGAGTATTATAATGTGTTATAATACGTTGGCCGGGCTTAGGACCGGTGTGTTTGGCTAAAGAATCTGTATAGCGTTGTTTGGCGGTAGATGTTGTACAGCGTTGTAAACTATTAGTTGGCTTGCAACCAACTAATATGGCCAGGAGGAATGAGAAGGGAAGGTACACGATGTGTGAGTTCAAATTGATATATTTGATTTTGCTCTGTGATTTATATGAATAGGGTTTATATAAATGATTTCAAACTAACAGTGATTTACCTCACTTAGACCATTAGGTCTAACCCTCATTTTGTTTTAAAATATGTATTCCATGTGGCGGATCGGGTAAGAGCAAGTAATTAGAGTAATCAAGGGATGGCTTTTGTAGAAGGAATATATGATGAAGATTTTGGCATGTTTAGAAGTTGTATCAAAATGATTAAATGTTGTGTATGTATTTAAGTATGAAGTTTGTAGTAGAATGGTTTCTTAAAGATTGTAAAATACTACGGGACCGTACTTGTAATAGGATGTTTCATTTGTTATATCAATGTTATGTTACATTATGTGATTTGTTGTGTATATGGGAATTGGGTTGTTACAAATGGTATCAGAGCTTTAGTTTAAGGGATTTAGGTATTTGTATCTGTACCTAGACTTAAACTGCATGTGAAGTAGGATGTCCCTATCATTATAGAACCTTGGGATGATGAAGTATAAAGGGTAGAAGGAACATCATGTAAGGTAATTTCATATTACACCTGGCCAGTGTAATTGTGATCTTACTGGTACGTGTTTGAACTGGAATACCTTGTTTTATGGGGTATGTGCTTATGTGTATATTAACCTTGTTTAAATCTACAGAATGGCAAGCGGTACACGGAATTCGAATCGAGGAGGAGGAAGAAATCCGAATAGTACAAATTTGCCAATAGGAATGGGGGACAGGGGAGGCAGAACTGGGGGCAGAACCGGGGGGTAGAGCTGGAGGTCGAGCCGGAGGCAGAGCCCAGCCACAGGGTACAGAGTTCGTTACCAGGGATGATCTAATGGCAGAAATGGGAAGATTGCAGGCTAGCATACAAACAATGTTTGATCGGAACCGTCATAATGAAACTGGAATACGGGATCCCGGACCGGAAGATGAAATGCCAATCACATCGACTGTTGTACCAGTACAAAGGAGATGCGACTACAAAATGTTTTTAAGCTGTAGACCTCCAACCTACTCAGGAGACAGGGATCCAGTGAAAGCAATGAGATGGATGAAGGAAATTGAAGCCATTTTTAAGACGAGTAAGTGCGCTGACGAAGATAGGGTATTGTATGGAACCGCAATGTTAAAGGGGGATGCTTTGTATTGGTGGGAATCCTTTATTCATTCTAAAGGATCTGATATTTATTCTACCCTCTCTTGGGAAGAATTTGTGATAGCCTACAGGAACGCATTTTGTCCCCAAGCAGCCGTCAAACAACTAGAAGGGGAATTTATGAACTTACAACAAGGAAACTTATCCGTTCGAGACTATACCGCTAGCTTCCTGGAAAAGTCTCGGTTCGCAGAACACTACGTTGCTACGGAGGCGATGAAGACGGAAAGGTTTATCTTCGGGCTGAACTCAGAGGTTAGAAGGCTAGTGACTGCAAAAGGACCCGATACCTTCTCAGTTGCAGTTGATGCCGCGGAGAATGTTGAACGAGATATGAGAAGAGATGCTGGCGATAAAAGTATCGGGAAGAGAAAGTGGGAAGGACCGCAATACGATCCGAAGAAGTCCCGATTTCAGAGGTATGATAACCGTCCGCCATTTCGACCAGCGGAAAGACCATGTCGGAAGTGCAACCGTGTTCATCAAGGAAATTGCAAAGGTGATTTACAAGCGTGTTATAAGTGTGGGAAGACCGGGCACGTCCTTAAAGATTGTAAGGTAACGCGGTTATGTTTCTTATGCAATTCTCCGGATCATCTTCAGTCGGACTGTCCGCGGGGGAGGATACAGCAAGGTGGGTCGTCGGGCAGGCCAGCGATTGTTAAACCAGTAATACCAAGACTGGAACCGCCAGTAACCAGGGGTCGCGCATTTCAAATGACTGAGAAAGAAGCGGAGGAAACTCCGGATGTGGTCACAGGTACATTTTTGATAAACTCTACATGTGCTAAGGTGTTGTTTGATTCTGGTGCAAACCGATCGTTTGTGTCACCTACATTTGCTGTTTGCCTATGTTTGAAACCTAAATTGTTAGAACATGCTCTATTAGTAGATACTGCGAATGATAACCAAATGTCGGTTAGTGAAGTATTTGATGGTTGTGTGATTAATATAGAGGGATGTGGAGTGCCTATACAATTGTTTCCTATAACTTTGATAGAGTTTGACGTAGTAGTGGGAATGGACTGGTTAGCCAAGAATCAGGCCAATATAGTGTGTGATAAAAAGTTAATAAATGTTGTATTACCTGAGAGGGGACCGGTAGTGATTTATGGTGATCGTAGGAATCATCAGTCTTGTCTTATATCGATGATAAAAGCACGTATGTGTGTTAATAAGGGTTGTCAAAGTTACTTGGCCTACGTGATAGATATTAAGCCGAAAAAGAACAGGGTGGAAGATATTCCTATCGTTAGTGAATTCCCTAAAGTATTCCTTGAAGACTTGAATAGTCTTTCGCCCGTTAGACAAGTAGAGTTCGGGATAGACCTGATTCCTGGAGCCACTCCTATTGCTCGTGCACCATACCGACTAGCACCTCCAGAGATGAAAGAAATGATGACACAACTACAAGATCTATCCGATAAAGGCTTCATCAGACCTAGTTCTTCACCGTGGGGAGCACCAGTGTTATTTGTGAAAAGGAAGGATGGTTCGATGAGAATGTGTATCGACTACCGAGAACTGAATAAGCGCACGATAAAGAACAAGTATCTGATACCCCGAATTGATGACCTCTTTGATCAGTTAGTTGGAGCTTGCTATTTCTCCAAGATTGATCTAAGATCCGGTTATCACCAGTTGAAAGTTAAGGAAGAAGACGTACTAAAGACTGCCTTTCGAACAAGGTATGGACATCACGAATTCTTAGTGATGCCGTTCGGACTGACGAACGCTCCAGCTGCTTTTATGGATTTAATGAATCGGTATGTAAGTCGTATCTCGATAAATTTGTTATTGTATTTATCGATGATATCCTTATCTATTCCCGATCCAAAGAGGATCACGCACAACATCTTCGTTTGGTTCTGGAGTTGCTGAAGAAAGAAAAGTTGTACGCTAAGTTCTCTAAATGTGAATTCTGGTTGCGAGAAGTTCAGTTTCTGGGGCACGTGGTTTCTGAGAAAGGTATACAAGTTGATCCGATGAAAGTGGAAGCAGTTGAAAAGTGGGAACCGCCGAAGACAGCAACCGAAGTACGTAGTTTTCTGGGTTTAGCCGGCTACTATCGGAAATTTATAAAAGACTTCTCTCGTATCGCAACGCCTTTGACTAAGCTGACCCGGAAGAACCTGAAGTTTGAGTGGAAAGCAGAACAAGACGGGGCATTTCGGATATTGAAAGAGAAACTGTGCAGCGCACCGATTCTATCACTACCTGAAGGTTCGGAAGATTTTGTTGTTTATAGTGATGCGTCAAAACTGGGATTGGGATGTGTACTTATGCAGCGGGGAAAGGTTATTGCTTATGCTTCTCGTCAATTAAAGGATCATGAAAGACAGTATCCTACGCATGACATGGAGCTTGCAGCAGTTGTCTTCGCGTTGAAGATTTGTAGACATTATCTGTATGGTTCCAAATGTCAGATTTATACTGATCACAAGAGTCTCCAACACCTTTTTGATAAGAAGGAACTGAATATGAGACAAAGGAGATGGCTAGAATTGCTGAACGATTACGACTGTGAAATCCTTTATCACCCGGGAAAGGCGAATGTGGTGGCGGATGCATTGAGTCGTCAAGAAAGTAGTGGAACAATAAAAGTTATTTCGCTACGAACTGAACTCCTACCCAATATATTTGATTAATTGCAGAAGTGTCAAATAGAGGCTTATCAAGATGAACATCTGAAATCAGAACGGTTAGCGGGGATGTCAGCATTGCTAGTGAAAGATGATCGGGGGTTATTGTGTCTGGAAAACAGAGTGTGGGTACCTCGATTGGGTGGGTTACGTGATCGTGTTTTACAAGAAGCTCATCAATCCCGTTTCGCTATTCACCCAGGTACCAACAAGATGTATAAATACCTAAGGCAATTCTATTGGTGGCCAGGGATAAAAAGAGGGATTGCTCAGTATGTGGGAAGATGTGATACTTGTAAGAAAGTAAAGATCGAACACCAAAAGCCGTTTGGTCAACTACAACGGCTAGAAATACCTATGTGGAAATGGGAGCAAATTACCACAGACTTCATCACAAAGCTACCAAGAACTCCGAAGGGATTCGATTCTATTTGGGTGATCGTCGACAGATTGACAAAGTCTGCACACTTCCTACCGATAAAGGAAACCGATTCGATGGAACGATTAGCAAAGTTGTACATTGACGAAATAGTAACTCGACATGGAGTTCCAATCTCGATCATTTCTGATCGTGATAGTCGTTTTACTTCAAGATTTTAGAGAAGTTTTCAAAGGGAAATGGGGACACAGATAAAGTTAAGTACGGCGTATCATCCCCAAACAGATGGTCAGAGCGAACGAACGATTTAGACCTTAGAAGATATGCTTCGGGCTTGCATTGTTGATTTTGGGGGATCGTGGGATAAACATTTACCGTTGATCGAATTTGCCTACAATAACAGTTATCATTCCAGCATTCAAGCTGCACCGTTTGAAGTATTGTATGGTAGAAAATGTCGAACGCCTCTGTGTTGGAATGAAGTGGGGGAGAAACAGTTAGCAGGGCCAGAAATAGTTCAATTAACCGCCGATAAAGTTATTCAGATTCGAGAAAGATTGAAAGTGGCTCAAGATAGACAGAAGAGCTACGCTGACCGCCGTCGAAAGCCATTGGAATTTCAAGTTGGGGATTTCGTAATGTTAAAGGTTTCGCCGTGGAAAGGAGTCATCCGATTTGGAAGGCAAGGTAAACTAAGTCCAAGGTATATCGGACCGTTTGCAATTACAGAAAGGATCGGTGAAGTAGCTTACCGATTAGATCTTCCGCCCGAATTGAGCAGGATCCATAATGCATTTCACGTATCGAACTTCCGAAAGTGCTTGGTTACTCCAAATCAGGCAGTTTCCCTACCAGAGATACAAGTCGACGAAAGACTGAATTATGTAGAAGAATCGGAGGCCATAGTTGATCATAAAGTCAAAGTGTTGCGGAATAAAGAGATCAGACAAGTGAAGGTTCAGTGGAGACATCATAGAGGTCAGGATGCTACTTGGGAATCAGAATCAGAAATGAGAACTAAGACCCGTACCTTTTTGCCTAACCAAATTCCGGGACGGAGCTCTCTTAAGGGGGAGATGATGTAATACCCCGGGTAAGTTTGTTAGTTAAACCCTCTTGTCGTTAAATTTAGTTAATTCTATAATTGATATTTAGGGTGAGTTTAGGTGAATTTATAAGTTTAAGGGTGTTTGGATTGATTAATATGTTAAAAAGGTATTTTGGTCATTATTGAGTAGTTTAGGGACTAAAGTGGTAATTTAATTAGATATTATCCCTGGATGAAATCAGATATTTCATAAAAACAGAAAAATCAGTGAGTGCAAGTGTGTGTGTTGGAGAGAAAAAGGAGAAGAAAGAAAAGGAAGGGTTAGAGCTCCATTTGGTCTTCTTAGAAGTGATTTGAAGGTATGTCCCTTTGTAATTTATGTTTGTAATTGCTATTAAGTAGGTTCTATCGGATTGGAACAGTCAATTTCATATCTGTTAATGATTCAGTCGGTTTTCTGGGTAAAAAGCACCAAACCGACAGTAGTTTCCGGACACCATGAATGTGTCCGGATGATTTTGTTGGAAGTGTCCGAGTAGTTCTTTGATGGTGTCCGGGTAGTGTTATAAAGGTGTCCGGGTGAATCTTTTTCCGGGTAAGTTACTTTTTCCTATGTTTTTCGGATAGAATTGGATATCGGATAGTATCCGGATTACTTTGACGTCCGGATGACGTCCGGATTGTATAAGTTGTCCGGAAAAGTCCTGTTGTCCGGAAAAGTCCTGTTGTCCGGAAAAGTTGTGTTGTCCGGAAAAGTTGAGGTATCCGGATACTTTTGCTGTTTGGTAAAAATTGGGACTTTAGATGCTTTTAAGTATTCAATAGTCTATGTTTTATTAAATCATGGATAGGAAATGAACGAGGATCGAATGTACTGTGGACTCGACTTAAGTTCGGGTTTGGGGGTAACATTTAGGGACTAGAGTGCTCTAGAGTTCTTAGTCTTGTTAAGACTTGTGCGATCAAAGTAGTAAGACAATACTTGTATATGATTGTTTCAGATTCTGTGAAATTGAAGTGAAGCTGAATTGTTTGAGAAAAGCTTGGTGGACATTTTGATAAGTCAAACAGGTGAGTTTTACTTTAAAAGTATTTTCAACTGGAATACATATGTGTATGGTTTGGAAATGTGATAATTGGTGATTATGTGTTTATATGTATGGTATATGTGAATTATAATATATTGAGGTATTATGTTTACATGAGTATTATAATGTGTTATAATACATTGGCCGGGCTTAGGACCGGTGTGTTTGGCTATAGAATCTGTATAGCGTTGTTTGGATGTAGATGTTGTATAGCATTGTAAACTATTAGTTGGATTGCAACCAACTAATATGGCCAGGAGGAATGAGAAGGGAAGGTACACGATGTGTGAGTTCAAATTGATATATTTGATTTTGCTGTGTGATTTATATGAATATGGTTTATATAAATGATTTCAAACTAACAGGGATTTACCTCACTTAGACCATTAGGTCTAACCCTCATTTTGTTTTAAAATATGTATTCCAGGTGGCGGATCGGGTAAGAGCAAGTAATTAGAGTAATCAAGGGATGGCTTTTATAGAAGGAATATATGATGAAGATTTTGGCATGTTTAGCAGTTGTATCAAAATGATTAAATGTTGTGTATGTATTTAAGTATGAAGTTTGTAGTAGAATGGTTTCTTAAAGATTGTAAAAGACTACGGGACCGTACTTGTAATAGGATGTTTCATTTGTTATAGCAATGTTATGTTACATTATGTGATTTGTTGTGTATATGGGAATTGGGTTGTTACACCAAGGAGTTGAAGCGAAAAGCTCCCCCACCCCCGTTGTCAAGACGGTTCTCCGGAGGGAACCGTCGTCGAAGGGTGGTGCCTCATCTGGGGTTGCCACCACTGAGAAGACGAAGACGCCACCAAGAGTCATTGATGCGACTCCGGTAAGCGTGGCTCCTCCCTTATTTGAAGAGGTCGGTCCTTCTCCCTCATCGACCGACAAGGGAAAAAGCAAGAGGACGGAGGAATCCAGTAATGTTATGACGGTGAATTTTTCACTGCCGTCAAATTTTATGGATGGGGAAGAGATGGATAGTGACAAGATCTTCCCCGATCTGGAGAAATTTCTCCTGACGCCCTTTAAGGAACGGTTGGAGGGCGTCACAGTCGACGATATGGGATCGCACGTCGCCGGGCTGACCTTCAAGGTACGTACGATTCGTTTGTTTTTGAGTCATTTCGTTGCAGGCGTTCCAAACTTCTAATGTTTGTATTTTTCGTGCGTTGCAGGCGTTCCAAACTTCCCTTTGCATGCTCACATGGATAAAATCCGTAGGGTTACTCCTGTTGCTATAGAGAAAATGCCCAAGGCACAGGAGGAAGCCCGTGTGGTGAAGGATCGGGAGAGGCTGGAGATGGAAAAGACCGAGTGTTATTCCACGAAGCTTGCCGAAGTCGAGGACTTTTATGCGGCGACGTTGAGCGCGAAGGAAGACCTTCAGCGTCTTATGAAGGAGACCCTTGAGAAGTCTGTTGCGACTAAGGCAGAGTTATGAGCGACTAAGGGTTCCTTGGTCGAGAGCGAAAAACAGGTCGAGGACCTTAAGTCGCTCGTCGAGGAGAAAGAGGAGAAGATTGCATCCTTAGAGGAGCACCTCCAGTCGTTTGAGGCTCTAACCCGTCTGAGGGTTCGAGCGGCGATTATGCATCGCAATTTATGGGGGTTGGACCCTATGGCCGGAGCCGAAAAGGAAGTCAAGACCTTGTTAGAGCAAGTCGGGGACAAGGATGAACTCGACCAAGAAGACCAACTCGAAGAAGAGGACCTGACAGACGCAGCGGTCGATGCGGCTGGCGATGAGGAGGTCACTGAGGACTCTCCTCTGCCTTGAATTCTTTAGTTTACTTTTGATGTTGGGCGACTACAATCGGTCGTGCCCTTTTACTTGTAATTGGCAATATGAATACAAGTAAGGTAAGTTTTTGTTATACTTTTGTCGTATATTTTACTTTGTTGCCAGTGAACAAAATAAGAAGACTTAATAAACAAGCGTAAAGTTGTATGACTGAGTTTCTTGTAATCGGGCGACTGAGGCCGAAGGAGTATTCTTGGAATGGGATTCAAGTCATAAGACTTGTGTCTCCAATACTTATTTAGAAAGCACATGTGATGGTCATAAGACCTATATGATGAATCATAAGATTCTTTTTTTGCAAGTCTCAGAGACTTTGCTTCTCACGATGAAGATCGTAAGACTTTTATTTAAGTCGTAGAGACTTTGGTTTCTCATAAGACAAACCGTAAAACCTGTGTCTTAGTCGTCATGGGACTTAGGCTTTAAGTTGTAGAGACTCCATTTGAAGAATGACTTTGGAAGCAATCGGGCGACTGAGCCGAACATACATTCCAAATTATAGGGTTTAAGTCATAAGACTCGATTTTGAATGCACCTGATGTGATCGTAAGATCTCTGTGTTGAATCGTAAGATTCAGTTTTCGAGTCATGAGTTACGCGTCATGACTTTTACGATATATATCGTAAGACTGATGTTCGTGCGATCCTGTGAACCTGTAGTATAAGATCCAGGGGTGGTCGTTGGTTTGACCAACGACCCTCCGATGCTTAAGTCAGTAATCGTTTGTCGAAATAAATCGAAAGCAAAAAAGGAAATAAAATGTACTGCAGCCCAGCTACGTGGGGTTGTAGTCGTAGATTCGACACGACGACCTTCGGACGTACGATCATTTGTGGATCGTTGTCGTATATGATCACGGAAGGAATTCCGAATCTGCATAGAATGTTAGTCTGAATAGAAGAGATGACCTTTCAGTCCCGAATCTGGGAGTAAGCGTCTACTCCTGTCCGTTCAGAGGAATAATTTGAAAAGACTAACAGGAAAAAATTTATTACCCTGGGGGCAGGATGTCCATTCCCTGCCCTATGAAGGGTCATGGGATTAGGGACGTAAGTAAAACTTTTTAGAAGTTTGGTATGTCGTACCTGAGTGTCGTTGACGGGCATTTCGTACCTGGTGACGTTTATCGTTTCATCGTGGGGTCCGATTGCCCCCGAGTCGTGAGCTATATCAATGCCCACGATTGGTAGCTGAAAAACTGTAGTGTCGTATGGGGTACAACATTCTGCCCCCTTGTGGTGACTGTAAGACGATACCCTGGATTTGCCTTTTCTGGCGTAAGGATAGATTAGATCAGATCGTGTACAGTTGCCACAATGTTGGTTTCACCTTTGAGGTTTCATTGATGCTTTATAGCAATCACGGGCGGTCTTCTGCTCGCTTTTGATTTCTTGCACTCCCCACGGTGTCGGGAATTTGATCGTTTGATGATAGGTCGAAGGGACCGCTTTCATGTCGTGGATCCAGGGTCGGCCAAGTATAACGTTATATGCTGATGAACAGTCAATAACGTTAAATCTTGTTTGCTTGTTGACACCTTTAGCATACACTGGGAGGATGATCTCTCCTAGAGTGTTGGTAGAATCACCATTGAACCTTATCAGAGTTGTCGATCGACGGGTGATCTCTGATTTATCGATTCCCATAGCTTTGATAGTGCTCAGGAACATGATGTTGGCCGAACTGCCCCCATCGACCAATACTCTCTTGGTCGAGCAGTTGCCAATAGTGACTTGGATGATCAAGCCATCGTGATGTTTTTGCCAACTCTCCTGGAGGTCGTCTTGATCGAACGTTATCGGCATCGCCTCCATCTCCAGTTCTTGCTTTGGTCGGGACGACCTGGGAATGGGATGTTCTCCCGACGATTGGCTGGCGTGCCGCTTGGCTGCCGAATAAGTTAAACAACAAACGTCTGATCCACCCGTCACATAGTTAACGACTTTTTCATTGACGGGGGATGTCGGTCTTATGTTATTGACTGGCGTAGATTCTTTATTGATCAAGCCCTGCAGATGACCTTTGGGGACGATCCAGCCTAACTCCTTCTGCAAAGCAAGGTAGTTATCCGTCGTGTGACCATGGTCGCTATGGAAGTCGCACCATTTGGTCTTGTCCTTCTTGTCGTCATCTTTATCACTTTTCTTGGGCCATCGGACAGACGACTGAACGTTTGTAAGAGTGTCGACTAGCTCTTTCATCGTTCCCTTGAATCCATAAGAAGAAATCTTAGGATATTGCGAGAATCGAGGCAGAGGATTGCTTTTCTTCTTATCGAACCGAACGTTTGATATCTAGCGTGACAACTCTGATTTTACGCTCGGCTTGGGTTTGAAATCTGATTTCTTGATCCCGAGCGACTTTTTGTCAGTGGAAGACTAGGTCGTCTTCGACCCTCATGTAAGCTAGAGTTCTAGCTCGTACATCTTCAAAATTCTCTGGAGGATATTTTGTAAGATCGACATACAGTCCCGTAGTGTTGTCGTCAAGACCGCGCTTGTAAGCTTCGATGGCAGTCTTGACGTCACAATTTCGAATGATGATCATTTCAGCGTTAAACCGATTGAAATAACTACGGATGGATTCTCCGGACTTTTGGACGACGTAGTATAGGTCGCTGGTCTGCTTCTCCATCTTGCGACTACTGGCGAACTGTTGCGAAAACTGGTTGACCAATTCTGCAAAGTTGGTGATGGACTTGGGCTTGAGGTTGATCAACCACTGGAGAGCAGGACATGTAAGAGTCGCCCCAAAGCTCTTGCACATGCACACCTCTTGGTATTGCTGTGGGATTGACACTGTCCACATCAATTGTTTGTATTGTGCAATATGTTCTGTTGGATCAGTTATTCCCGAATACTTTGGAGTGAAAGCAAGAATATTGTATTTCTTTGGGACATCGACAGTCGCTATCGTGTCAACGAAAGGCGACGCTTGAAATCCTATGCGGGGCTCGACGTCGACGGGGACGGCGGTGCCTGGTAGCTTGGAAAGTAGCGACAACATCTTCTCGTTCTGATCTTCCAATAACCTCAGTCGTTGGGCGACGGGGTCATTAGGATCGGAATTTACACCTGTTGGAGGATTGACTCCTGAATTCATGGCTGTCGCTGTACCGTTCCCGTACGAAGAGCCATTAGCGTCCCCGTTGAAAGGGACGAAGTATTGCGGACGCCATTATGCAAAGGTGGCGGCCTCAAATACCGAGGGGGATACTGCCCTTGATGAGGATTGCCCATAAATGGCCCCGAACCTTGATTGTTGGCGAATGGCCCTAATCTTGGATTGTTGGCGAATGGCCCTGGACCTGTCTGGAACTAGGGCCTCATGATAGGTGCACCCATAGGTCGGGGACCATTCTGAGGTCCAAAGGAATTGCCCATCGCTGGATTCCTCAGAGAAGCGATTTTTGCGGCTACTTTCTAATTCTGCTTCTGCAGGGCTTGAATATGGCTTCGAGCTGCACTCAATTCTGACTGGATTTGAATCATGGGATCCTGATAGTTTGCCATTTACCTGAAAATAACAAAAACTTCACAAGATCGTTAGAGCGATATATGCGTTGGCTTGAGATTTTCTCTAGATGGGGTCCCACGGATGGCGCCAAACTGTTAATGCCAAAAATCGCCCAAAAGAACAACTTAAGGTTGATGTGGACTTTTAACAACTAAAGAAATGTATCTCAAGACCAAGCAACACAATCGCAAGGAAAAATAAGCAGGACAAGAGATTTGGTGACGCGGAAAACCCCAAAACGAGGGAAAAAACCGCAGTCAACCTGTAAGGGTCGACGGTGCACTATAATAGCCAAACAGGGGCGAAAGTCTTTTTGTAACAGGTGTTTTGTGTACAACAGATTACAAATGAATGTAAATATAAACTTAGTCGTGTGTAAATGACGTGTGTCGTGTGTATATCGTGCGAAAAAGTATGCTGTCGTGTGGTTCGAACTGTGGTCGTGCGAAGCTTGCGTCGATGATGTTCGTTCGAATGTTCTGCAGATTGCTATATTCCGATGTGTAATTGCTTAGAAAGTAGATGGAGCAAATTGGAATGACTTCGGAATGGATAAACGCAGATGAACACCGATCAGAACAGATGGCTTTTTCGGTTGCAGCACATGCCTTTATATAGCTTCCGCTGATCATTAAAGGTGTCTTTATGGCGCACTTTTTAACCGCTGACGGGCTTTAAATGTCATTGATGACTTGATCGTTACTGACCGTTTGCACCATGAATGCTCGTAGACCTGCATTAATCGTACGACCGTCATAAGTCTCATACGTCGGTCGTACGGAACGTACGACCAGCATGAAAACGTACGACCGAGTATACGTCTGTAAACATCTTGTAAGACCTTATCTAAATGCAAGAGCGGTCTTATGGAAATGTTAACAGAGTTTTCTAGCGTCGGTCGTGAAGTGTGATTTTTTACCCAAACAGATAAATCCGCCGAAAATAATAAAAAATATATATAAATAAAAAATCTGTAAATAAAAAATTAATTAAAAATATTTATTCGGCGGATATATCTGCCGCAAATCCGCCACAAAAAGTCGCCGAAATATTTTTTGTCGTTTAATTAAATAAATAAAAAAATAAATTTTAAAAAAATTTCCGCAAATCCGCCGATAATGTTAACTTAAATATGTTTTAATCAAAGTCTGATTAATCGGGACCTGTATTGTTGCGACGGATTTTCGGCTGCCCAAATCCGCCGAAAACGAAATCCGTCGGAAATTCTGAGTTGCGGCGCCCGGTTGTCCGACAGCCTTATCCGCCAAAAATATGATTTTCCGACCGATTAGTCCGCCGGAAATTCTGCCTTGTTTTGTATATGTGTTTCCTACCAAAATAACATATGTTATTTTGTTTTTCAAAAGATTGATCTACTTGTTTTAATATGTTTATGTTTGTAAACATTTAAGATATAACTTTTTAATTAAATTACGTGCATTTAATTAGAAATATTGTATTATTTGTATTCAACATTCATCATTCTGATTACATTTTAATCGGATAATTTTTCTTTCAAAGTATAAAATAAGAATTAAATAAATAACATGTGAAGATATTAAATTTAAATGAAATATGAAATGGAAAATAAAACTGAAACAATATATATTTAATGAATTTTTGTTAATAGATTAATATGTATGTTAATATGATATGGGTATAAAATAAAAAATAAAAAGAAATGAATGTTAAACCAAATTTTTAAATAAATATAAAGGTATAAAATGTAAGTATAAAGCTAGAAATCTTGTCAAAAAATATGATGGACTAAATCCGTAACATTCATATAACCATAGGGATGGTATCTGTAATTTAGTCTGATATTTATACTCACATTAGCTCATAAACTACATCACTTGATTACATAGGTACCTTATAGCAAAAAAAACATTGCATACTTGTTGCATTACTTCTTAAAAGTTATCGTTTGATTACTTCCTATTTTTTATTTTGCTTTAGGCTCTACAGTTATAAGAGAACTTGTAACAACCCGTTTCTGTCAAGTGCATAGTTTGGTGGCCAAAGTGTATGAAATGAAAGTGTTATTCAAGGGGCTGTTTTGCAAATGTGGGAACTATAAAAAGGACCAGATCCCTAAGGCTATTAATCATTTTCTTAGTGTTGGCGGCTGAATACTGGAAGAGGAGAAGCAGTGGAAGGAAGGCTCGGACTGCGATTTCTTGGGGAAGAGACTCTATCAGGTGAGAAATCTTCCATTCCTTGTTAATTTCCATGTAATCTAATAGTAGATAAGACAAATTCCAGACTGTATTCCATGTTTTAGCTGGGTTGTTGGATAAGAACACTGTGGAGATTTTAGTTCTCGATTGGGATTGTAATCTGATGAAATCAATGGACTAGAAATTTGTGTCGTCTAAGGAGTATAATAGAACGATTTGGGTGAGAATGTTGTGTTAGAATCTCAGCTTACTGGACTCCCTAGGAAGAAATCGAGTATTGAATCGTATAAGGTTCGTCCCTGTTCGCCAGACCGGGAGTTCGGGGTACCGGGAGCTCGGGGTACCGGGAGTTCGGGGTACCGGGAGTCAGGGGTACCGGGAGTCAGGGGTACCGGGAGTTAGGGGTACCGGGACTGTTGGTTTATAGATGGACCTAAATGAGTAGTTGAGACCGGATTAAGAGAAACGTAGGATGAAAATAGAGCGTTCATATAATTGAATCTGTGAATCATTAATTAGGTGAGCGGTCGGTGCAAGATTCGAGGTTAGAGGAGGAAATTTCTGTCAGGTGAGTTCTCTCAACCCTTTTTATGACGTACTGTTTTTATTGAAATGGTTCCTTTACCGAGCATTATTTGAATGTATAAAAGCTATGCATGTTTTCATAAATTGCATGATTATTTACCAATGAATGATGATTAAGGTTTTTTTTCATGTACGTGGTTTCAAGTGTACTTGTATGCTATGTGAGGTCGGTTACACAGCGGGGTCAGGGTACCTTGGGATCTCTGATCCTTGGGGCATATGGAGGATTAGCTTGTAGGTTGGAATTTGTTTTCTCCTACATGAAGGAACGAGGAGTCCATTTGGATTTCGGCGTAGACGAGAGGGTGCCCGACAGGCCCCAATCGGTTTAGCTTATGCGAACCCCTGAACCCTGTGTTAACCTTGTATGATGGAAATGTGATGTATAAGAACTCTTTTATACATGAAATGAATTTATTATTTACATGTTTTATGGAGGGAATTCACTAGACCTTTTGGTCTAACCCTCACTTTTCAAAAACTAAACCATTTTCAGGTAAGCGCGCTATGAGTTCTTCTAGTAAGAACTAGGAGTGACGCAAGGAGGATTTGGAGACTAGAGCGACTCCAAGATTTTGAATGATGACTATAGATAGAATCTCGGATGTGGACGTAGAGCCTTCCGCTGTCAATTTTATTTAGATCACTTTATTGATGATGTAAAGACAAGATATTTATGTAATGTGAATGCTTATTTTCTAGATGAATGCATGTTATGAAATTGGGATGTTACATAACTTCATTAAGTTTCTTGCTCGAATTCATAGGCTATGTCTTCAATGGCCTTTTCATATTCAAATTCTTGGATCTCAAGTTATTTCTTTGTCATCTTTCTCTTATATTGCCACTCATTTGTTGTTCAACCCTATGACCCTTATTTTGCTAATCTTTCCGGCACATGGACGATCAAGTTATTTTCGGCGGATTTCGGCGGATATATCCGTCGAAAATAATAAAAAATATATATAAATATTAAATCTGTAAATAAAAAAATAGTTATAAAATAATTAAAAAAATTATTTTCGGCGGATATATCCGCCGCAAATCCGCCGAAAATAGTTTTTGTCGTTTAATTAATAAATAAAAAAATACATTTAAATTTTTTTTCCGCAAATACGCCAATAATGTTAACTTAAATATTTTTTTAATCAAAGTCTGATTAATCGGGACCTGTATTGTTCCGACGGATTTTCGGCGGCCCAAATCCGCCGGAAATTCTGAGTTGCGGTGCCCGAATGTCCGACAGCCTTATCCGCCAAAAATATGATTTTCCGGCGGATAAGTCCGCCGAAAATTCTGCCTTGTTTTGTATATGTGTTTCCTATCAAAATAATATATGTTATTTTGTTTTCAAAAGATTGATCTACTTGTTTTAATATGTTTATGTTTGTAAACATTTAAGTTATAACTTTTTAATTAAAATACGTGCATTTAATTAGAAATATTGTATTATTTGTATTCAACATTAATCATTCTGAATACATTTTAATCGGATAATTTTGTTTCAAAGAATAAAATAAGAATTAAATAAAAAACATGTGAAGATATTAAATTTAAATGAAACATGAAATGGAAAATAAAACTAAAAAAGTATATATTTAATGTATTTTTGTTAATAGATTAATATGTATGTTAATATGATATGGGTATAAAATAAAAAATAAAAAAGAAATGAATGTTAAACCAAATTTTTAAATAAATATAAAGGTATAAAATATAAGTATAAAGCTAGAAATCTTGTCAAAAAAATATGATGGACTAAATCCGTAACATTCATATAACCATAGGGATGGTATATGTAATTTACTCTAATATTTATACTCACATTAGCTCATAAACTACATCACTTGATTACATAGGTACCTTATAGCAAAAAAAAACACCGCATACTTGTTGCGTTACTTCTTAAAAGTTATCGTTTGATTACTTCCTATTTTTTATTCTTTATTTTGCTTCAGGCTCTACAATTATAAGAGAACTTCATTAAGTTTCTTGCTCGAATTCATAGGCAATGTCTTCAATGACTTTTTCATACTCAAATTCTTGGATCTCAAGTTATTTCTTTGTCATCTTTCTCTTATATTGCCACTCATTTGTTGTTCAACCCTATGATCCTTATTTTGCTAATCTTTCCGGCGTCCATAGACGATCAAGTTTTTTTCGGCGGATTTGCAGCGGATATATCCCCCGAAAATAACAAAAAATATATATAAATAAAAAATATGTAAATTAAAAATTAATTAAAAATTAATAAAAATTATTTATTTTCGGGCGAATATATCGCCGCAAATCCGATGGAAAAAGTCGCCGAAAATATTTTTTGTCGTTTAATTTAATAAATAAAATTTAAAAACATTTCCGCAAATACGCCGATAATGTTAACTTAATTTTTTTTAATCAAAGTCTGATTAATCGGGACATGTATTGTTCCGACGGATTTTCGGCAGCCCAAATCCGCCCAAAACGAAATCCGCCGGAAACTCTGAGTTGCGGCGCCCGGTTATCCCGCAGCCTTATCGGCCAAAAATATGATTTTCCGGCGGATAAGTCCGCCGGATATTCTGTCTTGTTTTGTATATGTGTTTCCTACCAAAATAACATATGTTATTTTGTTTTTCAAAAGATGGATCTACTTGTTTTAATATGTTTATGTTTGTAAACATTTAAGTTATAACTTTTTAATAAAATTACATGCATTTAAATAGAAATATTGTATTATTTGTATTCAACATTAATCATTCTGATTACATTTTATTCGGATAATTTTGTTTCAAAGAATTAAATAAGAATTAAATAAATAACATGTGAAGATATTAAATTTTAATGAAATATGAAATGGAAAATAAAACTGAAACAATATATATTTAATTTATTTTTGTTAATAGATTAATATGTATGTTAATATGATATGGGTATAAAATAAAAAATAAAAAATAAATGAATGTTAAACCAAATTTTTAAATAAATATAAATGTATAAAATGTAAGTATAAAGCTAGAAATCTTGTCAAAAAAATAGGATGGACTAAATACGTAACATTCATATAACCATAGGGATGGTATCTGTAATTTACTCTAATATTTATACTCACATTAGCTCATAAACTACATCACTTGATTACATAAGTACGTTATAGCAAAAAAACATTCCATTCTTGTTGCATTACTTCTTAAAAGTTATCGTTTGATTACTTCCTATATTTTATTTTGCTTCAGGCCTACAATTATAAGAGAACTTAATTAAGTTTCTTGCTCGAATTCATAGGCTATGTCTTCAATGGCCTTTTCATATTTAAATTCTTGGATCTCAAGTTATTTCTTTGTCATCTTTCTCTTATATTGCCGCTCATTTGTTGTTCAACCCTATGACCCTTATTTTGCTAATCTTTCCGGCACATGGACGATCAAGTTATTTTCGGCGGATTTGCGGCGGATATATCCGTCGAAAATAATAAAAAATATATATAAATATAAAATCTGTAAATAAAAAAATAGTTATAAAATAATTAAAAAAAATTATTTTCGGCGAATATATCCGCCGCAAATCCGCCGAAAATAGTTTTTGTCGTTTAATTAATAAATAAAAAAATACATTTAAAATTTTTTTCCGCAAATACGCCGATAATGTTAACTTAAATATTTTTTTAATCAAAGTCTGATTAATCGCGACGTGTATTGTTCCGACGGATTTTCGGCGGCCCAAATCCGCCGAAAACGAAATCCGCCGGAAATTCTGAGTTGCGGTGCCCGAATGTCCGGCAGCCTTATCCGCCAAAAATATGATTTTCCAACGGATAAGTCCGCCGAAAATTCTGCCTTGTTTTGTATATGTGTTTCCTATCAAAATAACATATGTTATTTTGTTTTCAAAAGATTGATCTACTTGTTTTAATATGTTTATGTTTGTAAACATTTAAGTTATAACTTTTTAATTAAAATACGTGCATTTAATTAGAAATATTGTATTATTTGTATTCAACATTAATCATTCTGATTACATTTTAATCGGATAATTTTGTTTCAAAGAATAAAATAAGAATTAAATAAAAAAACATGTGAAGATATTAAATTTAAATGAAACATGAAATGGAAAATAAAACTAAAAAAGTATATATTTAATGTATTTTTGTTAATAGATTAATATGTATGTTAATATGATATGGGTATAAAATAAAAAATAAAAAATAAAAAATAAAAAAGAAATGAATGTTAAACCAAATTTTTAAATAAATATAAAGGTATAAAATGTAAGTATAAAGCTAGAAATCTTGTCAAAAAAATATGATGGACTAAATCCGTAACATTCATATAACCATAGGGATGGTATATGTAATTTACTCTAATATTTATACTCACATTAGCTCATAAACTACATCACTTGATTACATAGGTACCTTATAGCAAAAAAAAAAACATTGCATACTTGTTGCATTACTTCTTAAAAGTTATCGTTTGATTACTTCCTATTTTTTACTCTTTATTTTGCTTCAGGCTCTACAATTATAAGAGAACTTCATTAAGTTTCTTGCTCGAATTCATAGGCAATGTCTTCAATGACTTTTTCATACTCAAATTCTTGGATCTCAAGTTATTTCTTTGTCATCTTTCTCTTATATTGCCACTCATTTGTTGTTCAACCCTATGATCCTTATTTTGCTAATCTTTCCGGGGTACATGGACGATCAAGTTTTTTTCGGCGGATTTGCGGCGGATATATCCAAATTATCGTTTGATTACTTCCTATATTTTATTTTGCTTCAGGCTCTACAATTATAAGAGAACTTAATTAAGTTTCTTGCTCGAATTCATAGGCTATGTCTTCAATGCCTTTTTCATACTCAAATTCTTGGATCTCAAGTTATTTCTTTGTCATCTTTCTCTTATATTGCCACTCATTTGTTGTTCAACCCTATGACCCCTATTTTGCTAATCTTTCCAACACATGGACGATGAAGTTATTTTCGGCGGATATATCCGTCGAAAATAATAAAAAACATATATAAATATTAAATCTGTAAATAAAAAAAAATTATAAAATAATAAAAAATAATTATTTTCGGCGGATATGCGCAAATCCGCCACAAAAAGTCGCCGAAAATATTTTTAGTCGTTTAATTAAATAAATAAATAAATACATTTTAAAAAAAATTCCGCAAATACGCCGATAATGTTAAGTTTAATATTTTTTTAATCAAAGTCTGGTTAATCGGGGCCTGTATTGTTTCGACGGATTTTCGGCGGCCCAAATCCGCCGAAAACGAAATCCGCCGGAAATTCTAAGTTGCGGCGCCCGGTTGTCCGGCAGCCTTATCCGCCGAAAATATGATTTTCCGACGGATAAGTCCGCCGAAAATTCTGCCTTGTTTTATATATGTGTTTCCTACCAAAATAACATATATTATTTTGTTTTCAAAAGATTGATCTACTTGTTTTAATATGTTTATGTTTGTAAACATTTAAGTTATAACTTTTTAATTAAATTACGTGCATTTAATTAGAAATATTGTATTATTTGTATTCAACATTAATCATTTTGATTACATTTTAATCGGATAATTTTGTTTCAAAGAATAAAATAAGAATTAAATAAAGAACATGTGAAGACATTAAATTTAAATGAAACATGAAATGGAAAATAAAACTGAAAAAATATATATTTAATGTATTTTTGTTAATAGATTAATATGTAAGTTATGATATGGGTATAAAATAAAAAATAAAAAAGAAATGAATGTTAAACCAAATTTTTAAATAAATATAAAGGTATAAAATGTAAGTATAAAGATAGAAATCTTGTCAAAAAAATATGATGGACTAAATCCGTAACATTCATATAACCATAGGGATGGTATCTGTAATTTACTCTAATATTTATACTCACATTAGATCATAAACTACATCAATTGATTACATAGGTACCTTATAGCAAAAAAACATTGCATACTTGTTGCATTACTTATTAAAAGTTATTGTTTGATTACTTCCTATTTTTTATTTCGCTTCAGGCTCTACAATTATAAGAGAATTTCATTAAGTTTCTTGCTCGAATTCATAGGCTATGTCTTCAATGACTTTTTCTTACTCAAATTTTTGGATCTCAAGTTATTTCTTTGTCATCTTTCTCTTATATAGCCACTCATTTGTTGTTTAACCCTATGGACGATCAAGTTATTTGCGGCGGATTTGCGGCGGATATATCCGTCAAAAATAATAAAAAATATATATAAATATTAAATCTGTAAATAAAAAAATAATTATAAAAATGATAAAAAAATATTTATTTTCGGCGGATATATCCGCCGAAAAAAGTCCCCGAAAATATTTTTTGTCGTTTAATTAAATAAATAAAAAAATACATTTTAAAATTTTTTCCGCAAATACGCCGATAATGTTAACTTAAATATTTTTTTAAACAAATTCTGATTAATCGGGACCTGTATTGTTCCGACGGATTTTCGGCGGCCCAAATCCGCCCAAAACGAAATCCGCCGGAAATTCTGAGTTGCGGCGCCCGGTTGTCCGACAGCCTTATCCGC
This sequence comes from Saussurea involucrata, assembly GCA_033807775.1. Taxonomy (NCBI): domain Eukaryota; kingdom Viridiplantae; phylum Streptophyta; class Magnoliopsida; order Asterales; family Asteraceae; genus Saussurea; species Saussurea involucrata. Next base: position 104,739,075 of record CM066315.1, read on the forward strand.
CGAAAATATGATTTTCCGACGGATAAGTCCGCCGAAAATTCTACCTTGTTTTGTATATGTTTTTCCTACGAAAATAACATATGTTATTTTGTTTTCAAAAGATTGATCTACTTGTTTTAATATGTTTATGTTTGTAAACATTTAAGTTACAACTTTTTAATTAAGTTACGTGCATTTAATTAGAAATATTGTATTATTTGTATTCAACATTAATCATTCTGATTACATTTTAATCGGATAATTTTTTTTCCAAAGAATAAAATAAGAATTAAATAAAGAATATGTGAAGATATTAAATTTAAAATGAAATATGAAATGGAAAATAAAACTGAAACAATATATATTTAATGTATTTTTGTTAATAGATTATTATGTAAGTTAATATGATATGGGAATAAAATAAAAAATAAAAAATAAAAAATAAATGAATGTTAAACCAAATTTTTAAATAAATATAAAGGTATAAAATGTAAGTATAAAGCTAGAAATATTGTCAAAAAAATATGATGGACTAAATCTGTAACATTCATATAACCATAGGGATGGTATCTGTAATTTACTCTAATATTTATACTCACATTAGATCATAAACTACATCACTTGATTACATAGGTACCTTATAGCAAAAAAACATTGCATACTTGTTGCATTACTTCTTAAAAGTTATCGTTTGATTACTTCCTATTTTTTATTTTGCTTCAGGTTCTACAATTATAAGAGAACTTCATCAAGTTTCTTGCTCGAATTGATAGGCTATGTCTTCAATGACTTTTTCATACTCAAATTCTTGGATCTCAAGTTATTTGTTTGTCATTTGTCTCTTATATTGCCACTCATTTGTTGTTCAACCCTATGACCCTTATTTTGCTAATCTTTCCAGCACATGTGCTGGACGATCAAGTTATTTTCGGCGGATATATCCGTCGAAAATAATAAAAAATATATATAAATATTAAATCTGTAAATAAAAAAATAATTATAAAATAATAAAAAATAATTATTTTCGGTGGATATATCAGCCGCAAAAAGTCGCCGAAAATATTTTTTGTCGTTTAATTAAATAAATAAAAAATACATTTTACAAATTTTTCCGCAAATACACCGATAATGTTAACTTCAATATTTTTTTAATCAAAGTCTGATTAATCGGGACCTGTATTGTTCCGACGGATTTTCGGCGGCCCAAATCCGCCCAAAACGAAATCCGCCGGAAATTCTGAGTTGCGGCGCCCGGTTGTCCGGCAGCCTTATCCGCCGAAAATATGATTTTCCGACGGATAAGTCCGTCGAAAATTCTACCTTGTTTTGTATATGTGTTTCCTACGAAAATAACATATGTTATTTTGTTTTCAAAAGATTGATCTACTTGTTTTAATATGTTTATGTTTGTAAACATTTAAGTTATAACTTTTTAATTAAATTACGTGCATTTAATTAGAAATATTGTATTATTTGTATTCAACATTAATCATTCTGATTACATTTTAATCGGATACTTTTTTATTTCAAAGAATAAAATAAGAACTAAATAAAGAACACGTGAAGATATTAAATTTAAAATGAAATATGAAAGGGAAAATAAAACTGAAACAATATATATTTAATGTATTTTTGTTAATAGATTAATATGTATGTTAATATGATATGGGTATAAAATAAAAAATAAAAAAGAAATGAATGTTAAACCAAATTTTTAAATAAATATAAAGGTATAAAATGTAAGTATAAAGCTAGAAATCTTGTCAAAAAAATATGATGGACTAAATCCGTAACATTCATATAACCATAGGGATGGTATCTGTAATTTACTCTAATATTTATACTCACATAAGATCATAAACTACATCACTTGATTACATAGGTACCTTATAGCAAAAAAACATTGCATACTTGTTGCATTATGTTAGGGCAATTAATGTGTTGAATAGAAGTTCAAGGGCTTGTTTGTATTTGTTTAATTTGAGCCTTGTTAGTGAACGGGTCGTGGGCTTGTTAACCACGGGCCCAGAGTATTTAAAGTTTTGTTTAGCTTAGAATTAAGCTAGTTGTCATTTTAGCTTTCTAAACTCTATTGTAAACACTCTGCATTTTTGAAAGCAAATTGGATGACCAATTGAAATCATAACCTTTGTTATTCATCTATTGATTTCATCATTGTTCGTTGCACGATTCTGGAACTCACAATTGGTATTAGAGCAGACGGACGAACGATTCAAAGTGATTATTGATTTCTGGTAAGTTTCTGATAACAGTCGACTTGTTCTTGGTGCTTAATATTCATATTTTGATTTACTCAAAATTGATAGTTTTCTGTTATCACATTATGTTCGTATCATTGTTATAATCGATTCTGCACGTTTTCGCAATCTAATTTGATCATCTGAGTGACTTTTTAGCAAAATTAAGTTCAAATGTTTTGGTTGTGTTCTTGAGAAAAATCAAATTTTTAACCATCAAAACTTGTTGTTTTTGCTTCAAAATCGATCTGGGTATTGTTATTTTTGTGTTTGGTCGAGCTACTAATCATTCGGGAACGTCTTTGAGTAACCCTAATCGATTTCAAATCGAATTAGAAACCACAACCGCAGTTACCGGATACCACAGCCATGGTTACCGGGTTCACACAGTAGTTACCGGGTACGTTCTTTATTCCCTATTGTTACCGGGTTTTTCAACTGTAACAACCCAATCTAAATAAAGCGTACAAAGCATTAATATTAAACAATTACAAATCTGGGTCCACAAAATTTCATCACAATTGTCTAACTAACTTAGGTTGGCGGAAACAACCTATACACAATTGAGAATAACTACCACTAAAAGTATGAGTGGCACTGCCTGAAGCTGTATCTTTACTCTATTCTGTGCTTGCTCACATACCGGAGCCTTTACTATCTGCTTACCTGAAAAGGGTTTTAATTTGAAAATGTGAGGGTTAGACCATGAGGCCTAGTGAGTCCCTCTAGACAGTTCTCAAAAGCATTTAAAACAGTTTACCATTTTCAGAAACATATCATCATAAATCTGTTCATATAAAATCATCCACGGAATAAGGTCCGCCCCTCGTAAATTGACACCCTGAAGTCACCCGAAGGTGCCAACGAGTCAGTCTCATGTTGCCTTACATGGGGCCACACTACCCCTGGCATAAAGGGTCTACTCTCCCGCATGAGCACTGGCGGGTCTACTTTCCCGTCTTGGCCAGTTTACGTCTAAAACAATGTATGCATACATCCCATTTAAAACTAAATCACACACGGGATAGGCCCGCCCCATAAATCATTCATAAATCTCATTTAAAACTGTAAACAACTTTCATGTAGTAAAAAACATAAGAATAAAACATGGCATTTCTCATCATGTATTTACTTTCAAAGAAAACACGTTGTAAAGTCACGTATTTTAGTTAGAAAACTCACCTGGTGCTCTTACTTCTCGTTTCTAATCAGTTCCAGACTTCCAATTAACTTTCCTGGATAAATGGACACAACATAAGCTGATTAACAAACTATCCGGAAAACTCTACTTTCCGGACACTCAACTTACCGGGCACAATCTAACTTTCCGGACAACCATTAGTATCTAGATGACTACCCTTTCCGGACAACCCCACTGTCCGGTAACACTACTTTCTGGACGTCTCTATTGTCCGGGTACTTCTACTGTCCGGATACTATGCCTATCGGGTACATTCTCCCGGAGACCTACAACATAAGAAGCCTACCGGACACTGTTAATGCCAAAAATCGCACCAAAGGGACAACTTAAGGTCGATGTGGACTTAAACAACTAAAGAAAGAATCTTTCGATGAGATGTGCGACGAGGATAAAAATAAAGAAACAAAGGATTTGATGACGCAGGAAAAACCTCAAACGAGGAAAAAACCTGCGGACGACAGTGGGTGTCGTCGCTATACTATGGTCGCTAATCAGGGGCGATATCCTTGGATACTGGTGTCGATCGTACAACGATTACAATACAGATGAAAGAAATGCTTCGAAATGTAAAGTACACGTGTTTGAACGTAAAAACATGTGTTTGTCGTGTACGAAACAAAGTGTGAACTGCTGGTCGAGGGCTGTTGTCGTGCGTCGAGAGCGATACTTAGAATAATGGTTCTTCACTTCAGATGTTCTTGAATATTGCTTCGGTTGTTAATCGCCGGATATTCGATGTCTTGAAATGTTGATTGAGCTTGATATTTATAGTCTTCGCGTCCTTGGCTTCATCCATAAATGCTCCTTTAATGGCCTTAACGGTTGAAAACGGTCGTCGGAGTAATGATCTTCGTCTGTTACGGTCGCCGGTTGTTTAATGATTGCGTCGGTTATAGTCGTTGCTCCTTAATGACTTTTACTCCTGCATTAAACACTTAACAAACGGTTATGGTGAACGTTAGCTTTGGTCGAAGTCGCACGTCCTTATATAATAGTCGTGTGGATCGGGCGACGCTATGGTCGAGCGTCGTAAGGAACTCTCGACTTACCTTTTATGAGGTACGACGATGGTGTTCTGGGTCTTTGTCGAGACCTTATCTTAATACAAGATATAGTCCTTAATCATACGTCTTACTTGTTCTGGTCGCGGTCGAGCGACGTGATTTTTTTTCCCAAACAGTTTGCCCCCAAAATTTGAAAATTGAATGTCAAATTTAAGTTTTAAATTTTGCTTGTCGAACTCTTAGACTTGTGACCTGGGTTGAGGGACTTACCTGGTTGTCGTGGAACTAGACTGGTTCGCCTTTAACTGAACGAGAAGTTGAAAAGTTATGACGTCATACTGACGCACGATGATACTTACCAGCTGTCGAGGACAGGTGTCGAAGATCTGTGAGGGTATGCGAAAAGATCGAGGACGCGCGGAAATCATCCAGGGATTCTATCCAACCCTGTTTTTAGGTCTAAATAGGGATTTTGACGGATCATTTCCTTATTTCGCCCTTGAAGAGGTTTGTGCTGTGATTTCCTTGCCATTCTTTGTCTGATATCTTCCGAACTTGTGAAAATCTTTGACTTGGTTAGGTTTCTTCGAGGATTAACGCGCCTATAAGTAAGGTACGATTTCTCCGACTTCTGCAAATTTTGTTTAGAAATGTCGAGGGACCCTGAGAGTGTTATTCAAGAGTCATCGGACCTCCAGGACTTTAGAAAGTTAGCGAAAATTCCTGCGTGGGTCGAATTGATCCGTCCAGGCCAGATCCGATCAAACGAGTGTCCCTAGGGGTACATCGTAATCTATGAATACCCTTTTAAGATAGGTTTCGAATGGCCTTTTTCTCCTCTGGCCAAGGCGTTTATGTTAGAGTTTGACTTGGCACCGAGTCAGTTGATGCCCCAGTTCTGGCGAGTCGTACGAGTGATCGAGCGTGTTACTAAGAAATGGGATTCTCCCATGAATGTACATGATCTCCTCTCGGCTTATCAAGCCAAGATGTACGGATGTCATCGATGTAGTTTACATTCTAGGGTCAAGGGCGATCGCGTTTTGGTCTTAGGGACGGGTGTGAACGACCGTGGGTGGAAGTCTCGATACGTTTTCTTGCGTAAGTTGTCCCTTGACTCTGAGAGTGAGTGGATTAGGATGAGCCGGAATACGTCGGGTGAGCCTCGTTATTTCATCTGGCGTGCGCTGTAGATGATTTACATACGATTTTTAACTTGTTTTTTGTATGTTGACAGCCATAAAATTCGAGGTCGTGAAGCCAGACGCTAACTCTCAAGCGAAGATCAATTCGTTTTTAGAATTTAGCGTCACCGAGAGGTCTTTCGTCGTGCGGCACTCGGTGGATGACGACGATATAGAATCTTCAGGAAAGAATCAGGGGGAGAAGTGTGAAGATAAAGGAAGAGAAGAAGAAGAAGATAAGTCGAGAGGAAGGAGAGGGATGACGGGTAAGTTTTACTTACCTTTTCTTCCTATGTTACCTCGAATCTTTTTCCTTTGTGTGCTTTGTAACATTCCTTTTTTCCAGGAGAGTCTCAACCTAAAGTGTTGAATGTTTCTGCTAAGAGAGCAGCTGAGCTGGAGCGTGCTCGTCAGGGCAGAGAGAAGAGGCTAAAAGCCATGTCTGTTGGCCCTGAAATTCCGAAGAAGACGAGGACGAAGACTCCGAGGGAGTCGTCGGCAGGGGTTGATGACTCGTCGAGAGTCGTTACACCCGAAGAGGTAGGGGTCGCATCTCCCAAGAAGGTGATTGCAGCGACACCCATCAATTCTGCGCCTCCGGCAAAAACGGTGAAGTCCCCGTCTGCAGCGTCGAATCCTTTGTCAGCCGACAAGGGCAAGGAATACACGATGGGAGGGGAGAAGGTCACGACGGTCAACTTTATGCTGCCATCGGACTTTATGACAGGTAATGTCCTAGACGGGACGAACCTGTTCCCTCACCTGGATAAATTCCTGCTTCCCTCTTTCAGGGAGCGTTTTGAGGGTTTTCCTATCTAGGAGACGGGTGCCCATGTAGCCGGCTTGGTGTTCATGGTAAGTCTTTCTTTCAAGACTTAGTTTGTCTAGGCCCAAACTTCGTTGTCGTTGTCGTTGTCTACTGATGATGTCTGTCTTTTATGATTTCGCAGGCACTTCAAGCTTCCTTGGTCTTGCGAAGTGGAACACCGAAGGTGAAAGATCTCTTGTCTGCTGCGCGCGAAAGGGAGAAAGCAACATTAGATCGAGCAAACGATGCTACTGGTCGCACGGAGGATCTATCGAAGCGTCTTGCTGACGCTTTAAAACATATGGAGATCGTTAATCATGCGAAGGAGGATCTTAGCCATCGCTTGACGCAGTCCTTGTCCATGACTGCCGAGCAAAGGGAGGAGATGGAAAAGATTAACGAATCCTTGGCTGCTATTTCGAAAGAGGCCGGGGATTATAAATCCAAGGTAGAGAGTTTGGAGAAAGAAGTGCAAGCTGCAAAGGACGAGGGTAAGTCGGTTTTTGCCATAGCTCGTCTGACTGCTCGGGCGGCGATCATGCGACGACATTTGCTGGGAAAAGACCCTCTTGCTTCGGCGAAGGAGGAGATGGACATCTATCTGAATGGCGTCGAGACCGAGAGGGATCTTGACTCGGATGATGAGAAGGACGCTGAGGAGGAGGTGGCAGGCGAAAGCTTTCAGGACGGGACCTCGGGCATGAATGCGACGGATGCTCCTCCTTTAATTTAGGAATTTTATTTTGTTTGCTTTGCTGCTCGACTGTTGATGGTCGAGCGTGTACCTGACGATCTTTTCAGTAAATGCACTTTTTGTTTGAACTTGTGTTTTCATATATTTGGTAAACAAATATCGCATCGATGGAATGTAAGATACATAGGAAACCATGCGACCAAGGTACTTATAAAGTATGAGAACATACGATCAAAGTATCCATACAGGGTATAAGAAAGAAAATATAAGGCATTCGTTTAGAATGTATGCCAATCAAACACCAATATATGCGACTAAGGTATTTATTCCAAACGCGAAGTTTTTCTAAGTTAAGAAGCTCAGGCTGCGAAGCCGTCTATGCGATCGTGCGACCAAGTCGTTCGACTAGCTGTAAGGTGTGATCAAGTCATGGACCTTGTTTGGGCAAAAAAATCACGTCGTACGACCACGACCAGAGCAGGTAAGACGCACGTTATAATCCAAATCTTGTATTAAGATAAGGTCTCGACAAGAACCCAGAAAACATCCGTCGTCTCCCGTAAAAGGTAAGTCGTACGTCCCCCATGACGCTCGACCATAGCATCGCTCGTCCCATACGACTATCACGTAAGATCATCGCACCTTCGACCAAAGCTAATGTTAACCTTGACTGTTACGTTTGTTAAGTATTTAATGCAGGAGTCAAAGCCATTAACAGCAAGCAGCCGTAACGGATGAAGAGCATTATGGATAATCACTCCGGCGACCGTTTCCAGCCGTTGTAGCCGTTGATCAAAGCATTAATGGATCTAATTAATGACGCGAAGACTATAAATACCAAGCTAAGTCTTCACATCAAAGGACATTAGTTGACATCTGAGATACATCAGCGAAAATCACCAAACAGCAGAGAAAATCATCCAAACTCATAGCAAAGAACATTCAAACTCTGGAGATCAAGTACCGAAAGCCAGAACCTTACAGCGAACTCAAGAACACTCGGAGGAAAGCTCAAGTATCGCTCTCGACGCACGACAACAGCCCTCGACCAAAAGTTCTCACTTTGTATTCACACACGACAAACACCTGTTTTTACATTTAAACACTTGTACTTTACATTTCGAAGTATTTCCTTCATTTGTATTGTAATCATCGTACGACCGACGCCAGTACCAAGGACGTCGCCCTGATTGGCGACCATAGTGCAGCGACGACACCTCTTGTCGTCCACATGTTTTTTCCTCGATTGAGGTTTTTCCTGCATCATCAAATTCTTTGTCTTCTTTATTTTTACCTTCGTCGCATGTTTCGTTGAGAGGTTTCTTTCTTTAGTTGATTAAGTCCACATCGACCTTAAGTTGTCTCTTTGGTGCGATTTTTGGCATTAACAGTTTGGCGCCATCCGTGGGACCTCATCTCTAGAAAATCCTCGACGAACGTGCACCCTACTAACAGTTTCTTGGAGTTTCTTCTTTTCTCTATCATAGGAAAATGACAGATGGCGGAAACTCGGAACGAATCGCTGACCCAGCGGATGGAAAGCTTGAAAAGGTGCAAGATGTTCCTAAAGCCATCGGTGATTATTGCCTAGAAGAAGTTATCTTAGACCCAAGCAAGCCCGAGCAAAAAGTCTTGATAGGATCATCTCTCGATCCCCACATTAGGCAAAGGATAATATCCTTCTTGCAGGAATATGCTGACTGCTTCGCCTGGTCGCATGAAGATATGGTTGGCATTGACCCTAACATCATTTCTCACAAGCTCAATATCGATCCATCGTTTAAACCCGTCAAGCAAAAGCGCCGTAAATTCGCTCCTGAAAGAAATAAGATAATAAACGATGAGGTCGATAACCTCCTCAAGACAGGAAAGATCCGAGAAGTAAAGTATCCCGACTGGCTTGCTAATGTCGTGGTCGTGGCTAAGAAGAATGGAAAATGGAGGGTCTGTATCGACTTCACCGATCTCAATAAGGCTTGCCCGAAAGATCCTTTCCCATTACCGCATATCGACGCCATGGTCGACGCAACCGCAGGACATGAACTATTGACCTTCATGGATGCCTATTCAGGGTATAACCAAATCTTAATGCACGTCGAGGACCAGGAGAAAACCGCTTTTATGACGGACCGAGGTATTTACTGTTATAAAGTTATGCCTTTCGGACTAAAAAATGCAGGATCCACCTATCAGCGTCTAGTGAATAAAATGTTCAAAGACCATCTCGGCGACACAATGGAGGTATATATTGATGACATGCTCGTCAAGTCAAAGCAAGCGGTCGATCATGTCGAGCATCTAAGACAATCGTTCAACATCCTTCGGGAGTATATCATGAAGCTTAACCCTACCAAATGTTCCTTCGGAGTCAGTGCTGGAAAGTTCTTAGGCCACATGGTCACTCGCCGAGGAATCGAAGCTAACCCCGACCAAATCAAATCCATCATCGACATAAAATCTCCTCGAAATTTCAAGGAGGTCCAAAGGCTTACTGGTCGAGTAGCGGCCCTAAACAGGTTTATCTCCCGATCTTCAGATAGATGTCATCTGTTTTATAACGTCCTCAGGAAAAATAAAGGTTTCAACTGGACCAACGATCATGAGCAAGCATTGAAAAAACTCAAGGAATATATGGCGTCGCCTCCTCTGTTGTCGAAACCTCACGATCATGAGATCTTACAATTGTATTTAGCTGTCAGTCCAAATGCGGTAAGCGCCGTACTCACACGAGAGGACGAAAAACAACAATTTCCAATCTACTACGTAAGTAAATCTCTCTTGGACGCAGAAACCAGGTATTCCTCCATGGAAAAACTACTTTTGTCACTAGTCACAGCTGCTAAAAAATTACGACACTACTTCGAATCGCATCCTATTACTGTCGTAACTAACTTTCCTCTTAAGTCTGTTTTAAGGAAACCTGAGTTGACAGGTCGCTTAGCAAAGTGGAGCATATATCTCAGTAGTTACGACATCGATTTCAAACCCAGGACCGCGATCAAATCACAAGCCTTGGCAGACTTTATCGCCGATTTCAGCCCTGAGTTGGAGAAAGAAGCAGAGCTCGAAGTGTCCACTGTGGCGACTCACGACGACGCGCCTTGGATCCTACATGTCGACGGATCATCCAACATTAGAGGCTCTGGACTGGGTGTCGTCTTAAAGTCTCCATAGGGGGGTAAGATGGTATACTCGGTCCGATGCGACTTCAAGGCCACCAACAACGAAGCCGAATATGAAGCTCTGATCGTAGGAATAAATAAAGCCCACGACTCGGGGGCAACTGCACTGCATGTCAAGAGCGATTCCCTGCTGGTAGTAAATCAAATCAATGGAGAATTCGCAGCCAAGGATTCAAAAATGACAGCATATCTAAGCGTGGCAAAAGAAATTTCCAAAAAATTTAAATCTTTTTCTATTGAACAGATTCCGCAAGACCAGAACACTCAGGCCGACGCATTGGCAAACCTTGGGTCCGCTTTAGTTGAACCAATATTCGATGTTATTCCTATAATTCACCTGGCAACGCCGTCCATTGGAAACATAGACGTCATCTAGATCGAAGACGAAGAAGATGATTGGTCACGCGACATTCAAAATTTCCTCGTGCACGACCAACTCCCCGAAGACAAAATGGAGGCTCGAAAAATTAGATTCAAAGCATCTAAGTTTGTCATGATCGAAAATAAGCTTTATCGGCGATCATCGACGGGCTTGAATTTAAGGTGCGTCATCAGCAAAAATCAAGCCCAGAAAATCCTCCAAGAGATGCACGACGGCGAATGTGGTAATCATTCAGGAGGTCGTAGCTTGGCTAATCGTATTTCCCGACAAGGGTATTTTTGGCCGACACTGCGACAAGACGCTGTCAAGTACGTCCAGAATTGCGACCCCTGTCAACGACACTCAGGTATGTCTCATAAACCCTCGGAGCCTTTGCACTCAACGCTTGTCCCATGGCCTTTCATGAGGTGGGGAATGGATATTGTCGGCAAACTACCACCTGCTCCGGGGCAAAAAGTATTCCTCCTCGTACTCACGGATTACTTTTCTAAATGGGTCGAAGCGGCTGCCTTCTCCCAAATTAGGGATAAAGAAGTTATCTCCTTTATCCAGACTAACATCATATGCAGGTTTGGGATTCCATCCGAAATTGTCAGCGACAATGGATCCCAATTCATAAGCGACAGGACCAACAGTTCTGCGATGACAGGAATATCAAACTAACAACCTCGACTCCCAGATATCCCCAAGCTAATGGACTTGCCGAGTCAAGCAATAAGACTATTATAGCTTCGATCAAGAAACGATTAAAAGCTACAAAGGGAAGGTGGGTTGAAGAACTCCCTTCAGTCCTATGGGCAAATCGCACGACGCCACGCACGTCCACTAGGCAAACCCCCTTCTCTCTCGTCTATGGTTGCGAAGCCGTCCTACCGATCGAAGTTCATCTCCCAACTTCAAGGCACACATCCGTCGACCACAACTTGGTTGATTTGAGTTATGACCTCGACGCCCTTGAAGGGCTTAGAGAATCGGACTTGATCAGAATGGCGTCACAGAAGCAGGCAGTCAAGCGACATTTCAATAAGCACGTCAAAGTTAAAATCTTTCAAGAAGGCGATTACGTCCTCCGTCGAGTATTCCCGAATACCCAGGAGCTCAACGCATGTAAACTTTCTACCAAATGGGAAGGTCCCTATCGTATCTCCGAAGTCGTTGGTAAAGGAGCCTATCGACTTCGAACCCTCGACAATCAGGAAATCCCACGAAGTTGGAATGCGACGCATTTGAAAAAATATTTCTTTTAAAATCGCCTTCCTATCATACAAAGTTTTCAGCACGACGATAAGCATCGCAAAATCGTTGGTAAAACCACGACCGACCTCTAACGAACTTTATCGCAGGAACGCACGACATGAGTATACATGTGCGTGACTCGATTATTTGATCATAGGGGCATATATTCTAAAGTTTCATCTTACGATACAGTCACACGTAAGGTCTAAACGATCCCTCGATCTAAGTTTCTGGAACTTAGAAAAACTTTGTATGTTCTAACACATCGATGATATATATCTGTGTTTATTATTACAGTCCAAATACATGATTTATGTTTCAACCGTTATATTGCAATAAAAGCCTAAGTCGCACGATCCTTCGTTTATTTCATACTTTTATGATCAATATTACATTTATCCACGACATATGTAATTAAAAACACGAGTTCAGCAAAAAAAAAGAAACTACCCTAAGATCTAAAGAAACATAGTAATCGCAAACTTTGCCCGAAAGAAAACTCAGCCTTCGGAATCCTGACAATCCTGAAGAACTGATGCAAGGATCAAACGAGTATAGCCGGAGTTGTCTCCCAACCTTTCGCGCCATGGCATTCCGAGAATGTGGCTCTTAAGATTAATGTTAAAGTTGGAGGAAGGAATATCTTCTCTTCGACAATCGACATCCACTCCAACACCTCCAGTTTCCTCACGTGTTTAGTGAAAGAAAACAAAAACATCTGCACAATTACAAAAGGAACGTGTTAGCAAAACACTCATCGAAAGAATAAACATCGATAACACAAGTTTCGAAAGAGAGACTTACGAAAGACGCCAGTACGGCTAAACACAGTCCAATCTCTTCGATAAAGATCCCTGGAAAATGCTCCTTGAAATATAAGAGCTGATATTTCCCCAGAAGCGGAAGCGACTTCGTCCTGACGAGGACATAGTCAGTCAAGAGGGATGAAGACAACACAAAGTTGATCTCCATAAAATCCCCATCATTCTCTCCCGTCTTTACACCCTCGCCCCTGTCGGCTGACGAAAGGGTCGACGTGGTAGCAGAAAACATCGTCGCCAGATGCGCAGAATCCACGGACATCGCGTTTATCGCAACCAACATCGTCACCGATTTGGGTATCATAGCCCCCGGTAGATTAGCAGTCACCGAAGATTTGGAAAAAGTCGATGACTTTTCGAAAGCTTAAAGAAAACAATTCATTTTGACCTCTATTTATGCAGGAAATCGTGACAGGTCGAGCCCTTCAAAAGATCGACACGCATCCCCGACTTACATATGCCCAGTAAATCTTTGACACCTGTCCTCGACAGCTGGTAAGCATCATCGTACGTCAGTATGACGTCACGACCTCGTTCCTCTTTTGACTTCTCGTTCAGTTAAAAGCGAACCTGTCCAGTTCCACGACAACCAGGTAAGTCCCTCAAACCAGGTCACAAGTCTAAGCGTTCGACAAGAAAAAATTTAAAACTTAAATTTGACATTCAATTTTTAAATTTTGGGGGCAAACTGTTTGGGCAAAAAAATCACGTCGTACGACCACAACCAGAGCAGGTAAGACGCACGTTATAATCCAAATCTTGTATTAAGATAAGGTCTCGACAAGAACCCAGAAAACATCTGTCGTCTCCCGTAAAAGGTAAGTCGTACGTCCCCCATGACGCTCGACCATAGCATCGCCCGTCCCGTACGACTATCACGTAAGATCATCGCACCTTCGACCAAAGCTAACGTTAACCTTGACTGTTACGTTTGTTAATTATTTAATGCAGGAGTCAAAGCCATTAACAGCAAGCAGCCGTAACGGATGAAGAGCATTATGGATAATCACTCCGGCGACCGTTTCCAGCCGTTGTAGCCGTTGATCAAAGCATTAATGGAGCTAATTAATGACACGAACACTATAAATACCAAGCTAAGTCTTCACATCAAAGAACATCAGTTGACATCTGAGATACATCAGCGAACATCACCAAACAGCAGAGAAAATCATCCAAACTCATAGCAAAGAACATTCAAACTCTGGAGATCAAGTACCGAAAGCCAGAACCTTACAGCGAACTCAAGAACACTCGGAGGAAAGCTCAAGTATCGCTCTCGACGCACGCCAACAGCCCTCGACCAAAAGTTCTCACTTTGTATTCACACACGACAAACACCTATTTTTACATTTAAACACTTGTACTTTACATTTCGAAGTATTTCCTTAATTTGTATTGTAATCATCGTATGACCGACGCCAGTACCAAGGACGTCGCCCCTGATTGGCGACCATAGTGCAACGACGACACCTCTTGTCGTCCGCAGGTTTTTTCCTCGATTGAGGTTTTTCCTGCGTCATCAAATTCTTTGTCTTCTTTATTTTTACCTTCGTCGCATGTTTCGTTGAGAGGTTTCTTTCTTTAGTTGATTAAGTCCACATCGACCTTAAGTTGTCCCTTTGGTGAGATTTTTGGCATTAACAGACCTGATTGTCTATGTCGTGCGATCCTGCGATAAAACGATGTCGAGGGTTGGTCGTTGGCTCACCAACGACCCTCCGATGCTTAAGTCAGTAACTGTTTGTGAGAAAAAATTGTATGGAAAAGAGTTAGAAATCATACCTTTCTCCTTCATGGGGTATTGCCCCCCTGTCATTATTATCATATTCTTTTCGGAAAGAAAGATAGGCTTTAAATGACAGGACGACACGACGATCAGATGAGATACTGTCTGTGATTGATCATGTCGTCGTACGACAGAGCACCATAGCGACGTTTTCGACTCATTCTCGATCTTCAGGATTCCCAATGGCGTAGGGGATTTTAATTGACAACTTTTGTATGCTCGGGAGTCGATGGTCGATGGCTATTAGCTGGAATAGCGACATCGTCGATGATATCCTTGAGATTTCCTTTCGGGAAATGATACGCTAATTCCTTCTTCAATGCGATACAATCGTCTGTCGCATGACCATGATCGACGTGGATGTCGCACCACTTTGATTTGTCTTTTTTAGCATCGTCCAGGTCGGACTTCTTTGGCCATCGAATGGTCGCTTGGGAACTTTTCAGAGCTTCGACTAGGTCCTCAGCGGTTCCTTTGAATTCGTAAGAGGATATCTTGGGGTACTGAGTGAACTTAGTCGCGGTCTTGGCTTCTGCTTTCGTCTTGAAACGAACATTTGAAATTTCGCGCGCTGGCTCTATTCTGGAAACAACCTTTGTCTTGAACTCTGGCTTTCTGACGCCTAACGATTTCTTGTCGTCAGTGTGCTTGCGACGAAAGGCGGCATCATCTTCGACCCTCATAAATGCTAAGGTTCAAGCTCGGACGTCTTCGAAAGTCTCTGGGGGATACTTGGTCAGATCGATATATAGACCTGAACTATCGTCTAGACCACGCTTATAAGCTTCGATCGCAGTTTTGATGTCACAATTGCGGATACTGATCATTTCGGCATTGAATCTATTGAAATAACTTCGAATAGACTCATTGGTCTTCTGCACGACACAGTACAGATCACTAGTCTGCTTTTCCATCTTACGACTGCTGGCGAATTGCCGGGAGAATTGGTTGACCAATTCGGCGAACGACCCAATAGATTTGGGTTTGAGATTGATCAACCACTGGAGAGCTGGACCAGTGAGAGTCGCCCCAAAACTCTTGCACATGCATACTTCCTGGTACATGTGTGGAATCAAGATTGTCCACATGAGCTGCTTATACTGCGCGACATGCTCGGTTGGATCGGTCACACCCGAATACTTAGGAGTGAAGGCAGGAATGTTATACTTCTTTGGGACCTCGACGGTGGCGATTTCGTCGATGAAGGGCGACACCTGATACCCCGAGCGAGGCTCGACATCGACAGGCACGGCTGCCCCAGGCAACTTGGTGAGCAAGGACAGGACGCACTCATTTTGGTCTTCTAACATCTTCAAACGCTGGGCGACGAGATCGTTAAGATCAGGATTTGCCCCTGTCGAGGGATTGGTCCCTGGACTAGTGTCATTACCATGCGACGAACCATTGGTGTCCCCGTTGAATGGAACAAAATATGGCTGCGACCCATAGTGGAATTGCTGCGGTCCATTCTGAAACGATTGTGGTCCATGCTGAAATGGCTGCGATCTCTGCTGGAAAGATTGCGATCCTTGCTGGAAAGGTTGCGATCCTTGCTGGAAAAGTTGCGATCCTTGCTGGAAAGGTTGCGGACCACTTTGGAATGGCTAGGAAAATGGCTGGGATCTATTAATGCCAAAAATCGCACCAAAGGGACAACTTAAGGTCGATGTGGACTTAATCAACTAAAGAAAGGATCTTTCGACGAGACGTGCGATGGGGGAAAAAATAAACGAGACAAGGGATTTGATGACGCAGGAAAAACCTCAATCGAGGAAAAAACCTGCGGACGACAAGGGATGTCGTCGCTGCACTATGGTCGCCAATCAGGGGCGACGTCCTTGGTACTGGCGTCGATCGTACGATGATTACAATACAAATGAAGGAAATACTTCGAAATGTAAAGTACAAGTGTTTGAATGTAAAAACAGGTGTTTGTCGTGTGTGAATACAAAGTGTGAACTTCTGGTCGAGGGCTGTTTGTCGTGCGTCGAGAGCGATACTTGATCTTTCCCTCGAGTGTTCTTAAGTTCGCAGTAGGGTTCCGGCTTTCAGTAGTTGATCTCCAGAGTTTGAATGTTCTTTGCTATGAGTTTGGATGATTTTCTCTGCTGTTTGGTGATACTCGCTGATGTATATTCGATGTTAACTGATGTCCCTTAAAATGAAGCTTTAGCTTGTCTTTTATAGCCTTCGCGTCATTAATTAACTGCATTAATGATTCAATCAACGGCTACAACGGCTGGAAACGGTCGCCGGAGTGATTATCCATGATGATCTTAGTCCGTTACGGCTATCGATTGTTGATGGTTGCGTCGGTTATATCCGTTGCTCTTTAATGACTTTGACTCCTGCATTAAACACTTAACAAACGTAACAGTCAAGGTTAACGTTAGCTTTGGTCGAAGGTACAATGATCTTACGCGATGGTCGTACGAGACGGGCAATACTATGGTCGTGCGTCATGGGAGACATACGACTTACCTTTTACGGGCGACGACGGATGTTTTCTGGGTTCTCGTCGAGACCTTATCTTAATACAAGATTTGGATTATGACGTGTGTCTTATCTGCTCTGGTCGTGGTCGTACGACGTGATTTTTTGCCCAAACAGTTTGCCTCTAAAATTTGAAAGAAGGATAGCAAATCCGAGTTTTAAATTTTGTCAGTCGAAAAAACATGACAAGTGACGGAAATTACCTTGGTTACCTTGGAACTAGGCTGGTCTGCTCTTAACTGAACGAGAAGTCGAAAGGAGAACGAGGTCATGACATCATGCTGACGTACGATGACGCTTACCCGCTGTCGATGCCAGGTGTCGGTGATTTACTGGGGTATATGAAAGTCGGGGATGCGTGTCGATCTTTTGAAGGGCTCGACCTGTCACGATAAATAGAGACCAAAATGGATTGTTTTCTTCAAGCTTTCGAAAAGTCATCTTTTCCAGAATCTCGACTTTTTTCCAAATCTTTAGTGACTGATGATCTACCGTGGGCTGTGATACCCAAATCGATGACGATGTTGGTTGTGATAGACGCGATGTCCGTGGATTCTGCGCATCTAGCGACGATGTTTTCTGCTACCACGTCGAACCTTTCGTTAGCCGGCAGGGGCGAGGGTGTAAAGACGGGAGAGAATGATGGGGATTTTATGGAGATCAACTTTGCGTTGTCTTCATCCCTCTCGACTGACTATGTCCTCGTCAGGACGAAGTCGCTTCCGCTTCTAGGGAAATATCATCTCTTATATTTCAAGGAGCATTTTCCAGGGATCTCTATCGAAGAGATTAGACTGTGTTTAGCCGTACTTGCGTCTTTCGTAAGTTTTTCTTTCAAAACTTGTGTTTACCGACGTTTATTCTTTCGATGAGCGTTTTGCTAATACGTCCCTTTTGTAATTATGCAGATGTTTTTGTTTTCCTTCACTAAACACGTGAGGAGACTGGGGGTATTGGAGTGGAGGTCGATTGTCGAAGATGAGATATTCCTTCCTCCAACCTTAACATTAATCTTAAGAGCCACATTCTCGGAATGCCATGGCGCGAAAGGTTGGGAGACGACTCCGGCTATACTCGTTTGATCCTTGCATCAGTTCTTCAGGATTGTCAGGATTCCGAAGGCTGAGTTTTCTTTGGGCAGAATTTACGATTGCCATGTTTCCTTAGATCTTAGGGTAGTTTCTTTTTTCTGGGTTTATGAATTAGGCTTTTCATGCTTGACCGTTGGTGGTTGGGTCGTTGGTATGCAACAATTTTTGACTTTGTACTTACTTGTCCGACTATCGGTCGTTCATATGTAATCGTTCAATGAAGTTCCTTCTTTTGCTGAACTTGTGGTTTTAATTACATATGCCGTGGATAAATGTAATACTGATCATATGAAATAAACGGAGGATCGTGCGACTTAGGCTTTTATTGAAATATAACGGTTGAAATATATATCATCGATGTGTTAGAACATACAAAGTATTTCTAAGTTCCAGAAACTTAGATCGAGGGACCGTTTAGACCTTACGTATGACTGTATCGTATCATGAAACTTTGGAATATATGCCCCTGTGATCAAACAATCGTGTCATGCACTTGGATACCCATGTCGTGCGTTCCTGCGATAAAGTTTGTTAGAGGTCGGTCGCGGTTTTTCCCAACGATTTTGCGATGCCTACCGTCGTGCTGAAAACTTTGTATGATAGGAAGGCGATTTTAAAAGAAATATTTTTTCAAGTGTGTCGCATTCTAACTTCGTGGGATTTCCTGATTGTCGAGGGTTCGAAGTCGATAGGCTCCTTTACCAATGACTTCGGAGATACGATAGGGACCTTCCCACTTGGCAGAAAGTTTACCTGCGTTGAGCTCCTGGGTATTCGGGAATACTCGACGGAGGACGTAATCGCCTTCTCGAAAGATTTTAACTTTGACGTGCTTATTGAAATGTCGCTCGACTGCCTGCTTCTGTGACGCCATTCTAATCAAGGCCGATTCTCTGAGCTCTTCAAGGGCGTCGAGGTCATAACTTAAATCAACCACGTTGTGGTCGACGGATGTGTGCCTCGAAGTTGGGAGATGAACCTCGATCGGTAGGACGGCTTCACAACCATAGACGAGAGAGAAAGGGGTTTGCCCAGTGGACATGCGTGGCGTCGTGCGATTTGCCCACATGACCGAAGGGAGTTCTTCAACCCACATTCCTTTTGCGCCTTTTAATCGTTTCTTGATCGAAGCTATAATAGTCTTATTGCTTGACTCGGCAAGTCCATTAGCTTGGGGATATCTGGGAGTCGAGGTTGTTAGTTTGATATTCCTGTCATCGCAGAACTGTTGGGTCCTGTCGCTTATGAATTGGGATCCATTGTCGCAGACAATTTCGGATGGAATTCCAAACCTGCATATGATGTTAGTCTGGATAAAGGAGATAACTTCTTTATCCCTAATTTGGGAGAAGGCAGCTGCTTCGACCTATTTAGAAAAGTAATCCGTGAGTACGAGGAGGAACACTTTTTGCCCCGGAGTAGGTGGTAGTTTGCCGACAATATCCATTCCCCACCTCATGAAAGTCCATGGGACAAGCGTTGAGTGCAAAGGCTCCGAGGGTTTATGAGACATACCTGAGTGTCGTTGATAGGGGTTGTTTGGGAAAAAAATCACGTCGTACGACCACGACCAGAGCAGGTAAGACGCACGCTATAATCCAATTCTTGTATTTAGATAAGGTCTCGACAAGAACCCAGAAAACATCCGTCGTCTCCCGTAAAAGGTAAGTCGTACGTCTCCCATGACGCACGACCATAGCATCGCCCGTCCCGTACGACCATCGCGTAAGATCGTTGCACCTTCGATCGAACTAAGGTTAACCTTGATTGTTACGTTTGTTAAGTGTTTAATGCAGGAGTCAAAGTCATTAAAGAGCAACGGACATAACCGACGCAACCATTAACGATCGATAGCCGTAACGGACGAAGAGTATTATGAACATTCATCTCGGCGATCGTTTCCATCCGTTGTAGCCGTTGATCAAATCATTAATGGAACTAATTAATGACGTGAAGACTATAAAAGACAAGCTAAAGCTTCATTTCAAGGGACATCAGTGAACATCGAATAGACATCAGCGAGCATCACCAAACAGCAGAGAAAATCATCCCAACTCATAGCAAAGAACATTCAAACTCTGGAGATCAAGTACTGAAAGCCGGAACCCTACTGCGAACTCAAGAACACTCGAGGGAAAGCTCAAGTATCACTCTCGACGCACGACAAACAGCCCTCGACCAGAAGTTCACACTTTGTATTCACACACGACAAACACCTGTTATTACATTCAAACACTTGTACTTTACATTTCGAAGTATTTCCTTCATTTGTATTGTAATCATCGTACGATCAACGCTAGTACCAAGGACGTCGCATTTGATTGGCAACCATAGTGCAGCGACGACACCCACCGTCGTCCACAGGTTTTTTCCTCGTTTGAGGTTTTTCCTGCGTCATCAAATCCATTGTCTCGTTTATTTTTTCCGTCATCGCACGTCTCGTCGAAAGATCCTTTTTTAGTTGATTAAGTCCACATCGACCTTAAGTTGTCCCTTTGGTGTGATTTTTGGCATTAATAGTTTGGCGCCATCCGTGGGACCTCATCTAGAGAAAATCCTCGACGAACGTGCACCCTACTAATAGCTTCTTGGAGTTTCTTCTATTTTCTGTTGCAGGAAAATGGCAGCCTCTAGAAATCCGCAGCAAGCTGTTGCTCAAATGTATCAGGAGCTCGAAGTCGCCAGGAATCAGCTCAATGCAATGGCAGAGCAGAATCGCAGAGCAGCTGAGGAGATCGCGCGGTTAAGAAATCCTCTTGGGCCTCAAAATGGTCTTAGGCCGTTCGTGCAGAACCCAATTCCAAGACCGTTCGACCAGAATGGCCCTAGACCATTTGTCCCGAATCCTGGTTCATCCGCGCAGAATCAGCATCCAAGCCCATTCATGCAGAATCAACAGCCAGGGCCGTTCAACTCAAATCCTCAGTTTGGGACAGTTCCTCCTCAGCACATAAGGCCACCACCCATGAATAATGGGTCTCAGCCATTACAAGGGTCGCAACCATTTCAGCAGCCATTTCAGAATGGACCTCAAGGTGGATCTCAGCCATTCCACGGTGGATCGCAGGCTTTCCAACAGGGACCACAATCGTTTCAGAACGGACCGCAACAATTCCAATAAGGGTCGCAGCCATATTCTGTTCCTTTCAACGGGGACACCAATGGTTCGTCGCATGGTAATGGCACTAGTCCAGGGACCAATCCCTCGACAGGGGCAAATCCTGATCTTAATGATCCCATCGCCCAACGTTTGAAGATGTTGGAAGACCAAAATGAGCTCGTCCTATTCTTGCTCGCCAAGTTGCCTGGGGCAGCCGTGCCTGTCGACGTCGAGCCTCGCTCGGGGTATCAGGCGTCGCCTTTCATCGACGAGATTTCCACCGTCGAGGTCCCAAAGAAGTATAACATTCCTGCCTTTACTCCCAAGTATTCAGGTGTGGCCGATCCGACTGAGCACGTCGCGCAATATAAGCAGCTCATGTGGACGATCTCGATCCCATTTATGTACCAGGAAGCTCACTGGTCCAGCTCTCCAATGGTTAATCAATCTCAAACCCAAATCCATCGGGTCGTTTGCTGAGTTGGTTAATCAATTCTCCCAGCAATTCGCCAGCAGTCGTAAGATGGAGAAGCAGACCAGCGACCTATATTACGCCGTGTAGAAAGCTAATGAGTCTATTTGAAGTTATTTCAATAGATTTAATGTCGAAATGATCAGCATCCGCAATTGCGACGTCAAAACCGCGATCGAAGCCTATAAGCGTGGTCTGGACGATAGTTCGGGTTTATACACCGACCTGACCAAATATCCCCCGGAGAATTTCGAAGACGTCCGAGCTCAAACCTTAGCATATATGAGGGTCGAAGACGATGCAGCCTTTCGTCGCAAGCACACTGACGACAAGAAGTCGTTAGGCGTCAGAAAGACGGAATTCAAGACAAAGGCTGTCTCCAGAATAGAGCCAGCGCGCCAAATTTCAAATGTTCGTTTCAAGACGAAAGCAGAGGCCAAAACCGCGACTAAGTTCACTCGGTACCCCAAGATATCCTCTTACGGATTCAAAGGATCTACAAAGGACCTAGTCGAAGCTCTGAAGACTGCTCAAGCTACCATTCGGTGGCCAAAGAAGTCCGACCTGGACGATGCTAAGAAAGACAAATCAAAGTGGTGCGACTTTCATGCCGATCATGGTCATGCAACAGACGACTGTATTGCATTGAAGAAGGAACTAGCATATCATTTCCCGAAAGGAAAACTCAAGGACATCATCGACGATGTCGCTGTTCTGATGGCCATCAACCGTCGACTCCCAAGCATGCAAAAGTTATTAATTAAAATTCCCTACGCCATGGGGAATCCAAGAGATCAAAAGAGAAAATAAAATGAAGTCGTAAGATCAAGCTCTCGACAGGTTCGTTTTTCTATCCGTAAATTAACAATATCTTTTCCACAGGGATAAATCTACTATGGTGCCTCGTCGCACGACAACATAGTCGACCACAAGACAATATTTCTCCGTGTCATTCTGTCATTTAAAACTTATCTTTTCCTCACGAAAAGGATACGATAATAAATGACAGGGGCAAATAGAGAGAGTCTGAAATGGTACGTTCTCTAACTCTTTCTCATACGATTTTTTTCTCAAAAAATGTTTACTGACTTAAGCATCGGAGGGTTGTTGGCTAGCCAACGACCAACCCCCGACATCGACATCATTTTATCGCAGAATCGCACGACAGATTTTCGCAGAATCGCACGACAGTAGTCATTAAGTCTACTTTATGACTTTAATATCGCAAGGTCGAACGGCATCGACGATCAGGTCTCTAACTTAATCATTCCTCCGCAGGGGCATACGCCACAAACTCACAGTACGATCTGGTCGTACGATCACAGAGTCTAAACGACTTTACCCCTAAGTTTCTTAGCTTTGATACCCTGAATGGATGCTTTAATCGCATGTTTTTATATTTGTTTTACGTTCTTATCATCGTATTGCAATATATGCCTCAGTCGCATGATTTCCTGTGTGTCCTATGTTCAAATTCATAACTAAACATGGTCGGATAAAGCATAAACAAAAGTTGCGTTCATTATATAAGCCATCAAGTACATAATCGACCACTAACGGTCGAGCAACACGAACGAACAAATACATTTTAGATTATGGAGGAGCATCGGTCACGAGCTTGTCCGATACCCCATCCTGAAAACCCTCGCTAGCCGTCTCCTCTTCGACCTCCTTCTGGTCATCCAAGTCGAGATCTCTCTCAGTCCTGACTCTTTCATAAAAGAGACGCAGCTCATCTGACGCTGAAGCCAAAGGATCCTTGCCCTGCAGGTGACGTCGCATAATTGCTGCACGCGCAGTAAGTCGAGCATAAGAAAAGAAAGACTTATTTTCGTCTTTCAACTCATCAGACTCCTTCTTCAAATTTATCACCTTAGCCTTGATTCCCTCGACTTCCTTCCTCTTCACGGTTACGGATTCCTTCATCCTCTCCAGCTCCTCTCTCTGGTCGCGCATCAAAGTCAGGGACTCCTTCAAACGTGAGTTTATCTCGTCTCTTGTATGACTGAGGGCATCCAATTCGTCCAGAGCATGGTCAAGGCGCACCGACATCGCTTCTTCATGCTCCAAAGCAGCTTTCTCTTTAGCTAACGCTGCATCTTCATCTTTGGTAACAGAAGCCGTTGAAACCTCTATATTCATCGTTTCGGCATGTAATGCCAGGGAAGCTTGGAACGCCTGAAGAATCATAATATGAGCAGCATTAGTAAACAACGACAACGAAAACGACAACGACAAATGACAAGTCTTGAAAAAAAGGCTTACCAAGAATAAGAGTCTAGCTGTATGGAACTCTTTCTTCTCGAAAGAAAACCCGTCAAAACGCTCCCTGAAAGACGGAAGCAAATATTTTTCCAAATGGGGGAACAACTTCGTCTCGTCCAAGACATTGTCGTCCAGAAAACCCGACGGCAACGTAAAGTTGACCGTCGTTTCCCCCAAAGGTCCCTTCTGCGCGCCTTTGCCCCTGTCGGCCGATGATGGGCCGGATATGACGACGGGAGACATCGTCGCCAGTTGCGCAGTATCCACAGATTTCGCGCCAGTCGCAACCGACGCCTTCGCCTTCCTGGACAAGGCAACCCTCGATGGGTTACCCGTCTTCAAAGACGGTTCCCTCAGAACGGACACCTTTGTCCTCTTTAAGAGGCCTGACCCGGCTGTCGGGACCTCTTTTCTCTTCAGGACTCCCGACCCAGTTGTCGAAATGTCCTTCTCCCTCGCCTCGCGAGCTACTTCGACATGGGCCATCTTCCTAGCAACAGAAGACGTTGCATGTGCTTGAGATTCACCTGTACGGAAAAAGAAAGAAGTTAGACGATTCAGAACAGAGAAAGATCAGGTCGAGCGAAAAGAAGACAAAAGGATACTTACCAATTATCTCTACCTCTGGTTCTTCACTCTTCTCCTCCTCCTCAGTCTTCTCAGAATCCTCCTCTTCTTCTTTTTCCTCTCGACCCAGCCTCACTCTATCGCTCAAGAAAACGGTGTCATCATCCTCATCTATCAAATGACGCGTGACATACGACCGGTCTTCGTTACTAAAATCCAAGAACTTTTCGACCTTAGCCCGAGAAGCATCATCCGACTTTACGTTCTAGAATAACATGAAAACATACAGTCAAAGGCTCACCCTTCATATTCCAACCCTCCCTAATCCAGCACTATCAGTGTCCAGCGTCGACGCCCGTACGAGTACATACCTCTTCTTCCATCCACGGTCATTGACCGCGGTATTCAAAACCAGGGTACGATCACCCTTGAACCTTGAAAATAAGCTATAGCGACGGTATTGGTCATTCTTGACCTTATACGCCGTCAGAAGGTCCCTCACGTTCATCGGTGGATTCCAGTTGGAGGTAAGTCGTTCGATGATCAAGATAACTCGCCAGAACTGGGGCATCAGTTGCCCCGACGAAAGATCAAATTCACACATGAATTCTTTGACTAAAGGCGAATATGGCCAGTGAAAGCCTATTTTGAACGGATATTCGTATATAACAATGTACCCCTTGGGGCACATTTTCGATCGAACATTAAGGGCTCATGGTAATCCCCCTGGGAATCCTCGCTAGACTTCTAAAGTCGTCGAGATCTTCTTTGTTTTTAATGGTGCTTCTAGGCTCTGTCGACATTGCCAGCCCCGTAAAATTGATTTGCACTTCTGAGAGGCCCAGATATCCCAGTTTTTTCTAGGCTTTCTAGCAATAGACTTACGACGCATACGCAAACTGGAAGGTCGTATCTTATATGATCTCAGGAAAACTCAAATTAGGTCAAAAATCCTTGCAAGTTCTAATCGAACGGAAATCGCCAAGAAAAGATCCATCGTAATCTTTATTTATACAGTCGATCGCATCAAGTCGAATCCCTGGATAATCGCCGCGCATCCCCGTCTTTTCGTATGATCACAGGGATCGTCGACACCTGTCCTCGACAGCTGGTAAGCATCATCGTGTGTCAGTATGACGTCACGACCTCGTTCCCTTTTCAACTTCTCGTTCAGTTAGAAACGGCACAGTACAGCTCCAAGGCGAATGAGGTAATTTCTAACTCTTGTCTTATTTCCTACGCGTCTGATTGACAAAATTTAAAAATTAAATTTGACATTCAATTTTCAAATTTTGGGGGCAAACTGTTTGGGCAAAAAATCACGCCGTACGACCACGACCAGAGCAGGTAAGACGCACGCTATAATCCAAATCTTGTATATAGATAAGGTCTCGACAAGAACCCATAAAACATCCGTCGTCTCCCTTAAAAGGTAAGTCGTACGTCTCCCATGACGCACGACCATAGCATCGCCCGTCCCGTACGACCATCGCGTAAGATCGTTGCACCTTCGATCGAACTAACGTTAACCTTGACTGTTACGTTTGTTAAGTGTTTAATGCAGGAGTCAAAGTCATTAAAGAGCAATGGACATAACCGACACAACCATTAACGATCGATAGCCGTAACGGACGAAGAGTATTATGAACATTCATCTCGGCGACCGTTTCCAGCCGTTGTAGCCATTGATCAAATCATTAATGGAACTAATTAATGACGCGAAGACTATAAAAGACAAGCTAAAGCTTCATTACAAGGGACATCAGTGAACATCGAATAGACATCAACGAGCATCACCAAACAGCAGAGAAAATCATCCCAACTCATAGCAAAGAACATTCAAACTCTGGAGATCAAGTACTGAAAGCCAGAACCCTACTGCGAACTCAAGAACACTCGACGGAAAGCTCAAGTATCGCTCTCGATGCACGACAAACAACCCTCGACCAGAAGTTCACACTTTGTATTCACACACGACAAACACCTGTTTTTAGATTCAAACACTTGTACTTTACATTTCGAAGTATTTCCTTCATTTGTATTGTAATCATCGTACGATCAACGCTAGTACCAAGGACGTCGCCCCTGATTGGGGACCATAGTGCAGCGACGACACCCACGGTCGTCCGCAGGTTTTTTCCTCGTTTGAGATTTTTCCTGCGTCATCAAATCCCTTGTCTCGTTTATTTTTTCCCTCATCGCACGTCTCGTCGAAAGATCCTTTCTTTAGTTGATTAAGTCCACATCGACCTTAAGTTGTCCCTTTGGTGCGATTTTTGGCATTAACAGGGGTCACAATTTTGGACGTACTTGACAGTGTCTTGTCGCAGTGCCGACCAAAAATACCCTTGTCGGGAGACACGATTAGCCAAGCTACGACCTCCTGAGTGATTACCACATTCGCCGTCGTGCATCTCTTGGAGGATATTCTGGGCTTGATTTTTGCTGATGACGCACCTTAAATTTAAGCCCGTCGATGATCGCCGATAAAGCTTATTTTCGATCATGACATACTTAGATGCTTTGAATCTAATTTTTGAGCCTCCATTTTGTCTTCGGGGAGTTGGTCGTGCACGAGGAAATTTCAAATGTCGCGTGACCAATCATCTTCTTCGTCTTCGATCTGGATGACGTCTGTGTTTCCAATGGACGGTGTTGCCAGGTGAATCATAGGAATAACATCAAATATTGGTTCAACTAAAGCTGACCCAAGGTTCGCCAATGCGTCGTCTTGAGTGTTCTGGTCTCGCGGAATCTGTTCAATAGAAAAAGATTTAAATTTTTTGGAAATTTCTTTTGCCACACTTACATATGCTGTCATTTTTGAATCATTGGCTGTGAATTCTCCATTGACTTGATTTACTACCAGCAGGGAATCGCTCTTGACATGCAGTGCGGTTGCCCCCAAGTCGTGGGCCATATTCATTCCCACGATCAAGGCATCATATTCGGCTTCATTGTTGGTGGCCTTGAAGTCGCATCGGACTGAGTATACCATCTTACCCCCTGTGGCGACTTTAAGACAACACCCAGTCCAGAGCCTTTAATGTTGGATGATCCGTTGACATGTAGGATCCAAGGCACGTCGTCGTGAGTCGCCACAGTGGACACTTCGAGCTCTGCTTCTTTTTCCAACTCAGGGCTGAAATCGGCGATAAAGTCTGCCAAGGCTTGTGATTTGACCGCGGTCCTGGGTTTGAAATCAATGTCGTAACTGCTGAGATATATGCTCCACTTTACTAAGCGACTTGTCAACTCAGGTTTCCTTAGAACAGACTTAAGAGGAAAGTTAGTTACGATAGTAATAGGATGCGATTCGAAGTAGTGTCACAATTTTTTAGCAGCTGTGACTAGCGACAAAAGCAGTTTTTCCATGGAAGAATACCTGGTTTCTGCGTCCAAGAGAGATTTACTTACGTAGTAGATTGGTAATTGTTGTTTTTCGTCCTCTTGTGTGAGTACGGCGCTTACCGCATTTGGACTGACAGCTAAATACAATTGTAAGACCTCATGATTGTGAGGTTTCGACAACAGAGGAGGCGATGCCATATACTCCTTGAGTTTTTGCAATCCTTGCTCATGATCGTTGGTCCAGTTGAAACCTTTGTTTTTCCTGAGGACGTTATAAAACATATGACATCTATCTGAACATCGGGAGATAAACCTGTTTAGGGCCGCTACTCGACCAGTAAGCCTTTGGACCTCCTTGAAATTTCAAGGAGATTTGATGTCGATGATGGCTTTGATTTAATCGGGGTTAGCCTCGATTCCTCGGCGAGTGACCATGTGGCCTAAGAACTTTCCAGCACTGACTCCGAAGGAACATTTGGTAGGGTTGAGCTTCATGCTATACTCCCAAAGGATGTTGAACGAATGTCTTAGATGCTCGACATGATCGACCGCTTGCTTTGACTTGACGAGCATGTCGTCAATATATACCTCCATTGTGTCGCCGAGATGGTCTTTGAACATTTTATTCACCAGACGTTGATAGGTGGATCCTGCATTTTTTAGTCCGAAAGGCATAACTTTATAACAGTAAATACCTCGGTCCGTCATAAAAGCGGTTTTCTCCTAGTCCTCGACGTGCATTAAGATTTGGTTATACCCTGAATAGGCATCCATGAAGGTCAATAATTCATGTCCTGCGGTTGCGTCGACCATGGCGTCGATATGCGGTAACGGGAAAGGATCTTTCGGGCAAGCCTTATTGAGATCGGTGAAGTCGATACAGACCCTCCACTTTCCATTCTTCTTAGCCACGACCACGACATTAGCAAGCCAGTCGGGATACTTTACTTCTTGGATCTTTCCTGTCTTGAAGAGGTTATCGACCTCATCGTTTATTACCTTATTTCTTTCAGGAGAGAATTTATGGCACTCTTGCTTGACGGGTTTAAACGACTGATCGATATTGAGCTTATGAGAAATGATGTGGTCAATGCCAACCATATCTTTATGCGACCAGGCGAAGCAGTCAGCATATTCCTGCAAGAAAGATATTATCATTTGCCTAAGATTGGGATCGAGAGATGATCCTATCAAGACTTTTTGCTCGGGCTTGCTTGGGTCTAAGACAACTTCTTCTAGGAAATAATCACCGATGGCTTTAGGAGCATCTTGCACCTTCTCAAACTTTCCATGCGCTGGGTCAGTGGTTTGCTCTGAGTTTTCGCTATCTGCCATTTTCCTGTGATAGAGAACAAAAGAAACTCCAAGAAATTATTAGTAGGGTGCACGTTCGTCGAGGATTTTCTCTAGATGAGGTCCCACGGATGGCGCCAAACTGTTAATGCCAAAAATCGCACCAAAGGGACAACTTAAGGTCGATGTGGACTTAATCAACTAAAGAAAGGATCTTTCGACGAGACGTGCGATGAGGAAAAAAATAAACGAGACAAGGGATTTGATGACGCAGGAAAAACCTCAATCGAGGAAAAAACCTGCGGACGACAAGGGATGTCGTCGCTGCACTATGGTCGCCAATCAGGGTCGACGTCCTTGGTACTGGCGTCGATCGTACGATGATTACAATACAAATGAAGGAAATACTTCGAAATGTAAAGTACAAGTGTTTGAATGTAAAAATAGGTGTTTGTCGTGTACGAAACAAAGTGTGAACTGCTGGTCGAGGGCTGTTGTCGTGCGTCGAGAGCGATACTTAGAATAATGGTTCTTCACTTCTGGTGTTCTTGAATATTGCTTCGGTTGTTAATCGACGGATATTCGATGTGTTAAAGTGTTGATTGAGCTTGATATTTATAGTCTTCGCGTCCTTAGCTTCATCCATGAATGCTCCTTTAATGACCTTAACGGTTGGAAACGGTCGCCGGAGTAATGATCTTCGTCCATTACGGTCGCCGGCTGTTTAATGATTGCGTCGGTTATAGTCATTGCTCCTTAATGACTTTTACTCCTGCATTAAACACTTAATAAACGGTCATGGTTAACGTTAGCTTTGGTCGAAGTTGCACGTCCTTGTATAATAGTCGTGCGGATCGGGCGACGCTATGGTCGAGCGTCGTAAGGAACTCTCGACTTACCTTTTATGAGGGACGACGATGGTGTTCTAGGTCTTTGTCGAGACCTTATCTTAATACAAGATATAGTCCTTAATCATACGTCTTACCTGTTCTGGTCGCGGTCGAGCGACGTGATTTTTTGCCTAAACAGTTTGCCCCCAAAATTTGAAAATTGAATGTCAAATTTAAGTTTTAAATTTTGCTTGTCGAACGCTTAGACTTGTGACCTGGGTTGAGGGACTTACCTGGTTGTCGTGGAACTAGACCGGTTCGCCTTTAACTGAACGAGAAGTTTAAAAGTTGTGACGTCATACTGACGTGCAATGATGCTTACCAGATGTCGAAGACAAGTGTCGAAGATCCGGGCGGATATACGAAAGGACATAGACGCGTGTCGATCATCAAAGAAGGTGACGCAAGTTGTGCCTGCCCTTCGAGGCTGGGAAAGGATAAAGAATGCCCCGACAGCTGGGTCGGGAATCTTTGAAGAAGACGAAGTTCTGAAGGAACAGTCTTCGAGGGCTGACATTTCGTCGAGAATTGTCACGCCTAAAGAGGCGAAGGCGTCATCCAGCCGTCCAGGCGCGATGGACGCGACACCAGCAAGTTCGACTCTTCCGGCGACAGTGACGAAGCTAGTGTCGAAGGTGTTGTCCCTAGCGTATGCCGACAAGGGGGACGGGTCATCGGCCGATGGTGTCCTAGACGGGACGACGTTGTTTCCTCATCTGGAAAAATATTTGCTCCCGTCTTTCAGGGAACGTTTTCCTATCGAGGAGACAGGGACCCATGTCGCCGGGTTGATGTTCTCGGTCGATGTGGTTCTGTGATCTGGCGTTCACAGCCGATACGGTCGTTAGAGACATATGTTCTGGCGTTTCGAGCCGATATGGTCATTTTAAAGACCTATGGTCTGGCGATCCGAGCCGATATGGTCGTTAGAGACCTATGTTACGTTGTGTAGGTTTTGCTTTAGCGATGAAAGGTAAAAAAGTTTACCTTTCTATTGAACCTGAGTATTATTTTGACTCATACATGTCATGGACATATGTAATATCGACTGTAAAGATTCATTAGGTACAAAGAGTTGTGCGACTTGGGCATCCATTGTAATACAACGATTAGAACGTAAGTCATAAAACTTTCATATTTCTATATCGTATAAGCAAACATAAGCGCATGCGATCAAAGCATTCATTCAGAACATGAAATTTTTCTAAGTTGAAGAACTTAGATTGTGGGGTCGTTAGACCTTACGATCGTATGATTTGATCATACGATGAACTTGAATCATGTGTTCCTGCAGGAGAATGATCAAGTCATGGACTTGATTATTTACGTCGTGCGACCATGCGAAATTAAAATCATATAGTAGACTTGGTGACTACTGTCGTGCGATTCTGCGATAAAACAATGTCATGGGTTGGTCGTTGGCTAACCAACGACCCATCGATGTTTAAGTCAGTAGTCGTTTGTGATAAAAAATCGTATGAAAGGAATGAAAAAGTGATAGGGAACATACCTTTTCAGATTCTGTTTTTAGTGGGGTACTTGCCCCCTGTCATTTAATATCCCATTCTTCTCGGGAGAAAGTGGGTTTTAAATGACAGATCGACACAGAGATCTTGAAGAATATCGTCCATGTCTGCTTCGACCGTGCTTTCGTGCGACAGGGCAAGATAGTCGACTTGCGGAAAAGATATCAATTTATCTAAGAAGTCAGGGATAGAGGGATGAACCTGTCGAGATTTTGCAGTTATGTCTCTTGCAACTGCTTGACAGTCTATTTTCGCGGCTTCAAGGTGGACTTATGGCATTCATGAGCGACTTTTGGCTCACTCTTGATTTCTTGGATTCCCCATGGCGTAGGGAATTTCAACATTTGATGATATGTGGAAGGGATGGCTTTCATATCATGAATCCATGGTCGACCTAAAATGATGTCATAGGCCGACGCATAGTCGATGACGCTGAACTTGGTCTGCTTGTTGATTCCTCCGGCGTAGACAGGCAGGATAATCTCTCCAAAAGTGCTCGTCGCTTCTCCATTGAAACCGACCAAAGTTGTCGAACGTCGGGTGATTTCTGAGCGATCAATTCCCATGGCTTTGATAGTGTTGAGAAAAATGACGTTTGTTGAACTTCCCCCGTCTACCAATACTCGACGCGTCAAACAGCTACCGACCGTGAGTTGAATGATCAACCCGTCGTGATGCTTTTGGTACAAGTCGCCGAGGTCGACTTGGTCGAACACGATCTTCATGGTTTCTAGTTCCAAATCTCATTTGGGTCTGGATGAACGAGGAATAGGCCGGTCGTCGGGCGCTTGACTGGCATGATGCATAGCTGCGGAGTACGTCAGACCACACACGTCCGAACCACCAGTAATTCAATTGATGATCTTTGCAAGCTTGGGCACTGACGAGCGGTGGCATTAATAGGTCTAGATATTGGGAAGGTAAGAACCGAACAGTTGGAATGCAAAGAGCAGAAAATCTCTTGAAAATCTCTCAAATAACGTTTAATATACTTATATACACAAATTAAACTTGAATAAATACCTTACTTATATACACAAATTAAACTTGAATAAATACCTTTGCAATTATTATGTGGGTTGGATGTGACTTGGCCAGTTCGATTAAATCTTGAAAAGAATATCAACAATAACAAGATATCAGATGAAAACCCCAAATGGGTTTTCTTACAAGATAAACTAAGATCGGAATAAATTCAAGAACCCATTTGACAGCTTCGATAGGGAAACCCTTGTTTTGCGCATAAAAGTTTTTGGGTGGGGGGATAAGAATATCAACACTAGTAATCGATTCAAAAGAAACCCGTCACAAGAACCCTAGTTTGAGTCAGAACAAGTTACGAAACTAAAGATTTTATTTAAAAAAAAAAGAGTAAATGCCTGAAGTTGTTCGACAGGGAAAGGGCCATGCTGCATTTCTTCTAACTCTTCATCCTGCTGTTGTTGCTGTTGTTCTTGGTGAACTGTCTTCTGGGTTCTCTGCCTCTGCTCTATGATAGAGATCGATCCGAAATCAGAAGAAATGAATGAAATGGTGCCGAACGATGCCAAAGGGCAAGCAAGAATAGTTGGTGTATTTGAAAAGATTTCGCAGGCGCCAAATTAAGGCGTACGCCAGAATCCAGATTGGGTGTTACTGATTTTCGCCTTCCTTCACACGGTCAAAGGTTTTTAACTAGACTAGGTTTTGTTTTATTGGACTTCAAGAGTGGGGGGCCCAATTAAAATTTTCATTTATTTTACCCTTCACCAAAAATGGTTGCTACTTGGACCAGAAAAAAGCCCAGGGGCCAGTGCCCCTAGTAGCCCTCACTATGGTCCGCCCCTGGGTGAGTCCAGACGATTACCCTCTCAATTTTTGATTTATGAGTGCATACTAAACACAAGAAAAAAAACAAAATACGTCGGTGATCCGTCACAAATCACCGACGGTTGATACAATTAAAATACAAATATATAATATTTTCCGTCGGATAGTTATTTAAAAATATTTCAAATTAAATTGTTAATGGGTCCGTCTGTGATCCATCGAAAAACTTTAATTTAACCGAAGGAAATGCTTTTCGTCGCTAAAACTCCAAATTCGTCGTTGTTCCATTGTTGTTCCCTCAGTAATTACCGACGGACTGAATCCATCGTTAATCATTGGTCAAAAAATTCCATTTGTCTATTAGTGTTATTCATCGTGAATATACTAAAGTTTCAACTCTACATATTCTATTATTTTCTTTCCTTTACTCTAATGCATTATCGGTTGATCTCAGTAAGTTCCTAATTCATCTCGATAGATTTCTCGATCCATCTCGATAAAAGTTAAAAGTTGTAGGTTATGGTTTACACAAACAATCACACAGTAAATTAAACCAATAGGTTCTCAATCGGTCTCGATGAAAATTGAAGGTGTTAGGTTATGGTTTTAACACACAACCACACACCATATCAATGAATGGGTTCTTGATTAGTCTCGGTGGGTTCTCGATTAGTCTCGATTGGTGTCGATCGGTCCGGATGGGTTATCGATCAATCTTGATGTGTTCTTGATTGATCTTGATGGGTTCCCGATCCGTCTTTTTAAAAACTTAAAGTGATAAGCTATGATTTTAAATACACAAACAAATAATAAATCAATCGACAGGTTCTTGATAGAAAATGAAGGTGGTAGGTTATGGTTTAACACACATAAGCACACACCAAGTCAATGAATTCTCGACCTTTCTCGATAGATTCTCGATTGGTCTCGATGGGTGTTGGGTTGCGTTGATGAAGAACGTGGTGCCTTAGGCTGCTGAAAAAAGTGTTGAATAAGGTGATATCGAGTTACGGACTTATGTACACCTATATAACATGTCATGTAAAAAACAATTAAAACGAAAACAAAACTATATTGATATGGATGTCATATCGAATAGCACGAAATTCTCGTTTTTTATGTAATTTATCTGATTAAAATATTAGTAATTTTTAAGATAATTTATTTTAAACTTTAAGGGGTAAAATTTTTTGATTTAAAAAGAAGATAAAAACTTAAATAAGGTAGGTGTGCGATTAAAATTAATTTCATTTGTTTACCCTTAATTACCTTAATTAATAATTTTAATTAAAAACTTTATTTAATGTGAGTTGTTAGATCAAAAGAGATGATGGGTCGAAATATGCCCTCACGTTCACAATGAAAATTGAGTTTGCAATTGAAATTCTCTCTCTCTCTCTCTCTCTCTCTCTCTCTATCTATCTATCTATCTATCTATCTATCTATCTATCTATACTACTTATATATACATTTAGACCAAAAGTCTTGAAGAAATTTTTTAAAGCATAAGGTACTACATATTAAAGCATAAATTCTAAAAATCTCTTAATTACCATTTTTAAGCACAATGTACAACTTCAAAGCTTTTTAACCCCTCACCATACCCACAATTGACAGTACTACCTCTTCTGCCTTTTCACATCTACACCATACTAGCTATACCCTTTGCACGTCCAGACCATACCGACGACAAGATACATACCCTTTTGATTCTTACACCGATCCACTCTGTAAAAACACGACAACACTCCATGCTACTCATATGCTCGATTCGATTTAGGTACGAAAACCATCAATCCTGCCCGATTTCTATTTTGCTTTGCTCGATTTTACACCTGTGCCATGACCCCATTTTGATTTATGCATCGTATCCATCTACATTTTGATTTCCTATCTCTTGAACTCCAAATATGTCTTTCTTGGCATGTATCAGGGCAAGAAGCTTCGTCCTTTCCCCATTACCATCATCAGGTTACTCAATTCCAAGCCTTTTACTAACCCGTTATCAAAATTATAGGAATCAAGTATGCTTTAATTGAAAACTCATTTGATTTCTACTGCTTCAAATTTTTTTTGGGAGGAAAAATCCAGGCAATATATTAAAAGAGGAAAAAACGAAATACAAGAGTTCACAACCCCGGCCACGAGCCAACTAAACCAACAAAGCCACAAATGGCTCTAAACACAAACCACAAAACAATCAACCAAAAAAAGCTAAGAGAAATAGAAAAAAGCGCATGCTAAACAAAATGCACCACAACACCATACTGCTTCAATTACGGAGAAGACGATTCATGATGGTTAGTTTTATACTGAGGTACCTTCTTCCAACAACTTACATCAGTAGTTCACTACTGTCATTTTTATGCTCGATTAATGTAGTCGCCTCAAAGGTTTAACCTCTTTTGGCTCTTTGCTTCAAAATATTTAAATATGTTCATCCTCTTTGTGATCCCAGAAACAAGTATGTAAAGATGTAGATCAATTACCGCAAGTTATCTCTCATTAGAATGAATCTCCAAGTTTACAAGTTGAGAGAGTTTACAAGTGATGTGTCTATGAATGCTTAACAATTCTTATGAACTACAAGGAGTTCTAGGATATTTATACCTAGCACCTAAAGTTACAAAATAAGTCCTTCAACTTGGATACAACTTCTAAATATTGCACTAACAGTCTCCCCCTTTGTATCCAAAGTTGAAAACAAAATCTATACAAGCTGCTCTGGAGGGATGTACTTTTTTCGAATCCCAAAGATAATTTAAAACCTCCTCAGAGCATTTATGTATTCCAATATGCTCTCCATAACTTCCAGGGCTTTGTTAATTAACATCTTCTCTTTAGAAGTCAAGGGCACCAGCTTCTTCTCATCCAATCTGAGCTTTTCATTCAACCGGATCTTCATCAACTTGAAAGTTCCATCACTATACGTGTTTACCTCAATAAACCGCATGAACTACTTCTTCTTCTGAGCATTGAGATACGCAATCCCAAAATTCAGGTTTCTCAAGAATCTTGTACAAAGAAACACCTTGAGCATCAGACAATCTTCTATTGGGCTTCAGAATGTTGATTCTGATCTGACCAGCTTCCAACGCCATTTGGTAATCAGTTAAGTATGCAAACTTCACTAAGTTCTTCATGAAACGCTTTACCGACTGATACGCTTCAGACCAAGTCAGATATTTATTCGGAGTTCTGGCTAGAATGTCATAGAGTCTGAAAAAGTTTTCACATATGAGTGACTTGAAATATGCTTCGGTTAATGACCATTCTTTGCCATCAGTTCTATAAACAGTGATCCTCGGATACCAGACTAACTTCAGATTCTGATCCTTGTTTTTCATCAAGTGCAGGTACTCCACCTGGTGTTGAGACAGAAGTTTCTCAATAGAATACAATTTCACAAGATCTATCGGTTGAACTTTTTTTACAAACAAGTCTCTCCGGATGTCTTCTTGAAAAGGAGTTATAATTCATATTTTGTGCCATCTCCTTTCAATTTGAGATTCTCTGTCAATTAACTGCTGAAACATACGGAACTCAGCTTCAGAATCTGGATCTTTTATCTGCCCTTCTGGAGATCAGGAATGACTAGAATACCAATTACTGGATCGTCACCCTTAGGCGTTTCATCATCTGTATCTACTTCTTGAACATTAACACCATCAAATACATCATCTAACTCTTCTTTGATTTTGATCACAGTGTTTTCCGGTTCATCTTCAGAATCTACATAGACAATATCTTGAATTAAGCTATCAGCCATTCTCTCTTCTTCCGTTCTTTTATCACTTCTTTCAGGCTTTTCAACCGTAGGAATGATATCATCAAGAACATTTTGAACATTACCCTCCGCTTGTATATTCCCCTCAATATTTTCCCCAACATCAATATCAACACATCCCTTTCCAACCCCAGATCCACTAGCTTCTCCAACGTTCTGCCTCTTACTCATCTCCCCATCGTGGTGATCATGATCATCATGTCTTCTCGTAGAATTGTGAGATTGAGAGCTGCAAGTTTGCTCTAGAACGGTTATTCTATCAAAAAGTGATTTGAAACCAGAGGTTATTGCTTGGGTCATATCATGGATTGATTGTTGTAGGGTTTGTATATCGGATCGGGTAGGTAATTGGGTTTGTAACTCGGTTTGTCTTCTTAATAACCCAACAAGCTCAACATCTTCTGCACTGTTATTATCTCCGTGAGCTAACAATTGAGCAAATAGTCTTAATTTCAGTTCAGGTATGGGAATGATTGGTTCTGGTTGAGGTGATGGTTGTTTGGATTTTGATTTTGGATCAGGTTAGGGAATGGATTCAACAACGGGTGTTTCAGCAACAGATTTACCCTTTACTGCTTGGGTTACTTCATTAGACAACTTCTGCACTATCTTTCTCATCTCCTCCATTTGGTTCTTGTATGAATTATTTAAGGTTCCAAGAGCCACTTATAAAAGTTTCACTGTCACATAGTTTTGTGGAGGGTGTCCCATCGAAGATCTGATCTGTTGAGAACGAACGGGACTAACGCCCAGACCAGTTAGGTTACTGGTTTGCATGACAGCTGATGTAACTGCATGGCCTGTGTTCAACGCTGGCATAGTGTTGACGTTGACAGGACGTCCACATTGTCCTCGTAAAGCACCAACGAATGACGACAATACTCGGGGTGTTCCGATTGGAGCACGAAGTCCAATATTTTGTGTCACCAACGGTTGAGTGACTGGCGATTGTGTCCTAGGAAATGAAGTTGTTCCAAAAGGCTATAGACTCGATGTGCGCAGAAATGAAGTTGATGGCCGGGGTAGAGGCCTAGCTGTTTCAATACTAGCAAACACCGATTGTGTTGCCGATAGATTTTGTGCTTGATCCCCGTGAAGAATTGAAACATTAACCTATTGAGAGGTCAATGAGTGGCTTGGTGGGGTTGTGCATTGCTTGTGCGATGAACAGTACTTATCGATCAATGCTTGTGCGATCAAAAACCACGCGTAAACCTGATCGCACAAACTTTGTGCAATGAAGATGAATTTCTTCACCAAGCGACAACTTTGAAGATATGAATATCTTCACTGTGCAACTAAGATGAACTTCGAAAAGAAATCCTTTCTAAGTCCAAAAATCAACCAAATCGAGTCCAATTAACCTGAAACTTTGCACGAAGATTCACACACTAATCTGAACAACTTTAGTGAATGAACTAACACCAAAAACTATCAAAATCCACGATTTTGATTCTAAACAGAAGGTATGAGTTTTTCGAACAAAATGTACCAAAATCCACTAAATTCGGTCTAAACTTGATCTTTTGATCAAATTAACTGCACATATCACTTCACCTAATCAAAACGAACTAATCTGAACCAAAAATTATCCAGAAAACATCCTGAATTGTCAATTTTGATCTCAAGTCCGAAAGTGCCAAAAATGTCCAAAAATCCTCTGAATTTGCACAAATTTTGCTTGAATTTGCTTGCTTCTGATACCACTTGAGAGTCCGATCTTAATAAGTAACAATGTTAGAATTCAAGAGAGATCTTGATTAGATGACAGAAAGATACAAGAATGGATTGAGATCTACTTTCTCTCTCTAGAATCTCTTTCTAGAGTCATCTCTCTAATCTCACGTGTACACGCTTATCACTCACAACTCCCTTACAACACTCTTTATATACCTTTGACTTTACACAATTACTACATTGACTTTGACCCCTTTACAAGAATTTGACTATGTTTGACTTTTTACAAATACACATTAAGTCTTGAATACATTTCTGCTCTAACACAATCTATGGATGATGAAAAACAAACTTTAGAAATTCTTTGCATCATTCTAGGGGAGCAAACTCTTTTTTTATTTTTAAAATCATCTGAGGAATACCAGTTAAAAGTTGGACATCTTTTAACTTGGAAAATATTTTTTTGAAAATTTTGAAAAAGTTGATTTTTTTTGTTTTTTCATGAAAAAAATGTCTAAGTACAAAAGTTATCGCCCAGGCCTTGAGCGATAACAATTTCTTATCGCCTAAGCCTTGGCCAAAAACTTCTTCTTATCACCTAAGTGTTGAGCGACAAGAACCTATGAACAATACTTATCGCCCAAGTGGTGTGCGATAAGATGGCGTGAACAGTGCTAATCACACATTGTTAATGTATTTCTATGTTGTAATCAAGACAGTTTGACTTTCTTATTAATCTTGTTTGACTTTATGGTAGAGCCATGGGTGTGTCATGTGCCTACTGTAAATAGTTCCTTTAATGTCTTTGTGACTTAAGCTTGTAAGTCATTTCTCATTTGTACCTTTTGCATATCAATGAATGATGGATGACTTTCTCTCTCTAGATTCTGTTTCATATTCTGCATTCTTTCACTAGATTGGGAATTAACATTTGGTATCAGAGCCCAGACAGAGATTTCAGACAGATTATTGAAGAATTTTTTGAAGATTTCATGTTTTTTAAGAAGTTCGTAACTACTGTTCATCAGACTCGAAATTTCTCAAAGTTGGATCATTTTGGAGTGAATTTGATTCATTAGCCTTCGATTCATCCTCCTGAACACGTTTGATTCAGGAGATTTCACCTAATTCTGTTAAGATCTCGTGAATTTTGGAGATCTAGTAATTTTTGTTTGAAAAAGTCACTTCACTGTATTTGGATCGAATCTTGAATCTTTGGAGGAATTAGACTTTGGTGATAACTACAAAAGTGTGCGCAATCATTTTTCGAACCGATCTGTGAAAATTTCATCGAATTTGATCAAGAATTGAAAGATTTATGGCCAAAATTGTGGTTTTTGGTTAAGTGTTCGCATGATCTGAAGAACTCGCATCATTCATAAAGAACTCGCATCACTCATCTAGTGTTCACAAGGTTAATCTGTGTTTTTTGCATGAAGTGACTAAGGAAAGACAAGTGTTCGCATTGCTCTGTATACGAGAAGTCTAGTTCTCGTATTGAACTTGCTACGAAAAGTTTATTGTTTGCATTGGGTTGTTGCGAGAAGTCACAATTCGTATTTGTTTGATAA
This sequence comes from Saussurea involucrata, assembly GCA_033807775.1. Classification (NCBI taxonomy): domain Eukaryota; kingdom Viridiplantae; phylum Streptophyta; class Magnoliopsida; order Asterales; family Asteraceae; genus Saussurea; species Saussurea involucrata. The sequence continues at coordinate 104,779,502 of CM066315.1, forward strand.
GAGAAGTGAACTGTTCGCATTGTTCTTGATACGAGAAGTAAGGAGTTTTTATCAGCTTGTTGCGAGAAGTGAAGAGTTCGCATCAAGAGAGTTGCGAAAAGTTTTTCTGAAAATTTGTATTTGTTGCGAGAAGTTCCTAAGTACTCCAGGTTATTGCGAAACGTTTGCCATTTCACAGTGTGTTGCGAAAAGTTTGTAAAGACAAGGAAGTTTTTTTTCAAAGTTGGATAAGAAAACGTTTTATGAAAAACTTTTCCAAGTGTATTTCATACACTTTTCTGTCTGAATTTCAGAAAGATCTATTTTCTAGTGATTGTAAACATGTCTAGAGACCTGCTCAACATGGGTTCTAAATCGAAGCCACCGGTGGTCCAAACTGATGAATATCCTCAGTGGAAGAAGGGGATGATTCAGTTCTTAAACAATCAGAACCGGGATTTAATGAAATCAATCACAAATGGACCTCACATACCATCCATAACAACTGATCCAATTCCAGCTACTACTATAACTCCATTCATTCCGGGAAGGGTAATATACAAAGATTATCAATACATTAATGAGCAAGACAAGGAGTTAATGGAAATTGATGAACAGGCTTTAACGTTCTTGACTATGGCAATCCCTGATGATATCTACAACCGGGTGGATAGTCGGGATTCAGCTAAAGAAATTTAGGATGAATTGGAGAGACAGTTGGAAGGTTCTCAAAAATCCCTTAGAACTAAGAGAAATCAAAGAATTAATGCTTACGAAGGGTTCAAGGCAAGGGATGGTGAATCTTTGAGAGAATCTTATAATAGGTTCAACATAATACTGAATGATTTGAGAAGGAATGGTGTTGAGACGTCCGAATCAGAGATTAACTACAAGTTGTGAGTTCCAGATTAGTGCATACACAATGAAATCAATAGAATAGATAACAAATCAGAATGATTTCAACTGGTCATCCATATCACTTTGATTAATCTTCAGAGAGTTATAATATTAGTGATAAAGACAATTATGATGATTAAGATGATTAGCCTTAATTCTAAGGCTAATAACACATTATATACTAAGGGCCTAAACTATCAAGCCCATGGCCCATTTAAACATTTAAGCCCAAATAACAACATTTACAATATAAACCCTTTAACTTCTATTCAACATAAATTAGAACCAACAATCTCCCCCTTTGAATTGAAGTTCGAGTTCGTGCCAGTTTTCAACGTATCTCTTTCGGAGCGCAAAGTAGATCTCGAAGCTTCGGATGGCTCTGCGGTAGTCGATGCGGTCTTCAACCAATTATAAGGCTTCTCGAGCATTTATCTCGTTTGAGTTTGAGACAAACGACGACTTTTGAAGTTCAGTTTCTTTGGTGATGATGTTTCGAAGTGCATCTCTGACTTTCAGTAGCGTACCATCGCATAATCTGTCAACCTGGCTGAAGCGGAGAAACCTCTTTTCTTTATGTTCGTTGAGGTATACAATCCCAAACTCTGGTTCAAGGAGTAGTGAGTTTTTGGGATACATCTTCAACTCGAGTGCTTTCAGGTTCGGTTTCAACAGGTTTATCTTCTTTGATCTGTGCTCGATTCCCATCTAGAAGTCTGTGATATAGGATATCAGAACTTTGTAGTGCAGGAATCGTCTGATAGCCTCGAGCGCTTTCGTAACATGTAGCGATCGGATGGTTCGGGTTCAGAGGTCTTTCAGTAGAGCATGGAAGTAAATCAGTCTGAGATTCTTAAAGTCTGCTTCGTAAAATCTCCATTCATTTCCGTCTTCGCGTCTGACAGTGAATACTGGAAACAGGACTCTAAGAATTCGGCCGATTTGGACGTTAAGCACTTCAGTTATTTTGTGCTTTGTTCGGACTTGGCTGACTGGAAGACACCGTTTAATTACCTTTACGTATTGGCTTTGGTATTCCTTGTCAAACTTGGAAATCCCAAGGCAGAAAGTCTGCTCGATAGGGCGTTACCTGTGAACATATAGCTTCTTCAGAGATTCCTCCAGAAGAGGAATAAGGATCATGATCTTCTCCCATCTGATTTGTTGCGGTGGAGGAGGAGGTTGATCAGAAGCTGTCGGTTGTTGAGGAGATGTCGGAGGTATAGCAGTAGAAGTCTCAGGAATCTGTGAAGTGTGGGCAGGTGTACCGTAAAGATTTTGCAGCAGGAACTGGTCGTAGTCGATTTCATCGTTGGCATCGGTGGGAAATAGCAGATTTACCTCGAAGTTTATCGCACTGGTGGCTTCATCGTTGGCATCGGTGGGAAATAGCAGATTTACCATGCGTTTTCGGTCTCTGGGTCAATCTCTAAGTCGGGATCTATCAGGTTAAGAACATCCCCTTCCGGTGCAGTATATACGATCAGTGCCTGTGAATCTCCCTCGAGCTTTTCAACCGTCGGGTCTTCATCGTCTGAGATATCCATGTTGATTTCCATCTCAGCTAAGCTCAACTGGGCTTCAGGTTGGTCTTCGGTTTCAGTTTATTCCACAGTTGATGGTTTTGGTTGAACCGTTGTTGTTTCGGTGAGGATTGGCTCGAACTCAGACAGTCTTTGTCTCTTGTTCTCCCCCTCACGGTGATCAGGATAATCCTGGTCATCGTCTCGTCTCTTGAGTCCGCCAGCTTGACTCTTGCCAGTGTCTTCGAGTGAGGTGACTCTTTCTGACAGAATAGTGATTGCTTTCTGAACGTCCATGAGAGTCGAATCATGCTGATCCAATCTGTCAGTTACTGATGACGATGGAGCAGATACCTGGGAGCGTAGTACGAAAATCAGGTCTGCTTTAGTGGAGGCGTCGGTGTCAGTATGTTGAAGCAGTTAGGCGAGAAGCATAGTCTTGAGGGTATCCACCGAGAAAGATGGCTGTACGGGAGCCGGTGGAGGTGTTGGAGCGGTTTCGGATTCGACTATCTTTTCCTTCCCTTTGATCAAGCTCTTTACCTTGTCGAGCTCTGTGGTGAACTACTGTTCCAGTGCCTCACGGACAGCTTTTAGGGCGCCGTCCAGATATTCCCTTGACAAAATGTCGGGTAAAGTAACTCCGGGATCACTTAGATTACCCGTTGAGGTATCTACCGTAGAGGTAGTACCACCTACGTTCATGGAAGGCAACTGGGTGGCCGTGGTAGGATTTCCATCTGATCCTTGTATTCCGCTCAAAGGCAGAGATACTACAGATGTTCCGATCGGGTCACTAAGAGCACCGATATGTAGAGTCTCGTCATGTGTCCTAGCCGAAGAATGTATAATATCAAGTGGCTCTAGACTCGATTGTGCACTGAATGGAGTCGAGAACGGGGGAGGTTGTTCTCTTGTTTCAATACCGATACTCTCCGAATGAGAGACCAGTAGAAGTTGTGCTAATTCCCCTTGTGAAAACGAAACACTCAGCTGTTGAGAGCTGAGTGAGTGGCTAGGAGGGGTGTGCAATTGCGCCGCTAGGTCCACGGAGGCCTCTTCAATACCTCGTCCCAATGGATGAGACGAGATAACAAATGTGGCTACCTGGCTGACGCTTGGCAGGATTCTCTCACGAGCTTCTCTAGATCTTATGGTCGATCTCTCATGATTCTTTTTCGATCTCCATTCTCTCCGACTCGCCTGATCAAGATTTTCAACTAATTCTCCCTCCTCTCTCCTTGTGTCTCCCGTAATAGGCTGGGATGTAGGAATGATGGGGGTGTGGGTGAGTTAGAAGGAGATCCTTCAGTCATCGGAGGTTGATGTCTGATACGGGGTGGAATCAGGGATGCGCGTAAGTTCTGAATCGTATCGGTGTCAGTGCTATCGGATTCGACAACCTCGGGTTGGGTGAATCGTGAGATCGGTTCTGTCGTGTCCGTACCCGGGTCTTCTTCTAGTAATGGGGCAGTGACAACCAAGACCTCGTGTAGGCTAGTCGACGGTCCGGTGTCAGTCGCGGTACGCATGGTTTGTATGTGGGGTTGTTGGCTAGTTCCGGGTCGGCTAGATTGGGTAGTACTGGCATGCGTATCCAAGGCACCGCCCGCGCCTGTTCCCCTCCCATGATGTACTCTCAACACACCCCGTCCGGGAGCCCTAACTACCCGGATTCTACCTCCACGAGTCCTCGGACCCTCACGCCTCTCAGGTCTAACTCTCTGGGGAGGTCCTTCCGGTTCTGGCTGGACCACAGGAGCACCTATGTCTATTGCTTGTCTATACGCTATCACACTCGGTGCATTGGGGTCCACATGTGCCAGTAGTGCTTCAGGTAAAGGCATTGGTTGGGCGTTGGAGGGGTTTCGAATCACCAGACAACGTAAGTGAAAAGGAGGAAATACCGGGTGGTTCATTCGTCGCGGTATGTTGATATTCGCGTCCATGTGCTGACGGACGACCAGCGAAAGGAATCGTGGGTACAGATAAAATTTCTTCTGCTTTATTCTGCCGATTTGCCTGATGGCTTGAACTAATTCGTGCCAGATGATGAGCGCGTAGTCTATATGACGGTTGTACCAGACGACATGGAATAGACATAGAAAGTCGCCGGTGCACTGGTCTATTCCCTTCCATCTGGATGAAAGACACCTGTTCAGAATCGTGAACTACGTGTACCAGATGGGCGCCAGGTACTTTCTGTAGCTACTTTCTGTTGAATGCTGGTGGACGGTCGAGTGCGTGGTTGTAGCCGAGTGCTCGGATTTGGGTGCAGAGGGTGGTGTCGTTGACCGCGGGGTCGTAAGCTGCATGGCCGCCGGCAGTGGCTTCAGGCAACGATAGAAGATGTCGAAACGATTCAGGTGTGAGTGCGAACGGGTGATTATCGATCCGCGTCGTGACTGTCTGAGAATTGGGTGCCGTGACAAGTTGAGCTCCTTGATAGACGTACAAAATTGGGACGTCGGTTGTGGCAGTGAGTGCCTATCGAAGAGGGTGTCCCATTAGAATGTCCACGACCACAGGATGTTGTGGTCGGAACTCAACAGTGTCTAAGTGATGATTGTTGGCCTCGATTTCAATGCCATGGTCTGGTGGTACCAAGACATTGTCTGCTTCCTCGTTGACGAATTCCTCTTGAGGCGGAATATTCTCTTGTGGGGGTTGTTGTTGATCTGCCATTAGTATGCCTGAAAGAAAACGATGTTAGAGTACAGGCGGATGCAAAATCGTGTCGATGCGTACCTTGGCAATAATCGGCTCAATCTGAAACAGATTGAGCATTGGCAATGAGAAACAGGGCACTGAACAATTTGCACAGTGTCTGGACAAAATTCATCCGGGAAGCACAAGGTTACCGGACAAACAGAGTATCCGGACAAAGCATTTGTTTCCGGATAAGGCATAGGTTTCCGGACAAAGTTGGTATCCGGACAAACGAGGTATCCGGATAATTAGGGTATCCGGGCAAACAAAGTATCCAGACAAATAGTGTATCCGGACAAATGAGGTATCCGGATAAATAGGGTATCCAGACAAATAGAACTAACCGGACAACCATGAACACCCATATAGTTGAACTTACCGGAAACTCTGAAGTTTCCGGACAACTATGGTTTCCGGGTGATATGACTTTCCGGAGAAAATATATAGATTATGAATGCTTTCCGGATAAGACTTGAATGTGTCCGGATAGTTTGAAAACTATCCGAACGACATCCGGTTTCATTTAATCTGCCTTGAACCAATCCCAAACATAAATATACGTACTCTAGAAGGTTCTAATCGATGTGTTTAATACAATACCAACATTAGAGTCTAAACATGCTTTGTACGGGTCGAATCTGAATCGACGCAAAATCTGATTCGTGCTTATCAGTGTGCAAATGAGGCATGATCGAGATCGAAACATATATAAGAGACGTACCTGAGAAGGTGAGTTCGAAATCGATGAAAAAGAGCAATAGCTGAGGGTTTCCGAGTGAGGGGTTTCGAGAGAGAGGGTTTTATGAGGGGTTTTGAATATCCGGAAAAAATGAGAAAGTGGGATCCGGGTTGTATTTATAAGGGGTCACTTACCGGGTGGGTTTACCCGGATACCTATCCGGTCCGGATAGGTGTTAATGCCAAAAATCGCACCAAAGGGACAACTTAAGGTCGATGTGGACTTAATCAACTAAAGAAAGGATCTTTCGACGAGACGTGCGATGAGGGAAAAAATAACCGGGACAAGGGATTTGATGACGCAGGAAAAAACTCAAACGAGGAAAAAACCTGCGGACGACGGTGGGTGTCGTCGCTGCACTATGGTCGCCAATCAGGGGTGACGTCCTTGGTACTGGCGTCGATCGTACGATGATTACAATACAAATGAAGGAAATACTTCGAAATGTAAAGTACAAGTGTTTGAATGTAAAAACAGGTGTTTGTCGTGTGTGAATACAAAGTGTGAACTTCTGGTCGAGGGCTGTTTGTCGTGCGTCGAGAGCGATACTTGAGCTTTCCCTCGAGTTTCTTGACTTCGCAGTAGGGTTCTGGCTTTCAGTACTTGATCTCTAGAGTTTGAATGTTCTTTGCTATGAGTTGGGATGATTTTCTCTGATGTTTGGTGATGCTCGCTGATGTCTATTCGATGTTCACTGATGTCCCTTGTAATGAAGCTTTAGCTTGTCTTTTATAGTCTTCGCGTCATTAATTAGTTCCATTAATGATTTGATCAACGGCTACAACGGCTGGAAACGGTCGCCGAAATGAATGTTCATAATACTCTTCGTCCGTTACGGCTATCGATCGTTAATGACTTTGACTCCTGCATTAAACACTTAACAAACGTAACAGTCAAGGTTAACGTTAGTTTGGTCGAAGGTGCAATGATCTTATGCGATGGTCGTACGGGACGGGCGATGCTATGGTCGTGCGTCATGGGAGACGTACGACTTACCTTTTACGGGAGACGACGGATGTTTTCTGGGTTCTTGTCGAGACCTTATCTAAATACAAGATTTGGATTATAGCGTGCGTCTTACCTGCTCTGGTCGTGGTCGTACGACGTGATTTTTTGCCCAAACAGTTTGCCCCCAAAATTTGAAAATTGAATGTCAAATTTAATTTTTAAATTTTGTCAATCAGACGCGTAGGAAATAAGACAAGAGTTAGAAATTACCTCATTCGCCTTGGAGCTGGACTGGCCCGTTTCTATCTGAACGAGAAGTTGAAAAGGGAACGAGGTCGTGACGTCATACTGACACACGATGATGCTTACCAGCTGTCGAGGACAGGTATCGACGATCCCTGTGGTCATACGAAAAGACGTGGATGCGCGGCGGTTATCCAGGGATTCGACTTGATGTGATCGACTGCATAAATAAAGATTACGATGGATCTTTTCTTGGCGATTTCCGTTCGATTAGAACTTGCAAGGATTTTTGACCTAATTTGAGTTTTCCTGAGATCATATAAGATACGACCTTCCAGTTTGCGTATGCGTCGTAAGTCTATTGCTAGAAAGCCTAGAAAAAACTGGGATATCTGGGGCCTCTTAGAAGTGCAAATCAATTTAACGGGGCTGGCAATGTCGACAGAGCCTAGAAGCACCATTAAAAACGAAGATGATCTCGACGACTTTAGAAGTCTAGCGAGGATTCCCAGGGGGATTACCGTGAGCAAGGTTGGCAATGGTCGACCGGAAATGTGCCCCGAGGGGTACATTGTTATATACGAATATCCGTTCAAAATAGGCTTTCACTGGCCATATTCGCCTTTAGTAAAAGAATTCATGTGTGAATTTGATCTTTCGTCGGGGCAACTGATGCCCCAGTTCTGGAGAGTTATCTTGATCATCGAACGACTTACCTCCAACTGGAATCCACCGATGAACGTGAGGGACCTTCTGACGGCGTATAAGGTCAAGAATGACCAATACCGTCGCTATAGCTTATTTTCAAGGTTCAAGGGTGATCGTACCCTGGTTTTGAATACTGCGGTCAATGACCGTTGATGGAAGAAGAGGTATGTACTCGTACGGGCGTCGACGCTGGACACTGATAGTGACTGGATTAGGGAGGGTTGGAATATGACAGGTGGGCCTTTGACTGTATGTTTTCATGTTATTCTGTTGCTCGATTGTTTCTTCGACTGATCTTCTTTTTTGTGCGTAGATATTGATTTCGAGAAGGTAAAGCCGGATGATGCTTCTCGGGCTAAGGTCGAAAAGTTCTTGGAATTTAGTACCGAAGATCGGTCGTATGTCACGCGTCATTTGATAGACGAGGATGATGACACTGTTTTCTTGAACGATAGAGTGAGGCTGGGTCGAGAGGAGAAAGAAGAAGAGGAGGATTCTGAGAAGACTGAGGAGGAGGAGAAGAGTGAAGAACCAGAGGTAGAGATAATTGGTAAGTATCCTTTTGTCTTCTTTTCGCTCGACCTGATCTTTCTCTGTTCTGAATCGTCTAACTTCTTTCTTTTTCCGTACAGGTGAATCTCAAGCACAGGCGACGTCTTCTGTTGCTAGGAAGATGGCCCAAGTCGAAGTAGCTCGCGAGGCGAGGGAGAAGGACGTTTCGACAACTGGGTCGGGAGTCCAGAAGAGAAAAGAGGTCCCGACAGCCGGGTCGGGCCTCTTAAAAACGACAAAGGTGTCCGTTCTGAGGGAACCGTCTTTGAAGACGGGTAACCCATCGAGGGTTGCCTTGTCTAGGAAGGCGAAGGCGTCGGTTGCGACCGGTGCAAAATCTGTGGATACTGCGCAACTGGCGACGATGTCTCTGTTAATGCCAAAAATCGCACCAAAGGGACAACTTAAGGTCGATGTGGACTTAATCAACTAAAGAAAGGATCTTTCGACGAGACGTGCGATGAGGGAAAAAATAAACGAGACAAGGGATTTGATGACGCAGTAAAAACCTCAAACGAGGAAAAAACCTACGGACGACAGTGGGTTTCGTCGCTGCACTATGGTCGCCAATCAGGGGCGACGTCCTTGGTACTGGCGTCGATCGTACGATGATTACAATACAAATGAAGGAAATACTTCGAAATGTAAAGTACAAGTGTTTGAATGTAAAAACAGGTGTTTGTCGTGTGTGAATACAAAGTGTGAACTTCTGGTCGAGGGTTGTTTGTCGTGCGTCGAGAGCGATACTTGAGCTTTCCCTCGAGTGTTATTGAGTTCGCAGTAGGGTTCTGGCTTTCAGTACATGATCTCCAGAGTTTGAATGTTCTTTGCTATGAGTTTGGATGATTTTCTCTGCTGTTTGGTGATGTTCGCTGATGTATATTCGATGTTAACTGATGCCCCTTAAAATGAAGCTTTAGCTTGTCTTTTATAGCCTTCGCGTCATTAATTAACTCCATTAATGAATCAATCAACGGCTGGAAACGGTCGCCGTAGTGATTATCCATGATGATTTTCGTCCGTTACGGCTATCGACTGTTGATGGTTGCGTCGGTTATATCCGTTGCTCTTTAATGACTTTGACTCCTGCATTAAACACTTAACAAACGTAACAGTCAAGGTTAACATTAGTTCAGTCGAAGGTACAATGATCTTACGCGATGGTCGTACGGGACGGGCGATACTATGGTCGAGCGTCATGGGGGATGTACGACTTACCTTTTACGGGCGACGACGGATGTTTTCTGGGTTCTCGTCGAGACCTTATCTTAATACAAGATTTGGATTATGACGTGCGTCTTATCTGTTCCGGTCGTGGTCGTACGACGTGATTTTTTGCCCAAATAGTTTGCCCCCAAAATTTGAAAATTGAATGTCAAATTTAAGTTTTAAATTTTGTCAATCAGCCGTGTAGGAAATAAGACAAGAGTTAGAAATTACCTCAATCGCCTTGGAGCTAGACTAGTTTATTTCTAACTGAACGAGAAGTTGAAAAAGGGATCAAGGTCGTGACGTCATACTGACACACGATGATGCTTACCAGCTGTCAAGGACATGTGGCGACGATCCCTGCGGTCATACGGAAGGACGGGGATGCGCGGCGGTTATCCAGGGATTCGACTTGATGCGATCGTTTGTATAAATAAAGATCACGACGGATCTTTTCTTGCTATACTTTTGAAGTGTTTATTTGTGAAGAGGTTTCGCCTTGATTCCTTTCCATTCTACGTCCGAACTTGCTTGAATCGTTACAAATCTTCAAACCGCCGTTGAGAGCGTTTATATAAGACCTTGTTCTGTCCTTTGATTCATAATGTTGATGGAGCCTGCTAGTATTATCATGAATCACATAGACTTAGATGCTTTTAGGAGTTTAGCAAAAATTCCTGCAAATGTAGAGTTTCGGTGTCCGGGGATTGTTCGTTCTAAGGATTGCCCTGAGGGATATCTCGTTTTGTACGAGTATCCTTTTAAGATAGGGTTTCAATGGCCGTTTTTTGGTTTAGCCAAGTCATTCATGCAGGATTTCGATGTGTCGCCGGGACAATTGATGCCCCAACTTTTGCGAGTTTTGCTGGTTATTGAGCGAGCGTCCGCGAAATGGGAATCCCCTATGGTCATGAATGATTTCTTGGCGGCGTATCAAGTTAAAAGGGATAAGAACTGGCGTTATAGCCCTTATTCTAAGTTCAGGGGTGATCGTGCCTTGGTTTTGGGAACTGGCGTCAATGATCGTGGGTGGAAGTCGAGGTATGTATTTGTTCTTACCGAGTCATTAGATTCCAGCAGCGATTGGATGCGGTCGGACTGGAATAAGACAGGTATGCTTCGTTTGTTTATGAGTTTTATCTATTTTTATTATTTTTACTTACCATTCTCCTCTTGTTGCCTTTAGAGATCCAGTTCGACGAAGTGAAGCCGAATGTGGATTCCCAGGCTAAGATTAATAAGTTCCTGAGTCTTAGCGTTGATGACCGATCTTTCGCGACATGGCAATCGACGACCGAGGACGAGGACGAAGATGAGGACGTGCAGGAAGAGGCGACTGGTAAGCGTACCATAGTCTCTATTTTATTTTGTTGATTCTGCCTGTCTGACGCTTCATGTATCTCCTGATCAGTGCCAACCGAGAGGAAATCGATTTCTTGGGCGAGAGGGAAGCAGGTCATGCGTGCCCTTCGGGGTGAAAATGTTTCGACAGCTGGGTCGAGTGCAAAGAGAACCCGGAGGACAGTCCTGAGGGAACCGTCGTCGAGGGTTGATAACTCACCGGGAGTTGTTCTGCCTAAGAAGGAGAAGGCGTCATCCAGCCGTCCTGGCGCGATGGAAGCGACACCAGCAAGTTCTGCGCTTCCGGCGACGGGGACGAAGCCGTTGTCCAAAGTGTTGATCCCAACGTCTGCTGACAGGGGCGAGGGATCGTCGGCCGAAGTTATTACGGTCAATTTTACATTGCCGTCTGACTCTATGGCGGATGATGTCCTAGACGGGACGGCGGCGTTTCCTCATCTGGGGAAGTATTTGCTCCCGTCTTTCGGGGAGCGTTTTCCTGGAGTTCCGGCCGGAGAAATAAGATCTCGAGTTGCCAGTCTGGCGTTCACGGTGAGTGTCAATCTTTCATGACTTGTGTAATTTGTAATCTTTGTAGAATGTTCTTGAATGCACCTTTTATTTTTCACAGACATTCCAGTTTTCCTTGGCGTTACATGCTGAGACGTCAAGAGTTGAAGATCTGGTGGCATCTGCTCTTGAGAGGGAAGCTGCAGCGTTGGAGAGGGAGAGAGCGGCTTTAGATAGGGAGAAGTTGGCCATGGCGCGTGCCGATGAGCTGGCTGTCCAACTTTTCGATGCTCAATATGAATTGCAGGAGATTCGTGTGGTAGGAGTGGCAGATGGAGGCCCTCAGGTTGGGACTTCGAGAGGGGATACGTCCAATGTTCCTCCTGTCGTCTAGAATTTTTCTTTCCTTGTTTGTTTTTGCCACTTGACCTATCGGGGGTTGAGTATGTATACAGTGGTTTATGAATATATATCTTTTGCTTATGCTTTATTCGAATCACGTTTGATTATAAAGTCGAACATAAGATACATATGAAATCATGCGACTAAGGCATTCATTGTAATACGATGACAAGAACGTAAAAAATATAAAAACACGCGATTAAAGCATTTTCTAAGTTAATAGACTTAGGGGTAAAATTGTTTAGACTCTGCGATCGTACGACCGGATCGTACAGTGAGTTTGTATCGTATGCCCCTGTGGGGAAATGATCAAGTTAGAGACCTGATCGTTTATGTCGTTCGACCTTGCGATATTAAAGTCATATAGTAGACTTAATGACTACTGTCGTGCGATTCTGCGATAATCTGTCGTGCGATTCTGCGATAAAACGATGTCGGGGGTTGGTCGTTGGCTAGCCAACGACCCTCCGATGCTTAAGTCAGTAAACGTTTTGTGAGAAAAAATCGTATGAGAAAGAGTTAGAGAACGTACCATTCCAGATTCTCTCTATTTACCCCCTCTCATTTATTACCGTGTCCTTTTCGGGAGGAAAAGATAAGTTTTAAATGACAGAATGACACGGAGAAATATTGTCCTGCGGTCGACTATGTTGTCGTGCGACGAGGCACCATAGTAGATTTATCCCTGTGGAAAAGATATTAATTTAGGGATAGAAGAACGAACCTGTCGAGAGCTTGATCTTGCGACTTCAGTTTATTTTCTCGGCTTCAAGGTAGACTTGTAGCATTCACGAGCGACTTTTGGCTCACTCTTGATCTCCTGGATTCCCCATGGCGTCGGGAATTTCAACATTTGATGATACGTCGAAGGAGCAGCTTTCATATCATGGATCCATGGTCGACCTAAGATGATGTTATAGGCTGACGCACAATCGATGACGCTGAACTTGGTCTGCTTGTTGACTCCTCCAGCGTAGACGGGCAAAATTATCTCTCCAAAGGTGCTCGTCGCTTCTCCATTGAAACCGACCAAAGTCATCGAACGTCGGGTGATTTCTGAGCGATCGATTCCCATGGCTTTGATAGTGTTGAGAAAAATGACATTTGCTGAGCTGCCCCCGTCGATCAAGACTCGACGCGTTAGACAGTTACCGACGGTAAGCTGAATGATCAACCCGTCATGATGCCTCTGATACGAGTCGCCAAGGTCGACGTGGTCGAACACAATCTTCATGGCTTATAGCTCCAAATCTCCTTTGGGTTTGGACGAGCGAGGAATAGGCCGATCATCGGGTGCCTGACTGGCATGACGGTTGGCCGCAGAATACGTCAGACCACATATGTCTGAACCACCGGTGATGCAATTGACGACTTTCGCGTGTTTAGGTGTCGACGGTCGATGGCTATTAGCTGGAACAGCGACATCGTCGATGATATCCTTGAGATTTCCTTTTGGTAAATGATATGCTAGTTCCTTCTTCAATGCGATACAGTCGTCTGTCGTATGACCATGATCAACCCTGAAGTCGCACCACTTTGATTTGTCTTTCTTAGCATCATCCAGGTCAGACTTCTTTGGCCATCGAATGGTAGCTTGGGAACTTCTCAGAGCTTCGACTAGGTCCTTTGTAGATCCTTTGAATCCGTAAGAGGATATCTTGGGGTACTGAGTGAACTTAGCCGCGGTCTTGGCCTCTGCTTTCGTCTTGAAACGAACATTTGAAATTTGGCGCGCTGGCTCTATTCTGGAGATAGCCTTTGTCTTGAACTCTGGCTTTCTGACGCCTAGCGACTTCTTGTCGTCAGTGTGCTTGCGACGAAAGGCTGCATCATCTTCGACCCTCATATATGCTAAGGTCCGAGCTCGGACGTCTTCGAAATTCTCTGGGGGATATTTGGTCAGGTCGGTGTATAAACCCGAATTATCGTCCAGACCACGCTTATAGGCTTCGATTGCGGTTTTTACGTCGCAATTGCGAATGCTGATCATTTCGGCATTGAATCTACTAAAATAACTTCGAATAGACTCATTAGCTTTCTGCAAGATGTAATATAGGTCGCTGGTCTGCTTCTCCATCTTACGACTGCTGGCGAATTGCTAGGAGAACTGATTAACCAACTCAGTAAACGACCCGATAGACTTGGGTTTGAGATTGATTAACCATTGGAGAGCTGGACCAGTGAGAGTTGCTCCGAAACTCTTACACATGCATACTTCCTGGTACATAAATGGGATCGAGATCGTCAACATGAGCTGCTTATATTGCGCGACGTGCTCAGTCGGATCGGTCACACCTGAATACTTGGGAGTGAAGGCAGGAATGTTATACTTCTTTGGGACCTCGACGGTGGCAATCTCGTCGATGAAAGGCGACTCCTGATATCCCGAGCGAGGCTCGACATCGATAGGCACGGCTGCCCCAGGCAACATGGCGAGCAAGGACAGGACGCACTCATTTTGGTCTTCCAACATCTTCAAACGTTGGGTGACGGGATCGTTAAGATCAGTATTTTCCCCTGTCGAGGGATTGGTCCCTGGACTAGCGCCATTACCATGCGATGAACCATTGGTGTCCCCGTTGAAAGGAACAGAATATGGCTGCGACCCATATTGGGATTGCTGCGGTCCGTTCTGAAACGATGGTGGTCCCTGCTGGAAAGGCTGCGATCCACCGTGGAATGGCTGAGATCCACCTTGAGGTCCATTCTGAAATGGCTGCTGAAATGGTTGTGACCCCTGCTGGAAAGGCTGCGACCCTTGTAATGGCTGAGACCCATTATTCACGAGTGCTGAGGAGGAACTGTCCCAAACTGAGGATTTGAGTTGAACGGCCCTGGCGTTGATTCTGCATGAATGGGCCTGGATGCTGATTCTGCGAGGATGAACCTGGATTTGGGACAAATGGTCTAGGGCCATTCTGGTCGAACGGTCTTGGAATTGGGTTCTGCACGAACGGCCTAGGACCATTTTGAGGCCCAAGAGGATTTCTTAACCGCGCGATTTCCTCAGCTGCTCTGCGATTCTGCTCTGCCATTGCATTGAGCTGATTCCTGGCGACTTCGAGCTCCTGATACATCTGAGCAACAACTTGATGCGGATTTACAGAGGCTGCCATTTTCCTACAACAGAAAATAGAAGAAACTCCAATAAATTATTAGTAGGGTGGACGTTCGTCGAGGATTTTCACTAGATGAGGTCCCACGGATGGCGCCAAACTATTAATGCCAAAAATCGCACCAAAGGGACAACTTAAGGTCGATGTGGACTTAATCAACTAAAGAAAGGATCTTTCGACGAGACGTGCGATGAGGGAAAAAATAAACGAGACAAGGGATTTGATGACGCAGGAAAAACCTCAAACGAGGAAAAAACCTGCGGACGACAGTGGGTGTCGTCGCTGCACTATGGTCGCCAATCAGGGGCGACGTCCTTGGTACTAGCGTCGATCGTACGATGATTACAATACAAATGAAGGAAATACTTCGAAATGTAAAGTACAAGTGTTTGAATGTAAAAACAGGTGTTGTCGTGTGTGAATACAAAGTGTGAACTTCTGGTCGAGGGCTGTTTGTCGTGCGTCGAGAGCGATACTTGAGCTTTCCCTCGAGTGTTCTTGAGTTCGCAGTAGGGTTCTGGCTTTCAGTACTTGATCTCCAGAGTTTGAATGTTCTTTGCTATGAGTTTGGATGATTTTCTCTACTGTTTGGTGATGTTCGCTGATGTATATTCGATGTTAACTGATGCCCCTTAAAATGAAGCTTTAGCTTGTCTTTTATAGCCTTCGCGTCATTAATTAACTCCATTAATGATTCAATCAACGGCTACAACGGCTGCAAACGGTCGCCGGAGTGATTATCCATGATGATCTTCGTCCGTTACGGCTATCGATTGTTGATGGTTGCGTCGGTTATATCCGTTGCTCTTTAATGACTTTGACTCATGCATTAAACACTTAACAAACGTAATAGTCAAGGTTAACGTTAGTTCAGTCGAAGGTACAATGATCTTACGCGATGGTCGTACGGGACGGACGATATTATGGTCGAGCGTCATGGGGGACGTACGACTTACCTTTTACGGGCGACGATGGATGTTTTCTGGGTTCTCGTCGAGACCTTATCTTAATACAAGATTTGGATTATGACGTGCGTCTTATCTGTTCCGGTCGTGGTCGTACGACGTGATTTTTTGCCCAAACAGTCTCCCGTCGTCCTATCCGGCCCTTCATCGGTCGACATGGGCAAAGGGGCGTAGAAGGGACCTTTGGGGGAAACGACGGTCAACTTTACGTTGCCGTCGGATTTTTTGGACGACAATGTCTTGGACGAGACGAAGTTGTTCCCCCATTTGGAAGAATATTTGCTTCCGTCTTTCAGGGAGCGTTTTGACGGGTTTTCTTTCGAGAAGAAAGAGTTCCATACAGCTGAACTCTTATTCTTGGTAAGCCTTTCTTTCAAGACTTGTCATTTGTCGTTGTCGTTGTCGTTGTCGTTGTTTACTAATGCTGCTCATATTATGATTCTTCAGGCGTTCCAAGCTTCCCTGGCATTACATGCCGAAACGATGAATATAGAGGTTTCAACGGCTTCTGTTACCAAAGATGAAGATGCAGCGTTAGCTAAAGAGAAAGCTGCTTTGGAGCATGAAGAAGCGATGTCGGTGCGTCTTGACCATGCTCTGGACGAATTGGATGCCCTCAGTCATACAAGAGACGAGATAAACTCACGTTTGAAGGAGTCCCTGACTTTGATGCGCGACCAGAGAGAGGAGCTGGAGAGGATGAAGGAATCCGTAACCGCGAAGAGGAAGGAAGTCGAGGGAATCAAGGCTAAGGTGATAAATTTGAAGAAGGAGTCTGATGAGTTGAAAGACAAAAATAAGTCTTTCTTTTCTTATGCTCGACTTACTGCGCGTGCAGCAATTATGCGACGTCACCAGCAGGGCAAGGATCCTTTGGCTTCAGCGTCAGATGAGTTGCGTCTCTTTTATGAAAGAGTCAGGACTGAGAGAGATCTAGACTTGGATGACCAGAAGGAGGTCGAAGAGGAGACGGCTAGCGAGGGTTTTCAGGATGGGGTATCGGACAAGGTCGTGACCGATGCTCCTCCATAATCTTAAAATGTATTTGTTCGTTCGGGCTGCTCGACCGTTAGTGGTCGACTATGTACTTGATGGCTTATATAATGAACACAACTTTTGTTTATGATTTATCCGACCATGTTTAATTATGAATTTGAACATAGGACACACAGGAAATCATGCGACTGAGGCATATATTGCAATACGATGATAAGAACGTAAAACAAATATAAAAACATGCGATTAAAGCATCCATTCATGGTATAAAAGCTAAGAAACTTAGGGGTAAAGTCGTTTAGACTCTGTGATCGTACGACCAGATCGTACAGTGAGTTTGTGGCGTATGCCCCTGCGGAGGAATGATTAAGTTAGAGACCTGATCGTCGATGCCGTTCGACCTTGCGATATTAAAGTCATAAAGTAGACTTAATGACTACTGTCGTGTGATTCTGCGAAAATCTGTCGTGCGATTCTGCGATAAAACGATGTCGATGTCGGGGGTTGGTCGCTGGCTAGCCAACGACCCTCCGATGCTTAAGTCAGTAAACGTTTTGTGAGAAAAAATCGTATGAGAAAGAGTTAGAGAACGTACCATTTCAGACTCTCTCTATTTGCCCCTTGTCATTTATTACCGTATCCTTTTCGTGAGGAAAAGATAAGTTTTAAATGACAGAATGACACGGAGAAATATTGTCCTGCGATCGACTATGTTGTCGTGCGACGAGGCACCATAGTAGATTTATCCCTGTGGAAAAGATATTGTTAATTTAGGGATAGAAAAACGAACCTGTCGAGAGCTTGATCTTACGACTTCAGTTTATTTTCTCTTTTGATCTCTTGGATTCCCCATGGCATAGGGAATTTTAATTAATAACTTTTGCATGCTTGGGAGTCGACGGTTGATGGCCATCAGCTAGAACAGCGACATCGTCGATGATGTCCTTGAGATTTCCTTTCGAGAAATGATATGCTAGTTCCTTCTTCAATGCGATACAGTTGTCTGTTGCATGACCATGATCGGCATGTAAGTCGCACAACTTTGATTTGTCTTTCTTAGCATCGTCAAGGTCGGACTACTTTGGCCACCGAATGGTAGCTTGAGCGGTCTTCATAGCTTCGACTAGGTCCTTTGTAGATCCTTTGAATCCGTAAGAGGATATCTTGGGGTACCGAGTGAACTTAGTCGCGGTTTTGGCCTCTGCTTTCGTCTTGAAACGAACATTTGAAATTTGGAGCGCTGGCTCTATTCTGGAGAAAACCTTTGTCTTGAATTCCGGCTTTCTGACGCCTAACGACTTCTTGTTGTCAGTGTGCTTGCGACGAAAGGCTGCATCGTCTTCGACCCTCATATATGCTAAGGTTCGAGCTCGGACGTCTTCGAAATTCTCCGGGGGATGTTTGGTCAGGTCGGTGTATAAACCCGAACTATCGTCCAGACCACGCTTATAGGCTTCGATCGCGGTTTTGACGTCACAATTGCGGATGCTGATCATTTTGGCATTGAATCTATTGAGATAACTTCGAATAGACTCATTAGCTTTCTGCACGACGTAATATAGGTCGCTGTTCTGCTTCTCCATCTTACGACTGCTGGCGAATTGCTGGGAGAATTGATTAACCAACTCAGCAAACGACCCGATGGATTTGGGTTTGAGATTGATTAACCATTGGAGAGCTGGACCAGTGAGAGTTGCTCCAAAACTCTTACACATGCATACTTCCTGGTACATAAATGGGATCGAGATCGTCCACATGAGCTGCTTATATTGTGCGACGTGCTCAGTCGGATCGGTCACACCTGAATACTTGGGAGTGAAGGCAGGAATGTTATACTTCTTTGGGACCTCGACGGTGGCAATCTCGTCGATGAAAGGCGACGCTTGATACCCCTAGCGAGGCTCGACGTCGACAGGCACGGCTGCCCCAGGCAACTTGGCGAGCAAGGACAGGACGCGCTCATTTTGGTCTTCCAACATCTTCAAACGCTGGGCGACGGGATCATTAAGATCAGGATTTGCCCCTGTCAAGGGATTGTTCCCTGGACTAGTGCCATTACCATGCGACAAACCATTGGTGTCCCCGTTGAAAAGAACAGAATATGGCTGCGACCCATATTGGAATTGTTGCGGTCCGTTCTGAAACGATTGTGGTCCCTGCTGGAAAGGCTGCGATCCACCGTGGAATGGCTAAGATCCACCTTGAGGTCCATTCTGAAATGGCTGCTGAAATGGTTGCGACCCCTGCTGGGAAGGCTACGACCCTTGTAATGGCTGAGACCCATTATTCATGGGTGGTGGCCTTATGTGCTGAGGAGGAACTGTCCCAAACTGAGGATTTGAGTTGAACGGCCCTGGCTGTTGATTCTGCATGAATGGGCCTGGATGCGGATTCTGCGCGGATGAACCAGGATTCGTGACAAATGGTCTAGGGCCATTCTGGTCAAACGGTCTTGGAATTGGGTTCTGCACGAATGGCCTAGGACCATTTTAAGGCCCAAGAGGATTTCTTAACCGCACGATCTCCTCAGCTGCTCTGTGATTCTGCTCTGCCATTGCATTGAGCTGATTCCTGGCGACTTCGAGCTCCTGATACATTAGAGCAACGGCTTGCTGCGGATTTCCAGAGGCTGCCATTTTCCTGCAATAGCAAATAGAAGAAACTCCAAGAAGCTATTAGTAGGGTGCACGTTCGTCGAGGATTTTCTCTAGATGAGGTCCCACGGATGGCGCCAAACTGTTAATGCCAAAAATCGCACCAAAGGGACAACTTAAGGTCGATGTGGACTTAATCAACTAAAGAAAGGATCTTTCGACGAGACGTGCGATGAGGGAAAAAATAAATGAGACAAGGGATTTGATGACGCAGGAAAAACCTCAAACGAGGAAAAAACCTGCGGACGACGGTGGGTGTCGTCGTTGCACTATGGTCGCCAATCAGGGGCGACGTCCTTGGTACTGGCGTCGATCGTACGATGATTACAATACAAATGAAGGAAATACTTCGAAATGTAAAGTACAAGTGTTTGAATGTAAAAACAGGTGTTTGTCGTGTGTGAATACAAAGTGTGAACTTCTGGTCGAGGGCTGTTTGTCGTGCGTCGAGAGCGATACTTGAGCTTTCCCTCGATTGTTGTTGAGTTCGCAGTAGGGTTCTGGCTTTCAGTACTTGATCTCCAGAGTTTGAATGTTCTTTGCTATGAGTTGGGATGATTTTCTCTGCTGTTTGGTGATGCTCGCTGATGTTAATTCGATGTTCACTGATGTCCCTTGTAATGAAGCTTTAGCTTGTCTTTTATAGTCTTCGCGTCATTAATTAGTTCCATTAATGATTTGATCAACGGCTACAACGGCTGGAAACGGTCGCCGAGATGAATGTTCATAATACTCTTCGTCCGTTACGGCTATCGATCGTTAATGGTTGCGTCGGTTATGTCCGTTGCTCTTTAATGACTTTGACTCCTGCATTAAACTCTTAACAAACGTAACAGTCAATGTTAACGTTAGTTCGGTCGAAGGTGCAACGATCTTACGCGATGGTCGTACGGGACGGGCGATGCTATGGTCGTGCGTCATGGGAGACGTACGACTTACCTTTTACGGGAGACGACGGATGTTTTCTGGTTTCTTGTCGAGACCTTATCTAAATACAAGATTTGGATTATAGCGTGCGTGTTACCTGCTCTGGTCGTGGTCGTACGACGTGATTTTTTGCCCAAACAGGTGTCCGGTCCAGAAACCTATCCGGATAGATGGGTTTCCGGGTACCCATCCGGATAGTTTGGATTTTTGACAAAACATTCCCCTGTGCTTTTCAAGACTAAATTTTTTTTTAGACTTTGATGAAACTCATTTTCCTGCTCCCCCTCGAACGAAGAATACGGAAAAACTTTTGCTCCCCCTCGAACGAAGAATACGGAAAAACTTTTGCTCCCCCTCGGATCGTGCACCTTAGTGATATTAAGAAACGACCACACATAAAACTTTTGACACATTTAAAGATAAAATGTGTGTTGCTCCCCCTCAACTAATGAACATGTATAGACTTGCTCCCCCTCGGATTGTGCAAGTGGTGTGATGTGAAGAACA
Source organism: Saussurea involucrata (assembly GCA_033807775.1). Taxonomy (NCBI): domain Eukaryota; kingdom Viridiplantae; phylum Streptophyta; class Magnoliopsida; order Asterales; family Asteraceae; genus Saussurea; species Saussurea involucrata. The sequence goes on from CM066315.1 coordinate 104,800,427, forward strand.
CTTGGGAATGGCCACACAAAAAAAAACTGTTGAAGTTAAAAAAAACTGTTGAAGTTAAAAAAAAACTTTTGGAAGTGAAAAACAGTTGTGTGACACTCCCCCTCAAAAGTAGAATATACTTACCTGATACTCTTATGTGCTCCCCCTGAACACATGAACAACTTGTGAAAGCACGGATATATCCAAAATAAAGTAGACGACAGTAAATGAACATGAAAGGAAACACACGTTAAAAGAAAGCAAACAAGCGAAATCTACCTAATTAATACAGAGATTTAACCGAAAGGTGTATACGATACAAGTAGAATATAGATGAGAGAAAGTGTGTACTCAATCATCTGGAGTATAAACAATAGATGATAAATAGACAGTTTCTCGTAGGTGTATGGAACTTGTATATGGTGCACTATCTGATCAAATCTTTAGATTTAGCATACCTAGCCTGGACACAAGATAATTAAAGCGTTTTTCGTCCAGGGGTTTTGTAAACAGGTCTGCTAACTGATGTTCTGTATTAACAAAATACAGTTCGACTGTACCTCTTTCGATGTGATCCTTGATAAAGTGGTACCGAACGTCTATGTGCTTGGTCTTCGTATGCTGGACCGGATTGCTTGATATGGCAATGGCGCTCTTTGAGTCGCAGAGATGGGTACTTTGGTGTATGTGAAGCCGCAGTCTTTAAGTTGTGTGCGCATCCAGATAACTTGCGAACAGCAGCTCGCGACGGCGAAGTATTCTGCCTCAGCAGTCGATATAGAAATGCACTGCTGCTTCTTGGACGCCCAACTCACCAAACTGTCGCCCAAGAACTGCACATGTCCGGATGTGCTCTTCCGATCCATCATGCTACCAGCGTGGTTGGCGTCTGAGTATGCTGAAAGTTCAAAACCTGTCTCTTTCGGGTACCACAAGCCAAGATCAGCAGTACCTCTCAAGTAACAAAAAATTCGTTTAACAGCAATTAAATGAGACTCTTTAGGTTTTGACTGAAAACGGGCGCAAAGAAAGGTCGAAAACATAATGTCCAGTCTACTCGCAGTTAAGTACATTAAAGAACCAATCATTCCCCGGTACGTTTTAGTGTCCACATCCTTTCTGTTAGGATCGGCGTGTAACTTTGTACTGGGTGCCATGGGAGTTTTCATTGGTGAGGACTGTTCCATCTGGAATTTCCGAAGAATGTCCCGGATGTACTTAGCCTGATTTATGAATATCCCGGTCGACAGTTGTTTAACTTGAAGACCAAGGAACAAATTCATCTCACACAACATACTCATTTGAAAATATTGTCCCATTAATTTAGCAAAGTTCTTACAATATTGTGGGTTAGTAGAGCTGAAAATTATGTCATCAACATACACTTGAACTAAAACGACGTGGCCATCTCGTTTTTAATAAACAGGGTTGTGTCGATTTTACCTTTTGAAAATCCTGATTTTATTAAAAACTTGGAGAAAGCGTCATACCAGGTTCGTGGAACTTGCTTCAAACCATATAAAGCCTTGTCTAGGATGTAGACGTGATTCGGCTTCTTGTGTCCGCGAACCCGTCCGGTTGCGATACGTACACCTCTTCCTTGATTTCGCCGTTGAGAAATGCGGTCTTCACATCCATTTGGAAGACCGTGAGGTTTTTGTGCGCGGCGTATGCAAGGAACATACGTATGGCTTCGATTCTGGCAACCGGAGCGTATGTCTCGTCGTAGTCAATCCCTTCTTGTTGGCGGTATCCCTTGGCCATGAGACGCGCCTTGTTCCAAACGACGATACCATCTTCGTCTTTCTTATTCTTGAAGATCCACTTCGTGCCGATTACCGTCTTGTGGGATGGACGTGGGATAAGTCGCCATACTTTGAGGGCCTCAAATTGATTGAGTTCCTCTTGCATGGCCATGACCCAGTCCGGATATTCTAGTGCTTCTAAGACGGTTGTTGGCTCGATCTTGCTGAGGAATCCGGAGAATAGGCAGAAGTTGGCCGATGCGCCTCGCGTTCGAACTGGAGTAGAAGGATCGCCGATTATTTGGTGTAGGGGATGAGCCTTGGTCCATTTGGTGGTGTGTGGAAGCGGCTGTTGAGTCTAGTGTGAGGTGTCCAGATCCACATATCCACCGGTCGGAAGATCTTGAACAGCTTCAAGTGTTGCTGGTTGGTTTCTCGGAGGAGACTTGGCAGGATTCGTCGAAGGCTGAGTAACTTCTGGTTCCGGGGAATTCAGAGGTTGGTCGTTTAGTGTTGTCGAGGACGAATCTTCAGGAGTGATCTATGGGTTTTGTACAGGTTCCTCCGGGGGAATGGTCGTATCAGTCGATGATGTGTCTGTTGAGGTCTGAGGGGTCTCCATTGTGATTGCTGGAGTGCTCGTCAAGGGCGGCGGACCGGAAAGATTTGCCGAGTTATCGATTTGAGCAGCTACAATCCTGGGTTGCACAATTACCTGAGGGTTAGGCACATTGAGAAATTCATCATAGAAATATTGAAACAGTACATCTAAATCAGAAAGATGAGCATTTGACGTAGATGCATGATTCAGATTTACTGTGGTTTGTGTAGATCCCGAACGTGAAAGTTTGGAATCTAACACGCCAGTTAAACCGAGTTCTAAACTGAGTTGTTCAAAATCCAAATCAGCGGCTTCATCGAATGTCACGTTTACACTCTCGATAACAGATTTTGTCCGTTTGTTGTAAACGCGATACGCCTTAGCCTGCATGGAGTATCCTATGAAGACTCCTTCGTCTGCCTTCAGACTGAATTTCCCGAGATCATCCTTGTCGTTGAGCACGTAACATGTGTATCCGAACGCATGGAAGTATTTGATGTTCGGAATGCGGTTGTTGATGATCTCGTACGGCGTCTTGTTGAACCGCTTGTTGATGATTGAGCGGTTTTACGTGTAGCAAGCAGTTGACACCGTTTCGGCCCAGAGAAATAGTGGCAGCTTTGATTGCGACAACATGGTGCGAGCGGCTTCGACAAGGGTACGGGTGCATCTTTCCACCACTCTATTTTGCTGAGGAGTGCGTGCGGCCGAGAAGGTTTGCGAGATACCGACGAATGTCAGGTATTCGTTCACCGTTTGGTTTTTAAATTCTGTCCCATTGTCCGTCCTGATAGTCTGAACTTGTTGTCGGAGGTTCAGCTGAATGGTCTTTAGATGGTTGATTATCAGTTCCGGGGTTTCTTCCTTCGAGCGCAGGAACTTTACCCAGGTGTAGCGAGAGAAGTCATCAACCATCACCAGGACATACTTCCGTTTGTTGATGCTTTGAACACGCATCGGTTCGCACAAATCCATATGGATGAGTTCGAGGGACCGGGACGTGTTCGGAGCGGTCGTTGGCTTGTGTGTCACTCGCTTCATTTACCCCATTTCGCATGCCCCGCAGAATTTGTCCTTCACAAATTGAAGATTGGGCATGCCCTTCACGTGTCCGCCTAGCACCGGCTTGTTGATATGCTTGAAGTTGAGGTATGAGAGACGTCGGTGCCAAATCCACGCTTGTTGAGAATTGGCCTTCGACATCAGGAAGACCGAGTCATCGGTCTTCAGGCCAGAGAGGTCGATTGTGTAGAGGTTGGTCTTTCGCGTTCCATCCAGTAGCCCCGTTCCGTCGTCAGTGCGGATGCTACACCGTTTAGCTTTGAATCTGACCTCTAGATCTTTATCGCAGAATTGGCCGATGTTGAACAGATTGTGTCCCAATCCTACGACGTATGATACCTTCTTTATTGTGATATTGTCTTGGATAATGTTGCCGTAGCCCAAAATCGGCGCCTTGTCATCGTTCCCAAATCTCACGTCTCCGCAGTATTTCTCGGTGTAGTTCATGAGCAGCTCCCTCCTCTCGGTCATGTGCTTGGAGCATCCTGAGTCTAAGTACCACACATGGCCGTCCTGCAAAAACAAGATTAACGGATTTTAGGTACCCATTTGAAAATGGGTCCTGGAGGGTTAGGTTTGACACCCGGCTGAGGAACCTGTTGTGAAGCTGGTTTCCTCTTGGGTGTAGGTTTAACCTTTGATTGGAGAACCCATTTTGAATTGGGCTTCTTTTTGTTTTTACGGGATTTCCGAGTTGGTTTAGAATGATAAACATGATAAGAACGAAACCAATCAGTTGCATATTTATTATCATCAAAGTCATTCAATCCACAATTAGAACAACACAAACAATCATGTGATTATTGAATCAAATGCTGAATTGAATAAAGTTTAATCGGAAAATTAACACTTTGTTCAACAGGATCATTCTTGTGATTCAAAGCACAATCATTAAAACATGTCCTAGAGTAAAAAACAGTATTAAATGACTTCGACACCGCATTGTTCTCGAAAGATTCCTTGGCTACCCACTTTTGTTTGTCTTGTTTAGCATGGCCATTTTTATCTGAAACAGCATTAACGGCATGGTCAACAGAGTTTGAGTAGACAGGATTGTTATAAGTCGACCGACCGGTCTTTTGCCGCGGCTGTGATTTATTTTGAGAACGAGAATCAGTTTTAGAAACCTTGCTCACAGCCGAGGTCTTAGGTTTTGAAGAACATTCGCCTTTTTGAAAGTTGACCGAGCGATTCACCACTTTTGAAAGAAAGCCGGTGTGACTTGGAAGAGGTTTGTCAAATGGAAATGATTCAAACTCTTCATCTGAACTACCCTCGGAATTCATGAATTTAGAAAAGTCAACATCGGGAATTGATGGACTAGGATTGGTCGAGGGAGGTGAGGAACACTTTGTGCCGGTGTTTTTAGGAGAAGCTGGTACGGAAGCTAAGAACAAATCAGAGTTTAGATTCTTTAAAACACACTCATCTTGAGTCTCATTGTCGTTTCGTGAAGAAGTTTTACCAATGAAAGCTTTACACGAAGATGTATCAGACGAGTCAGAGGAAGCTCCGGGTGAAATCATCTTTTCGTCTTGGAGTAGGTCAAACTTCTCTTGAAGTTGACCATTTCGCACGTGCTCCTTCATCGCTTCTGTTTCCAAAGCAGACAGTTTTGATGTGAGCCGATTGATTTCGTTCCGAAGGATTGCCTGTCCCTCATCCGACACATATTCAGTTTTTACGGATTTCAGATTCTCAAGTTCTGTTTTAATCGCTTGCCTTTCCTTTTGAAAAATGGTTCTTTCCTTCTCGAGTGTCTCCTCTAATTCGACTATTTTTGCTTCCAAAACGAGAGGAGGGACATAGAGTTTAAACTCGTCCGTCTCAGTTTTGGGTTCAAGTGCTTGGGCCTCATCCTTTTTGGAGGAATCCTTGGGCGTCGCAACCTTATAGCCGTCAAAGTAGTCATTCGAGAGGTATTTCTTTGGGGTTTTCTTGTACGAGTAGTTCATAGGCTCGTAGCAAAAAGGAAGTTGCATCTTAGTGGTGTGTGCATGCTTGTATTCCTCAGTTTCCTCCTTTTTTTCAGGTTCAAGAGGACCAGTCCATTTTATCTTATATTCAGGATACTTTTTGTCCAAACCGAGAAAACCAAAGTGATAAAGTGTCGGTCTTTTGGTCAAAATCCTTTTCAAGTACTGAGGGTTATCGTATCCGATTCCCCATTCCTTGTTGAAGTATGTGAATTCCTTGGGTTTGTTCATGTGAATGGTCTGATCAGTTTGACCTCTTTTGTGGAGTTTGGTTTCAAGATCAGTTATTTTAGCAACAAACTCCTTGTGTTTCATTTGGAGAGAGGATCATTGATAGACAATCTCTGCTATCTCATTCTCACACTGATCAAGCTTTAAAGTAAGTTCATATATTTTGGCCCTTAAGTCCTTAGGTGCTATTGAAAGATTTGTACATTTTTCTTTTAAATTAGCATTTTCGTACTTATATTTTTTAGTTATGCGCTTTTGAACATCTAACTTTTCTTTTAATGAGTTAATTTCAAGCAGTTGTTCATTAGTGGTGGCCTTGTAAGAATCTATTCGTTAAACAAGAGGTTCCAACTGTTCGATTAAGCCTTCATGAATAGGTTCACATACCTAACACAGTTTCGCCTTTTCTAACGGAGAAGAATGGTAGCCCATGAAAGCATCAGCATCTTCAGAATCGCTTTCACTGTCAGAAGGAGCCAGCCAGTGGTCATCTTCAACAAATAGAGCTTCTCCTACCTCTTTCTGTTCTGCTAGCAGGAATTTGGCCTTGTAGTAGCGTGCGTTCTTCATACGGGCTTTCTACAATCCTTAGCGAAGTGACCCAATTTCCCGCAGTTGTAGCAAGTGACAGGTTCGTCCTTCTTCTTTGTCTCGGGCTTGCGATCTTCCTTCTCATTCTTCTCCTTTTTGTCAGGCTTCTTGTGTTCATCTGCCTTTTTCTTTCCTTCATACTTATCCTGATAATCATGGCGCTTGTTGGAAGAAGTGGAATAACGCTGATTATTGGATGAAGGCTTCTTGAAGAATTTCTTCTGCTGGAAGGATCTGGAGAGCAAGGCCATTGCTTTCTTCACAGTAGTCAATTCAGGATTAGAATCGCTTTCTTCTTCTTCTTCGGATTCTGGTTCGGATTCACTCGGCTCTTGGACTCGTTTGGATCGACGTCCGGAAGATTTGCCTCGTTTTGAAGAAACAAGAGCGAGTGGATCAGCAGGTGACTTGGAAGCGGACTTCCTGTTGCTCAGGATTTCCATGACTTCATCCTCGTCCTGAATAAGCATCTCGTTAAGTTCATGGATTGGAACGTCCTCCATCAGGTGGTTGTATTTGAGAAGCAAACACTTTCCATTCCGGCAAGAGGTTGTTCAGAAACTTGAGCGCATTCTCTGTGTTTGATCGATTGATCTTGTTCTTGTGGAGCTCGTTCAGTAGGAGGCAAAATCGTTCATAAGTCTAGGAGAGTGATTCGCCAGAGCGTTGCTTAAAGCCATCAAACTTGGTTATGCAGCTGTTGATCTTCAGTTGGTTGCCGACTTTGCTCCCACTCATCATCTTTTCTACCTGATCCCACATGACCTTTGCTGTGTGCTTGTAGCTGTCTATGGCTGTGTAGATCTGATTTGGTTGAGCCTGAACCAGATACCTCTTGGCATGCTTTTCGCCATCAAACATGCCCTTTTCGTCCTCACTCATCTCTAAGTATTTCTTGGCCACATATCTAACTTGATCACCTTCTTCTTGTGCCGGAATGACATTCATAGGTTCAGCTTGTGGGCCATCAGTTAGAGCACGCCAGATGTACTCGTAGTTATCCTTCGACTCGATGAATATGAGGAATCTATCCTGCCATTGACTATATTCTCCCTGGTAGAGGGTCGGTGGATTGGAATCGGTGCCGATAGCAAGAGCGTCGTGAGACATCTTTGTTGATTGCACTAATGTGATCGTCAGACGTTTGTTCGATTTAAAGTGGAATCCTAACGCAAGGAACTAAGAGTGATATCCTAACGCAGGTTCTAAGAGTGATTTAGACTCAGACTGGTAAGAAACTAGTTAAACTGAACATACCGGATAGGAATCCAGATGAAACAGTGTCTGATCAGGAAGTGTCCGGATCAGATGTGAGTGCAGTGTTCAAATAGCAAAAGTGTTCGGGTAAACTGAAGTTACCGGATAACACTAGGTTACCGGATGAAATGGGTTTACCGGATAGATATTAGATACCAGATAACTTGGTTACCGGATAAGATAAAAACACAAACTTACCGAATGAAATTGAAAACACTTACCGGATGAGTGTACTTACCGGGTAGTTGAGTGTCCGGGAAGAAATAGTATCCGGATGGAATTGTGTCCGGAAAGAAATATCAATCAGAAACTTTTGGTTACCCGGATAAATTTGATATACCGGGAACTTTTAGTTACCGGATCGATTTTATCCGGAAAGTAGCGAGAAAATAAGACTTACCCGGGAAGTTTAAGGAAGTCCCGGAAAGCTCGGCTGTAGTGTCCGGAAACTGTGGTTGTGGTTTCCAAATTCGATAGAAATTCGACTAGGGTTGCTAAAATCGTTCCTGAAAGATTAGAAACCTAACAAAACACAAGACTAACAATACCCTAAGCGATTTTGAAGCAAAACAACAAGATTTGGATGAAAATTTTGATTTTTCTAATGAACAGAGACCAAAAACTTGTATATTTGATTTTGCTTAAAATCTATTCAAATGATCGAAATAGGAGTAGAAAAATTGCAGAATCGCTAATAAAGATGATGCTAATCGAATGCAATACGCGAGAATAAGCAATTTTATCAGAATCAAAATATGGTTATTTGAACTCAAGAACGCAGTCGATAAACTCAATAAGAAACTTACCAGAAACCTTTGAATCACCTTGAATCGAATCGTCTGTATGCTCTGATACCAATTGTGAGTTCTAGATTAGTGCATACACAATGAAATCAATAGAATAGATAACAAATCAGAATGATTTCAACTGGTCATCCATATCACTTTGATTAATCGTCTTAATCATCATAATTGTCTTTATCACTCATATTATAATTCTCTGAAGATTAATCAAAGTGATATGGATGACCAGTTGAAATCATTCTGATTTGTTATCTATTCTATTGATTTCATTGTGTATGCACTAATATGGAACTCACACAGGTTTATGAAGAACCTCCTTCTGGAATGGGACACTTATTCAGTCCAGCTCCAAATGTCAAGAGATATGGACGAAGAGAAGTTAAATGACATCTTCAGTATCCTCAATCTACATGAGGACAAAGTTAAAGAGTTGAAAGACAAAAACAAGAAGATGGAAGAATCTCTAGCACTGATAAGTCAACATAAGAAGAGTAGAGGGGTTAAGACAAAAGCACTAATCTCTGATTTAAGCAAGTATGTGAAGAGTTCTGATGAAGAAGAAGATGAGAGTTCTGGTGACCAATTATCTGAATTTGCTGAAAAGTTGGCCTTACTTACCAATCGATTCAATAAAAGGTTTGGACGAAAGAAGTTCTATCCAAAGACCAAACCTGATTACTACAAGGCCGACAAGTACAAAAAGTTTGAGAAAAGAAGAGAAGAGAAAGAGGATGATAAGGAAGAGCGGAAAGAGAAAGAAGAAAAAAAAGAGAAAGATGATAGGAATTGTTACAATTGCGGAAAACCTGGTCACTTCGTGAGAGATTGTAAACAGAAAAAGGTAAAGAATTACGAGTATTACCAGAGGAAGGCACAACTTGTGAAAGCTAAGGAAAATGGAAAAGCTATGTTGGCCGAGGAGGAAATCTGGCTAGAGGACTCGTCTGATGAGGATGAAGCTCATTTCACTGAGATAAAGTACAGTCTCATGGCCAATATTGATGAGGATGATCAGGAATCTGAGGTACAATCTCTTTCTTACACTTCTGATAATAATGAACATTTTAATTTTTCCAAAAGTGAAGAAATGCTTAACTTGATATCGGAACTTAACTCGATGAAAAAAGAATTTGACAAAATGAAAAAGAATTTCAATCTTGAAAAAAGTTCCTTATTAAAATATCAACACGAAGCGCTTCTTTACAAATGTTTAGCCGAAGATAGAGAAATGGAAAAGGAAGTTATTAAGGAAAAAAATCAAGAACTTGAAACAAAGATTTCTGATTTGAAAAAGGAGATGAGAGTTTTGAGTGATGAAAATATTGATTTGAAATTTAAACTTATAGTTATTTCTGATGAAAGAAGCTTACGCAAGGATTAAACAATTAGAAGATTTGAACTTCAAAAGAGGTCAAACTGAGCAAACTTTGAAATTGTTGACTAGCAACCCAAAAGATACAAGATTTTATAATCCTAAAATGGGGCTAGGTCTTACTGATGTTGAGGTTTTAAAGAAAGCACCCGAGAACTTGTATACTCTTGAACAATTGGGTGAAGGTTTAAAGAAAAATATTTCTAAAGCAATACCTCCAATATCGGAAATTTTTACAAAATTCAAAAGTATTTCAACTCCGATTTCTGAAAAAAAGAAAGACAAGAAAGAGCACGGTTCTGAAGAAAATCCCAGATTCAATACAACAAATTTCAAATATGATGAACTGAATTCTAGTTATAAAACCAAAAATGAATTAACTGAATTCAATTTATTGTTTTCAAAAGAATCTGAGGTTGAAATTTTAAATTTCAAAATAAAGAACCTAACTCAGACAAATCTGAATCTTTTGATGAAATAAAGTTTGAAATAAAAGAAGATTCTGTTAAAAAGGAGTTTGTTCATGAGACTAATTCTGAATTTCCTGATCTTGATTCTGCATTGATTAAAATTATTGATTTAGAAAATCAAGTTTCTAAATTAAAGTTGTGAATTGAAAACTTAGAGGATGACTGTGTAAATATTGGGATGGATTTGGATCATAGTCAAAAAGTCAATCTTGATCTTCAGATTGAGATTCGATGTCTTGAATCCCAAATATTTGAATTGTCAAAATCTAAGGATTCAAATGCAAAAGAAAATTGTTCAAATCAATGCAAATCCAAATATCAGAATAAATCTTCAAGTTCAGTTGATGCTAAAGCCAAAAGTTCTATCAAAGAAATCAACTTTGAAACAAAAGAATCAATTTTAACTGATAAATCAACATTTGTGTGTTTTGAAAATTCGCTATTTGAATCATGTTCAGACACAAATGAAAAAGCGTATAGTATTTTTGAAAAAGGGGAATCATCAGGTACTAAATCTAATTTTTGTCCAAATGATTCTCCTAATTCTAAATGCTCTAACACTCCTTCTTCTTCATGTTCAGAAGTGGATGAAGAAAAGTTCTTGGATTTGAGGAAGCGAAGTGATTCTTGCAAGAATAGGATTTTCAATACTGAGAAGTGTATTCAATTCAACAAGTCAAATTGTAATCATTCTTGTAATGTTTACAAAGCTAGTATCAATAAAACAACTGAAATTTCCGATTTTAAGTTGTTGACACAAGCTAAACGTCGAATACATTGCGCTCATTATTGGGATAACTATTTCTTGCTTAATCGCAAAGTTTCTAAAAATAAAAATCCGAAAAACGTTAATACTTCCAATTCTTCTTCAAAATCTTCAGCTAACAAATCGGCTAAAATGTTTGGTTTTGGTTTGAATAAGAAAACAAAGAAGAAGGAAATAAAATCAGTTGATGTGAATCTGGTTTGGTAACGAGTTCCAAAAGGTCAAATTAACAAACCGACTTCACAAAAAGAACTAAGTTTTCAAGATAAAATTCATGATTCTGCAACTGATTTAAAGAAGCTAATCCGTATAACAAACAAGGACCCATACTGATATGGATACCTAAATTGAGATAATTTGAATTTCAGGACTGTCATGTGTGGGTCATACATTCTGGTGCTTCTAGACACATGACAGGGTACAAGCACATATTGCACGATTATAATGTACATCCTGGATGATAAGTCTTATTTGGCAACAACACAAAAGGCTACAACATCAGAGGTCATGGAACATTGAAAAATGACACGATCTCAATTGAAAAGGTTCTGCACGTGGAGGGTCTTGGTCATAATTTGTTCAGCATCAGTCAGCTTTGTGACAGAGATTGCAATGTCAATTTCAACACGCATTTTTGTCGTGTTGTGGATCCATCAGGCTCAGAAATTTTCAGGGCAAACAGATGTGGAGATCTCTACAAAACTAACTTCCCAACTTTAGTGGCGTCGAAACAGGTTTGTTTAGTTTCAAAGGCTTCTATTGAAGAAAGTTGGTTGTGGCATCGGAGGTTATCACATCAGAATTTCCAAGATATCAATAATCTGAGATGCAAAGAATTAGTTCTAGGTCTACCTGACTTGAAGATCGACAAGGTTTCTGTATGCCCGGCTTGTGAAATAGGCAAGATGAAACATTCTTCACATAAGTCAAAGACCCTGTCTAACTGCAACAACTGTTTAGAACTAATTCACATGGATCTTTGTTGCTCGATGAGAACTCAGTCAATGGGAGGTAAGAAGTATATTCTAGTTATGGTTGATGAGTACTCAAGATATACCCGGTTGGAATTTCTTCATTCAAAGTCAGATGCGCCAGAGATAATCATCAAGATTATCAAGAAGATACAAGTACTTCTTCAATGCCTGTACAAAAGATAAAAAGTGATAACGGCACGGAATTCAAAAATTCGACTGTACAATCCTTTCCTGATTTCGTTGGCATATCACACAATTTTTCGGCACCAATGACTCCACAACAAAATGGAGTTGTTGAACGCAAAAACAGAACGCTTGTGGAGGCGGCTCATACAATGTGTTATGTGCTGAAAGATAGACAATATCTCACAAAATTCCAAGCAAAAGTTGATGAAGGAATTTTTATCGGATATTCCTTGACTTCCAAAGCGTATAGAATCTATAACAAACAAACGAAATCGGTTATTGAATGTATCAACGTCACCTTTGATGAGCAAGTTGTGTTGACTCCTGGACAAAGCAGTTCAGGACTCGGACTTCAACTGGAAGTTTCTACTCAACAAGGAGTAGAACTTGTGCTAAAACAGTCCAATAATTATGTTCTTTCTAATAATTTTAATAATTATGAACTTGATTTGCTTTTCTATGATGCTTTTATGGACATTTGTGCATATATGGAACCACCATCTACGTCCATAAATGTAATCACACGACAGACAAGTGCTGATATATCTGGTCCTTCTGAAGAGGTTGGTGCTACAACATCAGGTGCCACAGACGTAAATCCAACTGAATCTACACCAGTTACAGTTTCTGAACCAGTGATTCAAAACAATGATCCAGTTTCTGAAACTACATCAAATGAACCTCAAGCACCCGGAGTTGAATCACTGGTACCAACTACGATACCTTCAGCAGAATCAAGTGAAGAAATAATTGTGGTTTTAGATGAAAACGATGATTTAAATACTCGAGTTGATGTACAAACTCTCCCGAGTACACTAAAGTGGACAAAGGCACATCCACCCGCAAATATAATTGGTGACATCAAAGATGGAGTGAAGACAAGATCTGCTACATCAAACGAGTGTTTGTATGTAAATTTTCTGAGCTCAATCGAACCAAAGAAAGCATCTGTGGCATTAGAAGATCCAAATTGGATTAATGTGATGCAAGAAGAGTTGAATGAATTCAAGCGAAGTATGGCGTTTGGTGAAGCGTCCTAAGGATAAGACCATAATCGGAACCAAATGGGTCTTTAGGAATAAGAAGGATGAAACTGGTATTATTGTTAGAAATAAAGCTCGCCTGGTCGCAAAGGGTTACAACCAACAAGAAGGTATAGACTATGATGAGACCTACGCACCAGTGGCAAGGATCGAAGAGATTCGGATATTTCTAGCTTACGCGGCCCACAAGAACCTGAAGGTATTCCAGATGGATGTAAAATCTGCATTCCTCAACGGGGTTCTTCATGAAGAGGTTTATGTGAGTCAAGCCGAAGTCTTTGTTGATCCAAAGTTTCCAAACCATGTCTATGTCTTGGACAAAGCACTCTATGGACTCAAACAAGCTCCAAGAACATGGTATGAAACTCTAATAATACACCTACTTGAATCCGGTTTCACCAAAGGTACTATCGAGACAACTCTTTTTCTTAAGAAGCAAGGTGATGATTTGATTTTAGTACAGATTTATGTTGATGCCATTATCTTTGGTTCTACAAACCCTGAGATGTGTGTTGATTTTGAAAATGTCATGAAAAGTCGTTTTCAAATGAGCATGATGGGGGAATTAAATTTTTTCCTTGGTTTACAAGTGAAACAATCAAAAGAGGGCATTTTTATAAATCAATCTAAGTATGTTAATGATATGCTCAAGAAATTTGATTTAATTTCCAACTCCATCATGAAAACATCAATGGCTACTAGTAGACTTTTGGATGATGATTTAGCAGGTAAATCAGTTGATCAAAAGCTTTACCGTAGTATGATTGTGTTAGGACCATAAATGTCCTACACATTAGAAAGTTATATAAAGAATTATATAGAGGTTAATTAGTTTAATTAATTGTTTTGTAAAAGCCTAAATGTGTTAAATGGGATTTAGTGCTTAATGGGCTTGGGCCTTATTTGTCTTAAGCCTTTGGTATATAAGGTTTTGTTAACCTTTAGTTTTACGTCAGCAGTTCATTAGCCAAATCAATCGTGTTCTCATTCATACAATTTGTATAGAATTCTCTGAAAGCTTAATGCAATATATAGATGACCAGTTGAGATCATACTGATTGTTATTACTCTATTGATCTCTTGATTGTATGCACTAATCTGGAACTTACAATTTGTATCAGAGCCATACGGACGATTCGATTCAAGGTTATTCAAAGGTTTCTGGTATGTTTTATGATAAATAGTCGTCTGTTCTTGAACTCTAAAATATCACTTTTTGATTTCTGATTAAGTTTCTTGTTTTTTCTTATTCCATTCGATTCGTATAGGTTTTATTAGCGTTTCTGAAATTTTTCAGAGTCTAATTCGATCAATTGAAGTGTATTTGAGCAAAATTGGTTTTTCAAGTATTTTGTCCCTGTTCTTAAAAAAATTATCAAATTTTTCTTCAAAATCTTGATATTTTGCTTCAAAATTGTTTAGGGTAGTGTTATTTTTGTGTTTTGGTTGTTTCCTAACCTTTCAGGAACGAATTCTAGCAACCCTAATCGCATCTGAGTCCGATTTTAACGAACAGCCGCCGTGTCCGGAAGTCTGCGCATCATCCGGTAAGTTCCTATTTCACGCTACTATCCGGACGTAGTTATCCGGATTGTCCCAAGTATCCGGACGCCTCTATCCGGTTAATCCAACTTCCCGGGTAAGTCTCACTATCCAGATCGATCTCGTATCCGGACGACCTCAACTACCTAGAAGACGTTTCCCGGTAACCTAAGGATCCGGTAAGCTTTTCCGGTTGTTTTATTCTTTCGGACAACATCAGTTTCCGGACATCCTCTATCCGGGTTGCTCACATCCGGATACCACGTATATCCGGTAAGTTTTTCCTTCCCGGTAACTATTTTATCCGGTATCTCTTTTACCCGGACACTTAGCGGGACCCCCGTGCTAAGTCGCAGGAGGGGGACATTTGAGTATTCTTGATACTATCTGACTTTTCTTGAATCGAATCATATACTGTCTGACGATCATTTTAGTGCATTTAAAATGTCTTCTCGAGATGCTTTTGCAATGAGCAACCACACCACGCCTCCAGCTCTTGGAGAATCTTGTCAGGTATGTCTACCAACTCATAATGCTTTAGTTGATAAGATCCAACTGCTTGGTCAAAAGGTAGAGTCCTATATGTTTACCTCTAATGAACAACTGCTTGAGATTAAAACGCTAAAAGAAAAGTTAGAGCTTCAAACTAAGATCACAGAAAAACTTAAGTCTGACAACACATACTTAAAGCAAAAGTGTGCAAATCTTTCGATAGCACCAAAAGATCTTCGAGCTAAGATATCTGAACTGACTTTAAAATTGGATCAGTGTGAGAATGTGAAAACAGAGATTATTTATCAATGCTCCTCTCTCCAAATCCAACACAAAGAGTTTTTTGCAAAAATCACTGATCTTGAAACCAAACTTTACAAAAGAGGTCAAACTGATCAGGCCTTTCACATGAACAAACCCAAGGAATTCACATACTTTAACAAGGAATGGGGAATCGGATACGATAACCCACAGTACTTGAAAAAGATATTGACCAAAAGACCGACTCTCTATCACTTTGGTTTTCTCGGTCTGGACAAAAAGTATCCTAAGTATA
The DNA here is from genome assembly GCA_033807775.1 of Saussurea involucrata. Taxonomy (NCBI): domain Eukaryota; kingdom Viridiplantae; phylum Streptophyta; class Magnoliopsida; order Asterales; family Asteraceae; genus Saussurea; species Saussurea involucrata. The sequence goes on from CM066315.1 coordinate 104,816,073, forward strand.
AAATCAAGTAGACTGGTCCTCTTGAAAAGGAGAAAGAAGAGGAAACTGAGGAATATAAGCGCGCACACACCACTAAAATGCAAGTACCTTTTGTGTATCAGCCTATGAACTACTCGTACAAGAAAAAACCCAAAGAAATACCTCTCGAATGACTACTTTGACGGCTATAAGGTTGCGAAGCCCAAGGATTCCTCCAAAAAGGATGAGGCCCAAGCACCTGAACGCAAAACTGAGACGGACGAGTTTAAACTCTATGTTTTTTTTGGAGGAAAATCCAGGCACATTAATAAAAGAAGAAAAACAAATACAAAGCGTTTAAGGCAAAACGCCCGTAAAAACCAATAAAGTCACATGCGACTTTAAAAACAAACCACAAAGCTAACAACCAAAAAAAGCAAAGGGAATAAGACAAGAAGCACATGCAGAATAAAATACTCCAACAAACGATCCAAAGGCACCAACACACCAGCGCATCACCCATCTTCATGTAAAGAGATCGCCACCTTCCTCTTGATCTTCCAAGTCATCCTCATAAGCACCGTATCTCTAATCTCCTTAATAATCTGCACATCCGATCTCTTCTCAGTCGTAAAGAGTCTTCTATTTCTCTCTTGCCACACAAAGTAAACCGCAGCTGCAATAGCAAGTTTATGAATCATCTTTCGTGGGGCACCAAGAATAACCACAATCGCATCCCACACTTCTGGAAAAACCATACTAAAATCTTCTTTAACACCATGCCAGATTTCTTTCGAGAAGGGGCATCCAAAGAACAAATGATCATGAGAGTCCATGCAAACCGAGCAAAACACACAGGTAGGATTAGGAGGATCATGCTTCCACGAAGCAATCCTATCTTGTGTAGGTAACCGTCTTCGACAAGCCATCCATAAGCAAAAGGAGTATTTAGGAATAGAAGCACTAAACCAAACACCTGCACTCCAAGACATAACAGGAAGCGTACCCGTCATAGATTTCCAAGCCTCTTTAACCAAAAATGGAATAAGATTATGCCGACTATCCACCCAACACAAAGTATCCGCTTCACCATCAACAAGTTGAGGAACCGGTAAAGCCGAAAGGTTGTCCACCCTTTGCTCCCAATCATTCGGCCAAACACCATTACAATACAAGAGGACTTCCCTAACCGTGGTGTTAACATCAAAATCAAGAGCATGAATGGAACGATAAGAAAGAAACTGCGCGAGGTAACCAATCGCTAACCATCCGTCTTCCCATGCATTGGTAAGCGACCCATCACCAATTTTCACCCGAAAAAAACTTCTAACAAGCGGTCTAAGATCCATGATCTTACGGAACACCCAAGACCAAGACGGCTTACTCGGCACTCGCCAAAAAGGGTTAGAATGAATGTAGTGGAGATACACCCATCTAATCCAATATGAATCGGGTTTCCGAGTAAGGTCCCAAATGTGCTTGGTTAAGAGAGTGCGATTCCATAAAGATAGCTTCCGTAAACCAAGTCCCCCACTTTCTACAGACAGACAAACATTTTCCCACGCAACACGACAACGGCCCCTAGAGTTCTCACCTTGAGTCCATAAGAAGTCACGAAACAGCCCCTCAAGTTGGTGAATTACTCCAGATGGAAAAAGGAACACCGACATCCAATAAATCTGCATTGATTGAAGAACCGACATGATCAATTGCCTCCTTCCACCAAACGACAGAAACTTGGATTTCCAATTATGGATTTTTGCACGCACTCTGTTAACTAAGATACCATAATCCGCCAGCTTTAGACGAACCGGGGACAACAGAACTCCCAAATAGCGAATAGGAAACGAACCTTCCCGAAATGGAAGACAATTCAAAATCGCCACCTTCTCATCATTTGGCACATTACCAAAAAAGATTTCAGTCTTCTCAATACTTGGAGCAAGCCCTGACACGAACTCTAAATAAATCCAAAGCTTTCTTGAGAACCTCCACCGATCGAACATCCCCTCTCGTAAAGACAAAGAGGTCATCCGCAAAACACAAGTGTGTTAATTCAATATCGCCACACCCTTTATGAAAGCCAAACCCCGAAACCTCATCAATGCACTGCTTTAGGAGCATGGAGAAACCTTCCATCACAATTGTAAAAAGATAGGGAGAAAGTGGATCACCTTGCCGTATCCCTCTCTTACCAACAAAGAAACCCTCCGTATCCCCATTAATGGCAATGGAATTCGAAACCGAGGAAATAAGTTCCTTAATCCACCGAATAAGAGCAGGATGAAAACCAAAACCACTAAGCATAGTGAGTAAATAGTCCCAACTAACCGTATCATACGCCTTACGGATATCGATCTTGAAAGCACAACGTGGAGGCCCCGAACTTCGTTGGTATCCCGCAACCAACTCATGCGCCATGAGAATATTATCCGAGATACGACGACCCAGGATAAAAGCAGATTGATTAGGGCAAATGAGGCCATGCAGAAAATCCTTTATACGATCAGAAATCAACTTACTCAGGCATTTGTATAAGACGTTGCAACAAGCGATTGGCCGGAAATCCGTAACCCTCGATGCATTTGGCACTTTCGGCAATAGGCAAAGCAAAGTGTGGTTCAACTCCTTATCCAACCGAGAAGTATAGAAAATTCATCAATGCAATCTCTACACTCTTACCCACAATTGGCTACGCCGATTTGAAAAATTTAGACGTGTACCCATCTGACCCAGGCGCTTTGTCATTACCAATCGAGAACATAAAATTCCTTATTTCCATAGGCGAGAACGGCCGAATCATATGTAATGAGTCATGCAAGAATAAACGGCGCGAAAATAATTCAATTGGCATATAGGGATTAACCAAATCATCATGAGTACCAAGAATACCTTTAAAATAGTCGATAAAAACCATAGCCACATCATCACCATTTGTCACCAAACCTTGCTCATCGGCTACATAATGAATGTATCGAGCATGCCTTTTCTCTTTTAACACAAGATGGAAGAACATTGTGTTACCATCACCATCATTTAACCATTTTACCTTTGCTCTTTGTTTGGCAGCCATTTCTTCATTAAACTTAGCTTGCCGGTATGCAAACAAACAATGAGCCAAGTCCTCCCTTAAACACACATTTGACGGATCCACATCACAGGCAAATTGGACCCGATCCAACTCCTCTTTAAGAAAAATGGTTCTAGCCGCTAAGTCACCATAGGAGGCACGAAGACGCCAAAGGGGAGACTTCAAGGCCTTAAGATTAGCCTTCAATCGGAACATAAAGGATCCTGAACGGGATAGAGACCAAACACCATTCACGGTTTGGAAAAAGAGGGGATGGTCAACCACAAAGTTGTCAAATTTAAAACCCCAAACCCTTTTTCGCTTACCTCCTTTAAACGAAACAATACCCGGTGCATGGTCAGAAATCCCACGTGGGGCGAAGAGAGCCGAAGCATCTTGAAACCGAGATGAGAATTCAACATTGCACATAATCCTGTCCAATTTACGATACAAACCACCCTCACCCATCAGTTTTTGACACCAAGTGTATTGCAGCCCGGTATAAGAAACATCAAAAACTTCGAAGTCCTCCACACAAAGAAACAATTCCTCCATGTCCATATTCCGCTGCGAAGAACCTCCAAATCCATCATGGGGAAAGAGCATGGCATTGAAGTCACCCAAGATCACCCACGGTTTGTTGTCCATAATGACTTTGAATTTCCGAAGCCCCGACCATAACTCTCTACGAGCCACTCCATTACTAGCGCCATACACCACCGGAACATAGAAAGGAAGGGGGTCTCCCCTCAAATGAACCTCACAATGAATAAACTGTTGGTGAGTCTCTACTACCAACACATCCATCAACCTAAGGTCCCATCCAAAAGAGATCCGGATCCCCCTTTCACAATATGCTCCATTAGTTCTCCATTCCCAACGACCAAAAATACGCTCAAAAACCTCACTCGATGCATTAGAATGTACATGAGTTTCAATAATAGAACAAAACCCAAGATTTTTATTGCGCATGAGTTCTTTTACTTCACTTTGTTTTATAGGGGCATTAAGGGCCCTAACATTCCAGCAAGCAAGATTAATCATAACTAACACTGTGAGAAGGACCCCGAAATGTCCCACGCCTCACCCGAAGGGTCATCCGTACGAGGCTGCCTAACACCCTCCTCAAGCTCCTTTTCCACACTTACGTCTTCATTATAACTCGAAAGTGGAGAAAAACGGTTATTCCCCGGAGTCGAGAGCATCGAAGATTGGAGCAACGGCCCCCGTTTTGGTTTAGTATAGGTACGAAGAGCATTAACCACCGAAGTGACAAATGGTTCTTTGGGTTCACCCGGAGTATGACTACGAACTTGAACCTTCGGATCCTCAGCTACCTTATTAATTGTAGGTTTTTCCACTACATGCTCCTGCGATTTTTCTTTCCCCCCCTCCTTGACATTTACATCTTGCGATCCAACAGTTTCCTTACTCTGACCATTTTTAAACACAATCCCCACTGTTTGCGCGTCTCCTTGACTCCCCAAAGAGGATTTCGAGAAGCTTGGACCAACATCCTTTACGCCAAGGGGTTTAGACTTTGGTCTCCATTGTCTTCGTTCTACCCGGAAAAAACCATCCTCATCTTGGTTAGATACTTTTTCTTGCGGCTTTCCTTTCTTACCCATGTCCGATTTAGGACAAGAACCTTGTTTATGACCAAAAACAAGACAATAGCTACATTGAGAAGGATCCCATTCATATTCCACCAACACTTTCACGGATTCATCCTTTCCTCCGTTGAGGCTTGGAATTACCACCTCAATCTCCCTTTTTAGCTCCCCAACCGCCCAAACTTCCACTAAAACTTTCGCAAAACTTGGCCGACCCCAAAGTTTATCACACATAGAGGTGGTACACGCATCCATTTGCTTTGGCACTCCCAAAGCACTTGCAATATGGCTAACTGTAACGTCCCACTTTCCATAAAAGTCAAAGTCACGAGATTAACAATTTAAGTGACATAAATGTACTTGTCCTTACATCAATGCTAAAACATACTTAACAAAAACTTTAACATTAACATTAATCATAAACACCGGAAGTCTCTCTAAGCCACAGCCGAGTACTATCTAGACATATCATGATCCAAGACTGGGAGCCTCACGAGCTCCATCACGTCCATGTCGCTTCTATTCTACTTAGAAGAACTCGCTACACGCTTACCTGAAAATGGTTTAGTTTTGAAAGCGAGGGTTAGACCAAAAGGTCTAGTGAATTCCCTCCGAAAATAGCATATAAAAACATTTGGAAAACATTTATCAATGACCATAAACATCATCAAACATGGTATTGCACTGTGTAGTGGATCACATAAACATATTGCGATCAGGGCCCCAGCAGACTCCCTTCTCGCCGCTTTGGAATCCCCACGGACTCCCCTCTACCGAATAGGAGGGAAACGGATTCCAACCCACTGGTCTATCATACATAACCAAGAGTCCTAAGACCCCGAGAACCTCTCTTTGATCCCACAGTGCAGACCGACTCCACATAGCGTTCACATACGTTCATGCAAACATGTAAACATGCTCTTTATAAACCATGTCTTTCATATAGTCATGCTTAAACATTTCATTGAATAAAGTAAGTGCATTCGTGGGAAACATGTAAATCAGTTCGTAAACGTTTCATGCTCGATAAGAACCATAATCAGTTAAAACATTTATCACTTTGCGTTATAAAAAGGGTTTAGGGAACTCACCTTGCTTGACGTACAACGCACTTCTTAAATACTTCCAAGCTAACCCAAACGAACACCTACGACAATAGATTCCCATCAGATAAACAACTCAGACCTACTGTCCGGATACCCTTTTCCGGACACAACACCTTTCCGGACACATCCCTTTTCCGGACACATCACTTTTCCGGACACAGCATTGTCCGGACGCTAGACTTATCCGGGCAAAACTACCCGGACACTAAGCTTATCCGGAGACTTCAGCTACCCGGATACTAAGAAACACCCGGACACCCTCAAGGGGCACTTACCCGGACACCTGCAACCTATCCGGACAGCACCTAAAACGGGTGTCCGGAAAACACGGCTGTTCGAACCCAGATTTATTAAAAGTGATCATTAACCCGATTTTTGCCATTAGTTTGATTAGATAACCTCAAGGGTTCATTCACTAACCCCAAATACCCAATTAAACCCACTTTAATCCCTTAAAATCGATTACTAAGCCAAAAACCCTCAAAACCCACTTTCAAGGAGAAAGTGATGAAAACTCAATGAATCTCTACATTCAGACTTATAAATCCAGATTGAATACGAGGGAAATACTACATCAACAAGGAAAACGGAATTAGGAGAGGTTTACCTTGTTGACTTCTTCTTTGATTTTCACTTCTTGATTCCTCTCCAAGAGTTTCCTTCTTCTCTCTTTTCTTCTTCTCCTTTCTTCCTTGAGCCGCCAAACACACACACCACACCAATACTGAATTGTGAAATGGAGGTTGCCCTAGAATTTTGGAGTCCTTAAATATCTTTCGCAAATTGCACAACAGTCCCTCTACTTATCTTTCATTTTGGTCCTCCAAGTACACTTCCATTCTTTAGACAAATGGCACTAAACTTTCACATTTTCTACAAACGAACCGGTTGTTACAACACTCCCTCCTTAAAAGAATTCCTTCCCCGGAATTCCTTATTGGAAAAGATGTGGGTATCATGCCCACACCCCAACTGACACTTCCCAAAGGTAAAGCCACTTCTGACTCAGTCAACCACCTCATTAAACTCGAAACATGGAACCTTGGGTGCATTTCCTTCAGTTCTTACGGTACTCTAACTCATAGGCTACTGTTCCTACTCAGTCGACCTTGACTACAGAAGGTTTACTAAGGCTTCTCATGCATCAACACTTCCTTTAAGGAGGAACTTGGCTAAATCCTCTGCCACAACACGAGATTCATTTACCAAGAGACCACACACACTTGGCAGCTTGGCACCTGGCCAACCCTGTACACCTCGACAACTCACAACCCAGAGTTCCTTCATCGTATCATAACTCTTAACCCCGTGCCACCCAACATCTGTCTAAGCAGACAACACTTCCCAATCCCGGACCACCTAAACCACAGTTCGTCAACCATCTCTCATATCCTCACCACTTCATCACTCCATACTTATACGTAACTAAGAGTAGGAACCTCCAACCCATTGCTGAAGAGTCCACCTACTCGGATTAAACTTATCCTGCAACCCCACCATTCCTCGCGGATCGCCACGTTCGTTCAACCACAAAAACATAACTCCGGTTATCCTCGCCCAACTGGGAGGAGTAACCATGATCAAACCATACTATTCTCACTAGCTTATCACTCCACGACCAAATCGTTTAACCATTTCTCGCAAAGTCACTAATTTAACTCATTTAGTTGTCTCATCCACTTCTTCCCGGCACAGAAACATACATAATTTCCTTCCTCAATATTCTTTCCAACGGTTCGCACACTTATCAGTGATAATCTACACAATACTGTACCTTTCGGCAATACTGTCGAGTTTACTACTTCCAATTTACTCACTTGTTCCGACATACTATCTACACCTTCCCCACGTTAGCGTGGAGCACTGCTCACCAAACATTACTTGCCCCTCTCTCCCGACCTTTTCACATGTTGATACCGCTTTCTCATTACTTACATAACCAAACAGTTGCACCAAGATCTTGTCTTAAGGCATTCAACCAAGCCGTCTTGAAACAAGACCAGTGTTCGACGTCACTACACATCCTTAAATCTCCAACTTTTACCTTCTCAGACATTTCTTTCACACATAAGCAACAATTCACATTCTTTAAGGATTTCACATCTATCCCACCACATTTTGACTAACACAACCCTCATCCTCTTTAAACTTCCAATGACCCCAAAGTATGATTCTTAGTAACGTCCCCTATTCACTCTAATAATCCACCCTGATCTACAATCATCATCATGTCATTCCTTAAACATAACCAAAATTTCCAACTAATTCCTTCTAGGATCATTCCTTCACGCATAAGGAACAATTTTCATCTTCTATACTACAACTTGACTAATCTATTCATCATCTTCTTTAAACTTACTCTGCCTTAAAGAATATACTTAACAACATACATGACCACAAATCTTGGTCTCACAACTGGGCAATCACCCAATTCTGTCCCGACATTCCATTCCGATAACAGTCAAAATAAACATCAACTTACAAACCACATACTTCAACAACTGAGATTGCAAAACGTACACTCTACCCGAAATCCCATAAGGATTTCCTTCTAATCCTTCATCTTTCTAACATCGCCTTACTACATCAACGGCTGACACAGATATCTTGGCAATTGAAGCTACTATACGTTCGTACATTCACCACTCCTATCATCACACTACCAACCAAGTCTCTCATGGTCATTCGTACACAATTCACCCTTTCCTTCATATTCTCCCGTATACTACAATCGAGTCTGTCTCGCCACTTAGTTCTCTCCCACTTGCTGAACTATGACTCACGAGTTCACACTTAGCTCAAATACAAACACCCTAGCTAGCTCTTTAAGATCCGAGTCCTTTCTTAGACACGACACATTTTCTTACTGACTGGTATAGTCTACACTCACTTCGCTTGTGTTACACACCTTGTCCTTCTACGGACCCTCCTCCCCTCGTAAATAGAGCGCCTATTTAACAACAACAGTCTCTTATTAATTTAACACCTTTACAAGATATTCTATCAACTTACACTCATCTGGTTTGAGTCTTCGGCCTCGGCCAACATACACCGTTGCCGACCTCAATCAACAAAAGACAGCTCTTAACTACTTCCTCAACCTATCCTTTAACATGAGTTCCTTACGGAGCCTAATCTTTCCACATAACATAATCACTTTCATTATCTGTCTCTCTCCTTTCGACACCTACTCATGTAATGACAACATTACAAGCTCACCTCTAAACTCATATTCCTATGCCATAGACATTTCATTCTTCCTCACCACACTACTCATAACGAGTTGCTAAAACCATCACCTTGAAGGCTTCAAGTCCTTCCTCCGGTCACACCCGTCCCTTGACAAATGTACCTCCGGTTACCGAACCCGGGTGCAAGCCCTTATACAACCGATACTATTATCCACTACTGTCTCTACCACGGTTCACCTTTCTTCTTGAACACAAATACTAAAACTACATACGTTCTCCCTTGACTTGATCAACTCCTCTCCGCTCTCTGAATTCTTCCTTAGCTTAAGACGTAATACTCTACGACCTAGTGGGTTCATAGCCTTCATGCATGACAATACAGTAAATAAATCCTTTTACAAATTTTATCATTTTAAATAAACAACGTTTGGAAAACACTTGGGTACACATGACCCCATCACTCTTATAACTTCAACGCCCTGCACAACGATTCGAGAATCGTTTGCATGCATCTTTCCGTGAACCTTAATCTTACTCAATTCTGAACGATGTTATTACGGCAGTACTACGTTGAATGAAAATCCTTCCATACGACACAATTTCGAAATAAATTACTGCCACCAAGTAAACCGGTCGGTTTTCACATTCTTTTATATGATATCAATCGGTTAAAATTCATTTGATTGTAAAAATTTTGCTGGCACACATCTTCTCGACCTTTTGTAATAATTTAACTTATCATGAAAAGTGTGAAATACTTTGCAATCGTTAAGCTCAAAATTTCATTGTGCAATGTGAATGAAATTACCTTTTCTTTAAACATACGCTTGCACATTCCGACTCCTTTTCGATCAAAATTGATATTTACCCATTTAATTTAAATCGTGAAAATTTTCATGTTATATTTAAGAAAGCTATGCATGAAACTCTACTTGCAATTGAAGGCTACTCACCCTAGCAAGGTCAACCGCTTTACTCCCGCAACTTATCCTTGACATTCTACCTACGACCAATGGTCGTCCTCTCGGTCATGCAACAACTCGCTGCACAAGCGTTCTACATCTCACTTACTCAATCATTTCATACTACTTTCATTTTGATCAACCATCTCACTTTCTACTTCTACATGCTTTCAATTCAATATAGGTATCTTATTTCATTTATTCTGCCACTGAAAGGCTCGACTAAGAAATCAGGGCTCCATTGACACTTTCAAGATTTCTACACAGTCCTTCCTTACCATCCCAACTGATCTACCCCGTGATTTCCATAATTAGGACTCTCCCGAAACTGGAGTCTTACTCAAACTCAAACATTCATCCTTTCCGGATCCACGAAGAGCTACCTCTTAGACGACTCATATCATTCTTTACAGCATTTCTCCTCTACGACGCATACATACATCACATCATATATGATCTTACCCGACCCTCCCCAAACAACGGAGCTCGGTCTATCCCTCAGGGATCTTGTTCACCTATTCGTCAACGTTCTCCCAGCCATAGCGCTAAACTAAAAGAAACCGATAGTTAATCCTTGCTAGACGTGACACAACAAATTTGCTATAAGTAAGGTATTGTAAGCACGCACATTTACCTGTAAGTTCGTAATTACACTGGCCAGGTGTAATCCCAAACATACCTTACATGTTTGTCCTTGGCACCCTATTCCTAAGCGCATTTATAGTGATCGTTCCTAGAGGCAATCCTATGTCTCGGCTGTGTTCCTCATCTTACAGTTTAAGTTTAGGCCCGAATGGTTACCTAAATCCCTTAAACTAAGGCTCTGATACCATTTGTAACGTCCCACTTTCCATAAAAGTCAAAGTCACGAGATTAACAATTTAAGTGACATAAATGTACTTGTCCTTACATCAATGCTAAAACATACTTAACAAAAACTTTAACATTAACATTAATCATAAACAGCGGAAGTCTCTCTAAGCCACAGCCGAGCACTATCTAGACATATCATGATCCAAGACTGGGAGCCTCACGAGCTCCATCACGTCCGTGTCGCTTCTAGTTCTACTTAGAAGAACTCGCTACACGCTTACCTGAAAATGGTTTAGTTTTGAAAGCGAGGGTTAGACCAAAAGGTCTAGTGAATTCCCTCCGAAAATAGCATATAAAAACATTTGGAAAACATTTATCAATGACCATAAACATCATCAAACATGGTACTGCACTGTGTAGTGGATCACATAAACATATTGCGATCAGGGCCCCAGCAGACTCCCTTCTCGCCGCTTTGGAATCCCCACGGACTCCCCTCTACCGAATAGGAGGGAAACGGATTCCAACCCACCGGTCTATCATACATAACCAAGAGTCCTAAGACCCCGAGAACCTCTCTTTGATCCCACAGTGCAGACCGACTCCACATAGCGTACACATACGTTCATGCAAACATGTAAACATGCTCTTTATAAACCATGTCTTTCATATAGTCATGCTTAAACATTTCATTGAATAAAGTAAGTGCATTCGTGGGAAACATGTAAATCAGTTCGTAAACGTTTCATGCTCGATAAGAACCATAATCGGTTAAAACATTTATCACTTTGCGTTATAAAAAGGGTTTAGGGAACTCACCTTGCTTGACGTACAACGCACTTCTTAAATACTTCCAAGCTAACCCAAACGAACACCTACGACAATAGATTCGCATCAGATAAACAACTCAGACCTACTGTCCGGATACCCTTTTCCGGACACAACACCTTTCCGGACACATCCCTTTTCCGGACACATCACTTTTCCGGACACAGCATTGTCCGGACGCTAGACTTATCCGGGCAAAACTACCCGGACACTAAGCTTATCCGGAGACTTCAGCTATCCGGATACTAAGAAACACCCGGACACCCTCAAGGGGCACTTACCCGGACACCTGCAACCTATCCGGACAACACCTAAAACGGGTGTCCGGAAAACACGGCTGTTCGAACCCAGATTTATTAAAAGTGATCATTAACCCGATTTTTGCCATTAGTTTGATTAGATAACCTCAAGGGTTCATTCACTAACCCCAAATACCCAATTAAACCCACTTTAATCCCTTAAAATCGATTACTAAGCCAAAAACCCTCAAAACCCACTTTCAAGGAGAAAGTGATGAAAACTCAATGAATCTCTACATTCAGACTTATAAATCCAGATTGAATACGAGGGAAATACTACATCAACAAGGAAAACGGAATTAGGAGAGGTTTACCTTGTTGACTTCTTCTTTGATTTTCACTTCTTGATTCCTCTCCAAGAGTTTCCTTCTTCTCTCTTTTCTTCTTCTCCTTTCTTCCTTGAGCCGCCAAACACACACACCACACCAATACTGAATTGTGAAATGGAGGCTGCCCTAGAATTTTGGAGTCCTTAAATATCTTTCGCAAATTGCACAACAGTCCCTCTACTTATCTTTCATTTTGGTCCTCCAAGTACACTTCCATTCTTTAGACAAATGGCACTAAACTTTCACATTTTCTACAAAAGAACCGGTTGTTACACTAACACCTTCCCTGTTAAAAGCGACCAGAGGGATATGATGTAGCCTGACCCATAGGGGCAAGAAGAGTGTTCAGGCCGATGGAGTCCCTTGGTGGGATCCCATAGATGAACAAAAAGAGGCACTCCACGGACCATAAGAAGTCTTGCCTCTATTACTTGAGCACAACCACCCTCATCATTAAACCGGAAAAAGAAGGAACCCCTATCATTCATCATAGCATCACGATAACCAAACTTACCCCATGCAGATTTGACGTACCTTTGCACCAATGGGAACGGAATACGAGGACCCAAGATGTAGCCATATAAAGTCGTGTGAAAAGTCTTGCAAGCCTCCTTTGCAAGTTCAATTGGGATCAGCACACTTGATTCTAACTTGTCAGCAAGCGGAAAGAAATCAAGTTTATTAGACCTTGCAGCACCCACCACACCCATAAATATTTTTGGATTTTTCATGATATTAACTTCCCCATACTTGAATTTATCGCTCCCATTACCCCCGTCGATTGTAAGTCTATCCCACACCGAAACCCTAGTAGGCAGCGGCGGAACCCTAGCCGCCTCTTCTACCATCACATCTGCTGATCCCGTAACTCTAGAAGCTTCCTCCAGCCTTGCATGCTCGTTGGAAACCCTAGCCGACTGCGACCCCATGACGTCAGCCCCATGCATGCATGGAGGCGCTACCTTCTTGCTGAAAGCGAACCATCACCATCATCCAAAATGGTCGAATCACCGTGCACCCCCCCCCCCCGGTGAGATCATTGGCCATTTGAAAACTCGACAACTAACAAGCAAAGCCGATACGCTGAAGTCAAAAAATAGTCGAATTACAGGAGACACTCGAGACGGAAAGAACCAATTTTCAAAAGGAAAAGCAAGCGTTTACATCAGAACTTGAGAAACTCAAATCCGTAAAAACCGAATATGTGTCGGATGAGGGACAGGAAATCCTTCGGAACGAAATCAATCAGCTCAAATCAAAACTGTCAGCTTTGGCAACAGAAGTGATGAAAGAGCACGTGAGAAATGGTCAACTCCAAGAGAAACTTGACCTGCTCCAAAACAAAAAGACGATTTCAACCTAAACTTCCTTGGTCTCCTCCGATACGTCTTCGTGTAAAGCGTTTATTGGTAAAACATCTTCACATAAAGGAAAAGAGTCTCAAGTTGACTGTGTTATAAAGAATCTAAACTCTGATTTTTTCATAGCTTCCGCACCAGATTCTTCTAAAAACGCAGACACAAAGTGTTCCTCACCTCCCTCAACCAATCTTAGTCCATCGATTCCGGTTATTGATTTTTCTACATTCATGATTTCCGATGGTAGTTCAGATGAAGAGTTTGAATCTTTTACGTTTGACAAACCTCTTCCGAATCACACCGACTTTCTGACTAATGTGGTAAATCGTCCGGTCAAATTCCTAAAAGGAGAGAGTTCTTCGAAACTCAAGACCCCGGCTGTGAACAAAGTTTCTAAAACTGATTCTCGTTCACAAAACCATTCACAGCCGCGGCAAAAGACCGGTCGACCAAACGATAAACATCCTTCCCACTCACGCTCTACTGATCATACCTTTAATGATAAGTCAGATAATAATTGTCGGAGACAGAGGTTCAAACAAGTTTGGGTGGTGAAGAAGTCTAATGAAAGCAAAATGAATACAAAGTCATTTAAGCCAGTTTCGCATGTTAGGACATACAATCGCAATCATGATGTTTTTAATTCTCGTACTTCTATTGAACAAAAGGTGATGTTTCCCTTAAGAGTTTACTCAATTCAACAGTTGCTTCAACTTTCTCATGATTATATTTGTTGTTCTACATGTGGTTCGAATGGTTTTGTTGATTGTAAATATGAATCTCATTGGTATGGTACCTATAGTATCCCCGGTCCTCACTATAATACGGCATCTTACCGTCAAGGATCCATCAATGGATGGATACCAAAATCCTTCTTATTTATTTTGCAGGAACGTCATGTGCACTTAGTTCATAACATTCTTTTCACATGACTTCATTCGAAGGTTATGCCACATTTGAGGGGGAGTACTGTTCTATGAAAGGTAAGTGAACTTCAACTGAATTCAAAGACCGTGGTAATTAATTCTGAATAACTTACTTGTGTTTGTTATTCTCCAATTCTAATCTCCATGATTGCCACGTCCAATATTTTCTTGACTTAGTTATTTCCATGTCTCTCATATGTTTGTTGATTTATCGATGGAAATACACTCGTTTAAATTCCTGGTTGTTTTCCTAGTTCGCTATTTCTTGTAAATGATTCAATTCTTTTCAGATATGTTAATTGTGACTTGTTCTTCACAATTAAACTTTCTAATCATTGTTTCATTTATGAACATCATGTGCTTACTGAGTCATTCTGTTTAGCGCTTGATCTTGTTTCTTGAAATTCTATATTCCAAATGATCTTATTGACTTCTGATTACCTCAAATCAAAACTCGAACTTCATTCTTATGACTTTTGATTACCTAAAATCAGAAATCGAACTCCATTTTTATGACTTCTGATCATCTCAGATCAGGACTCGTTCTTAAATGTTTTGACTTCTAAACATTTCATTTTAGAACTCGTACTTCACTGTTTACTAAATTGTTCTACTCGATGCATGAAAGGAGTGTTAGGACATACATTATTTCTATGGTCAATCCAGAACCGGAAGGACCTACCCAAGAAACACAACCCTTATAGACATCAGTGAGGGGTCTAGATTGATATATGAGTTCGGAGTGAAAAGAATATGGTGAGGCCGTGACAGGACATAAAAGAACTATTGGTCCTTACCAAACCGAGTCAGTTATCCGGGTAACCACACAATCTATACATTCTCACTCTTTGGAGATGAATATTGAACCAGACATGGACCTATCTCGATAACTCGTGTCACCCCACCCAGCCACTCAAGTATCTCACAAAAGATGCTTGTTTAATATATTCACAGATAATTAGCACATAATCTATCTATTCCTCACTCGGAGGTCTTAGATATTGAAACAGGAAGACATCAGCTCCGGTCTCCGAACTTCATATTCTAATCACTGTGTCAATTGATTTGAGTCCCGAGTTAAATCAATATTTAGAGCCAAACAGATAAAATTTAATTATTTCACACATGCACGAGTCTTTGTGATTCCAATTGCATATCTTTGTGATATTGTCGGAACAGTTTGAGGAGTAATTTTTAATATTTTACTTCAGTGATAACTGGAAGTCCTATCAGAGATACCCCATTGCCAACTCTGAACATAGGCCACACAATTATTTTAATTGTTGTGATAGCAGTTATTAATGTGTTTCCGTGTTAGTTGATTACCCCTTATTGGTTACTTAAACGTTTGATCTGGAAATTTGCTACTCACCAGTATTGTCTTTGAAATTACATGATGCTTCGGATGCTCCTACTCATCATGAGGGGGAGAAAGGGTACAGATTCAAAGACACCAATTATCAAGTTGAGGGGGAGTTAGCGAAGGCCGAGGGGGAGTAACTGTGCTTTGATTGAATGTGAAAAATTGCAAATCCAAGGTTGAAAATCCATGGGATTCACACATTGAAGTATTTGATCAGTTCTTAAAGCTGAAAGCAAATTCAACTCACGGTTCAAAGACAAATTCGTTGTTCACTGAATCTGGTGACAAAGTTTTTTTGGAAAGGAGGCGACACTCCTGGCAATATATATAAAAAAAAGAAAAAGATACACCTACATGGCGAGGGACTCCCTCCCAATAAAGGACTCTTCGCACGCAATTGGACAGGCCCAATACGGGTTAGAGAACCCCACTAACAAACCATCAAACATTTCAAACAAGCTGACCAAAGAGTTATAAGCCAAAAAAACACAAAGACATTGCCAAAACAAGGAAAGCAAACAAAATGAAAAGAACACCCCTATAAGAGCCCAAAACCGCCTCAACAAAAGCCGCATAATCACAAAACGAGCACTCCATCTTCAAGGTGAAAATCTTTGGCCTCCATCTCTCCTAGCCGTAGGAATATGAACCACCAATCCAGCAACACGAAGAAACACCACCTTCTTGATTTCCGAGAGTAATTGATCAGCCGTTCGCCTCTTATCCGAAAAAGTATATTATTCCGCTCTTGCCATAGAAAATAAACTTTTGCTGCAAAAATAAGCTTTGTCCGAAAATCCCTCGGCTGCCACCTTTTCTGATTAATGGCCTCCAAAATATCATCCCAAACATGTGGTATACTAGGTGCTTGCAAATCAGCCTTAATAGCACTCCACACACGAGCCGAAAACATGCAATCAAAGAACAAATGGTTATGAGAATCCATGCATTGATTGCATAAACTACATAACAGCCCATCATCACGCCAACTTTGCATACGATCTTGCGTTGGAAGCCGCATCCGAAACGCAAGCCAAAGACAAAAAGAATGTTTTGGAATGTGGTTAGGAAACCAACACATCTTGTGCCAAAAGACCTCATGATGCGGCCCATCAATCGTATTCCACACTTCCGACACCCTAAAAGCCACCAGGATGTTTTGCCTATCAATCCACATAACTTGGTCCCGAACATCTTGGTACAAAGGCGGAATCGGAGTAGTAGACAAATCCGAGCATCGATCGACCCAATCTGGAGGCCAACCTTGGATCGAATCTACAACCTCCGCAACCGTACTTAGTCTCGTAAAACCCCCTGATTGAATAATCCGGTACGACAGAAATCTGGATAAGTGGCCAAAATCCAACCACTTATACTCCCATGCGTTCGTTGACATACCATTACCAACAACATGCAGAAAAAATGGCCGTATAGACTCACGCAATGCTAATAATCGGTGCCAAATCCAAGTAGAATTTGGTGTCGATGCCACATTCCAAAACGAAGAATCACGAACTCTATAATGAAAAACCCAAGACACCCAGATGGAATTCCGTCATCTCAATATATCCCAAACATGTGCCGTGAGGAGAGACCGGTTCCAAAGACCCAATCGTTTAAGACCCAAGCCACCCATCTTCTTAGGCTTGCAAACATCATCCCAAGCCACACGTATCTTACCCCTAGATGGCTCACCTTGCGTCCATAAGAAATCGCGAAAAAGCTTCTCCAAAACTTGAACCACCGAGGTCGGGATTGTAAACACCATCTGTTAGGACTAAAAGTCCTATAAAATAGAAAGTGATATAAAGAAATAATTAGTGTTATTTATTTGTTTGTAAAGCCTCTCAAGATAATGGGCTTTATGGCTAATGGGCTTGGGCCTGTCAAGCCCCTTGGTATTTAATGTGTGATTTGTGTGGTAATTAGGTTAGTAGTGGTGAGATTAGCCGTGCGCTTAACAGAGTTTAGAGAGAGAGAGTTTGTTCATCATTCTAATCTTGTAACTCTCTGCATTCAATCAATAAAGGATTAATCGTTTCATATTCATTGTTACTTGTTAATCTGGGATCCACAATTGGTATCAGAGCAGAAGGACGTTGATTCAAAGGTATTTTTTTATTTTTCTTGATCATTCATCGCACGCACTGTGTTCATCTCAAAAATTTTTGATTGCTTTGATTTTGATGTTAAACCCCAAAATTGAGGCTTGATACATTCTTCTCATAGGTTTTCTAAGATCTCTCTGTGTTTTCAAATCGTTTGGTTGAGTAAAAATCACTGATTTTTAAGTTCTTGATTTGTTTGGTTTTTGCTCCCTGTTCTTGAAAACTATCAATTTTGTACATCAAAAGTACGGATTGAGTCGATTTAGGTAGAGTTTTTGTGCGATTTTGGTTAGCTTTGTTGGTACTAAGCTTTTGAAGATTGATTTCCGAGTAGAAAGTGCTGAAATTCATCATACCGGGTAAGTTTCCTTTATCTCCTTGTATTGTTTTCGAAGTCCCGGGACTAATGATACCGGTACTTCATCTCCCGGTACCGATATCTCCCGGTAGTTGATATATCCCGGTACTCCATCTCCCGGTATTCCATCTCCCGGTATTACATCTCCCGGTACCTAACTTAGTCCCGGTATTACTCAGTTGCGGGACTCGGTTTGCCAGTCCCGGTATCACAACTCCCGATATTTCTCTGTGACTTCTCAGTTGCGGGACTTCTCAATTGCGGGACTTTCCATTTGCGGGACTTGCTTCTAATACCGGAAGCTGTAAATTTCGGATTTTTAGGTTTTGTGATTTTTGAACTTTCATAACTTCAAATCATCATAACTCGCTCAAAAATCAGTATTTTGCAATGAAATTTTTCAGGGTTACTCAAAATGTGATTCTGAACATATTCTCTGGGAATGTTTTCTGCTAAAAACACCTACAACTATGAGTTCGATCACACCACAGTAAACTGAACAGGCTTTCCATTCCGGATCAGTAAACCCTGTCTGCTTTTGATCGATATCTTGAATTGTCTCACGATCACTTATGTCAAGTAACAATGTCTTATCTGACTTACTCTGAGCTCAAAGAGAAAGTTTCTCTTTTAGAAGCGCATATCTCTAAGCTAGAAGCTGAGGCTAAGATCAAATATGATGCCATAGGCAGGCTAGCGATTGAAAAGGCTGAGGACAAATGTGTGATAGAAAACTATCAAACTGAGTGCTCGGTCTATTCAGAAAGAGCTAAACTCCTCGAGACCCAAATATCTGAATATTCTCAAAAGTTAGAGAAGTCTCAGGAGGAGTATTCTAAAAGCATCTTAGTTCAAGAAAATGTTTTAAAAGAAAATGAAAAGTTGACCACTAAGCTTAAGGAGTTTGAATCCAAACTTTACAAACTTGGTCAATCTGAACAAACCATCCACTTGAACAAGCCTAAGGAGTTCAAATATTACAACTCGCATTGGGGACTCGGATATGATAATCCGTGCTACCTAAAGAAAGTCTTGTCGAAGGTCCCCACTCTTTATGAATTTGATTTCATGGGCTTAGACAAGATTTATCCCGAGTACAAAATTAAGTGGACTAAGGCATCTCCGGAAGATGAGGAGTTTGAGGATTTTAAAAGACAAACAGCCATACCTCTACCACCAATAGAGGCAAAACCTAAATCTGAAAATCCTACTTCTGAAAATGACACGAAATCGGATGATGCGCCGCCTAGGAAGAACATAAATGTACAAATTCCCTTTGTGTACGAAAAGCTTAATGCATCGTATTTAAATAGCAAAATTCCTTATCTCCCCAATAACTATTTTGACATCTGTTCTCTTGCCAAAACGGCTGAGACTCCGCCTCCTGTTCCGGCAACCGCAGATGAAGACTCTAATGATCAAACAGAGTTGAAACGTTATGTTCCACCTCTGATTTTGGAAAACATTATTTTTAAACTGGAAGAGTCAATTGCGAGAGATAAGGTCATTTATGAAACCGAAAGGATTGTAATTTTAGATTCTATTGAAAAGCTCAAACAGACTAAACCCGACACACTACCCGAATCTGAAAGAGAGTCCTATCGAACCGAGATTGATAAGTTGACGTCTCAACTGGCTGTTTTGGCATCTGAAGCCTTAACGCTGAGAATGGCTAAGGGGAATTCTGTGGATACCCCAATGACGCCGGTCACTTCTGAAACAATCTCGTTTGATGATGCTCAGATCTTTTCGGATAGTTCGTCGTGCAAAGCCTTTATGGGAGTGTCTGATGACACCACTACTAAAGATTTGAGCTTTAAGGATAAAGGTAAGGCCTTCGAACCCGATTCTGTTCAAAAGAATCTTTTTCCGGTTTTTGATAATCCCTTTGCGAATGACTCCTCGTCTGACTCTGATGGCGACACTCCACCTGATTCTGCAAGAATATTTTCTGAGTTTATGAATTCCACTCCTTGTCATGAAGATGATTTTTCTAAGATCGATGTTGCTCCTAAGCTTGCAAGTCACATTCAACTTCTTAAGAAAATGCCTTCACCGGTTAATTTTAAAAAGGGAGAATGTTCCAACTCCAAATATGTTTCTAAGACCAATTCTTCAAATTCAAAATCTAAAAGACGGTCAAAGAAATGCCCGAAAACCGGTAAGTCTCACAAAAGACAATCTTATTACTCTAGTTCTACTGACAGTGAGCCTCATGATTCTTCAGATAATCATGTTTTTAGAAAAGTAAAAATGGTTTGGAGAAAGAAATCAACTACAGAAGAATGTAATGGAAACACGTTTCATGATTCCCATGTAGTTGATACAAAGTCTTTTATTTCCAAGACTGGTTCACGTGCTCATGTTTACCCTATAGCTAAGCTGATCAGTTTAAACCGAGCAAAGGTCTGTTGCACATATTGTGGAAAGAGTGACTTTGTACATCCAAGGTACGTCAATAACTGGTATGGTACTTATAGTATCCCAAATCCCCATTTTAAAGTCAAGACATCTAACCACCAAGGATCCATCAAAGCATGGATACCAAAATCTTGTTGATCTGTTTTTGCAGGGATTTCATGTGTGATAATATACAGAATTTTATTTTCACATGACTGCGTTCGAAGGTTGTGCCACATTTGAGGGGGAGCATCAGGTATTTGACATATACATGAATTTTTTGTGATCTCAAAGAACCGTGGCAATTCATCCTGAAAAACTTACTTGAGTTTGTTTTTCTCCGTTTTTAAATTCCAGAATTGCCACGTGTTATATTTTCTTTGATTTAGTTATTTCCATGTCTCACATATTTTGTTGATTTTTCGATGGAAATACACCCGCTTGAATTCCAATTTTGTTCTCATAGTACGTCCTTACTTACTAATGATTCAGTTCTTCTCTGGTAAATTAATTGTGACTTGTTCTTCACAATTAAACTTTCTGATCAATTGTTTCATTTGGTGCAAACACTGTGCTTACTGAGTCATCCTAGTCGCGCTTGAACTTGTTCTTTGATCTTCATTCACATTTTATAATGACTTCTGATCAACTCAGATCAGGACTCGTTCTTAAAAGATTGATTTCTAAACATATCAGTTTAGAACTCGTACTTCAATGTGTGCTTAATGTTTTATTTGGTTCATTAAAGGAGTGTTAGGAATTACATCGTTTCTATGGTCTATCCAGAACCGGAAGGACCTACCCAAGAAACACATCTTTTTTAGATAACAGTGAGGGGTCTAGATGTATAGACGAGTTTGGAGTAAAAAAAATGGTGAGGATGTGACAGGACTTAAAAGACATATTGGTCCTTACCAAACCGAGTCAGTTAGCCGGGTAACCACACAATCTATTCATTCTCGTTCTTTGGAGATGAATATTGAAACAGACATGGACCCAGTGTCGACAACTCGTGTCACCCCACCTAGCCACTCAAGCATCTCACAAAAGATGTTTGTTTCATAAATGCACGGAGATTTAGCACATAATCTATCTATTCCTCACTCGGAGGTCTTAGATATTGAAAAAGGAAGACATCAGCTCCGGTCTCCGAACTTCATATTCTATTCACTGTGTCAATTGATTTTTAACTTGAGTCCCAGGTTAAATCAATTTTTGAGCCAAATCGATATAATTTATTTCTTTCACACATGCACGAGTCTTTGTGATTCCCATTGCATATCTTCGTGATATTGCCGGAACAGTTTGAGAGGTAATTTTTAATATTTTACTTAAGTGATAACTGGAAGTCCTATCAGAGATACCCCGATGCCAACTCTGAACATAGGCCATACAATTATTTTAATTGTTGTGATAACAGTTACTATTGGGTTTCTGTGTTAGATGATTACCCTATTTTGGTTACTTACCGTTTTATCTGGTACTTTTGCTACTCATCAGTGTTGTCTTTGAAGTTACATGATGCTTAGGATGCTCCTAATCATCATTAGGGGGAGAACTGATACAAATTCAAAGACAAAGATCATCATCATGAGGGGGAAAAACGTTATAAAATTTCAAAGACCCAGACTATCAAGTTGAGGGGGAGTAAGCAAAAGTTGAGGGGGAGTAACTGTTATAACCTGTGCTGAAAATATTACAACGTGCATGGTTCTTCTATCCGTTTAAGAAAGTGCTGAAGTTTTCAAAGCTAATTCAACTCGTGGTTCAACTCGTGATACTAAGAAGACCAAGAGCATATTTCAAGGGGGAGCGTGAAAGATATGAAGACAAGCAACACTAAAGTGCTTCAAAGATTCAAGACGAAGAGAAGATCAATATCGAAAGAGTTCAAGTTCGTATTTTTTCTTTATATAACTTTAGGGGGAGATTGTTAGGACTAAAAGTCCTATAAAATAGAAAGTGATATAAAGAAATAATTAGTGTTATTTATTTGTTTGTAAAGCCTCTCAAGATAATGGGCTTTGTGGCTAATGGGCTTGGGCCTGTCAAGCCCCTTGGTATTTAATGTGTGATTTGTGTGGTAATTTGGTTAGTAGTGGTGAGATTAGCCGTGCGCTTAACAGAGTTTAGAGAGAGAGAGTTTGTTCATCATTCTAATCTTGTAACTCTATGCATTCAATCAATAAAGGATTAATCGTTTCATATTCATTGTTACTTGTTAATCTGGGATCCACACCATCATCCAGTAGAGCTGGAGTGACTCTAGAACCGATTTAACGAGCTGCAATCTTCCACCAAAAGAAAGGAATTTAGCTTTCCAATTTAAGATTCTAGCACGTACCTTAGCAAGAAGGGGAGCAAAGTCAGCCACCCTAAGACATTTGGATGACAACGACACACCCAAATATCGAAAAGGAAGACTCCCTTGCTGGAAAGGTAAAACAGCCGTAATACTCTCCATAACCGTCGGTTCAACATTGGAGAAATATACCGAGCTTTTAGCCATGCTCGGAGTTAGACCCGAGACCTTTGCAAAATCATCCAACGCATGCTTTAAAACCTGAACTGAAGAAGCATCACCTCTAGTAAAAACCATCAAATCATCCGCAAAACAAAGATGAGTAAGGGATAACCGAGAACAACCCTTATGAAACCGAAAATCCGGTGATTCATTAATCCTTCTCCTAAGAAAGCAAGTAAACGCCTCCATGACCAACATGAAAAGATATGGTGACAAAGGACATCCTTGACGAATTCCCCTTGCACCCTTAAAGAAACCATGCGATTGGCTATTAACGGTCACCGAATATGATGTAGTAGACACAACTTCCAAGATCCAGTGATGCATAATAGGATGAAACGCCATGCCTTGCAAAACCAACGAAAGAAACCTCCAATCAACTGAATCATAAGCTTTCTGTATATCGATTTTAAATAAACACCGAAGAATTGAATTGAATATCGTGACTTGTGGGCTTCATGCAGGATTGTCTCCCGTACATTGCTAGCTTTTGGAATCCAGACTCTGTCCTTGAAATAACGTACTCCATCAACCTTAGTTTCAAATCTGCTTTCTATACCGTGAAGGGTTTCGTCCTTCAAGTTTTCCGTTCTCATAGCTTCGATCTGAGCTTCAAGAATTCGAGTCTTTAAGCTTGTTTGCACAATCGCTCCCATTGCTCGTACACGTGAAGGTTTTGTCCTTTCCTTCCTACTCAGGGCATAAGCCACTACATTGGACTTACCTGGATGATAACGAATATCACAATCGTAATCACTGAGTAGTTCCACCCATCTTCTTTGTCTCATGTTTAGCATTTTCTGGTCTAGAATATGTTGAAGACTTTTATGATCGGTAAAAATGGTGCATTTTGTGCCATACAAATAATGTCTCCAAATTTTTAGAGCGAAAACTACAGCTCCGAGCTCCAAATCATGCGTGGTATAGTTCTTTTCATGGACTTTCAGTTGTCGCGAGGCGTATGCTATAACCTTGTCTCCTTGCATCAATACGCAACCTAAACCTTGATGCGACGCGTCACAATATACCACAAAATTGTTGGTTCCTTCCGGTAATGCTAGAATTGGTGCATTGCACAGCTTTTCCTTCAATAGCTGGAACGCCTCCTCTTGCGATTCTCCCCAAATGAATTTACTATCCTTTTGGGTTAGTGTTGTGAGTGGTTTAGCAATTTTTGAGAAGTTCTCGATAAATCGCCTATAATAACCTGCCAAACCCAGAAATTGACGAATTTCTGTTGGGGTCTTTGGAGCTTCCCATTTCTTAATAGCTTCTACTTTAGCCGGATCTACGTGAATTCCTTTTTTCTCCAATCACGTGACCAAGAAAATGTACTTCTCTAATCCAAAATTCACACTTAGAGAATTTGGCGTACAGTTTCTGTTCCTTAAGAAGTTCTAGAATTACCCTTAAGTGTTGCTCGTGATCTTCCTTACTTCAAGAGTAAATCAGAATGTCATCTATAAACACGATCACAAACTTGTCAAGGTATGGTCTGCATACCCTGTTCATTAAATCCATGAACACCGCTGGTGCATTGGTTAAACCGAAAGGCATAACCAAAAACTCGTAGTGTCCATAACGTGTCCTAAAAGCTGTCTTAGGAATGTCCTCCTCACGAACTCTTAACTGATGATAACCTGATCGAAGATCAATCTTAGAGAAATACGTTGCACCTTGCAATTGGTCGAATAAATCGTCTATTCGAGGAAGAGGATATCGATTCTTGATCGTCAATTTGTTCAATTCCCTATAGTCGATGCACATTCGAAACGATCCATCCTTTTTCTTGACGAACAGGACTGGAGCTCCCCAAAGTGAGGAACTTGGCCTAATAAAGTCCTTGTCCAATAGTTCTTGGAGTTGACTTGACAACTCTTGCATTTCGGCAGGTGCTAAGCGATACGGTGCCTTAGCTACAGGTGCTGCTCCGGGTATGAGGTCAATTTGAAATTCAACTTGTCTAGACGGGGGCAGTCCAGGCAAATCGTCGGGGAACACTTCCGGGTGATCTTTTACCACGGAAATGTCTTGAATTCGCCTTTCCTTGGACTTCTTCTCGACTATGAGTGCCAAAAATGCAACACATTTCTTCCTCAAATAGTTCTGAACCTTAATACTTGATACTATCTCTAGGCTTCTTCCGATTTTATTTCCTTGTATCACGAGGGTTTTTCCGTCTTGCAACGGTATTCTAACCGACTTATCAAAACAACAAATCTCCGCTCGATTCTTGGATAACCAATCCATGCCTATAACTATGTCAAAACTCCCTAATTCGATAGGAATAAGATCAACTCTAAACAATTTATCGGCTAGATTCAAGGTACAATCTAAAATCACATCCTTAGCCTCAAATTTATGACCATTAGCAACCTCAATAACATAAGCATCCGACATTCTCTTAGATTCCAAGTTAATTAGTGGCCTAAATTCCAATGAAATAAAACTTCTATCCGCTCCAGTGTCAAATAATACTGATGCATAGTGGTTTTTTATGAGAAACGTACCTGTCACCACATTAGGGTCGCGACGCGCTTCGTCAGCTCCAATGACAAATGCCCATCCTTGAGCCAGACCTCCTTGATTCCCCTGGTTGGCTTGTCTCGCCTGATTTCCATTGTTGTTATTGTTTGGTCTCCTACCAAACCTCGGGCACGTATTCCGGTAGTGATCTGGACTTCCGCACTCAAAACATGCCCTTCTCCCTTCGTTGGACCCTCTTTCACTTTTACAAAACCTGGTGAGATGACCTGGCCGTTTACAATTGTCACAAATGATGTAGGCTCCTTCATGATGATGGCTGCACTTGTTGCATTAAGGGAGTGAACCCTTGTATTGCCCTGTTCCTGTATCCTTACTCCGAAGTTTCTCGCAATGCTCCTATCCTTGCTTCCACTTCCAAAAGACTTCTTTCCTGACTGATGTTCTGGCTTCCTCTTGTTGCTAGCGCCTCCCGATGTTAGGGTTCCTGCTCTTACAACATCGTTTGTTAAAGTAGTTGCCATAGCTACAACCTCTTGGATGGGGTTCAGTTTTGCCGAGGTTTACAAAATTTCCGGTGTTTATCATACACCGGTATCATTTTAAACGGAAGTACAACTTAGAAACACATGAATTAAATAGAAAAGTAATAAAAGACGGTTCTTAAAAGATCCTTTCCCATGCCATGACCCATCCGTACTACCCCAAATATGCCCCTAGCACAAGCAAGAACATCAGTAGCAACAACACCATTCCTACCACCAAGCTTGCCGCTTGAGCCCTTGATGCCATTTCCTTAGCCATTTTTGCGCCATCCCGAGATTGAGTAGATATGACAGCTAGTTGGTGCGTTAGTTCTACTAGTTCCGTTAAGACTTGAGCTTGATGGGTTACTCTAACTTGACACCCATGCAACTCGGTTGTCATGGCCCTAATGTGTTGATCCTTTGCCATGGCTAGTTCAGTCATGCGCCCAATTGGCACGTCGTGGACCACTCTCGATGGTTCCGGTGCCTCCGAACGAGGTGTTGATAGTGTGACTCTCCTTGAGATTGGAACGCTCTTCCTTGCCGTTTGTCTAATACGGAGTCCTCCAGGTTGTGGTTGAACAATCACTGGAGTAGGTCGAGGTAAAACCGTGGTTGGTGGTACTCTAGGTCCATCATAGGGGTCTCGCTCGCTGGACACTTCGGGTTCCGATTCCGTACTATTGTAATCCTCTTCTGCTCGGTTGTTGGGCGTGTTATCTTGTGGTCGTCCGGTGAAGTATCCCGATACATCGTCCGAGTACGATTTAGGAGTGTAAGATGGTGACGACGATGACATAGTGAAACTGAAGAAAAAGTGTACTTAGTAACTAATCGCATAAGTGGCATGTCTACCCTATGCAATGTCTATGTACTAAGCATGCTCCTAGAGAGTGCAAGTAAAAATCGACATACTCCTACTATAACCATTTCTAGTCTCGCATTAACCTTCCTTAATCGAACATAGGTGATCAGGCTATGTTTAATTAAAGTCTGTTAATGTCATTCTAGACTTAGTTATACTAGTAGTAGGTTTAGTTATTTTCATGTCAGTTTTGGACTTTTGGTTATAGTTGGGTTTTTCCAATGAAAGACCGGTATTCTCTATACCCTTTGGCTCTGATACCACTTCTGTCACACCCCGCTAAAGCGGAAACACGGGATGTCACAGCTATATGTTTCAAAACCATAAGGTAGAAGACAACACACAATCATCATATCAAAATAGTACAATTACAACGTGTTTTTAGAAATACATCTTGTCCAAAATAACAAAAGGAACCTGACATGATGAAATAAGTTGGATGTCGTTAATGTGGTGCCTTCTAGAATGCATCCTTACTTGTTGTTTCCTGAAAAGCATGTGAAGGAGAGTGTCATCTATAAAAATAGTTGGTGAGTTCATAGGTTTTGTATGCACTAAAAGTTTTTAATGCAAGTTGGTAAGTTCCGCACTTTCAAAGAGAGTAGTACAACACTCGGTTGTAAAGTTTGTCGTTTTGAATTGCATGCTCATGGTATATAATGTGATGCCTCAGAGGTAGCAAGCTAAGCCATTACCCAAACCTCCCGACCTTGTATTAGTTTGCCCCGAGTCATCATGTTCTATCACTAACATGGCGTTGTAACAATTATGCACTTACTTTACCGTAAGTGGGTGGTCAACCAAATAACGTTATCCATAATTATCATGGCTCACACACGTGAGTTAAATAGGTAATGTAAAAATATGTGGCGACTTTTTGTATGATAGCATAAACTCAGAAGCCTTAACATGTGCACACGTACCATAGAGAGCGTTAAACATGCGTAGTATTCCAGTAATAAAACAGTTGATTTCGAATAAAGTTTGTAACATGCTTTCCACCCCAAAAATGTATAAAACAGTAAAAAGGGGCTATGAAGACTCACGGTGGATAGCGTAGATGTTTCCCAAGAAGTGCGTAATGTGATCCGTAATGCGATCCTACTTCGATCCTACGAATGTAAGGACACTAGTAAGATTCTAGGCTCTAAACTTTGGTCGTTTAATTATCCAATCAATCATAAAATGCCTTTGATGCGATTTAGTTTGTATGTTGTTATAAGTTCTTCGATTTTAATAGTTCATATTCAAAATGAAACGTTACATATGATAGTTCGAGATTACCGCAATTTCGTCATGAAAATGAAGAAAAGGGTTAATAATTAGGATCATATGTATAGTATGTAAATAAAGTTAGAGGTTAGGCCATATATATTACATATATAAATACCACAATTCCATCATAAAATGATGAAAAGGGTTAATAATTATATGTTAGATTGTTAAAGTATAAGTAAAATGCGTAAGTAAGTATAGATATATTCCACGATTCCACCATGCAAATGGTGAAACGGGTAAGGTTAGGAAAATGCGTAAGTAAGTATAGATATATTCCACAACTTCATCACCAAAGGTGAGAAAAAGGGTCAAGAGATAGCATATAGCTATAATACAATATAGTTGTTAGTAGTCATAATTAGTAGTAAATTTTGGTTACTGTTTGGATAACTTCCAGAGATCATTTGGTTCTGGTATTTTATGGCCAAGTACGTCCATATGTTAGGAAACTTTTGCCATAAGTCCCATGATTTTTAGTGTAATATAAGTGCATGAAATAATATTTGACGTAAACAGTGACAGAAAACGTTACTGATGCGGACTGTTTTTGTGTATACTGTTTGAGGGTCGAAAACTTAATGTTTTTCAAATATTCCAGTTGGGTTTGATTCTTAACTCATACAATAAAGTTCCAGAAAATAAATCACTCCATTTGGAGTATTTTTGAGAGAGATATGGCCATGCAAAGTCAGTGGAAAAATCTGACAGATTGTTGTTGGAAATAGCTTCTTTATATAAATGCTCTTTTTCTATTGGCTCTTTAAAGATCTTGTTCTTTTTGCTTAGCCACGATTTTTGACACATAAAATTAATATTTTCAGCTGAAAAACTTGCTTTTTGTTTACACAATCTACATGCAATGGGTTTAGACAAATCATCTTGCCAAAACATTTTCAAAACTTGTTGTTCTTGAGTTTTTGTGAAACCATTCAAGTAAGACATTCTTGGGTCACTAATATGGGTTTGATGATGGATTCATCACACTTTTAATGACATGCAAAGTGTCATGGTGATGAATCTACAAACATTAGGATGCCAAGGATTTGTCTTAGCAAGAACAAAGTTAAAAGACTAGAGTTTAAGAAGATGAAACTTGAAATATGAAAGATGCTTGCATGTAGAAGTTTAAATGATGCTAGAAGATGATTTTTACCTTGGGTTTTTGGGGTTCTTGAGGGCTGGACTTGAAGCCTTGAAGAAGAGAAAATAGAGAGAAAAAAAGAGTGTTCTTGGAGAGGGATTTGAGGGAGTGAGTTGTGAAAGATTGAAGAGTGAAAAGGGATGATTAGAGGGGGTATTTATGGAGTGAGGGGGGGGGGGGGGGGGGGGAGGGGGCCGGTTTTGGGAGTGGTAAAAGGGGAGGGTGAAGTGTGGTTTTAGGTAAAATGATTGTGTTTAAAGTAGTATTGTAATTTAATTTTTCTTTCTTTTAATTAGTTGAATTATTGAACAATTAAACTTAATTGGTAATAATAATAAAACTAGTCGAATTTGCTAGTATTTATTTTTGGTAGGTTGTATATATATAAACATGTATATATATAAGTGTATGAATATTTTTAGTAGGCATTTTATGAGATGTATGGATAATTTCCTAATTTGAGGGATTTTAGACGCAAATTTCTAATTTTTCCCTACTGTGTCGGGTTAACTGCTAAAACTAGACAGTGTGACATAAAATAATTGTATCTGATATATTTAGTGCAGTTCTAACCTGAACACAATTTTGACGGTTGTCACACGCTGTCTTCAATAAGGGATTAAATGCTCGTTAATGACTCTGTCGGTTATAGCCGTTGCCCATTAATGACTTTGACTCCTTTTCTGTTCGTGGTCAAGACCTGCATTAATAAACAAAAGAAACGGATGTTTGACTATTAACGGTTAGTATAATCGTACGACCGCCTTAAGTCTCAGATGTCGGTCTTATGGAACATACGACTATCGCCAAAATATAAGACCATTTGGTCGTAGGACCAGGATGTCAGGACGATGTTGTCGTAGGACCAGAGCAATATAACACCGATGACAGGAGACTGTCGACGTAAGACCGACGAGCCGTAACTGGCGACTTAGGACTAGTAACATAGGACTAGTGATGTGCAAGGTGCGTGACGTGCGACACGTGACGTGCGATCATGAGATGTAATATGACTATTGACCCAATATGTCAATTATCGTGGTTATTTAACGTATGTCGGGGATATGATAATAACGGGTATTATCCTTATCGGTCGAGGGTAATCAATGTCCATGGGTTATGTCGAGGGTGCTTCCCAGGTCGGTCGAGGGTGTGATTTTTTACCCAAACAGTTAGCCCCCCGAGATCTGAATTTCAAAGCCAGTAGAATTTCAGATCTTGCACTAAAGTAAAATGCGTTGCTACGGAGACGTGTTACTTTTGCTAAGATCATCAGAGGAAAACTGACTTGGTCAGCCAAAGAAGGTGACGCAAGTTGTGCTTGCCCTTCGAGGCCGGGAAAGGAGAAAGAATGCCCCGACAGCTGGGTCAGGAATCTTGAAGAAGATAAGGATGGTAGTCCTGAAGGAACCGTCTTCGCGAGCTGACGTTTCGTCGAGAGTTGTCACGCCTAAAGAGGCGAGGGCGTCATCCAGCCGTTCTGGCGCGATGTACGCAACACCAGCAAGTTCGGCGCTTCCGGCGACAGTGACGAAGCTAGTGTCTAAGGTGTTGTCCCCAGCGTCTGCCGACAAGGGGAACGGGTCATCGGCCGATGGTGTCCTAGACGGGACGACGTTGTTGGTGTCCTAAACGGGACGACGTTGCTTCCTCATCTGAGGAAATATTTTCTCCCATCTTTCAGGGAACGCTTTCCTATCGAGGAGACAGGGGTCCATGTCGCCGGGTTGGCGGTCTCGGTCGACGTGGTCCTGTGGTCTGGCGTTCATAGCCGATACGGTCGTTCAGAGACATATGTTCTGGCGCTCGAGCCGATTTGGTCGTTAAAGACCTTTGATCTGGCGTTTACAGCAGACACGGTCGCTAGAGACCTATGATACATTGTGTCTAGCATTTTTAGCTAGTTGTAAGTTTCGTTTTAGCGATAGTCGGTAAAAAGTTTACCTTTCTATTGAACCTGATTCGTACATGTCATGGACAAATGTAATGTCGACTATAAAAATTCATTAAGTACAAAAATGAACAAGAAGTCGTGCGACTTGGGCATCCATTGTAATATAACGACTAAGTCATAAGACTTTTATATTCCTGAATCGTATAAGCAAACATAAGCGCATGCGATTACAACATTCATTCAGAACATGAAGTTTTTCTAAGTTGAAGAACTTAGATGGTCGCTAGACCTTATGATCGTGTGATTTGATCATACGATGAACTTTGAATCATGTGTTCCTGTGATGGAATGATCAAGTCATAGACCTGATTACTTATGTTGTGCGACCTTGCGAGGTTAAGATCGTACGATAGACTTATATATCGTTCGATCCTGCGAGACTTAAGTCATATAATAGACTTTAGTAACTAATGTCGTGCGATCCTGCGGTAAAACAATGTCAGAGGTTGGTCGTTGGCTTTTCAGGTGCGTTGCATTCCCACTACGTGGGATATCTTGATTGTCGAGGGTTGAAAGCCGATAGCCCTTTTTATCCATGACTTTTGAGATATGACAAGGACCTTCCCATTTGGTGGAAAGCTTACCTGCATTTAGCTTTTGAGTGCTTTGGAACACTCAACGGGGAACGTAGTCGCCTTCTTGAAAGACTCTAGCTTTGATGTTCTTGCTGAAGTGTCGCTTGACCGCTTACCCCTGGGTGGCGAGGTTGTCAGCTTGATGTTGCGGTCTTCACAGAACTGTCGAGTCCTGTTGCTTACGAACTAGGATCCGTTGTCGCAGACAATTTCGGATGTTTCACGACCAATTATTTCGGACTTCTTATTGGCGACTTTTGTGTTTTGACATGCATCTTACCATGACTGGCGATTATGGGATTCAATGTACAAGTTGTCTTTATTGACGACAATACACTTTGGCATGTGTCATGACTAGCGATTATGCGAGTCGCTTCTATGGGCGACCAAGAATTTTTACCTGTGTTTTTCGTGACCGGCGATCACAAAAAATGTGGGTCGTCTTTTATTGACGACTATAAATTGCAACCCGCGTTTGCCATCACTGGCGATCATAAAAAAAATGCGAGTCGCCTCTTATTGACGACTATAAATCATACGACCCGTGCTTTTTTAAGTCGAAGAGACTTTGGTTTCTCACGATGTAAATCGTAAGACCTATATTCATATGATCTTGCGAACCTGCAATGTAAAATCGGGGGTGGTCGTTGGTTTTGACCAATGATCTTTCGATGCTTGAATCAACGATCATATATTGGGTCAAAAATAATTAAACGAGGAAAATATACTTAGAGTATATATATATAGAGTAGTTCTAAGTGGGACGTCACAATTACCGTACCATGGAATCGATAAGCGCCTTTTTCCGTGGACTTTTGAAATCGAATGTGGTATTTTTTCAGCTTGCGAAGGGTGTACCGAGCCCCCGAGTCCTTTGGATGATGCGATACATGCGATACTTTGACGAAGCATTTTTTTATTAGGGCTTGAATCTGGCTTCGAGCCGCATTCAATTCCGATTGGAGTTGAATCAGGGGATCTTGATAATTCGCCATATACGTCGCTTTTGTTTGACGGGCTTGAATGACGGATTGACGTTAAGCTTATGGGAAATGACGGTAGGGTCGATCCCGACCATGTCTTCATGCGACCAGGCAAAACAATCAGCTTGTTCCTGCAAAAAAGATATAAGTTTTTCTTTGATGCAAGGATCGAGGGACGACCCCACAAGAATTTTTTGGTCAGGCTTGCTCTGATCCAGAACGATTCCCTCTAAGTGATCATCATCGACTACTGCTGGGAGATCTTGCACATTTTCAGGCTCCGCATGTATCGGGATAGCGGTTGGTTCCGAATTTCCTTTATCTTCCATTTCCCTAGAACAGAGCTTAGGGGAAACTACAAGAAACCGTTAGTAAAACGCACGTTCGTCGAAGATTTTCTCTAGATGAAGTCCCACGGATGGCGCCAAACTGTTAATGCCAAAAATCGCACCAAAGGGACAACTTAAGGTCGATGTGGACTTAAACAACTAAAGAAAGAATATTTCGACGAGACGTGCGACGATAGATAAAATAAAGTAACAAGGGATTTGATGACGCAGGAAAAACCTCAATCGAGGAAAAAACCTGCGGACGACAAGGGATGTCGTCGCTGCACTATGGTCGCCAATCAGGGGCGATGTCCTTGGTACTGGTGTCGATCGTACAGTGGTTACAATACAAATGAATAAAATGCTTCGAAATGTAAAGTACAAATGTTTTCAGTGTTTAAACAGTGTGCGTTGTGTGTGAAAATAAGGTGTAAACTGCTGGTCGAGGGCGGATGTCGTGCGTCGAGAGTGATTCTTCGAGTGAAAACTTCTTTTCTTCTGTTGTTCTTGAGCTCGCTGTAGAATTCTTGAATTCAGTATCAGATGTTAGCTTTCAGTAGATGATTTCTTGGATTCGATAGCAGATGTCCCCGAAATGAGGCTTGAGCTTGATCTTTTATAGTCTTCGGGAGCTTTAACTACATCATTAAAGGCTTTGATGACTTGTTGTAACGGTCGTTGTCTTCAATATGAGATTAAATGCTCGTTAATGACTCCGTCGGTTATAGTCGTTGCCCATTAATGACTTTGACTCCTTTTCTGTTCGTGGTCAAGACCTGCATTAATAAACAAAAGAAACGGATGTTTGACTGTTAACGGTTAGTATAATCGTACGACCGTCTTAAGTCTCAGATGTCGGTCTTATGGAACATACGACTATCGCCAAAATATAAGACCATTCGTAGGACCAGGATGTCAGGTCGATGTTGTCGTAGGACCAGAGCGATATAACACCCATGATAGGAGACTGTCGACGTAAGACCGACGAGCCGTAACTGGCGACATAGGACTAGTAATGTTGGACTAGTGATGTGCAAGGTGCGTGACGTGCGACACGTGACGTGCGATCATGAGATGTAATATGACTATTGACCCAATATGTCAATTATCGTGGTTATTTAACGTTTGTCGGGTATATGATAATAACGGGTATTATCCTTGTCGGTCGGGGGTAATCAATGTCCATGGGTTATGTCGAGGGTGCTTACCAGGTCGGTCGAGGGTGTGATTTTTTACCCAAACAACGTCCTCAATAGATAATTTATGCACAAACATATCCGGCGGAAGGATGGGATTAACATTAACAACAATTTCCCCCATAATCCCTTGGAAATGTTCGACAAACACATTTTCAAATCCGGGACCACTTACCACCTGCCCATTTATATCCATTACTGCATCAATTCAATTGGTGGTCCTCCTTTCCTTAACCACGTTATTGAAAAACGAGGTATTGGCATCTCCCTCCGCAAGCCAACGTATTTTTGCATGTTGTCGATAATTCGCCTCTTCGACAT
Source organism: Saussurea involucrata (assembly GCA_033807775.1). NCBI lineage: Eukaryota > Viridiplantae > Streptophyta > Magnoliopsida > Asterales > Asteraceae > Saussurea > Saussurea involucrata. The sequence continues at coordinate 104,850,932 of CM066315.1, forward strand.
ATAAGGCTTCCTGAAAAGCCGAAAGCACAAAAGCAAGGTCTTCTTGTAGCAACGGATTAGATGGGTCGGTATCCACCCCCTTTTGAACCTCCTCAACCTCAATCCGTAAGTCATTCACACGTTTAGTCACATTACCATGCAGATTGCGCAAGGAACGTAAAGGCTTTTTAAGGGCCTTTAATCGTGACTTAGGGCAATAAGTAAAACTTCCAACCATGGGCATATCCCACGCCGTTTGCACCACCTGCGGAAAATTTGGATGACGAGTAGTAAAGTTGTCAAATTTAAAAGGCCACTTACCATTTACATGACCTCCCTCCAAAGTGGCAATCATTGGGCTATGGCCCGAGATTCCTCTCGGTAAAAAACTGGCAGCAACATTCCCAACCTCATCTTCAAAATAAGCATTAAGCATAATACGATCTAGTTTTCTAACAATCCCACCACCACTTCTCGGTTTTTGCACCCAAGTGTATCTAATTCCCGTATAGTTAGCATCAAACACTTCAATATTGGCCACACACTCCAAAAACTCCGTCATTCCTTGATCTCGGGCTAAGGAACCACCCTCACTTTCATCCGGGAGAAAATGCGCATTAAAATCCCCCATAAGTAACCAATGGTCACCGGAAACCAAGTGTTTAAAATGAGCTAGGTCATCCCAAAGAGGGCGACGACCTTCCAGCGAATTTTCAGCATACACAACCGACACATAAATTGACTTTTGCGAGGTGCGAATAAAAAACTTTAGGTGCAAGACTTGATTCGACATCGCCACAACCAGAACATCAAACGTCACTGGATTCCATCCCGCAAGAATACGAGTACCATGTATACAACTCGACTGGTTTGACACCCAAGACCATTGACCAAACACATGTTGAGATATCCGAGGAACGTTATTTGCAAGGACATGCGTCTCTAAAATAGCACAAAAAGATAACGAGTGGGTATGAATAAGATGCTTTACCTCACGTTGCTTAATTAGGAGGTTCAGACCCCTAATATTCCAAGCAGCTAGCTTCAACATGAGGACCGATTGCTGTTGGCGTCCTTCTCCCCCGACACCCAAGGATTATGTTTTCCAGCAATAGTCGCTTCATTAACACTTGAAAAGTCATTATCATCATCGTCACTCTCCCCTTCCTCAACCAAAAGGCTAGAGAAAGAATTTGTGGTGTCAATGGACACCGAACGATTGGCCTTAGCAAGTAACACCGAGGGATGTAGTTCCACCTTAGAAGGAGCCGGATTTTTAAGTATTCCACGAAGTTTGGGTTACGATATCGGCACGTCTTTTACACCCCTATTTATATCCTCCACGCATGTTTTCTTTGTGACCTCTTGCGACGTCACCACTGGCGGGGGTTCCTTTTCCACAAAGTCAGCTATCGTTGCAGTAGGTTGACAAACCGGAGCATCAACCGGTGCTTCTTTTTGTACTTCCTTAGGACCCATTGTTGAGTCCACCACCCCCTTTTCCACCCCGAGGACGAACCAACATACTTCGGCCTCCAAGTTTGTTTTACTACGTCATTCTCCTTGGAGTAATTCTTCTTCCTATTAGTGACAACCGTAAAACCATCCGAATCCTTTCTAGTGACCAAGTGTTCCTTACCTTTATTCGTGGCAATCTCAGCCTTAACACATGTAGAGGTCTTGTGACCAAAAACTTGACAAAGCGAGCACTGCATTGGCTCCCAAATATATTCCACCCTGAGGGGGACGATCACTTCCTTAACCCTATGCATACTAGGAACCGCAACCTGGAGCTCTCGTTTAAGCTCCCCCACGGCCCAAACATCAACAAGCACTTTCGCAAACCCCGGACGACCCCAAGAAGTATCACACATCGTCGCAGTACATTCGTCCATCATTTTTGGGACTCCAAACCATACTAGCAATTCTACCAACTCCCTCTCGATTGAAGGCAACTAGAGGAATATTATGGATCTTAACCCACAACGGGCAAGTCTTGTGTTCAGGTTTAATCATCCCCTGTTGAGGATCCCATGGAAAAACAAATAGGGGAGCCCTGAAAGACGTGAATACAAGCAACACCAAAGAGTCTTTAAAGATTTAAGAGGGAGAGAAGACCAAGGCTTGAAGATTTCAAGACCGTTTTTTCTTGATATAACTTTATGGGGAGATTGTTAGGACCATAAATGTCCTACACATTAGAAAGTTATATAAAAAATTATATAGAGCTTAATTAGTTTAATTAATTGTTTTGTAAAAGCCTAAATGTGTTAAATGGGCTTTAGTGCTTAATGGGCTTGGGCCTTATTTGTCTTAAGCCCTTGGTATATAAGGTTTTGTTAACCTTTAGTTTTACGTCAGCAGTTCATTAGCCAAATCAATCATGTTATCATTCATACAATTTGTAAAGAATTCTCTGAAAGCTTAATGCAATATATGGATGACCTGTTGAGATCATACTGATTGTTATTACTCTATAGATCTCTTGATTGTATGCACTAATCTGGAACTCACATATTGGTTCTTTGTTATATCTCACAGCTAGTAGACCAGACATAATGTTCGCAACATCTTTCTGTGCTCATTTTCAAGCAAATCCTAAGGAATCTCATCTTATCGCTGTTAAACGGATCCTTTGGCATCTCAAGAGCAAAAGAAATTTGGGCCTTTGGTATCCAAATGATTCAGGGTTTGAGCTAATTGCTTTCACAGATGCAGATCATGCAGGAAAAAGATTGGACCTGAAAAGCACTTCTGGTGCATGTCAATTTTTAGGGGATAAACTTGTAAGTTGGTCATCAAAGAAGTAGAATTGTGTTTCAACATCTACTGCGGAAGCAGAGTACATTGCCGTGGGAAGCTGTTGTTCACAAGTGTTGTGGATGAAGACTCAACTGAAGGATTATGGCTATATCATGAACAAGATCCCAATCTATTGTGACTCTAAGAGTGCAATAACAATAACAGCAAATCCGGTTCAACATTCCAAGACAAAGCACATTGATGTCAGGTACCATTTCATTAAAGATCATGTGGAAAAGGGAACCATATAAATGCATATTGTACCGACAGAACTAGAACTTGCTGATTTATTTACAAAACCTTTGGAAGAAAAAAGGTTCAACTTTTTAATCAACAAACTAGGAATGTTGAATACTTAGGCATATCTGTGATTTCTTCTAATACATTGAGGGGGAGCATGTGTACTTTTGTTTATTTATATTCTACTTTTGAGGGGGAATAAGTATGTTTAACTGAGATATTTCTAACCAGTTCGGACTCATGTTAAATGAGTACCAAGGTTTCATTTGATTTTGCAGATTATATATGATCTTGATTTCAATGACTATGCATATTTCAAGGGGGAGCAAGATGGTATAAGTCTGTAAGTGTGTTCTATCTTGTATCTTTCTATTAAAAAAACAATTAAGAGAGAGGGAAACAAATTTTTCAAGCAAGAGTGTTATGACTAAAAGTCCTATAAAATAGAAAGTGATATAAAGAAAAGGATTCTTTTATTTCATTGTTTGTAAAAGCCTCATAATTAATAATATCGGCTTTAATGTGTTAATGGGCCATGGGCTTGGACCTTAGGCCCTTGGTATTAAAGTAAGTTTTGTTTAGAAATTAGGTTAGACTTTGAGAGAATAGTTTATGCGCGTAATAGAGATTAGAGAGAGTTATGTTCATCAATCCAATATTGTAACCTCTCTACAATCATTCAATAAACGATAATTGTTCGATTAATTGTTACTTGATTATCAATCTGGGATCTACATGTGGTATCAAAGTAGAGGGACAAAGCTATCGATCAAAGGTAAAATTATTTTCTGACCATTCAATGTTTTGTAGACTGTTTCATTCAAAAGATTTTTCTTCGCTTTGATTTTGGTGGAAAAACTTGAAATTGAGGCTTGAAGAATCATCTTTATTGTGTTTCTGTAATCATATCGAGTTTTGAGGTGTTTTGATTAAGCATAAAATCATCAATTTTGAAATTTGTGGTTACTGGGTTTCATACTCCCTGTTCTCAAGAAAAACTCAATTTTTTGCTTTAGAGTGGTTTATAAATCGATTTGGTCAGTTGTTTTTGCATTCCCTACGTGCTTGTTTGTGTTCTAAAGTGTTTGTAGAAAATACCAAGTCAAAAGTGGTGCAGAAAATCGATTTCCAGATAAGTTTTCGAGTTCCAGTGTTTGAATACAGACTGTTCTTGAGTTCCGGTACTGGTTGAATTCCGGATCCTGTAGATTCCGAATCCCACTTAGTACCGGATCACAAGTTCCGGATTCTTCACTTCCGGTAGTGATTTCATTTCAGTTTCTTAATTCCGGATTCATAGACTCCGGATATCTCAGTTCCGGATCTTAATTTCCGGATCCCATTCAATCCGGTCCTTGTACCGGATCTTGGCAATACCGGATCATACTTCAGGTTCCGGATTATCAATTCCGGTTCCAGCTTTGTACCGGGTTCTAAACACCGAAAGTCAATCCGGTTCCGGTTCTCTATATACCGGTTCTGGTTTCCTTTTGATTCCGATATCTACCAAATTCGGTATCCAATCCGGATCCGGTATCGATCACTCCGACCATAGACTCCGGATCCTCTCAATTTCGGATCCACATTTGATTCCGGTTCCGGATCTTCATATTCCGGATTTCACAATCCGGACCTCCACTCCGGATCTTCCTGGTTCCGGATCTCTGTTCCGGATTTTGCTTCTGCATAGGAAACCACACCGGATCACAAATCCAGGAGTGTTCTGATCCTTCAGTTTTAATTATTTTTCTAGGGGCGCTGCCCCCAGACCCCGCAAGGGCATTGCTAAGTCACCGTGCTAAGTCGCCGAAGGGGGACATTTGTGTATTCTTTGATACACTGTCTGACTTCCTTTAGATCGATATCTTGAATTGTCTCCCGATCATATTCTTTCAAGTAACAATGTCTTATCCAACTTACTCTATGCTCAAAGAGAAAGTGTCTCATTTAGAAGCGCAAATCTCTAAGCTAGAAGCCGATGCTAAAATAAAATATGTTACCATAGGAAAACTAGCTATTGAAAAGGCTGGGGATAAATGTGTGATAGAAAATTATCAATCTGAATGCTCAGCCATTTCAAAAAGAGCTGAATCCCTAGAAACCTAATTATCTGAAATCACCGAAAAGCTCAATAAGTCTCAGGAAGAGAATAATAAGATTGTCAATCTTCGCTTAACCGTTGAAAAAGAAAATGATAATTTGACTAACAAGCTTAAGGATCTTGAATCCAAACTTTACAAGCGAGGTCCAACACACCAAACGATTCATTTGAACAAACCGAAGGAGTTCAAGTATTATAACGCCCTTTGGGGACTCAGATATGATAATCTGTGTTACCTTAAGAAAATCTTATCTAAGGTTCCCACCCTTTATGAATTCAACTTTTTGGGCCTAGATAAGCATTATCCTGAGTATAAGATCGAGTGGACCAAACTGTCTAAGAAAGATGAGGAAGAGGAAGACCTTAAACGCAAAACAGGTATTCCACTACAAAAAGTAGGGGGAAAGCCTGCAAATGACAAACCTGACTCGAAAGATGAGCCACCTAAGAAAAACATTAATGTACAAGCTCCTTTCGTGTATGCAGCTCTTAATTCTTCATATCTGAAAAACAAAACACCTCATCTCTCGAATGATTATTTTGACATCTGTTCCGTTGCCAAAACTGTGGAAACTCCGGTTCCAGTTCAAGCAACAACAGATGATGATTCTCATGCCAACTCAGAGTTCAAACGTTACATTCCACCTCTGATTTTGGAAAACATAATTTTTAAACTTGAAGAATCAATTCTGAGAGATAAGGTTATTTTTGAAACCGAAAGAACTGTTCTTATCTACCATCAATGAGCTCAAAATGAACAAAACCGAGTCATTATCCGACTCTGAGAGGACGAGTTACAAAACCGAGATTGCAAAGCTAACTTCTAAGTTGTTTGCTCTGGCGGTAGAAGCTTTAACAGCAAAGATGGCTAAGGGAAGTCCTGAGGATACCCCGATGAAGCCTATCTCTCTGGACACCATCTCGGTTGACCCGTCACCTACTAATTCGGATAACTCCTTGTGTAAAGCTTTTCTAGGCGTGTCCGTTGACACAGATGACCAACCTTTGTTTTCCCCAAATAAAGGTAAAACGGCTCAATCCGAATCTGTTCAAAGGAATCTTTTCCCTGATTTCAACAATCCTTTTGCGGATGATTCTTTTAACTGTTCCTCATCCGACTCAGACTGTCCAAATCCACTTGACTCTGCTCAACGATATTCTGAGTTCATGAATTCCTCAGCTTGTCAAGATGATGATATTTCTAAGATCGACTTTGCTCCAAAGCTTGTGAGTCATGTTCAATTTCTCAACAAAATGCCTTCACCGGTTAACTTTCAAAGAGGGTAGTGTTCCACTTCTGCCCCCAAAAACGTTTCTCAACCAAAATCGTCAAAATCTAAGTTGAAAAGACGGTCAAAGAAACGCTCGAAAACCGGTAATTCTAACAAAAGACAATCTTACTACTCTAGTTCCTCTGACAGCGAGCTTAATGATTTTCTTCAGATAATCATGTTTTTAGAAGAGTAAAAATGGTTTGGAGAAAGAAATCAACTACAGAATACTGTAATGGAAACTCGTCTCATAATTCTCGTGTAGTTGATACAGAGTCATTTATTTCCAAGACTGGTTCACCTGCTCATGTTTACCCTATAGCTAAGCTGATCAGTTTAAACCGAGCAAAGATCTGTTGCACTTAATGTGGAAAGAGTGACTTCGTACATCCAAGGTATGTGAACAAGTGGTTTGGTACCTATAGCATCCCAATCCCCATTTTAATATTAAGGCATCTAACCATCAAGGATCCATCAAAACATGGATACCAAAATCTTTCTGATCTGTTTTTGCAGGAATGTCATGTATAACACAATTCAGAATAGTCCTTTTACATGACAACAATAAAAGGTTACGCCATTTTTGAGGGGGAGCATCAGGTATTTGACATATACATGAATGTTTAAGTGAATTCAAATATTGTGGCGATTCATTCCGAATAACTTACTTGTGTTTGTTATTCTCAAATGTTAACTTCCATGAATGCCACGTGTTATATTTTCTTGACTTAGTTATTTCCATGTCTCATGTACTTGTTGATTTTTCGATGGAAATACACACGCTTGAATTCAAATTTTGTCTCTATTGTACGTCGTTTCTATTAATGATTCCCCTCTTGTCTAATCTATTAATTGTGACTTGTTCTTCACAATTAAACTATCTATTCTTTGTTTGATTTTTTTACCATAATGTGCTCAATGAGTCGTTCTAGTTTGCGTTTGACTTTGTTCTTTGATATTCCTTATCATTTTTTATTGACTTCTGAATAATTCAGTTCAGAACTCGTTCACTCGTGTCACCCCACCCAGCCACTCAAGTATCTCACAACAAATGATTGTTTCATATATTCACGGAGATTTAGCACATAATCTATCTATTCCTCACTTGGAGGTCTTAGATATTGAAAAAGGAAGGCATCAGCTCCGGTCTTCGAACTTCATATTCTACTCACTGTGTCAATTGATTCTTAACTTGAGTCCCCAGTTAAATCAATTTTTGAGCCAACCAGATATATAAATTATTTCTTTCACACATGCACGAGTCTTTGTGATTCCAATTGCATATCTTCGTGATATTGCCGGAACAGTTTGAGAAGTAATGTTTTTTTTAAACCTTACTTCTGTGATAACTGGAAGTCCTATCAGAGATACCCCAATGACGACTCTGAACATAGGCCACATGATTATTTTAATTGTTGTGATAACATTTGCTACGTGTTTCTGTGTTAGATGATTACCCCATTTTGGTTACTTAGCGTTTGAGAACACAAATGAAAAAATTACTTTCCTTTCTTTTCTCCCCCGTTCTTTTCCATTCATTTCCTTTCTTTTATTTTCTCTCTGGATTAGAGAACACAGTGTAGGGGCAAAATAGCGCAACGATAGCCTAAGCCTCCCGGACCAGTGCAAATGCGCATCTCCACCGTGCCTCTCCGTCCTCGCACGATTGGGAAGAAAAAAAGATGAATTTACAATACCAGGTATGCCCGACGACCACTAAAATGGATGACGGGAGCCAAAAAGGGGTGCAACACAAGGACTTCCTAGGGGGTCACCCATCCTAGTACTACTCTCGCCTAAGCACGCATAACTGCGGAGTTCTGATGGGATCTGGTGTATTAGTGCTGGTATGATCGCACCCGGAATACTTCCCACGCTTTATTCCTTTATGCCTTCGCCAACCCCGCCCACTCCTCCCCCCGTCTCCCGGTTCGCTCCACCGACCGGCCCCAAAGATGGTCGGCCTAGCCCTGTCAAGATACGGCCATCGGCATCCTCTTCCGTCCCGTGTAAGGACAAAATAGTGCAATGATAGCCTAAGCCTCCCGGACCAGTGCAAATGCGCATCTCCACCGTGGCTCCCCGTCCTCGCACGAGCGGGAAGAAAAAAAAGATGAATTTACAATACCAGGTACGCCCGACGACCACTAAAATGGATGACGGCGAGCCAAAAAGAGGTGCAACATGAGGACTTCCCAAGGGGTCACCCATCCTGGTAGTACTCTCGCCCAAGCACGCTTAACTGCGGAGTTCTGATGGGATCCGGTTCGTTAGTGCTGCTATGATTGCACCCGAAATACTTCCCACGCTTTATTCCTTTATGACTTCGCCAACCCCGCCCGCTTCTCCCCCCGTCTCCCGGTTCGCTCCATCGACTGGCCCCAAAGATGGTCGGCCTGGCCCGATCAAGATACGACCATTGGCATCCTCTTTTTTCCCGTGTAACGACAAAATAGCGCAACGATAGCCTAAGCCTCCCGGACCAGTGCAAATACGCATCTCGACCGTGCCTTCCCGTCCTCGCACGAGAGGGAAGAAAAAAAAGATGAATTTACAATACCAGGTACGCCCGACGACCACTAAAATGGATGACGGCGAGCCAAAAAGGGGTGCAACACGAGGACTTTCCAGGGGGTCACCCATCCTAGTACTACTCTCGCCGAAGCATGCTTCACTGTGGAGTTCTAATGAGATCCGGTGCATTATTGCTAGTGTCATCGCACCCAAAATACTTCCCACACTTTATTCCTTTATGCATTCGCCAACCCCACCCGCTCCTCCCCCGTCTCCCGGTTCGCTCCACCTACTGACCCCAAAGATGGCCGGCCTGGCCCGGTCAAGATACGGCCATCGGCATCCTCTTCCGACCCGTGTAAGGGCAAAATAGCGCAACGATAGCCTAAGCCTCCTGGACCAATGCAAATGCGCATCTCCACCGTGCCTCTCCGTCCTTGCACGAGTGGGAAGAAAAAAAGATGAATTTACAATACCAGGTACGCCCGACGACCACTAAAATTGATGACGGCGAGCCAAAAAGGAGTGCAACACAAGGACTTCCCAGGGGGTCACCCATCCTAGTATTACTCTCACCCAAGCACGCTTAACTGCGGAGTTCTGATGGTATACGGTGCATTAGTGCCGATATGATCGCACCTGAAATACTTCCAACGCTTTATTCCTTTATGCCTTCGGCAACCCCGGCCGCTCCTCCCCCCGTCTCCCGGTTTGCTCCACCGATCGTCCCCAAAGATGGACGGCCTGGCCCGGTCAAGATACGGCCATCGGCATCCTCTTCCGACCCGTATAAGGACAGAATAGCACAAAGATAGCCTAAGCCTCCCAGACCAGCGCAAATGCGCATCTCCACTATGCCCCTCCGTCCTCGCACGAGTGGGAAGAAAAAAAAAGATGAATTTACAATACTAGGTACGCTCGACGACCACTAAAATGGGTGATGGCGAGCCAAAAAGGGGTGCAACCCAAGGACTTCCCAGGGGATCACCCATCCTAGTACTACTCTCGCCCTAGCACGCATAACTACGGAGTTCTGATGGGATCCGGTGCATTAGTGGTGGTATGATCGCACCTAAAATACTTCCCACGCTTTATTCCTTTATGCCTTTGCCAACCCCGCCCGCTCCTCCCCCCGTATCCCGGTTCGCTCCACCGACCGACCCCAAAGATGGCCGGCCTGGCCCGGTCAAGATACGGCCATCGGCATCCTCTTCCGTCCCGTGTAAGGACAAAATAGCGCAATGATAGCCTAAGCCTCCCGGACCAGTGCAAATGCGCATCTCCACCGTGGCTCCCCATCCTCGCACGAGCTGGAAGAAAAAAAAGATGAATTTACAATACCAGGTACGCCCGACGACCACTAAAATGGATGACGGCGAGCCAAAAAGGGGTGCAACACGAAGACTTCCCAGGGGGTCACCCATCCTAGTACTACTCTCGCCCAAGCACGCTTAACTACGGAGTTTTGATGGGATCCGGTTCATTAGTGCTGGTATGATCGCACCCAAAATACTTCTCACGCTTTATTTCTTTATGCCTTCGGCAATCCCGCCCGCTCCTCTCCCCGTCTCCCGGTTCGCTCCACCGACCGGCCGTAAAGATGGCCGGCCTGGCCCGGTCCAGATACGGGGATTGGCATCCTCTTCCGTCCCGTGTAAGGACAAAATAGGACAACGATAGCCTAAGCCTCCCGGACCAGTGCAAATGTGCATCTCCACCGTGCCTCCCCGTCCTCGCACGAGCGGGAAGAAAAAAAAAGATGAATTTTCAATTCCAGGTACGCCCGACGACCACTAAAATGGATGATGGCGAGCCAAAAAGGGGTGCAACACGAGGTGTTCCCAGGAGGTCACCCATCCTAATACTACTCTCGTCCAAGCACGTTTAACTGTGGAGTTCTGATGGGATCCGGTGCATAAGTGCTGGTATAATCGCACCCGAAATACTTCCCACGCTTTATTCCTTTATGCCTTCGCCAACCCCGCCCGCTCCTCCCCCCGTCTCCGGGTTCGCTCCACCGACCGACCCCAAAGATGGCCGGCCTGGCCCGGTCAAGATACGGCCATCGGCATCCTCTTCCGAGTCGTGTAACGTTGTGTTCTCGAAATCATTTTAGGAAGGAAAGGAAAGGAAAGGGAAGGAAATGGGTGGAAAGTAAAAAAAACTCGTGTTCTCAAAACTTTTTTAGGAGAGAAAGTTAAGGAAACGGAAGGAAAATAATGATAAGTTTCCTTCCAAAACTTTCGTCCCAAATGTGGGAGGAAAGGGAAGGAAAGAAAAGAAAAAAAATTACTGAAATTATTAAACTTACAAAACTACCCGATATTTCCTTATAAAAGATATACTTTTAAGGGTATATTAGTAAATATGACATCTTTCCTTTCCTTTCTCTCATGTTCAAGAACACGAAAAATTATTTTCTTTCCTTTCTTTTTCTTTAACTTTTGAGAACACAAATAAAAAAATTACTTTCCTTTCCTTTCTTTTCTCTCCCTTTCTTTTCCATTCATTTCTTTTCTTTTATTTTCTCTCTGGATTAGAGAACACAGTGTAAGGGCAAAATAGCGCAATGATAGCCTAAGCCTCCCGGACCAATCCAAATGCGCATCTCCACCGTGCCTCTCCGTCCTCATACGAGTGGGAAGAAAAAAAAGATTAATTTACAATACCAGGTACGCCCGAAGACCACTAAAATGGATGACAGGAGCCAAAAAGGGGTGCAACACAAGGACTTCCCAGGGGGTCACCCATCCTAGTACTGGTTATCGTCTGAGGACACACATCTAGATAATCGTGTAGTCCAATCTAATGAATCTCTTATTCCACGACATATTGGTAGAGCTCCGGCCAGAGTAATTAGACCTTCTGATGATGAAACAGATTATGATAACACGTCTGATTCTGCGGAGGAACAAGCTATTGGTCATAATGCTTCTGATGATGATAATGATGATGATGATAATCAGGATGGTGGAAATGATGATAATATTTTTGGTGATGTGTGACAGTTTCTACATTTTCCAAGTATGTCAACAACTTTTGTGGCTCATCTTGATGATATAAATATTGATGATCCACCGCAAACGACACATCTTTATTCTGATACATTGGCAAGCATTATTGAAACTATTATGGGAGATATAAGGAGAACTGAGGGAGTATTAGTTGAAAATATAAGTGAGTATGCAAGAGAAATTGAAGAAAAAAATATGGAGAGTGTGAGTGCTACCTTAACCTACTATTCAAGAAGGGCAGCCACATCTACCACCAGATCTCATGTGTTGGGATCAGGTGTTGAAAAAGATGTTAGTAGCCCACTAACGCAACTGCACACCCCAGCCAGCCATTCAGTTTCTTCTCAACAAGAAACTGTCTCAATTTCTCACGGGGATCAAGCACAACTTCTATCCTTATCTCATTCGGAGAGTTTGGGTATTGAAACAGAGAGACATCCTCCCCAGTCCTCGACTTTCATTCCTGCACAGTCATCGAGTCTACATCCAATTGCAAATTTATTGAATTCTTTGACTAGGACACTACCTATTTTTGCTACTACTGATGGGAGTCTTAGTGCCCCATTCGAAACACTCGGAGTAATTCCTACTTTAGGATTACGAGGACTGAGTGGAAGTCCTACCAGTGCTAACATCGCGCCAACACTGAACGTAGGCCACACGATTGATTCAACCGTTGTGTCAACGGGTAACCTAAGTGGTCCCCAAAGTGAATTACCAGACTTTGTGTCGAGGAATTTTGTCAATGGCGCCATAAAGGTTGTTGAGGATCGTTTACTTACGAAGATACAAGGGGTGAAGTACTTATTGAAAGGAAAGGGCCCGATGCCTGAGAATGAGCCCGAGATGCCTCCACCTCCACCTCCAGTTGTGCAAACACCACAAACTCAGCCTGATCCTTCTATTGATGAACTTAAAGACATGTTGTATGCCAAACTTCTTTCCATTAGCCCAGATGATGCAAACAACAAAACCCTATTGAGCTTACTTGAAAACTTTCAACCTAGACCTCAAACACCCCAACCACCTCAACCTACACCCAATGCTGTTACTTCTACCGAGTTTAACCAATTCAAGACTGAAGTTCTGTCTAGTCTTGATGAAATGAAGAAAGCTATGGATTCATTGTCAAAACAGGTTGCTTCACTGAATGAGTCTTGTAAGTCTCAAGCACAAGGCGTTAAAAGGAAGCATGATCAGGATCCCGATGATCAAGATCATGAGGGGGAGAAGTCTAAGAAACGAATATCTGATGTTGAGACTTCAAGTGTGGGGAGAACCATGACTACTGAAGAGGTTATCCAAATGTTTGAATCGGGGGCACAAGGTGAAGAAAGTGGAAAACAGATTGTGCTGTATGTTGATCCTGACGCTGAACCGACGGTTGAAAAGCCTGAGGTTAATGAAGAAGAGATAAGGGAAGTGGTGGATCTGTTTGTGGAAATTGTTGAGTTAAGTTCTGATGATGAAAATGAGGAGGGCACTGAAAATGAATATGATAAGTTTTGGAGAATCAAAGAGGAATCGAAGAACATGTTGATGATCACTGATGGTCAAGATGATCAAAATATGGATTTTACTGAAAGTGAAGTGGAGTTCCTTAATCAGTTCTATGGGCAAAGCACTCCAAATGATATACATGTTAGCCCTATCTAGTCTCCAGATCCTATATCCAGTACCATTGTCCCATCCCAACCTGAAACAACCCAGATTAACATCAATATTTCACAACCAAAGCTATCTGAACCTGAATTCACACCACCTGTTCAACATTACTCACCACCAACACCTGAACCAACTTTTGAACCAACACCTAAATCAACTTCTGAACCTAAAGTTAAACCTAAAGAACCACCTTTCAACCCTAATACTGATCAAGCTGGTCCATCCAACCCATCTTCCTCAAACCAACCTGGTCCTTCTAGAAACCCAAGGCTAAGCCAATTGGAGGAAAGGCAAAGAACGTTATGGTTGAGAATGCCATTCTTGGAGGCCTCTAAAAGGAGGTTATTTGTACACTAAATTTGGAGGTTGAATCCATATGCTGTTTTAGGGATAACAGATCAGTCTAAGGTCTTTAAGTTTGAATACATGTTCTTCATGCGTGCCAAGTGCCAAAAGGTTCATGATGTCAGAAGCAAGAAGCTGATTGTGTCAATTAAGGAGGTTTATGCTAAACAGTTTTACAAGATGTGGTATCCAGTTTTCATGGTCCAAAGGCAGGAATTCAAGACATACACTTTCACTGAAGAAGATTTATGTCACCTATTGATTAAAAACTTTGAGTTTATGTATCATTACTTCAGAGATTCATGCGGGATAACATTACACTTGCCTTGAATGCCATCAAGAGATTCCTACGGAGACACATCTTATATGTTCAATGCTTGGATTTTCAAATGAGTTTGGAAAGTGATCAACCCATTGTCAATATGTTGAGGCCCAATCAGTTGATAAATGGCTTGGAGAGTATGCCATTATATGTTGTGATTAGAGATCCTGAATTTGGAGTTGTCTACAAGAATGAAAGAGGAGAGAAGAGGTTTCTCAGATTCAGCGAGATTGCAAAATATTCAGATGGAATGTTGAAAGCGTTGTTACTTCAGTTGCAAGATCGTCTGAAAATCAATTATAGAGAAAGAGGAGATACTTGGATGCCTTCTCTTGCAAGATCTTTAGTGGTCAGATCTATCAATGAGATCAATGATAGAATCTCCTTCAGAAGTGCTATGCGGCGAAGAAGGAGAAGACCATTCATGCCTTGATTACAAAGGGGGAGAATGTTAATGTATTTTTATGTTGTAATCAAGACAGTTTGACTTTCTTATTAATCTTGTTTGACTTTATGGTAGAGCCATGGGTGTGTCATGTGCCTACTATAAATAGTTCCTTTAATGTCTTTGTGACTTAAGCTTGTAAGTCATTCCTTATTTGTACCTTTTGCATATCAATGAATGATGGATGACTTTCTCTCTCTAGATTGTGTTTCATATTCTGCATTCTTTCACTTGATTGGGAACTAACACACATGCCTTGTTCGAGAACTTTGAATGCCTTAATCGCATAAGTGTCATGCGATGAAGATGAACTTGTCGTCCATCTTTCAGGGCAGAAGTTGACATGTGGCAGGTCAACCGTTTGAACCACTCATTTGCTACCACGTGTCCCAAAACCCTGAGTTCTATATATTGTGCGTTCTTTGAATTTTCATTTTTTACCAAGAACCAACTTTGCAAACCTAAATGCTCTCGAAGGATTTTTCCAAATCTTGGTCTTTGTTCCTGTTTTCTTGTTGATTCCATTCAGACTTGATTCAGGTTGGTTTATCGATCACTTTCTTTCTATTTATTACTCTTTTTGATCGATCGGTTGGCAATTTTTGTTGGGTTCATAGTCGATAATGTGACAGTTCACATTCTTGATTATTTACTCTCAGTGTGTTAGTTTTAATGTTAAAAAATTATAAGATAGGATGCATCTTAGTAAAACGACACTAGGGTTATGTTTTGTTTGTGCTTAAATGTTGAAATCATAGAAATCTGGGTTGGGAGTTCAAGTTAGATTCAAACTCTCAAAGTTGTTGCCCAACACTAGTCTTTAATCACTCATAGTTGTTGCTCAACAAAAAAATTCATTCTTATCGCCCAAGCTTTGGCAATTTCACACCAGAGATCTAACATCTTCCAAAACAGTTTCAATGGCACATTTACAGGAACATTTTGATGGCAACTCATATGATGAAAACACTTTTATGCCATCACACCGATCCTCTCATCCATCTGTCAATGCAAGAAACCCTGATGATGAGTTGATCTTACCAAAAGACTGTCTCAAGATTGCTCATAATAATTTTACATTTGACCTGGCGGTACAGATGGATCATCAGATTATTGTGGAAATTCTCAAGGGTCATCCACTCAGAACTGCCCTTGAAAAGACAGAATTGGTGCCATTGATCTACTTACAACAGTGCTGGAAGACTCTGACTTTCTGTCCAGTGAGTGAGTCTAATCAGTATTTCACCATGAAGATAGACCATTTTGATACAAAGCTGACACTTAAAAGACTAAGGACTGTTCTGGAGCTGCCCCGATCTAATAACTTTGAAGACATTATCACTGAAGAATATTTATGCCGTGACATTATGACATTGGGATACAAAGATACAGTTGATGGAGACCTGACCAGAGCTTCAAGATTCAAGAGGCTACCTCCCGTATGGTTCACATTGTTTAGCATCATCCACCGCTGTATGACCTCAAAGCACACTGAATTCGACAGATGTAGCATCTCTATCTTGCGGATGTTTCATGCTATTTTCTTTGACCGGAAGATAGACTTTGCAATCCTAATTTGGAATTAGTTGATTGAGGTGGTAACCGACAAAGCTCATCCAACCAAAGCTCGCAAGTTTGTGCCATTCCAACGCTTTCTCCAAATCATAATCCGGAGCATAATGAACTCAAATGCAAATATTCCAAGAAGTGACATTGCAGTTCAAGGGCCAGAGCAATGGATGCATTACATCAGTGTTGCATATACAATTTACTTTGAACACATCAAGGTCATTCCGGATGCGGTACTTGCTTACACTGACCAGGAGTCACCGATCATGAGTGGGTATATACAAGAGCATACACCTATGGTCCAACCAGAACTGGAGGGACCTACCCAAGGTGCACATCGGAGTGAGGGTATAGCTTTAGGTGAGGAGGTTCAGGATACTGGGTATCTGAATAGGTTGAGTTGAGAGAAAATATTTAAGTGAGGGGTTATGGAGTTAGGGGTGCTCCTGGTCATGCGTTTGTGCCAGAAAAAAAAGAATGTATTGGTTCTTCTGATTCTGAAGATGATGAAATTTTTATGGATATTGATGATCCAGCGAACGTCTTCTCTGCTTCAACCTCAGAAACCGAAGCAGATGATGAGACAGATGATAATGATGAAGATTCTGATGATAGTGATGATGATAATCCTGACGATGGATTTGTGGTAAATGTTAATACCTCTGTTACATTGAAATTCGAGAACACCGGTTCCCGAGGAGATACAAGGTTGGCATCAGGAGTATTAGTTGAAATAGAAATTAATGAGAGCTTGTGTGAAAAGGAATTAAAAAATATGGTGAGTACGAGACAGGATTTGCAAAAGAATTAAATATAGATCCTTCCCAAAACGCGTCAAGCCGGGTAGCCACAACTACTGTCAACTTGCGTCCGTCGCCGTTTGACATTGACAAAGACGTAGTGGACCCAGCTACGCATAACACAACCCCACCAAGAAACTTATTAACTTCTCAACAACTTAATGTTTTACTTTCTCATAGGGGACAAGCACAAAGTCTTTCGGCCACACACTCGGTGTTAGCTGGTATTGAAACATATAGGCCCCTACCCCGACCATCAACTTCGTTTGTACGCACTTTGAGTCTTGAGCCATTTGGTTACACTTCATTTCCTAGGACACAAACGCCAGTCACTCTACCGTTGGTGACACAAACCATTGGACTTCGTGCTCCAATCAGAACACCCTGAGTGTCGTTGCCATTCGTTGGTGCTTCATGAGGACCGGGTGAAAGTCCTGTCGATGTAAACATCACGCCAGCATTGAACACATACCATGCAGTTACATTAACTGGCATGTCAACCGGTAACCTCTGTGCTCTGGGTGTTAGTCATGTTTGTGCGCAACAAATAAGAGCCATGATGGTACCGCCCCCACACAATGTGACGGTGAAATTGTTGGAAGTGGCTCTTCGTTCATTGAGTACTTCCTACAAGAATCAAACGGAGGAGATGAGGAAGATTGTGGATAAATTGTCGGAAGAGGTGAGTCGTGCAGTTAAAGGTAAATCTGTGATGCAAACACCCTTACTAGAAACCAATTCTCAACCTGACCCAAAACCAAAATCTAACCCACAATCCAATCAACCTAAACAAACCATACCTATTCATGAGCTTAAATCCAGATTATTAGCTCAATTATTGGCTCAAGGAGATCAAAATGATGCAGAAGAGGTTGAACTTGTTGGCCTCTTAAGAAGACAAATTGAGATCCAAACCCAATTACCCACCAAATCAGATATCCAAGTCACACAACAATCCGTTCAACAAATGACCCAAGCTATGATTTCTGGCTTTCACACCCTGTCTGACATAGTTGCAATTCTTGAGTAATCTTGTAAATCTCAAGCCTAGAGGTCAAAGAGAAGACATGATGACCAAGATCCTGATCATGATCATCATGAGGGAGAGAATAGAAAAAGACAGAAAGTTGGGGAAGAAATTGGTTCTGGAGTTGAGATTGGCAGTGCTGAAACTGATACAAGCTTGAATACTGAAGGTGACAAGCAAACTGGGGGTAATTTGGAGAATGTTCTTGATGATATCATTCCAACGGTTGAAAAGACTGAGGGAGGTGATAAAAGAACCGAGGAAGAGAAATTGGCTGATAGTATGATCCAGGACATCATCTATGTTGATTCGGAAGATGAACCTGAAAGAACTGTGTTGAAAATAAACGAAGAGTTAGATGATGTATTTGATGATGTGAATGCTCAATCAGTTGATTTAGATGATGATGATGAGGCAAAGGGAGATGATCCAGTTATTGGCGTACAATAGCTAAACATTTTTGATATTCCATAAGGTATTATAAAATATCCTGTTTCCGAGGCTGAAATTCGTGTGTTTCAACAGCTTGTTGATAAAGAACAAACCCTTGAAAAAAGATGGCACAGATTAGGATCATGACTCCATTTCAAGAAGATATCTGGAGAGATCTATTTGTGAAAAATGTTCAACCAATAGACTCCATTTCAAGAAGATATCCGGAGAGA
The DNA here is from genome assembly GCA_033807775.1 of Saussurea involucrata. NCBI lineage: Eukaryota > Viridiplantae > Streptophyta > Magnoliopsida > Asterales > Asteraceae > Saussurea > Saussurea involucrata. Next base: position 104,869,691 of record CM066315.1, read on the forward strand.
TCTATTTCAAGAAGACACCAACTTCTTCTCATCAACTTAAGGGGAAGCTTAGACTTGATGAGAAGAAGTTGGTTCCTTTGTTTCCTAAAGAGAAGCAGTTGATCAACAGAGCCTTGGAAGCAATTGAGAATAGATTGGAGTACAGAAATGCATTGAGAAGATTTGAGATCGTCTTCGGCATAAGAAAGAAGTGTATTCCTCCAGAGCAATTTGAATAGTTCTTTTCAACTTTTGATACGAATGGGGAGATTGTTAGGGTATTCTTTGTATGTTGTATCAAAGTTGAACGGCTATTAGTGAAAATGTTGTTGCTAGGTATAAATAGCCTAGTCTAAATATTTTCTCATTAGATCTTGTTGTCATATTTCTCACATTCTCTCTTTGTACTTTGACTCCTTATCAATATAGAGATGACTTTTGGAGCTTGATCTTGATTCTTGGATTGTATACTTGTTTTTGGGATAACAACTACCCTGCCATTTCAGGCACGTAACACACACACACACACATACACACAGAGAGATTCTAGAGTGAGAGTAACTTGGAGAGAAAACCACACACTAGTGTGTGCTCTTGGTGTATTTTCTATTTCCATTGATAATATTGAAGATGACTTGTTGAGCATTTCATACTCTGTTTGTTTTGTCTTTTATTATCATTTTATGTGAGAATCTACCACTATATTCAAATCTTTTATGTTTCATTAAACTCTTCCGCGTATAACATTTTCTACTCTGTTTTTTACATATTTGGTTTAATATATCATTGTTAAGTTAAAATTGGAATCAACAATTGGTATCAGAGAAAATTTTGATTATCGATATCAAAGGATCGTCTCTGCAATGATCTTAACTCTTTTGGTAGATTTTATGGCTTGATTTTTAGTCTGATTTTCACTTCTGAAAACAACCCTTGTTTTTGAGTCACTTTTCAACCTGTTTGAGTTTGACCCGTGTGATCCCAGAAACAAGTTTGTAAAGATGCAATCAAGTATCACAAAGTCATCTCTCATTGATTACCAAACTCAAGATTACAAAGTGTAGAGGGAAATACAAGTGATGTACTTGGAATAGTTCTTAGAGTTCTAAACAAGATAGGAAATCTAGGCTATTTATACCTAGGATCCATATTTACACAATAAGCCCTCTAAATTGGATACAATACAAAATATAGCACTAACAGTCTCCCCCTTTGGATCCAAGTTAGAAAAACAAAAGTTCTATTGAAGCTGCTCTAGAGGAATATATCTCTTCCGAATCCTAAAAATGATTTCAAACCTCCTCAGAGCATTTATGTATTGCAGTCTGCTTTCCATGGTTTCAAGGGCTTTATTTATCAGCGTCTTCTCTTTTGTAGTCAAGGGCACCAACTTCTTCTCATCTAATCTGAGCTTCTCAGTTAGACGGATCTTCAGCACTTTGAAAGTACCATCGCTGTACTTATTTATTTCAGTGAATCTCATAAACTTCTTCTTCTTTTGAGCATTAAAGTATACTATCCCGAATTCTGGTTTCTCCAAAATCTTGTATACCAGAATACCTTGAGCATCAGGTAATCTTCTGTTGGGCTTAAGAACATTAACTCCGATCTCACATGCTTCCAACGCCATTTGGAAATCATTCAAGTATGCAAACTTCACCAAGTTCTTCATGAAACATTTCACAGACTGATATGCTTCAGACCAAGTCTTATCCTTGTTGGGAAGTCTGGCTAGAATGTCATACAAACAGAAAAAATCTTCACAAGATAGAGATTTGAAATCAGCTTCAGTGAAAGACCATTCTTTGCCATCTGTTTTGAAACTGTGAATCTTGGATACCAGACATTAAGTATCTTTTCAATTTCTATCTTTACAATCCTCACTATCTCCTTATCTGTTCTTACCAACTTCAGTTTCTGATCTTTATTCTTCATCAGATGTATGTACTCTACACGGTGCAAGGACGGTAACTTCTCAATTGAGTAAAGTTTCACAAGATCAATCGATTGACATTCCTGGAATGGAGTGATTATTCTTATTCGGTGCCATCTTCTTTCAATAGGAGATTCTCTATCAATCAACTACTGGAATACCCTCAGTTCAGCTTTAGAGACTGGATCTTTATGACGCCCTTCAGGAATATCTGGAATAACAGGAACATCAATTACCGGATCACTTGCATTCGAAACATCATTATCTTCAGAGTCTGTCTCCACTGATTGTACATTTACCGCATCAAATACATCATCAAGATCTTCTTTAATTTTGATGACTGTATTCTCTGGTTCATCCTCTGAATCAACAAAGATAATGTCTTGTATCAAACTATCAACCATTTTCTCCTCCTCGATTCTTTTATCACTTCCTTCAGGCTTTTCAATCGTAGGAATGATATCATCAAGAACATTCTGTACATTCCCCTCAGTTTGTACATTCCCTTCAGTACTTGCACCAATAACAACATCAGCATCAACAGTGGTTTCAACTCCAACATCAGAACCACTAGCTTCTCCAACCCTCTGTATCTTACTCATCTCCCCTCATGGTGATCATGATCGGGATCTTGATCATCATGCTTTCTCTTATTAGGTTGGGCTTGAGAGCTACAGGATTGTTCTAACACAATGATTCTGTCAGACAGGGTTTTGAAACCATGAGTTATGGCTTGGGACATGTCTTGTATGGATTGTTGAAGAGTTTGAATGTCAGATTGGGTAGGTAATTGGCTTTGTTGTTCAGATTGTCTTCTCAATAAACCAACTAACTCCACTTATTCTCCGGAGTTATTATCACCTTGATCTAGCAAACAGGCAAGTAATTGAGATTTCAGTTCATGTGTGGGTAGGGTAGGTGTTGGTTGAGTAGGATGTTTGGATTTGGCTTTCGGATCAGGTTGAGGTGTAGATTCATGTTCAGAAGATTCAACAATAGATTTACCCTTAACAACACGGCTAACTTCCTCAGATAACTTTCCCACAATCTTCTTCATCTCATCACATTGATTCTTGTAAGAATTATTCAAAGATCCAATAGCAAATTCCAACAACTTTACTGACACAAAATTATGAGGAGGGGGACCCATCAATGGTCTGATCTGTTAAGCTCGAATGGGACTAACACCTAGACCGCTTAGGTTACTGGTTTGCATGATAGTTGAAGTAACTGCATGACCTGTGTTCAATGCTGGCATGGTGTTAACATTGACAAGACTTCCACCCGATCCTCGTAAAGAACCAACGAATGGCGGGAATACTCTGGGTGTTCCGATTGGAGCACGTAGTCCAATGTTTTGTGTCACCAACTTTGTCGTGACTGGCGATTGTGTCCTAGGGAAGGAAGTTGTACCAAAAGTCCCTAGACTCGATGTGCTCAGAATAGAAGTCAGTGGTCGGGGCAATTGCCTACCTGTTTCAATACCAACAAACACCGATTGTGTTGCCGATAGTGTATGTGCTTGTCCCCTGTGAAAAATTGAAACATCGACTTGTTGAGAAGTTGTTAGGACCATAAATGTCCTACATATTAGAAAGATATATAAATAATTATATTGTGCTTAATTAGTTTATTTAATCATATTGTAAATGCCTTTAATCATAAAAAGGCTTAGATTAGTTTGATGGGCCATGGGCCGATGTGTCTAAAGGCCTTGGTATATAAGGTTATGCTTAACCTTAGAATTAGGTTACCAATTGATTAGCCATCCAAGAGATTCATTAGAGAGAGAGAGAGATAGTTGTGTTCTTCATTCTAACCTTTGTAACTATCTTGATTTCTGAATACGAGAGGGATGACAGATTGAAATAATCAATTGTTCGTGTTATTGTTTACTGATTTATTGTTACCTGATCAAACTGGGATTCACAATTGGTATCAGAGCAGAATCGGTGATTTGAAAAAGAATAGAAATCGAAAGAAAGCAAGAAAACAAAGAATTTTCGTAGTGAATTTTCTGGAAAAACGCAGCGATCCATTTCACCTATTCCCGGAGTTTGAACCGTCGGATCGTCTCGATTATTGGACAGTAGCTTCACGACATTCCGTTTTACATTCTGAACGGTTGGATTAATCGTTTGAGGTCCAGAAGGCTCCCAGATTATTTTCGAAATACAGCAGTTTTTATTGAAGAAATTCGTTCATCAATCGGGTTTGCAAATTTTTTTCGTTGATTTAATAATTCGTTTGTTAATTCTCGATTGTTTACTCGCGTTTATCTGCTGTTTATCTGCGTTTACATCAATTCTCAAAGTTTTTGTTGTTCTTAAGTTTTTGTGGTGATTATTGAAAAATATGATATATTTTTCTTATAAATCGATTTGGGTTTGTTTGTTTTTATGTTTTTAGTCAAAATCTAATCCTACAGGAATGAAATCAAGCAACCCTATCGATCCCAGATCCGAATTGCAACCACAGCCGCAGTGTCCGTACGTTTCTCATAGTTACCGGGTAAGTTTCCTATTTCTCACAACTTTCCGGGCAAATCCATCCGGATTGTTTCTGGTTACCGGATAAATTTTTTACCAGAAAGCAATTTTTGTCCAGGAAGTAAAGTGTCCGCAACTTTTAATTTCCCGGTAAGTCTCCCAATTTTGTCACTTTCCGGACATCATTTGTCCGGATTGTTTTGTGTATCCGGATTGTTCCAAATTTTGCCTACCAACATCACAATATTACAATATTGAGAAGGAAAAGGCAAATGCATTGACTGTGTGATTAACAATCTTGGCTTTACTAAATCAAATTGAGTGGCCCACGTGGACACCACTAAATTGAAGCCTTGAATCACTTCTTGGCAGCGTAACAATCTCTAGTCAATAATTTCGGCGGCATTTTATTTTTTTGTGTTGCATCAACCAAGGGAATCCGATATTTCACAACTTCCGGATACCAAGTTTATCCGGAAACAGCTTCATCCGGTAAGTGCCAATTTTTGCGAGAATCTCCTTCACCCGGTAAGTCATTCCATCCGGTCACTTGTGTTTATTCGGTAACTCATTTATCCGGATTTCTCACCGTCACCCGGTAAGTTCACTTGATTTTATTTCATCCGGGAACCAATTTTATCCGGTAAGCATCACATAACCCGGTAAGGTTAATTTTTGTTGCTTTATTGTCCGATAAGCTATTTTCCACCCGGTAAGTTTTGTTTGGAAAGTGCTTTATCCGGTAAATCAACTTTCATCCGGAAACTCATTCATCCGGTAAGTTGTGTTTAATAAGTTTTGATTGAAAAGCTCTCGTCGGTACCCGAGTTACCGCACGTCTCGTGATTAAAAGTTTTAACGAAAGTTGCGATTTTTCTTAACGATTGATTTGCAATTTTTTTACGCTTGAGATTATTTGCGACGATTTGCATTTATTAGCGACTATTATTATTTTTGTGACTTATTTTTCGTCGTGTTTGATCTAACTTGGTTTGTTTATCTTGCAGATTTCACTCTCGAAGAGTGATTTCGTTCGTTCGAATTCAATAATAATCAGATCTTAATTTTTTTTGGAAACGAATTTATTTTTAGATTTGTTTTTCAAATGTTAATTTTTGATTTTTTCTGCAAGTTTTATTCTTCAAAATAACACCGATCAACGATCAATTTTTCAGGTAACAATGTCGAAGTATTGCTTCAATCATGATTGTAAAGCCTATAAAGAAATGTATGATTTCAATATCATGTCATCAGATGAATTTAGAGATAAGCTCCTCAAAGAACGGGAGGAACTGAAATTGCAAACAATTGAAAGTTCTGAGAAGCTTGCCAAATCTGAAGAAAAAGCAACAGCATTAGAGTCTGAAAACTTTGAGCTGAAAAAAAAGTTGTCTGATTTATCCTCACGAGGTGATATCAAGGAGACTGAGAAAGAGAAAGCAAAACTACATGAAAAGAATATCAAGCGATCAGATGATTTGATCAGCAAGTACATCAAGGAAGTGAAAGAACTAAAATCTCAAATCTGGAATAGTTCTGAGAAGCTTGCTGAAGAAGAAGAGAAAGGTAAACTCCTCAACTGTGAAACCTTGAGCTTAAAAGTAAACTATATACTCTTGAAAAAGTTTTTGAAAAGGAGAAAGAAAGTTTTGCAAAGGAAAGACAATTGCTTACACAAAAGCAATCTGGGCTTTCAACCAAATCTCTTGAAGAGAAGAAAAGTCTTGAGCTTATGTGTCTAAAACATTCAAAACAGATCTCCGACTTTGAAAAGGTTTTGATTTCAGAAAGAGAGAAATTTGAATTAGAACGCAAATATTTCTCTGAAAAGAATGGAGAACTTTCTTTGAAAATATCCGATTTGGTGAAAGAATTAGACATTCTAATCAAAGAGTCCGAGAAAGGGAAAGTTGAAGGTTTTAGGGCTAAATGTTTGAAAGATGATTTTGCAAAAGAGAGAAAGATCTTTCAGACTGAGATTACTAAACTTACAACGAGATTATCTGGATTAGCAACCGAGAATTTGAAGGAACAAATGGTTAAATCTAATTTACAAAAGAAATTTGATTTAATTCTCGAAGAACGAAATGCCTTGTCCGTTAAAATCAAGAAACTTGAAGAAAGCAAATTCAAAGGTGTTCAACCTAATTATGCTGCAAGTTCTTCTTCTACAAATCGTTCTTCAAAGAATTTTGTCAAATCAAATGATTTTCCAAAAGATCAGATTCGACCTTCCAACCATTACTATAATTCTCACGTTGATAAGAAAGATAATCAAATTTTCAAGAAAGTAAACATGGTTTGGAGAGTTAAAGGATCCTCTCCTACTCCAAAGACATTTGTCGATGTTAAGAGTGACAAGAACAACAAAGCTTTTCATGCTAAACCTTTTGTGAAAACTGATCGTGTTTATTCTGTCAATAAACTGATCAACTTATCTGCACAGAAGCTGTGTTGTTCTTACTGTGGAACAAATGACTTTGTGAAGAAAGACCATGCTAAGTATTGGTATGGTACTTATAGTATCCCAGTGTAACAACCCGGTTCTCAGATATATACAAATAACATACATTCCATATCATGATATCATTAAAAAGGTACATCATATTTCACATACGGTCCCACAGTCTAGCAAAACATAGTAGATAATTCAGTACAAACTTTTACAATTTAATTACATGTTTAATAACAACGAAGTCTCAAGTACAAAAATACATCCATGACTTCTAAACTGACTTCTTCACAAAAGTTATCCTTCAATAGTCCTACTTATTTGCTCTTACCGGATCCGCCACCTGGAATACATGATTTTTAAAACAGAAAATGAGGGTTAGACCTAAGGGTCTAGTGAGTAAATCCCTGACATTTGTAATTCATTAAAAAATTCATTTATATAATACACTCTTTATATAAATATACATACATCACACGTAAGTTAATACCAACTAGCATTTATGTATCATACCTGTCTCATTCCACCTTATCCCTCCACCAATGGCCAATATCAATTGGTTGCGAGCCAATTTATCACACCGGTCCAAAGCCCGGCCACGTATTATAATTTCATATAATACTCACGTAATTATAATATCTCAATATATTATAATCACCCACGTATGACATATTAATACACTTTATCAAATATTCGTTATTCACATAATGCATTCCAGTAAAATACTTTTTAAAGTAAAACTCACCTGATCTTTTTAGCAAAGGTCCTTCAAACTTTCCTCAAAACAGATTAACTTTTAACCCCGATCCTTAGTATCTGAAACAAATTAAAATGTAGATACTCTTTAACACGTAAACAGGTAATTCACACTTTTCGCAACCCACTATTACGAAAACCTCACTTCTCGCAACCCATAGTTGCGAGTTCCTTACTTTTCGCAACCAACAGTTACGAAAATCTCACTTCTCGCAATCCACAGTTGCGAGTTCCTTACTTTTCGCAACCAACTGTTGCGAGATCCTAACTTTGCGTTTTAGTTACTTGCGCAAAGTGGACTTTTCGCAACCAAGGCTTGCGAATTCCTACTTTTCGCAAAAACACTGTTCATCGTCTTTTTTCAGAAAAGTTCAGTTCATTTGCAGGAATCCATCTTATACCCAGATTTTGTACAGAAGTGTTCTAAACTCCTTTTAACACCTAAAATTGTAACTAAATTCACAAATTCTTCTAAAATTACCTAAACCCACTTCAAAGTTCATATGAAACCTAATTCTCATAAAAGAGAGTTTAAATCAGAAAATTACCTCTTTGATTTTACTGCACCAAACACAAAATCCCAGCTGAGTATCTTTAATCTTCTTCTTCTTCTTCTTCGATGGTTCTTCTTCTCTCTCTTTCTCTGCCGTGAACAAATTCACACACACACACTATTTGGGTTTTGCTTGAAAGTCTCAAAAAATGAGATATTTCCTCTAATTAGACTACTGAGTCGGTTTTGGGTGAAGATTGTTTTCACCTTTAACCAATTAAACCCCACTTTTCTCTTAATTGACATAACTCACCCCCAAACTTCCCAATACAATTTAAAACTTACCCTTTTAACTTCTAATTCCTCAAATACTATAGTAAAGACTTATAAAACATTTAAATTTAATTTAAATAAAATACCTGGTTATTACAACATCTCCCCCTTAAAAGAATTCCGTCCCGGAATTCAGTCAAGCGAACAGATGAGGGTATTTGGCTCTCATTTCCGACTCTGATTCCCACGTCGCATCCTGACCTCTATGATATTTCCACTGAACTTTTACCTGTCTGATCTCTTTGTTCCTCAATACTTTGACTTTGTGATCAACTATAGCTTCCGGTTCCTCCACATAGTTCAGCTTTTCATCAACCTGAATATCTGGTAGAGAGACTGCCTGGTTTGAAGTCACCAAACACATCCGAAAATTCGATACATGGAACGCGTTGTGAATCCTGCTTAATTCCGGCGGAAGATCCAATCGGTACGCTACTTCGCCGATCATTTCCGTAATTGCAAACAGTCCGATATACCTTGGACTAAGTTTACCTTGCTTCCCAAATCGTATGACCCCTTTCCAAGGTGAGACTTTCAACATTACAAAATCTCCAACCTGGAATTCTAACGGTTTCCGCCGTCGATCTGCATAACTTTTCTGTCTGTCTTGAGCCACTTTTAATTTGTCCCGAATCTGAGTGATCTTATCCGCTGTTAACTGTACTATTTTTGGCCCTGCTAATTGTTTCTCCCCCACTTCATTCCAACACAGAGGCGTTCGGCATTTTCTACCATACAATACTTCAAACGGTGCCGCTTGAATGCTGGAATGATAACTGTTGTTGTAGGCGAATTCTATCAAAGGCAGATGTTTGTCCCACGATCCCCCAAAATCAACTATACAAGCCCGAAGCATATCTTCTAAAGTCTGGATTGTTCTTTCACTCTGCCCATCAGTCTGAGGATGATATGTTGTACTTAACCTTACCTGTGTTCCCATCTCTTTTTGAAAGCTTCTCCAAAATCTAGAAGTAAAACGACTATCTCGATCAGAAATAATCGAGATTGGTATTCCATGTCGAGTTACTATTTCATTAATGTACAATTTGGCCAAACGTTCCAAGGAATCAGTTTCTTTTATCGGCAAGAAATGAGCAGACTTCGTCAATCTATCAACAATCACCCAAATAGAATCGAATCCCTTTGAAGTTCTAGGCAACTTGGTAATAAAATCAGTAGTGATCTGATCCCATTTCCACATTGGTATATCTAGCCGTTGTAACTGACCAAACGGCTTCTGATGTTCAATCTTTACTTTCTTGCAGGTAGTACAATCTTCCACATACTTAGCAACACTTCTCTTCATTCTCGGCCACCAATAGAATTGTTTCAAATCTCTATACATTTTATTTGTACCTGGATGAATAGAAAATCGAGATTGATGAGCTTCTTGTAGTACACGATCACGTAATCCACCCAAACGAGGCACCCAAATTCTGTTTCCCATACACAATAACCCACGGTCATTTTTCCCAAGCAATGCTGATATTCCCACTAACCGTTCTGATTTCAAACTTTGTTCCTGATAAGCATTCATTTGGCACTTCAGCAATTTGTCAAAGATACTTGGAAGGAGTTCAGCTCGTAGCGATATCGCCTTTATCGTTCCACTTCTTTTTGACGACTTAATGCATCGGCTACCACGTTCGCCTTCCCGGGGTGATAAAGGATTTCACAATCATAATCATTTACCAGTTCCAACCATCTTCTTTGCCTCATATTCAGTTCCTTCTGATCGAAAAGATGTTGGAGACTCTTATGGTCAGTGAAAATTTGGCATTTAGAACCATAAAGATAATGTCTCCAAATCTTCAATGCAAAGACCACTGCTGCAAGCTCCATATCGTGAGTAGGATATTGTCTTTCATGATCCTTTAGCTGACGAGAAGCATAGGCAATCACTTTTCCACGTTGCATAAGTACACATCCCAATCCTAGTTTAGAACCATCACTGTAGACCACCAAATCATCGGAACCTTCTGCCAATGCTAATATCGGCGCGCTGCAGAGTTTCTCCTTCAATATTCTGAATGCCTCATCTTGTTCTTCTTTCCATTCAAACTTTAAATTTTTCCGAGTTAGCTTAGTCAATGGCGTCGCGATTCGGGAAAAGTCTTTTATAAATTTCCGATAGTATCCAGCTAGACCCAGAAAACTACGTACTTCGGTTGCCGTCTTCGGCGGTTCCCATCTTTCAATTGCTTCCACTTTCGCTGGATCAACTTGTATACCCTTTTCTGAAACTACATGACCCAAAAACTGAACTTCCCGCAACCAGAATTCACATTTAGAGAACTTAGCGTACAACTTTTCTTTCTTCAATAACTCCAAAATCAAACGAAGATGTTGCGCATGATCCTCTTTGGATCGGGAATAAATAAGTATATCATCGATAAACACAATGACAAATTTATCGAGATAAGGCTTACATACCCGGTTCATTAGATCCATAAAAACGGCCGGGGCGTTCGTCAATCCGAAAGGCATTACCAAGAATTCGTAGTGGCCGTACCTCGTGCGAAAAGCAGTCTTTAGAACATCTTCTTCTTTAACCTTCAACTGATGGTAGCCAGATCTGAGATCAATCTTGGAGAAGTAACAAGCTCCAACTAATTGATCAAAAAGGTCATCAATTCTTGGAAGTGGATACTTGTTCTTGATCGTACGCTTGTTCAGCTCCCGGTAATCGATACACATTCTCATTGAACCGTCCTTCTTCTTTACAAACAAAACTGGTGCACCCCAAGGCGAAAAGCTAGGTCTGATGAAGCCCTTATCGGATAAATCTTGAAGCTGTGCCATCATTTCTTTCATTTCTGGAGTTGCTAGTCTATACGGCGCACGAGCGATTGGAGTGGCTCCAGGTACCAGGTCTATACCAAATTCTACTTGTCTAACAGGAGGAAGACTATTCAAGTCTTCAGGAAAAACTTCTGGATATTCACTAACGATGGGGATATCTTCCAACTTAATCTTTTCAGGCCTACTATCTATCACATAGGCTAAATAACTCGAGCAACCCTTACTAACACATTTACGGGCTTTTATCATAGATATAAGATTGGACTGATGATTCTTACGATCACCATAGATCACTACTGCCCTCTTATCAGGTAAAACAACGTTGATTATTTTCTTATCACAAACTATGTTAGCCCGATTTTTAGCTAACCAATCCATCCCTACGACCACATCAAACTCGATCAACTCTATAGGAAATAGTTGTATCGGTACCCCACACCCCTCTATATTTATCATGCAACAATCAAAAACCTCTTTAACTGCCACTTGGTTATCATTTGCTGTGTCTACTAATAAAGCATGTTTTAACATTTTAGGCTCTAAATGCATGTGAGCAGCAAAGGAGGGAGACCCAAAAGATCGATTTGCACCGGAATCAAATAACACCTTAGCGCGAGTGGAGTTTATGAAAAATGTACCTGTGACCACATCTGGAGTTTCCTCCGCCTCTTTAGCTGTCATTTGGAATGTACGGCCCCTCATTTTTGGCGGTTCTATTCTTGGGACTACTGGTCTAGTAATGGCTGGTTTCCCGGATGTACCCCCTTGTTGTATTCTACCTCGTGGATAGTCTGATTGAAGGTGATCCGGAGAATTACACAAAAAGCAAAACCGCGTTGATCGACAATCTTTAACAACATGACCGGTTTTCCCACACTTAAAACAAACCCGAGATTCCACTTGACAATTTCCTTGATTGCGATTACATGTCGGACATGGTCTTTCCGCTGGTCGGAACGACGGATGGTTATCAAACCTCTGGAATCTAGATTTCTTTGGATCCTGTGGTGGTCCTTCCCATTTCCTTTTCCCCAAGCTCTTATCACCGGCATCTCTTTTATTGTCTCGTTCGACATTTTCTGCAGCATCCACAGCAGCTGTAAACGTATCTGGCCTTGTTGCAGTCACCAGTCTTCGAACTTCTGAATTTAACCCATAGATAAATCTCTCCATTTTCATCTTTTCGGTAGCAACATAATATCCTGCAAAACGAGATTTTTCTAAAAATCTAGCAGTATAATCTCTGACTGACAAATTCCCTTGATGTAGATTCATAAATTTTTCTTCCAATTGTCTGACAGCAGCTTGTGGACAGAAGTGTGTTGTGAAAGCTAACACGAATTCCTCCCATGAAAAAGTAGTATATACATCCGCTCCTCTCGATTCTGTATGAGCCTCCCACCAATACAGAGCATCACCTTTTAGCATTGCAGTTCCATAAAGTACTTTATCTTGTTCAGCACATTTACACGTCTTGAAGATGGCCTCTATTTCTTTTAGCCATCTCATTGCTTTTACCGAATCCCGATCTCCTGAATATGTAGGGGGCTTGCAACTAAGAAACATTTTATAGTCACACCTTTTCATCACCGGTAAAACAGTAGAGGTAAGTGGCATTTCAACTTCGTGTTCCGGATTCGGTCTTTCAGTTTCGTTGTGACGATTATGTTCAAACATAGCTTGTATATTATCCTGTAACCTCCCCATTTCAGCCATCAGGTCATCCCGTGTAACAAATTCCGTACCATGCGATTGTGTTCTACCTCCAGTTCGACCCCCAGTTCCCCTTCCGGTTCTGCCTCTACCAAGATCTCCTCCTCTTCCCCCTGTTCCTAATGGTGGATTTTCTCCACCCGAATTCCTTCCTCCTCTTTGATTCGTTTGTCTAGTGCCACTTGCCATTCTGTAGATTCAAACAAAGTTAATATACACATAAGCACATACCCCATATAACAAGGTATTCCAGTTCAAACATGTACCTGTAAGATCATAATTACACTGGCCTGGTGTAATTTGAAATTACCTTACATGATGTTCCTTCTACCTCTTATACTTAGTATCCCCAGGTTCTAAAATAATAGGGACATCCTACTTCGCATGCAGTTTAAGTCTAGGTACAGATACCAATACCTAAATCCCTTAAACTAGGGCTCTGATACCATCTGTAACAACCCGGTTCTCAGATATATACAAATAACATACATTCCATATCATGATATCATTAAAAAGGTACATCATATTTCACATACGGTCCCACAGTCTAGCAAAACATAGTAGATAATTCAGTACAAACTTTTACAATTTAATTACATGTTTAATAACAACGAAGTCTCAAGTACAAAAATACATCCATGACTTCTAAACTGACTTCTTCACAAAAGTTATCCTTCAATAGCCCTACTTATTTGCTCTTACCGGAGCCGCCACCTGGAATACATGATTTTTAAAACAGAAAATGAGGGTTAGACCTAAGGGTCTAGTGAGTAAATCCCTGACATTTGTAATTCATTAAAAAATTCATTTATATAATACACTCTTTATATAAATATACATACATCACACGTAAGTTAATACCAACTAGCATTTATGTATCATACTTGTCTCATTCCACTTTATCCCTCCACCAATGGCCAATATCAATTGGTTGCGAGCCAATTTATCACACCGGTCCAAAGCCCGGCCACGTATTATAATTTCATATAATACTCGCGTAATTATAATATCTTAATATATTATAATCACCCACGTATGACATATTCATACACTTTATCAAATATTCGTTATTCACATAATGCATTCCAGTAAAATACTTTTTAAAGTAAAACTCACCTGATCTTTTTAGCAAAGGTCCTTCAAACTTTCCTCAAAACATATTAACTTTTAACCCCGATCCATAGTATCTGAAACAAATTAAAATGTACATACTCTTTAACACGTAAACAGGTAATTCACACTTTTCGCAACCCACTATTACGAAAACCTCACTTCTCGCAACCCATAGTTGCGAGTTCCTTACTTTTCGCAACCAACAGTTACGAAAATCTCACTTCTCGCAATCCACAGTTGCGAGTTCCTTACTTTTCGCAACAAACTGTTGCGAGATCCTAACTTTGCGTTTTAGTTACTTGCGCAAAGTGAACTTTTCGCAACCAAGGCTTGAGAATTCCTACTTTTCGCAAAAACACTGTTCATCGTCTTTTTCAGAAAAGTTCAGTTCATTTGCTGGAATCCATCTTATACCCAGATTTTGTACAGAAGTGTTCTAAACTCCTTTTAACACCTAAAATTGTAACTAAATTCACAAATTCTTCTAAAATTACCTAAACCCACTTCAAAGTTCATATGAAACCTAATTCTCATAAAAGAGAGTTTAAATCAGAAAATTACCTCTTTGATTTTACTGCACCAAACACAAAATCCCAGCTGAGTATCTTTAATCTTCTTCTTCTTCTTCTTCGATGGTTCTTCTTCTCTCTCTTTCTCTGCCGTGAACAAATTCACACACACACACTAATTGGGTTTTGCTTGAAAGTCTCAAAAAATGAGATATTTCCTCTAATTAGACTACTGAGTCGGTTTTGGGTGAAGATTGTTTTCACCTTTAACCAATTAAACCCCACTTTTCTCTTAATTGACATAACTCACCCCCAAACTTCCCAATACAATTTAAAACTTACCCTTTTAACTTCTAATTCCTCAAATACTATAGTAAAGACTTATAAAATATTTAAATTTAATTTAAATAAAATACCTGGTTATTACACCCAGGTCCTCATAGGACATCTAACCAACAAGGATCCATCAAAAGATGGATACCAAAATCTGTCTAATCTGTTTTGCAGGAATGTCATGTGCGTTTTTAATTCCTATTATTCACATCACATGACGAACATTCAAAGGTTATGCCAATGTTGAGGGGGAGTACTATTCTATGCAAGGTATGTGAACTCTAACTGAATTCAAAAACCATGGCAATTCATTCTGAATAACTTACTTGCGTTTGTTATTATCTAAGTTTAACTTCTATGATTGCCATGTCCATAACTTTCTTGATTTAGTTATTTCCATGTCTCACATTGTTGATTTTTCGTTGGAAATACACTCGTTTGAATTCCTAGTTGTTTTCAAAGTTCGCTATTTCTTGCAAATGATTCCATTCTTATCTGATATATTAATTGTGACTTGTTCTTCACAATTAAACTTTCTAATCATTGTTTCATTTTTGAACATACTGTGCTTATTGAGTCAATCTGTTTTGCGTTTGATCTTGTTTCTTGAAACTCTGTTATTTCAAACAATAACTTCTGATTATCTCAGATCAGGACTGGTTCTTAAAAGTATTGACTTCTAAACATTTCAGTTTAGAACTCGTACTTCACTGTTTTACTAAACTGTTATACTCGATGCATGATGTGAGTGTTAGGAATTCCATTGTTTCTATGGTCTATCCAGAACCAGAAGGACCTACCCAAGAAACACATCCTTTATAGACAACAGTGAGGGGTCTAGCTTGATAGATGAGTTTGGAGAGAAAAGAATATGGTGAGGCTGTGACAGGACTTCAAAGAATTATTGGTCCTTACCAAACCGAGTCAGTTATCCGGGTAACCACACAATCTATTCATTCTCGTTCTTTGGAGATGAATATTGAAACAAACATGGACCCAGTGTCGATAACTCGTGTCACCCCACCCAGCCACTCAAGTATCTCACAACAGATGCTTGTTTCACATATTCACGGAGAATTAGCAAGTACTCTATCTATTTCTCACTCGGAGGTCTTAGATATTGAAAAAGGAAGACACCAGCTCCGGTCTTCGAACTTCATATTCTATTCACTGTGTCAATTGATTTTAACTTGCGTCCCGAGTTAAATCAATTTTTGAGCCTAACAGATATCATTTATTTTCTTTCACACATGCACGAGTCTTTGTGATTCCAATTGCATATCTTCGTGATATTGCCGGAACAGTTTGAGAAGTTAAATTTTTAAATTTTCTTCAGTGATAACTGGAAGTCCTATCAGAAATTCACCTTTGCCAACTCTGAACATAGGCCACACAATTTTTTAAATTGTTGTGATAACAGTTACTAACGTGTTTATGTGTTAGTTGATTACTCTATGGGATTCACTTTCCGGACGTTTGTGTTATTTCATCCGGGAACGTCCTCTTTCCGGGTAACTCAAATATTCCGGGTAAGCCAAACATTCCGGGTAAGTCACTGAAACCTTATTCTTTCCGGGTAAATTAGTTCCGGAAACCCAAAGTTCCCGGTAACCAATCTTCCCGGATATTCCATCACCCGGTAAGTACTTTCGTCCGGAAACCCTTAACATCCGGTAAGTATCTTATCCGGACATATCATTTACCTGGTAACTCTTAGTTAATTTTTCATATCCGGTAACTAGTGTCTTCCGGTAACCCTTGTGGTATCCGGACTCTTTGTGATATCCGGAAACTTCTGTGATCTTTGAACTGTTCTCAATTAATCTGATCCGGACACTTCCAGATCAGACTCTTCTTTGGATTCCTATCCAGTAAACTCATTCTTAGTTTATATCAGTCGTAGAACCTGCGTTAGGACTTCACTCTTAGTGCCTTGCGTTAGGTTTACACTTTGAATCAATCAAATCGTCTGATGATCACTCAGTTGCAACCAAAGATGTCTACTTCGCGTGATGCTCTCGCAATCGGTACCGATTCCAAACCACCTTGCCTCTACCAAGGTGAGTACAACCAGTGGCGCGACAGGTTCACGATCTTCATAGAGTCCAAGGACAACTATTCGTATATCAAGAGAGCTCTTGAAAATGGTCAAATTGATTGGCCGAAGAAGACCATAGCAGCAACTGCAGGTGCTGAGGCTCGTACTAAGGACAAGACTATTGCCGACTTGACTGAAGATGAAAGAGGCATGATTGAAGGTGAAAAGCATGCAAAGCGATATCTTGTTCAAGCTCTCCCCAACACAATCTACACTGCTATCGATAATTACAAAGACACAACAAAGGGCATGTGTGATCAAGTGGCCAGAATGATGCATGGGAGAAATGTCGGAAATCAACTAAAGATAAACAGCGCAATAACCAAGTTTGATGGTTTCAAGCAGCGCACCGGCGAGTCTCTCACCCAGGCCTATGAGCGTTTTTGCTTACTTCTTAATGAACTGAACAAGAAAAAGATCACTCGCTCAAACACGGAGAATGCGCTCAAGTTTCTCAACAATCTGCTGCCAGAATGGAAAGTGTTTGCTTCTCATGTCAAGCACAACAACTTGATAGAGAACATAGGCATCAATGAACTATATGAGACTCTTGTTCAAGAAGAAGATGAAGTGAATGAACTTCTGAGCGAGAAGAAGACTGAATCAAAGCCGGCTGCTGATCCTATTGCACTCATGTCCTCCAAGAAAGGGAAATATTTGGGCTGTCATTCCACACGTGCTTAAAAGCACAACTCTTCCGAATCTGAAGACAAGGAAGACAATGATTCCAATGATGAAGAATCTGACTTCAAGAAAGCGATAGCTCTGCTCACTAAATCTTTCCAACAACAGAAATTCTATAAGAAGCCTTCGTCCAATAATCAGCGCTACTCCACATCCTCCAACAAGCGTCATGATCATCGGGACAAATATGAGGGAAAGAAGAAAGCTGGTGAGCAGGATAAGTCAGAGAAGAAGGAGAAGACGGAGAAAGTAGAAGGTAAGAAGAAAGATGAACCAGTGACCTGTTACAACTGCGGAAAGCTTGGTCACTTTGCTAAAGATTGTACGAGGCTTGTGGTAAAGAATTCTCACTACTACAAGGCAAAACTCGCACTGGCCGAGCAGAAAGAAGCTGGAGAAGCTATGTTTGTGGAAAATGACTACTGGTTGGGTCGTTCTGATGATGAAAGCGATATTGATGGTGCAAATGCTTTCATGGGTATCACTCTCCAGCTGATGAAGAGAAGACAAGTCAGGTATGTGATTCTTGCCAAAAGGATTTCTTGAATCAAATGCAATCACTTGTTGAACAGGCAGATTCCTTTAAGGCCAGCACTAAAGAACAAAAGCTTGAGATTAGTTCTCTAACCGAAAAGCTAGATGTTCAAACGAGATTAACTGAAAAATATAAGTCTGAAAATGCTAATTTAAAAGACAAATGCAAAAATCTTTCAATATCACCTAAAGACTTACGGGCCAAGTTATCTGATCTTTAGTCTCAGTTTGCTCAGTGTTTGAATGAGAAAGAAGATATTGTTTACCAATGTTTTGCTCTTCAAATTCAATACAAGGAGTTTGTTACTAAAATTCTTGATCTTGAAACCAAACTCCACAAAAGGGGTCAAACTGATCAAACCATCTTTCTGAATAAACCCAAAGAGTTCACCTATTTTAACAAAGACTGGGGAATCGGATATGATAACCCACACTATTTGAAAAAAGGAAGATACCAAACTCCTACATTGTATGATTTTGGTTGTTTTGGGTTAGACAAAAAGTATCTGGAATATGCTATTCAATGGACTGGTCCTCTAGAACCTGAAAAGGAAGAGGAAACCGAGTAATATAAACGTGCACACAAACGAGGAATACAACTTCCGTTTTGTTATGAACCTTTGAATTATTCCTATCAAAAGAGCAAAAAGTATCTCTCAAATGACTACTTCGACCCCTACAAGGTTGCTACGCCCAAGGATTCCTCCAAAAAGGATGAGGACCAAGCACCCGCAACCAAGACTGAGACGGACAAGTTTAAACTCTATGTTTCCCCCTCATCTTGGAAGCAAAGATTGTCGAGTTGGAGGAGTCGTTTGAGAAAGAAAGGTCTGTTTTTCAAAACGAGAAGAAAGCGCTAATTCAGGAACTTGAGAAACTCAAATCTAAGAAAAGCGAAGGTGTGACAAATGAAGAAAAGGAAACTCTTCAGTGTGAAATCAATAAGCTCTCGTCTAAATTGTCTGAAATGACAAGAGAAACGATAAAAGAGCACATGAGAAATGGTCAACTCCAAGTGCAGCTTGAAATACTTCAAAATATAACGAAGATTTCACCTGAACTTTCTCCGAACTCATCTGACACATCCTCGTGTAAAGCCTTCATCGGAAATATCTCTTCGAAAGAAAGTAAAGTTTCTCAAGATGAGTGTGTTAAAAGGAATTTAAACTCTGATTTTTCTAACGCTTCCGCACCGAATTCCTCAAAGCACACAACCGAAAGCACAACGTGTTCCTCGCCTTCCTTGACCGATCCAAGTCCTGTAATTCCGGAAGTCGATTTTTCAGAATATATGAACTCTGAAGGCAATTCTGATGGAGAGTTTGAGTCGTTCCCTTTCGACAAACCTCTCCCGAGTCACACTGATTTTTTGTCTCCAGTAATCAACCATCCGGTCAATTTTCTATAGGGTAGCTGTTCTAAAACAAAGGCCCCAGCTGTGATCAAGATTTCAAAATCAAAACCGACATCTAAACCTGTTTCTAAAAACCAATCACAGCTGAGGCAAAAGACCGAGCAATTGCCTACCAAAAATAGCGTTCCTTCAAAAGTCACTGACCACTCTGTCCCTATTGTTTCAGATAAAAATGGTCAAGAAAACCAAGAAAAACCAAAGTGGCTGAACAAGGAACCTGTCAAGGATGCAGCATCAAAGTCTTCCTCCACTGATTTTAATTCAAGAATAAACAAAGACAATTGTGCTTGGAATAATTGGAATCATTTTGAAGTTTCTTATCCAATTAAACTTAATTCAGTTCATCAATTGATTCAGTTATCGCGTGATTGTTTATGTTGTTCTAGATGTGGTTGGAATGATTTTGATGAAATTAACATAAATGATTGGTTTGGGTTATATTACATGTATAATCATAAACCCAAAAATAAACCCCGTAATAATAAACAGAAATACTACAAACAACGGGGTTTCCAATCTGAGGTTAAACCATAGCAGGAGACCAAACCCATTGCAAGACGGGCTGCTCCTACTGAGATTAAACCGGCACCCAAGAGGAAACCTGCTCCTCTGAAAGGTGTAAATTCTACACCTAAGAGGCAATATGTGCCAAAACCAGCTTCCATAAACGGTGTACAACCTGCACCTAAAGGGAAAGCTGTGTCAAAGCAAGTTCCTCCAAGAAGTGCCAAACCTAACCCTCCAGGACCCAAACAAATTTGGGTACCTAAAATCCGTTAACTCGATTTTGCAGCATGGTCATGTGTGGTACTTAGATTCTGGATGCTCCAAGCACATGACCGGAAGGAGGGGGCTTCTCATGAACTACAAGGAAGAATATGGTGGAGACGTGAGATTTGGGAACGACCACAAAGCGCCGATCGTGGGCTACGGAGATATTGTCCAAGATAAGATCACAATAAAGAAGGTATCACACGTCGTGGGATTGGGACACAATCTGTTCAGCATCGGGCAGTTCTGCGACAAAGATCTCGAGGTACGATTCAAAGCTAAACGGTGTAGAATCCTCAACGACGACGGAGAGGAGCTACTGGTTGGAAAACGCAAGACCAACCTCTACACAATCGACCTCGCATCCCTCAAGACCGATAACCCTGTCTGCCTCATGTCAAAGGCCAATTCCCAACAAGCTTGGCTTTGGCATCGACGTCTATCGCACCTCAACTTCAAAAGTATCAACAAACTGGTGCTGGGCGGACACGTGAAAGGCATGCCCAATCTTCAATTGGTGAAGGATCGTCTATGCAGGGCATGTGAAAAGGGAAAGATGAAGCGGGTGCCGCATCAACCGAAGGTAACTCCGAGCACGTCCGGGTCCCTCGAACTCATCCATATGGATTTGTGTGGACCGATGCGTGTTCAGAGTATCAACAAGCGCAAATATGTCCTGGTGATGGTGGATGACTTCTCGCGCTATACATGGGTCAAGTTCCTTCCCTCGAAAGACGTAACTCCGGAACTGATCATCAACCATCTGAAGACCATCCAACTGAACAAGCAACAACAAGTTCAGACCATAAGGACCGACAATGGGATGGAGTTCAAGAATCAAACGGTGGACGACTATCTGACTTCAGTTGGCATTTCACACACATTCTCTGCCGCACGTACTCCTCAGCAAAATGGAGTGGTGGAACGTCGCAACCGTACCCTAGTCGAAGCGGCTCGCACCATGCTGTCTCAGTCCAATCTGCCGCACTGTCTATGGGCCGAAGCAATGTCAACGGCCTGTTACACGCAAAACCGCTCCATCCTCAACAAGCGGTTCAACAAGACGCCGTACGAGATCATCAACAACCGCGTTCCGAATATCAAGTAATTCCATGCATTCGGATGCACATGCTACGTCTTAAACGACAAGGATGATCTCAGCAAATTCAGCCCCAAGGCGGACGAAGGAGTTTTCATCGGATACTCCATGCAGGCTCAAGCGTATCGCATTTACATCACACAGAAGAAAACCATTGTCGAAAGTGTAAACGTGACATTCGACGAAGCCGCAGATTTGGCTTCTGAACAAAACAGTTCAGAACCTGGTTTAAATGGCGTGCTAGCTTCCGGACCTCCAAGTTCGGGATCTGCACAAGCGACAGTAAATCCAAATCATGCATCTTCATCGAATGCTGACTCTTCTGATTTAGATTTACTGTTCAAGTTCTTTTATGATGACATCTTTAATGTTTCCCCTACTGTCTCAGTACAACCTCGAATTGAAGCTGCTCGTATTAAGGACTCGTCGAACCTATCCGGTCCGCCGCCTTCTACAAGCACGCCATCCATCACTGTGGAGACAGCTCAACCGTCATCATCAACCTCTACCGATACTACTACTTCCCCGGAGAAACCTGTTACACATCCGGAGATCACACCTAGTGATTTGTCATCTGCTACAATCGCCGATCAACTTCTGAACTACTTGAACCAAGAAGCCGTTCAACCTCCGACGAATCCTCCCCCACCTCCTCCGAGAAACCAACCTGCGACACTTGAAGCGGTACAAGATCTGCCATCTAGTGATTATGTGGATTCAGACGCGTCTCACTCAACTCAACAGCCGTTTCCGCACACCACCAGATGGACGAGAGCTCATCCCTTGTATCAAATCATCGGTGATCCCTCTACTCCAGTTCAAAGACGAGGTGCATCCGCCAACTTCTGTCTATTCTCCGGCTTCTTAAGCAACATTGAGCCGACGAACGTATGCGAAGCGCTTGAAGATTCGGACTGGATCATAGCCATGCAAGAGGAGCTCAATCAATTCGAAGCTCTAAAGGTATGGCGACTGGTTCCACGTCCAAAACACAAGACGGTGATCGGTACCAAGTGGATTTTCAAGAATAACAAGGACGAAGACGGCATCGTTGTACGCAACAAAGCACGTCTCGTGGCCAAGGGGTACCGACAGCAAGAAGGGATCGATTATGATGAGACCTATGCTCCGGTGGCAAGAATCGAAGCCATTCGTATGTTCCTTGCATACGCCGCGCACAAGAACTTCACGGTCTTCCAAATGGATGTGAAGACCGCATTTCTCTACGGCGATATCATGGAAGAGGGTACGTCTCACAACCAGACGGATTCATGGACGATTCGAAGCCTGATCATGTGTACGTTCTAGACAAGGCGCTTTACGGTCTAAAGCAAGCTCCGCGAGCATGGTACAAAACGCTGTCCGAGTTTTTGATAAAGTCCAAATTCACAAGAGGTAAAATTGATTCGACTTTATTTATCAAAAACGAAAACGGTCACATAGTTCTTGTTCAAGTGTACGTAGATGACATAATATTCGGTTCTACTAATCCCACATATGCTAAGAACTTTGCCAATCTAATGGGAGAATTTTTTAAAATGAGTATGCTTTGAAGATGAATTTCTTCCTTGGTCTTCAAGTTAAACAACTGTCGACCGGGATATTCATAAACCAGGCCAAGTACATCCGGGATATTCTTAGGAAATTCCAAATGGAACAGTCTTCGCCAATGAAAACTCCCATGGCACCCGGTACGAAGCTTCACGCCGATCCTAACGGAACGGATGTGAACCCTAAATTGTATCGCGGGATGATAGGTTCTTTAATGTATTTAACCGCAAGTAGGCCGGATATCATGTTCTCCACATTTTTGTGTGCCCGGTTTCAATCATAACCTAAGGAGTCTCATTTAACTGCTGTCAAACGAATTTTTCGTTATTTACGTGGTACTGCTGATCTTGGCTTGTGGTACCCGAGAGAGACAGGTTTTGCACTATCCGCTTATTCTAATGCGGATCACGCGGGCTGTATGATGGACCGGAAGAGCACCTCGGGACATATCCAGTTTTTGTGAGATAGCCTGGTAAGTTGGGCATCCAAGAAGCAGCAGTGCGTGTCTACGTCGACTGCCGAGGCGGAGTACGTGGTCGCCGCCAGCTGTTGTTCTCAAGTCATCTGGATGCGGACACAACTCAAAGACTACGGTTTCACGTATGTCAAAGTCCCCATTTACTCCGATTCAAAGAGCGCCATTGCCATATCAAGCAACCCGGTCCAACACACCAAGACGAAGCTCATCGACGTTCGGTATCATTTCATTAAGGATCACGTCAAAAGAGGTACAGTCGAACTCTACTTCGTCAATACCGAGCATCAGTTTGCAGACCTCTTTACTAAATCCTTGGACGAAAAACGTTTTAATATTCTTGTGTCCAAGTTAGGAATGCTAAAACTGACTACTTAATCCGCTTGTGTGTCCGTTACAAGTTCCATACATCTGTTCGTAATTGTCTACTCATCATCCGGTGTTTACACTCCTGATGATTGAGCATACACTTCCTCGCACTTGTATTCTACTTGTCTCAGTTACACATTTAGATTAAGTCTGTATTTATTTCGTAGATTTCGTTTGTTTTTTCTTTCTTTCTTCGTGTGTTTCCTTTCTTTCATACTGTCGTCTACTTTTCTCTGTGTATATCTGTGCTTTCACGATGTGTTCATGTGTTCAGGGGGAGCATAAAGCAGTATCAGGTAAGTCCAATCATGTGTTGAGGGGAAGCGTCACACACAGTTCTTCTTAAATATGCAAAAAAGTTTTTTTGTGTGTGTGTGGGCACTCCCGTGTGTATTTCATATCATGGTCATCAATTGAGAGCGACACTGTATTTTTCTTTAAAATGTTCAAAAGTTTTTGTGTGTCGAACTCTCCAACGCACTATCCGAGGGGGAGCAAGGTTTACCCCATGCTAAGTTTGAGGGGGAGCGAGAGAAGGTCCTTTTACAGTTATCAATTTTTTGCAAATTTTCAAGGGAGGACAATTTTTTGTGAAAAACCCAAAGAATCTGGACAGGTATCCGGAAACCCTATCTTTCCAGATAGGTTTCCGGACCAGGTTCTTATCCGGGTTGGATAAGATCCCGTATACCACACCCGGACTCCTTGGTTCGTATATATAGGACCTGGACACCATTTATTCATTTATCCGGAAATTACGAAACCTCTCAAAACCCTAAACCCTCTCGCACTCTCTCTCGTTCGGACTTCCACACATACCCGCATCTCACTTCAGTCGTATTCCACATTAAGGTATGTGTCTTGTTTATCCATCTGGCCCTAGCTTCCAAATGGTTAGTGTTCTCTAACACTCAAATCGACCCCAGATTCAGTCGTTTGAAAACACCCGAAACCAAATTTTACGTATCTAAGACTTCGGGTCAATTAGATGGTAGATAAATCGATCTAGTCGTGTTTATGTGTTCTTATGAGTCCTTAGCATCGTATTGAGTGTGTTAAAACCTGCTTAGGACTGTTTTAAGGTCGTTTGATTACTGTGGATGTCGTCCGGACACGTTCTTTGTATTCGGAAAGTATCAAACTGATGATGTTTTATCCGGTAACATTCGTGCGCTTACATGTTTTATCCGGTCAATCACAACAACATGTTTTCTCATTTAAATTCGACAGAGATAATCTTTGTTCTGCTTGTGAAATGGAAAAACTCAAAAGAACTTCCCATAAGACCAAGTTAGATGTGTCTTGTCACTAAGCCTCTGTACATGCTTCATGTAGACCTCTGCGGTCCCATTTACGTACAGAGCTTTTGTGGCAAAAAGTACATTCTTGTTCTAATCGATGAGTTTTCAAGATATACATGGGTTGAATTCGTCCAAAAGAAGTCTGATGTTCCCCAAATACTAATCACTTCGATGAGAAAAATCCAGGTTCTGTATATATGTAAAGTGCAAAAGTTAAGAAGTGACAATGGCACTGAGTTCAAAAACTCAACCATAGAGGCCTATCTATCCGAAGAAGGGATCTCACAGAACTTCTCTGCCGCACGAACTCCACAAAAAATGGCGTAGATGAAAGAAGAAATCAAACACTAGTGGAGGCTGCTAGAACCATGCTCACTGCATATGGATTACCTACTTCTTTTTCGGCATAACCAATCTCAACCGCATGTTTCACTCAAAATCGTTCATTGATTATGAAAATACACATGAAAACACCATACCACTTGATCAATCAGAGAAAACCAAACATAAAGTTCTTCCACGTGTTTGGGTGTAGATGTTATGTGCTGAACTACAAAGAGCAGCTTGGAAAAATGATAGAAAGGCCGATGAAGAAAAGTTTATTGTATATTCATCCACATCCAAGGCCTACAGAGTCATTATCTTAAAAACAAGAATGATACTGGAAAGTATAAATGTATCTTTTGATGACTCTTTCCAATAGACTTCTGAGCAAATCAGCTCAGGACTCGGGCAAAACAAGCAAGCCTCTAGTGCATCACTCTCTCTAGTTGCAGAACTAAATCTTCTGTGTGACGAAATGTTTGATGATTATGATCCCTATGCGAATGGTCACAGAGCCTATGGAATCAAAATACTTACAGATCAAGCACCACAAGGTATATCTGTCACTGGTCCTACTAATACTTCACCCTCTTCAACTATATGTGTAGGTACAACAATCGAGGGGGAGCAAGTAGAGGATACAATCAACCAAGATTCCACGCCAAACCAAGAAGAAAATACTACACCTGTGACCACAGAGGATTCACTACCGGAGAACAATAAAGACTCCAAACCAAAAACTACAGAGGTTTCAAATCAACTCAAGATGAAACATCAACTCCTGTGACGAGCACAAATGACATTCCTTCTACGACAGAAGTTGTGCAAGAACCAACTAATGTACCCACAAAAGTACAACTTGATGCGACTAATGACCATCTTCCACGGATGACCAAATGAACTAAGAGTCATCCACATAGCCAAATCATTGGTGATCCTTCAGAAAAGGTCAAGACTCGATCAGCCACTGCTAATTCTTGTTTCTTTACAATTTTTATGAGTGTGATCGAACCTAAAAAAGTCTCTGAAGCCCTAGATGATCGAAATTGGGTAGAAGCCATACAAGAAGAGATTTCACAATTTGAACGTAACAAAGTGTGGTCCCTTGTACCTCTGCCAAAAGACAAAACTGCAATAGGGACCAAATGGCTGTTTAAAAAAAAAGGATGAAGATGGAGTGGTCATTAGAAACAAGGCAAGATTGGTGGCTAAGGGATATTGCCGAGAGGAAGGAATTGACTACGAGGAAACCTTTTTCCCCTATCGCATGTTTAGAGGCAATCAAAATTCTCTGGCCTTTACAGCCCACAGAGGGTTTAAAGTGTATCAGATGGATGTCAAGTCTGCTTTCCAAATGGCCAAATCCAAGAAGAAGTATACGTCCAACAACCATTAGGTTTTGAAAGTTCCAAATACCCTAATCATGTTTATTTCCTGGACAAGGCCCTGTATGGACTCAAACAGGCCCCCAGAGCTTGGTATGAACGTGATGAAGGACCATCCAACCGCCTGAAAGATCCCTTGGCGATTAAAGATGGCCCAATTACAAGATCAAGATCGAAATTGATCAAGGAAGCTTTGATGAGCTTAGTTGCGGAGATTCAAGTAAATGAATTAAAGTCCATTGAAGATTTGCACGTAACGCATGATGTTATGCTTTTTGGAG
Organism: Saussurea involucrata; assembly: GCA_033807775.1. NCBI lineage: Eukaryota > Viridiplantae > Streptophyta > Magnoliopsida > Asterales > Asteraceae > Saussurea > Saussurea involucrata. The sequence goes on from CM066315.1 coordinate 104,896,882, forward strand.
CTTGGATCAATGATGGAGCTTAAAGAAGCATTTGTTTTGAAGATGACAAACTTTTGGGCCATTTCAAAGAATAAACCCATGAGCATTATTTTGGCAGCCCAAATTAAGCGATTTTCTTTTGTTTAAGTTGAATTTGAGCCCAATAATCTAGTATAAGAATCCAAATCCGTTTTTAGGTCTTTATTAATGTTAAGGTGCTTAAAGGTCTATGAATTAAAGGTATGCCTTTAATTCTTGATTGAAATTAAGTCATAGGTTTTAATATGAGTCTTTTGGGGTGTCTTTTGAACCCTATAAATAGAAGCCTTTGTAATCTTTTGAAATCATCATCCAAGTAATATAAACACTTTATTTTGAGTTTAACTCATCTGTGAGCTGTGATTCCTTGCGAGAGAGTTCATAGTTCAAGAACTTATCAAGATTGTGAGCACGATCTTGTGGCGTTTAGGATTCCTTTGGTTCTTAGTTCTATATAACTAACGGGTCAAGGATTGCTCTAGGTTAGTTGAAGATTCCTATACCTAGGATATTCGCTGCCTAATCTATCTCATACGAAGGTTCCAAGTTTCTTAACTTGTGGGTCGACGTTTTCGTATCATTTGGTATCAGAGCCAAGGTTTGGTTTCTTTAATCTAATCTTGCTTCTACTTCTTATATTATTATCATTTTCTTCTTATTTCTACTTCTTCACCATCTTGTTAAATCTATCACTTCATCTTCTTCTATCCGCTTAAAAAACGTCCAAAAAAAGAGCACAAAAAAGTGCCAAAAAATAGAAAAAAAGAAGTGCAAAAAAAAGGGAGAGTGAAAAGAATCAATATTCATTCCCAAAAACAAAAAAAAGGATTTTTAGTTAGACTTCTGGCCTTCATATTGTTGATCAAGTAACCAAAAAAAAAAATTCCAAATTCAAGAGTTAGTTCTTGGGTCTATTCGTCCTAGTTCTTTCCAAAGACCATCCGTTTGTAGATTTAAGTTATTAAAGGTTTTCTTGAACGCCGAGATTTGTGTTCAAATTTGATTTGTTCTTTAAACAATTGAGCACTACAAGGGATCAAGAGGTAAAAGGCATTTAGTGTGTAAGAACAATCGAGGGGAGGTAAAAGCCATATTGAGTGCAAACACGAGGGATTTGTGAGGACAAAAATCTGTTTTATACTAATCTATAAATATGTCAAAAAATATGCTAATTCACAGGGAAATCCATCCAACGATGAAAGGGAGAATGAATTTACTATTAGAGCCATGCAACAACAGTTTCAACGACTTGGAGGTCTATTAGAAGGTGTGATGGATAGGTTGGAACGAATTGAAAGAAGAGAGGAAGAAGAACCACCTACGCCACGATCTTATCGAGAAGAGGAGTACGAAGTTGAGGAAGAGTATGAGGATAGACCACGACATCCAAGAAGAAGGCATGGTAATAGAAGGAGAAATCAAAGGGTTGATGGGGAATTCAGCAACATCAAAATGAATATTCCACAATTTCATGGGAAGAGTGATCCGGAAGCTTATTTGGAGTGGGAGAAAAAGGTTGATCTCATATTTGATTGCAACAACTATTCTGAGGATAAAAAGGTAAAACTAGCTGCTATTGAATTCACGGAATATGCAATTGTATGGTGGGATCAGTTGGTAACAAACCGAAGGAGATATGGTGAGAGACCTATTTCCACTTGGAATGAAATGAAGGCGGTTATGCGCAAGAGGTTTGTTCCTTCTCATTATTTTAGAGATTTATATTGCAAATTACAATCTTTGAATCAAGGAACAAAATCTGTGGAGGACTATTACAAGGAGATGGAGATTGCTACGATTCGGGGAAATGTCGAAGAAGATAGGGAGGCAACCATGGCAAGATTTTTTAGTGGCCTAAATCGTGACATTGCCAACGTGGTGGAACTTCAGTATTGCGTGGAACTTGAGGATATGGTGCACACGGCCATGAAAGTTGAGAGGCAACTAAAGAAGAGAAGTACTTATTCAAGGGGGCAAACGACTAATTTCCAACCTCTAAATAAACTTAAAGGAGAGGTATTCAAGGGCACAAATTCTTCCTCTAAATCTCAAAGTGAAGCTTCTAAAGGCAGCAAAGCGGACAAGGGCAAAGGTATTGTTTCTACGCATACTAGATCTCGTGAAATTAAGTGTTTTCGTTGTCTAGGTATGGGTCATATTGCATCCCAATGTCCGAATAAAAGAACCATGATTATTCATGAAAGTGGTGAGGTGGAGTCTGAAAGTGAAAAAGATGATTCGTTGGCCGAAGAAGAGGATTTTGAGAAAACCGAGGCAGAAAATGGGGAATTATTGGTGGTGAAAAAAGCTTTGAACTTGCAAGTGAAAGTGGATGACACACAACACCGAGAAAACATATTTCATACACGATGTTTGGTGCGAGGCAAGGTGTGTACTTTAATCGTTGATGGTGGGAGTTGTGCAAATGTCGTAAGTACTGAAGTTGTTGAGAAGTTAAATTTGCACACTCTAAAACATCCACTACACTATAAACTTCAATGGTTAAATGAATGTGGGGAAGTGAAAGTAGCCAAACAAGTATTGATCTCCTTTTCCATTGGTCAATACAAAGATGAAGTAATGTGTGATGTTGTTCCAATGCACGTTACTCACATACTTTTGGGGAGGCCGTGGCAATTTGACCGAAGAGTAATCTATGATGGCTTTCATAATCAGTACACCTTCAAACATCATGACAAGAAAGTTGTTCTTGTCTCACTATCTCCACAACAAGTTCAAGAGGATCAAATTAAAATGATCACCGCAAGGCGAGCGAGAGAGGCTGAAAAAAATAATAATGAGTGTGGTGGTTCGAGGGAAAAAAAGAGTGATGAAAAAAATTGAGTGATGAAAAGGGGGAAAAGAAAAGAGAGAAAACCAAGTCGATTTTTTTTGCAAAATCGAGTGAAGTAAAGAGGGTGATAGTTGAAAATAAGAGGGTGATGGTTTTGGTTTTCAAGGAGGCTTTTTTGAGTACTAATGAGCTAACCCAAAATCTTCCGAGTTTTGTTATGGATCTTTTGCTGGAATATGATGATGTCTTTCCGAAGGAAGAGCCAAGTGGATTGCCACCTCTATGAGGAATAGAGCATCAAATTGATTTCATTCCAGGGGCTACTCTTCCAAATCGTCCAGCTTATAGAGCCAACCCCGAGGAGACAAAAGAGATCTAAAGACAAGTGGAAGACTTATTGTCTAGAGGAAGGATTCGAGAATCCATGAGTCCTTGTGCTGTTCCCGTGATTGTGGTGCCCAAAAAGACCGGTGAATGGAGAATGTGCACGGATTGTAGAGCCATCAACCAAATCACGGTAAAGTATCGCTATCCTATTCCTAGGTTAGATGACATGCTAGATGAGTTGCATGGGGCTGTGATTTTTACCAAAATTGATCTTAAAAGTGGGTATCATCAGATTAGAATAAGAGAAGGCGACGAGTGGAAAACCGCATTCAAAACAAAATCTGGATTGTACGAGTGGTTAGTTATGCCTTTTGGGTTAACTAATGCACCTAGTACATTCATGAGATTGATGAATCATTTGTTGCGTGAGTTTATTTGTAAATTTGTCGTCGTTTACTTTGATGACATCTTGATTTATAGTAAGAACATGGAGGATCACATGATGCACTTACGTGCTGTTTTGGACACCTTGAGAAATGAATCCTTGCATGCTAACTTGAAAAAGTGCACATTTTGTTTGGATAAAGTTGTTTTTCTAGGATTTGTTGTAAGTAGCAAAGGAATTGAAGTGGATCTTGAGAAGGTCAAGGCTATCCAAGAATGGCCCACTCCAACAACAGTTTCGGAGGTAAGAAGTTTCCACCGGCTTGCTAGCTTCTACCGAAGGTTTGTTCGTGACTTTAGCACCATTGCTGCCCCACTCAATGAACTTGTGAAGAAAGAGGTAAGTTTCCATTGGGGAGAAAAGCAACAAGCCACGTTTGACTTATTGAAGGAAAGGTTGACCACTTCTCCTATTCTTGCTTTACCAAACTTCGATAAGATGTTTGAACTTGAGTGTGATGCATCCGGGGTGGGTATTGAGGCCGTTTTAATTCAAGAACGCCGTCCCATTGCATATTTCAGTGAAAAATTAAAAGGGGCACAATTGAATTATTCAACATATGATAAAGAACTTTATGCTTTGGTGAGGTCCTTGCAAACATGGCAACATTATTTGAGACCAAAAGAGTTTGTGATTCATACGGATCATGAATCTCTTAAGTATCTCAAGGGTCAAGGTAAGCTAAGTAGAAGGCATATCAAGTGGGTTGAGTTTATTGAGTCATTTCCTTATGTGATTAAATACAAGAAAGGAAAATAAAACATTGTGGCTGATGCATTGTCTAGACGTCATAGTCTAATCACCACATTAAGTTCTAAACTTCTTGGATTTGAATCTATTAAGGAAATGTATGAGGATGATTCTGATTTTTCTTCTATATATGCTGCATGTGAAAATGGATCATTTGACAAATTTTATAAGCATGAAGGTTACCTGTTTAAGGAGAACAAGTTTTGCATCCCAAAGTGTTCTATGCGTGAGTTGCTTGTGCGTGAGGCTCATGGAGGAGGTCTGATGGGTCACTTTGGTGTTCAAAAGACTTTAGATGTTTTGAAAGAACATTTCTTCTGGCAAAAAATGCGTGATGATGTTAATAAAATTTGTGAAAGATGCCTAACTTGTAAACAAGCCAAATCAAAATCAAAGCCTCATGGATTGTATACCCCACTACCTATTCCTTCTGAACCTTGGGTAGACATTTCCATGGACTTTGTGCTAGGATTGCCTAGGACAAAGAATGGCCGAGATTCTGTTTTTGTCGTTGTTGATCGTTTTTCCAAGATGGCTGTTGGTTCCCGTTTTGCTTAAACAAGATTATCAGATCTATTAGTTCAAGTTTAAGGTTTGATGCGAAAGCGTATTTGAAGAACTAACATATATGTTTGATAGATTTAGAACGGAATATAAATAAACAGTGAACATAATATAATTACTTCAAGGTTTACTGAATATATATATATCAAGAACAGATTAAGAACAAAGAGTAAGTAAATCTTTAAAACAGATATGACTTTTAAGGTGAATAAGCTTTTTGTGTTCTTTTTGATGTTCTTTTTTTGAGTGATTATCAGTGATAAGGAAGAACTCAACATGAGTCTTCCTTATATACTAATCTAAAGGGGACCATAAAGCAGGTTACTATTCAGAACGGTACTGATGAATAGTAGAACGTATGTCGTGAACAGTTGGAGGGATGGCATGAACAGTCAGACGTGCTGTATTGCATTTAATGCAGCAGACGTCTAATATGTACTAAGCCCTACTGAGTCCAATCAGAGTTTGACACGTCGACGTTGGACAGGGCATGCTACCATGCAAGTTGATGAACGGGTCATGTAACAGTAGCAAGATATTATAAATATCTTCAAGTCTTTCAGTGAGGACCACAGAGGCTCTGTAATGAGTTACAGAGGTTCTGTGGTCTGGTCCTCTATGGAGCAGTCCACCTTTGTTTCCGAGTCTTGGGTCTTCTTTGAGTACAGCAGAGGTTCTGTAGGAAGCCTCTGCTGCTTCTGTAGCTTCTTGACCTTGATTTCTCGGTAATGTCGGCAGAGCCTCTGTAAGAGGATTTCTTCACTTAGCCTATTTTTTCACTACTTCTAAATACTTCTATGATTAGGAAGATTGAAGCTAACAATCTCCCCCTAAGTAGTGAAAAATAAAAATTTGAACTTGAGTTAAGTTAGGCTAAGTTAGATAAGACAGAGGTTAAACAATACCTCAAAATTTCTTTCATTTAGAAATATGCCAGAGGCATTTTACATTTGAGTACAATGAAAGATAAACTTTAACTTTGTTTGCAGAGATTGGAGGTTTGAGAATCAGATTTTGGCATCTTTGAAATCGTTGTAGCTTCTGTTGTCTCTTCCGACTCTTCTGATCTCTTTGTAGAATCTGATGCAGAGTTCTCTTAGGCGGATTGTGGCGTCTATCTCTCTGATGAAGGTATCTGCAGCATCTCTATCCATTTTCTCTGTACCTCTGTATTTTACAAGGCTTTCTCTGAATTTGTTCAGAGTACTGGTTGCGTACTTCTGACAATCCATGGGTACAAAAAGTTTGACCTCGCCTAGTGGGTTTTGAAATACTAACCCAAACCTTGGTTCTGTAATGATTGAGTTAGGTACGGCATCTGGTGGGCAGCGATCTTCTGGTGGTCGTAGATCTAGATGTTTGAGACCAAGATCCTTTCCTAGCTGAAAATCTATCATGCTGTAGAGCAGAAGCTTTTCCCTCATCGCTTTTCTCAACACTTGATAGGCTCTGGTGTTTGGCTCTGTGTTGTAGTTGTCCTTTGTCCATTGCAGAAGGTCAGGTAGATCATAAGGATTGATATTTCTTAGGTCAGCATCAGCGAAGGTAGATTCTGAATTGTTCTCTCTTCTGACTTTGTAAAGATTGTACCTGACCCTTGGATAGGTTCTTGTGAAGGAGAATTTGCAGAAGATCACCTTTTTGATCTTGTGGATTGAGAAGACATCTGCTTTGGTTCTTGGCTTTGTCCTTGTGAAGATGTTCTCAAATTCTTCTCTGATCCTTGGATCTGTCACATGATCTACTGGATGATTTGTCTGATAGGATTGTTTGTAGAGGTATTTGTATTCCACTTCTTCCATTTCTTCATATGTTGGACCAGGTTGTGGTACTTGTCTTCTGAGACTCTCCATCTGTTGAACAACTTCTGCGGCTCTACCAGTTAGAGGAATGTCTGACAGAGGCTTCAATCCATGTGCCCAGTCAACTTCTTCAGGCTTTGGGGTTTGAAAGGCATCAAACGCACTCTTCATTAGTTTCTCTGTTGGCTTTGGCAATGTTTTCTTCTTAGGCTCTTCTGTCAGTATTCCTTTGCCCTTATCTTTGGCTTTTGGCGGGGCAGAAACTGTTGCTTCTGTAAGTTTGGAAGTTGGCACTTCGGTTGGCTTGATGGGGGTTGCCTCTGTGGGTTTTGACATTTGTGATTTAGAGGACTTTTGTGGCGATGGTTCTGTTGGCTTGAGTTGCTCTGTAACCTCTGTTGGAGGTTGTTTGTTGACTTCTTCTGTGAGCTCAGTTTCTGTTGATGAAGTATTGACATCGAATCTTCTTGCCATTTTGAAAGCTAAAGTGAACGTGTGCCTTTCTTCTTCTCTCTGCGCCATACGATCACTCATTGTTGTGTGCATCCTTTTCAGAACGTCAGAAGCAGAGGTCGTTGCTCTTTTTGGTTTGGTGGCAATCGACTTTCTTCTCGGTATGGTTTGGGGTGTTTCCACAGAGGTGGGTGTTTTCTCTGTGGTTTGTTCATCTGTTTCTTCCAAAATGATTACCTCAGGGGCGGTTGTTGCCTCTGTGGTTTGCTGATCTGCTTCTGGAATTTTGGTTTCGTCAGGAGATGATTCCACAGAGATGGGTGTTGTCTCTGTGGTCTTTTGGGTTTGTTGTTGTTGGGTTTGTTCTAAAGGGGCTTGGCTGATTGGTTCTGCTGCGATTGGTGGACTTTGTATTCCTCTGCTCGTAGCTTTCTCTCTTAGATTCTCCCCCTCAGGATTATCTGATGGACCAGGTTGGTCATCATCAGAATCATCCTGACTTTTATCAGAAGTACCCTCTGCTCTGCAAGAAGTGTTGGGCTTCTTCGGTAATTCAGCTCCTGCTGCCATCAACTTTTCACAGACATTATCGCAGAGGCCAATCAATGTCGCAAGCTCTGCTTCTGTTTTGAAACGCATTCTGCCGACACTCTTTCTGAAATCCTTGACATAGTTGGCATTTGCAGTTGTGAAGGAGACAATGACTTCTGTGACATGGTTAATGACGTTATGTCCGAGCTCTGTAAGCTGTGCTCTGGTCATATAGTCTTTTGGTTGCATCATTGTTGTGTTGCGTATTGCCTCTGCTTGGACTTGTGATAGGGCATTCTGTAAATCTGCAGGAGTAATTCCCTCTGCTCTGTTGGATTGCGTATTCATTTGTTCAAGGAAATTTTTGACAGAGTCCCTGAAAGCAGAAGTTGCAGTTGTTCCGAATTCCTTAGCGGCAGAAGTGGCTGTTGCTTTGGCAGTAGTTTCGGCAGAAGACTTCATCTCTGAGATGGCGGTTTTTACCTCTGTGGACAGATTTTCCATTTTGGTGTTCAGATTCAGGATAGCCGTAGATGTTGTCTCTGTAAAGGATTTGAAAGAGCTTTGCAACTCTTTCATTGTTTGGTTCACAGAGGTGACAAGGGTTTGGAACTCATCCCTTGATACTTGTGTTCCTTGTGTAACCTCTGGAGGAACACATTCGTCTCCAGAGTGAGTCCCTGTTCCTGGGACACCTTCGTTCACCCTTGTTTGTACGATGGGGGTGGAAGGATTTCCTTCTGATCCTCGAGAAGAAACCTGAGTTTCGATCTCTACAGAAGTTCTGTGAAGAACAGTGTCCAAATCCACTCCAGAGGTGGTTATTGGAATGTCCTTCTGTTGACTGGGAGACTTGTCTAGAGTCTCTTCGTCTCTGTGCTCACTACTTCTCTCTGAAAGAATTTTTGGTCCTAATGTGTGCGTGGCAGAGGAAACGAATTCCTCTGTAGGGTGTTCTAGGGTGATCTGGGCCGACTGATCACGAACAATAGGTGAGTCTCTTTGAGGAGACTCCCTAGGAATGGATTCCCCAGTTTCTGTGGGCATAGAGGTTGAAAGAGTAACCTCTGGCTAGATGGGTTGGGTTAGGATCGAGCTGTGCTGCTCTTTTTCAATAACTCCTTCTGCAGCTAGACCTGCGGAGTTAGAAATGTGGGTTGCACTGGGAGTTGGTTTTGGTTGTGTGCCTCTATTTATCCAGGCATCTTTTCTTGCTGCTTCCTCTGTTGAAGTTCCTTGATTTGTGCGTAATGAGTCGTACATTGGATTAGTGCCATATAATCTCATGACATCTGGATGATAGAGACCTTTTCGTATCCAGACAGCTTCTTCTTCATCTGAATCCACCTCTGAGATTTCTATTCCCGTCTCTATTGTTGCAAATCCCTCTTTTTGTACAAATTCGGCCCCTTTTTCTTTTTCTTCTTCCTTTATTTTCTCAGAAGCCTCTGTTATTTTACCTCTATTCCACTCAGCTTCTGTTTGTTCTATTTCTTCTGAAGCTGGGTTTGGACTCCTTCTGTGGACGTCCAATCCTTGAATGAAAGGGTTTTGTAAAATAACAGGGGTGTTGGCTGGTTGATCTTTGGGTGTTGTGTCATCTTCTTGCAGATGTGTGTCAATGCCAGAAATGGAGAAATCTTGTTCTTCTGGAGAGTGGTGGTCGAGAGGTTGTGCCGTCCACCCTGCTGTATTTAGGGTGTTGGCAATTTCAGGGTTCTGTAAGAAGTCGTTCAGGTCTCCTTGGTGAGCGAATCTATCTGGAGATTGATAGGGTGATTGATACTCTTCGGTAGTCATTCCTTCTTCTGCAACTTCTTCTTCAGTTCTTTCTTCTGCATTTTCTTCTTCTGCAGTTTCCTCTTCTGCAATGGTAACCAACTTTTCAAGTTATTTACCATGCTTCTTTTTGGTTTTCCTTCTCTTAGGTTTTGGTGCCCCTTCCTCTGTTGATTTCAATCTTCTTTTCTTCTTCATTTTTGGGGAAGAGGGAGGAGCAGAGGAGCCAATTTCTGTGGCATGAGGAGGTGAAGGTTGATCTTCTGCAGCGCTTGTTGAGGTGCCTTCTGCAGTTTTTCTCTTCTTAGCTTTTGGAGTAGATGCAGAGGTTCTTGATGAAGACTTCTTTCCCATAAGTTCTGCACGTTTGGCTATAAAGCTGAGTTGAATAGCCATGTGCTTTGCTAACTTCTGATCCTTTTCTTCTTGAGTGGAAAGAGGTTTTGCTATCCTTGTTCCTAGGGGGACACCTAAACGCGGGGGTGTCATAGGACTCGGTTTAGGAGTTCTATGATCGCGTATATACTCTTTCTTAAGGGATTTATTTGATGCGTAGCGCAGAAGCTTCTTTGACAGAGGTCTACAGTGTGAGTAGCCATCAGTATGATCAGTGGGGGTATTCTTGTTCATCGAGAACTGTTTGGGAGTTTGTCCTTCCATTGGCCAGTTTTGGATTAGCAGTAGAGGTTCGAACAGTACTCCCAATATTATTTGGAATTGCAGAGGTGGTAGAAAGTTGGGATCGTTCTCTTTGACCCTTCTCGTGTTGTTCTTTCTGTCGATGGTGTTTATGATCTCTTGCATCATTATGGTCGCATAATCTAGTGGAAGATCATAGTAAACCCCATACATGATGCTCAAGATTTGATGTGAGCTTTGGTCAATACTCCCTATTTTCCCTGTCAGACATCTGTTAAGAATAGAGAACAAAGTGTTCCACAGAGGTGGTAATCTTCCTCTGCGGAAGTCATTTCTCTTCCGTAGTTGGGTGTTGTACCCAAGCATTTCCACGAAGCGACAGAGCTCTTCGTCTGTTGGTTGCTCTGCATAACTCTTCAATCCCAGAAGACCCCTTGTTGGTAGGTTGAATTCAAGTGAGAACATTGTTCTGTTGAACTTGATTTCAAGATGCTCAGATTTATCAGGTCTTGAAATGTACCCTTTGATAAGAGAATCGTCTTTATCAAATCGGCAGCTTTGCCAAAATTGGTTCAGATAACGGACTGGAATTTTGTTTGGGGTTCTTGAGAGTAGAGGGAAGAGGATGTGATTTTCTATTATGTTTAGAAGAATAGCATGGGCTTCGCCGAAAGCAGTGGGTGAGGGGACCAAATAGCAGTTGTTGGATTTGAAAGGAAGTATGGTTTCGAAGTGATCTTTTGCTATGAAGTTTTGCAAGTGTGTCGTCGGAGCAAATTCTGCTGAGTCCCCGGAATCTTGTTGTTCAATAGCTCTTGCAAGGTTGGGGTTTTCTGAATGTTCAGAATGGGCAGGTGAGTGTTCCGGTGAGTTCGCCGGAGAGAGTTCTTGGGAGATAGCTTTAGAAGATGAAGCCATTTGATTTTAAGAACAAGGTTTTTGCAAGCTTTTGCAGGGTTTCGCCGGAGAAGAAGATAAGAGTTTGTAAAAGGTTTTATGAGAGGGTAAGCTTGGTTTTTATAGGAGGGTAAAACGGTAGTATTCGAAAGAGTAAAATATATGGCAATGGATTAAAATTTGGAATCCGTACTCGAGTTTGAACGGCGGGTTCAACTTTCCAAATAAAAACGTTCCATGTACGCCCAATGAAAATGGGACACGTAGGCCTTGTCAGAATATGACAGGACGTCGTGCGCGGCTCATTAATGCTAGGCGCGTGAGGTTGTTTTTAGCCACATGAGTTTCACTCTCAGTAAAAGTAACCGTTATTACTACAGAAATGCCCAGATAACAAAATGGCAGAACTTTTGTGTTTTACAGAAGCTCTGTGATTTTGAAAATCTTGATTTTTATCCTCTTCTCATATATCTCATTGTTATCATGACTCTGTAGGTTCTTCTTTGAACGAAAACGTTTGTAAAGACATTGGAGAGGATCAATAGGATTTTGTCAAGAAATTTTACTCACAGAGGTTTTGTGGCTCTGATGGAACTTGCAGAAGCTCTGTGAGAGCCAGCAGAAGCTCTATGAGAGAAAAAATCTTATAACTTGAATTCTATTAACTTTCTGATCATCCAATTTTTGATCTGTGTTAAGAGATGTTTTTCGCACATTATTGAAAGTTGGTGTCCGAGAAAACTATTTTGAAAAACGTTTTGTTCGAGAAGGTCATGGTGTGTGTTTTCGGTTTCCGAGATAACATTCCAAAAGATCGATAGAGGGTTAATTTGTGATCACAGAGCATATTTCCTGCAGAACCTCTGTTGAGCTCAGCAGAAGCTCTATGACCTTAAATTTCTCCTATTTCGAATTTTGTTAAACTTTTTGAACTTTTGATTTTTGAAATGTTATTCATAGTATTTTTAGGACATATTTGACAATTCTTGTCCTAGAAAACTGTTTTCCAAAAACCTTTTGTGCGAGAGACATACCTTTTGGTTCTTCTGTTCTCGGCAGTTTTGTCTTACTTCTGTCGATGGAGAATTATCGACATTCTTCTTTGGCTTTCCTTTGAAAGATTTACCTCTGTAGATCATTTCAGGGTCCCTTTTGCTCCCCCTTGATCTAATCACTTCTGTAGATCAAGAATTTTCCTTTTGCTCCCCCTTGATCTATGCTTGGTTCAAAGAATGGTAAGATTTGTATTGAGCATAGATCATGTTTACCAGAGGTTCTGTAAGGGTTATCAGAAGATCTGAGCGGACCCACAGAGGCTCTGTAACCAAGAATTATTTTTGCACACACAAAAAAAATACATACAGAAATAAATTTATCAAAGCAATAACTTAAGTAATAATAGATATTTATACTTATTTATAGAAGATAAAGCTATACTTACAGAGGATTTTCACACCATGTTAATCATTCCTAACTTACCCACCAAGAAGTTGAATCTTTTCTCGTCTAGTGCTTTGGTGAATAAGTCAGCGAGTTGATATTCTGTGGGCACGAAATGCATTTCGATTGTACCGTATTCAACATGATGTTTCAAGAAATGGTACCTTATATCGATATGCTTGGTTTTTGAGTGTTGCACAGGGTTGGCAGAGATAGCAATGGCACTTTTGGAATCACAGAAGATGGGTATTTTGAACAGGATGTGGCCGTAGTCTTTTAGCTGAGTCTTCATCCATAGAACCTGAGAACAACAGCTAGCAGCAGCAACGTATTCAGCTTCTGCAGTGGATGTGGAGACACAATTCTGCTTCTTGGAGGTCCAACTGACTAGTTTACCACCTAGGAATTGACAACTCCCAGAGGTACTCTTTCTGTCGAGCATGCATCCTCCATAGTCTGAATCTGTATAAGCTTTAAGACTAAAACCAGAGTTCTGTGGATACCAGAGACCAAGATTGTTGGTCCCCTTCAGGTATCTAAAGATTCTCTTTACAGCATCATAATGTGATTTCTTTGGATTAGCTTGATAACGTGCACAAAGACATGTGGCATGCATAATGTCAGGTCTGCTTGCTGTTAAGTATAACATAGATCCAATCATGCCTCTGTAGAGAGTACATTCTACAGAAATACCATTTGGATCTAAGAATAACTTATTTCCAGTGGCCATTGGAGTCTTCATTGCAGAGGTATCAGAGAGATTATATTTTAAAAGTATGTCAGAGACATATTTGGCTTGATTTATAAAAATTCCCTCTGAAGATTGTTTGACTTGAAGTCCGAGAAAGAATGTTAATTCTCCCATCATACTCATTTCAAACTCACTCTGCATGAGTTTTTCAAAATTTTTGCACTCTTCTGAATTTGTAGACCCAAAAATTATGTCATCTACGTATATTTGTACAAGCATTATCTCACTATTTTTGCGTTTATAAAATAATGTAGTATCTGTTGTACCTCTGTTGTAGCCATTTTCTAGAAAAAAGGTGGAAAGTCGTTTGTACCATGCTCTTGGAGCCTGTTTTAGTCCGTATAGAGCCTTTTCAAGGTAGTATACATGCCTTGGGAACTTTGAGCTTTCAAAACCTGGTGGCTGATTTACGTAAACCTCTTCTTGGATTTCACCGTTTAGAAAAGCTGATTTTACGTCCATCTGATAGACTTTAAAACCTCTGTGGGCTGCGAAGGCTAAGAATATTCTTATTGCTTCGAGCCGTGTGACAGGGGCAAAAGTCTCATCGTAGTCTATGCCTTCTTCTTGTCTATATCCTTTTGCTACTAATCTTGCTTTGTTTCTGATGACCACTCCATCTTCATCCTTCTTGTTTCTGTAGACCCATTTAGTCCCAATGGCATGTTTCCCTCTTGGCAGAGGTACTAAAGTCCAGACTCTGTTACGCTCAAATTGCAGAAGTTCTTCTTGCATGGCGTCTACCCAGTTTGGGTCATCTAGGGCTTCAGAAATCTTCTTTGGTTCTATCACACTAATAAAATTTGTAAAGAAACAAAAATTAGCAGTGGCAGACCTTGTTTTTACTGAGTCAGAAGGTTCTCCAATTATTTGGCTTGGAGGATGGCTTTTTGTCCACTGAGTTGTGCGTGGAAGATGATCATCAATGTCATCAAAACTTTCTTCAGAGGCTTCTGGTGTTTCTTCTTCTCGTGTAGCCTCTGTCGTTTTTCGTGCCTTGGTAGTTGATCCTACCGTTTGCTGAATGATTGGTATGAGTGGTGGTGGAGTTTGTTCCTCTGAGGACGTATAGTCTTGGTCCTCAACTTCCTCTATAATTGGTTCTTCTGTGGATTGTGGAGTTTGATTTTCAGCAGCTTCTGTGGTCGTTTTTCTTGAAGTTTCATCTTCTGCATTTTCTTCTTCGGCATTTGCATCTGTAGTATTTATAGAAGAAGATGAAGCATTATTTGGACCAGTTAGAGTCATACCTGTAGGATTTTGTCCGACAGAGGATGGTTCTTCAGAAACTCTGATGGTTCCAACAGAAGGATCAATGTTATCGTGTAACATCTCTAAAAATAGAAGATTCAAGTCTTCTTTTGCTTGTGAGATGACAAAGGATTTTCCTTTAATTCCGAGTTCTGAACTGATTTGCTTAGAAGTCATTTGGAATGAATCATCAAAAGAAACATTGATGCTTTCTACAATCTTGTGAGACTTTGTAAGGAATGTTCTGTAGGCTTTGGAAGTGGCAGAGTATCCAATGAATTTGCCTTCAATTTCTTTTACATCAAACTTTCCTCTTGAATCTCTGTTGTTTAAGACAAAGCATTTGCATCCGAATACATGGAAAAATTTGATGTTTGGCCGCCTTTTGTTAAGCAATTCGTAAGGCGTCTTGAGGTGTCTTTTCACAACGGTTGAACGATTCTGAGTATAACACGCAGTGGAAATTGCTTCTGCCCAAAAGTTCATTGATAATCCGCATGCTGACAGCATAGTTCTTGCGGCTTCCACAAGTGTTCGATTCTTTCTTTCGACAACACCGTTCTGTTGTGGAGTGCGAGCTGCAGAGAAGTTCTGTGATATTCCTTCTGTTGAAAGATAGGCTTCAATGACACAGTTTTTAAATTCTGTGCCATTGTCACTTCTTAACTTCTGTATTCTGCAATCATAAAGAACTTGGATTCTTTTCATTAGATTTATCAATACATTTGGAACATCTGATTTCTTTCTAACAAATTCAACCCATGTGAAACGTGAATACTCATCAATTAGGACAAGTATGTATTTCTTGCCACCTAGGCTCTGTATGGCAATGGGACCGCAGAGGTCGACATGAAGCATGTACAGAGGCCTAGTGCAAGACACGTCTGTTTTGCCTTTGTGGGAAGCCCTTCTGTGTTTTCCCATTTCACAGGCCGAACACAAATGATCCTTATTGAATTTAACATCTGGCAAACCTTTAACTAGATTAAGTTTTACTAGTTTATCTAAGGTGTGAAAGTTTAAGTGACAGAACCGGTTGTGCCATAACCAAGCTTCTTCACTTTTGCATGCTACTAGGCAGACTTTTTCTTTGGATTTTGAATTAAAATTCATTAGGTATAGATCACCTCTTCTTTCAGCTCGCAGAAGTTCCATTCCTGTGTTTTCACTTTGTAGAGAGCAGAAAGTTCTTTTAAATAACACATCGAATCCTGTATCACAAAGTTGACTTACACTGAGTAGGTTGTGTTTGAGGCCATCCACATATGCAACTTTGTATACAGAGACATTTTCTTTTTGTATGACTCCATAGCCTTTGATATGTCCCTTCTTGTTGTCTCCAAAAGTTACAGATCCACCATCGTGTGTTTCTTTGTACGTGGATAGTAATCTTCTGTCGCCGGTCATGTGCCTTGAGCATCCAGAGTCAAGATACCAGATTGGCACATGTAGCTTCTGTAAGACAATCACAGAGATTTAGGTACCCATATCCATATGGGTCCAATATTGTTAGAAATTTTCAAGTTTGCCTTGGCATTCTTGAAATACATTTTATCCTTTTTAGAAGAATCAGATTGTTTCTCTTTTGGTTCTGACTTTTGAGTTTGAAAGTTGATGGAGAGTAAGCAATCTGGACTTGAGAAGTGTTTATTTAATTTGAACATAAGATCAAAACAATGACAGTATTGAATATGAGATGTGATTTGTTTGAACTTTTCATTGAATTCATTGAACTGAGCCACATAGGCATTACATTCTTTCTTTACATTAGATTTCCTATTACAAGAAGATCTATGAATACTAGAATGTTGTTTGCAAAAGTCTTGTTTAGTTCCTGCATTCTGTGACTCTCTTTTGTGGTGAACATCTTTCTTCACTGTCACAGAGGAAAAATATTTGTTAGCTTCAGGCCATTTTCCCTTTTGTTGCCAAGTGGGATTCTCTTTAATTTTCCTTAAAGGTTTTGAAAATTTTGAGCTTTTAGGAGCTATAGAGACCTTTTTTTATTTTCAAGCTCTGTAGAGGTTTTAACTTGAATATACATTTTGAGAAAATCTGGACAGATAGGGATCCCTGTGATTTTCTCTTTTGGAGAGATGGTTCTGTTAAGAACCTCAGAGGAGAATTTAACATCCTCTGTGTCACAGTGAATTATCCCTGATTTGAAATCAGTCTCTGAGTCGTCAGAGGATGAATCGTCCTCATATGCAGAGGTTGAGTCATCTCTTTCGACAGAGGCTGGATTTTCTGAGCATGTATCGTACGAGCTTTCTTCCTCTGTAGAGATACTTTCATAGATGGTAGAGGTTTCTGATGAGATCTCTTCAGCGAGTTTTTGATTTATAGAAGATGTACAGAGACTTTCTAAAACATTTGATTTTAAAACTTCCAAAATTTCTTTTTCAATAGATTCTTCAAGTTTTTCTTCTGAAAAGATGGGTTTAAACTCAGGAGCTTCTGCTGATAATTTCTTTTCGACGTTTATCATGCAGACAAAAGCAACATGTGTTTGAGTCTTTGGTTTACCAAACTTAAAGATACCAATCTGATCTTGTGTTTTCAGATATTTCTTTGGTTTGATTCCTCTATTGACAGAGGTTGAAGATGATGAATCTGTGTTTTCATACCACACAATGATCATCTTTGTATGTTTCCTCAAGTGAGGTTCTGCAGAGATTTTAACCCTTTTACTTACAGAGAGTAAGTTTGGAAAGTTTGGTTTATTAGTTTTTCCCAAAACAAATAGAGAAGACAGAGGTTTTAGTCGTTTATTTTCAATTCCTAAGGTAATATCACTGTACCCTATACCTCGTCTTGCTATTTGAGAGTTTACCTTTTCATACACCTTCTGTGCATCTTTATAGTTTTTAAGTAAAACTTCTCTTCTTAAAAGATCTTGCCAAAGTACCTCTCTTTCTCTTTGAAAGTATTCTTTGAGAGCTCTTATGTCTGTTGTTTCACTTTTTGAAACTGAAAGTTCTTTTGTTTTGATTTTTAAAGCATAGGTTAGATCAGAAATTTGCCTTTTTAAAGGATCTATATTTTTGCTCCAATATTTTTCGATTTTTTCTTTTTCTTCAAAGATTTTGGCTTTTTCTTGAGTGAGAAACCTTACTTCTCTCTCATTAAAGGTCAGTCTTTTCTGAATGCTTTCATTTACTTCTTTCAGTTCAATGTTAAGTTTAAATAAATCATCATCTACAGAATCAGTACTTGAGATAGAGTTTGAAGTGGATACCTCATTGTCAGTGCCGGAGTTGACTCCTGCCATACAACAGAACAGGGCATTTGTAGGGAATTCATCGTCAGAGGTGGAGTCTGATTCAAAGTCCTCCTTGTTTGCCTCTGAATGCCCTTTGTTTGCCATTAGAGATTTTTGTGCGTAATACTCGACCTTCTTTTTGTAAAAAGCTGAGTCCTTCTGTGGGCGATTTGGTCTACTTCTGCATTCTTTTGAGAAATGACCTGGCTTGCCGCAGTTGAAACAACCTTGGGAGGTGTTTCCAGTTCGGTCGTCAGACTTCTGTAGGTCTCCACCTTTCTCTGTTCGGCATTCGTTTGCGTAATGACCGGGTTTACCACATTTGTAGCATTCTTGTGTGTGGCCTACCTTGTCATCTGATCTCTGTCGATCATTTTCTCTGTAGCTTCTGTCGCTCGACCTCTGTTGGTCATCATTTATGTAGTCTGACCTCTGTCGGTCACTTGATTCTTCTCTTCTTCCATCATCTCTTCTACCAGAATTCCTTTGGTTATTTCTAAACTCTCTTGTCAATAAAGCCATTGATTTAGCTAATGACGCAAGAGTTATCTCTTCCTCTATCAGCTCGTCTTCTTCGCTATCAACCATTACCATCTTCTTTTTCTCCTTCTTTTTCTCCTCTGTAGATCTCTCATTTCTTGGTCTGTCTGCTGCCTCTGTAGATTTACTAACCAATGCGTATGGCACAATGGTTAGTGTTTTAGCTTGAGCTATTTGAGGCTCTTGTGCAGCAAGTGTTCCATAGAGATCAGAGAGTGTCCAGGAGTCTAGATCTTGATTTGATTGTAAAGACATAGACAACTGAAGCCACTCATCGTTCAGGCTCTTTAGAAACATGACGTTATTTTCTTTCGTGGTTCTGTGAATACCAGACTTTTTGCATTTGTTTATGAGATAGTTGAACCGGTCGTATGTTGTTTGCAGAGATTCTGTTGCAGAGGCTCTAAAAGCATGATATTCATTTATGTATTGTGCCCTTCGGTTCTTCTGAGTTTTAGCACCCCCTTCCAACTGTCTTTCTAATTCTTTCAAGAGATCGTGCGCTGTTTCGCATGCATCTAAGGATTGAAAAAGTTCGTTGGGGATTGCCATGATCAATATTCTCTTTGTTTTCTGTGCAACTTCATCTTCTGCTTTATCTTCTTTTGGTTTAGGTTTTTGATGTTCAGGGATTTCAGGAGATTCAGCAGTAGCTGGTACACGTGGCATAGTTATCATAGGAACCGGAGGAAGATTGTATATATATTGTTTGAGAGTTTTTTCAGTACCCTCAAAAAAATGAACCATTCTTATTTTCCATTGAGGATACTCATCTCTAAGAAGAGTAGGAGGTTTGGTTAAAGAGCCAGCAGTGAAAAAGTTATTTGTATTTGTCATTTTGAGGAAAGGATAATCTGATGGAGGATTTATTAGTATGAAGATCTGGGAGGTTTTCTGGGTACAACTAATATCCAGAAATATGGTGATGAAGAGAAATGAAATCTATCAACAATGTTGTAAAACAAGGATCACTTGATATTGAAAATCAAGCTTCGCTCTGATACCAATTGTTGGTTCCCGTTTTGCTTAAACAATATTATCAGATCTATAAGTTCAAGTTTAAGGTTTGATGCGGAAGCGTATTTGAAGAACTAACAGATATGTTTGATAGATTTAGAACGGAATATAAATAAACAGTGAACAGAATATAATTACTTCAAGGTTTACTGAATATATATATATATCAAGAACAGATTAAGAACAAAGAGTAAGTAAAGCTTTAAAACAGATATGACTTTTAAGGTGAATAAGCTTTTTGTGTTCTTTTTGATGTTCTTTTTTTGAGTGATTATCAGTGATAAGGAAGAACTCAACATGAGTCTTCCTTATATACTAATCTAAAGGGGACCATAAAGCAGGTTACTATTCAGAACGGTACTGATGAATAGTAGAACGGATGTCGTGAACAGTTGGAGGGATGGCATGAACAGTCAGACGTGCTGTATTGCATTTAATGCAGCAGACGTCTAATATGTACTAAGCCATACTGAGTCCAATCAGAGTTTGACACGTCGACGTTGGATAGCGCATGCTACCATGCAAGTTGATGAACGGGTCCTGTAACAGTAGCAAGATATTATAAATATCTTCAAGTATTTCAGTGAGGACCACAGAGGCTCTGTAATGAGTTACAGAGGTTCTGTGGTCTGGTCCTCTGTGGAGCAGTCCACCTTTGTTTCCGAGTCTTGGGTCTTCTTTGAGTACAACAGAGGTTCTGTAGGAAGCCTCTGCTGCTTCTGTAGCTTCTTGACCTTGATTTCTCGGTAATGTCGGCAGAGCCTCTGTAAGAGGCTTTCTTCACTTAGCCTATTTTTTCACTACTTCTAAATACTTCTATGATTAGGAAGATTAAAGCTAACAATGGCACACTTTATTCCATGTCATAAAACGGATGATGCCTCACACATTGCTGATTTGTTCTTTAAAGAAATAGTGCGTTTACATGGTGTACCACGCACTATTGTGAGCGATAGGGATGTCAAATTTTTTAGTCTATTCTGGAGTGTGCTTTGGAGTAAATTGGGTACTAAGCTTTTATTCTCTACCGCAAGTCATCCCCAAACTGACAGGCAGACTGAAGTAGTTAATAGAACTTTGTCTCAATTACATAGAGCCATTATTTCAAGGAACTTGAAAAGTTGGGAGAGTTGCTTACCATTTGTTGAGTTTGCGTATAATCGAAGTGTGCATTCTGCTACTAACTACTCTCCTTTTGAGATTGTGTATGTATTCAATCCTTTGAGTCCCCTTGATCTTGTTCCTATTCCTATTGAAGAACGTACCAGTCTAGATGGAAAGAGGAAGGCTGAATTGGTGAAACAATTACATGAGAAGGTAAGACTCAACATTGAGAAAAGAACAGATCAATACATGAAGTAAGCAAACTAAGGTAGAAGCAGAGTTGTGTTTGAACAAGGTGATTGGGTATGGTTGCACTTAAGGAAAGAAAGATTTCCAGCCAAGAGAAAGTCGAAGCTGCAACCTAGAGGAGATGGACCATTCCAAGTCATTGAAAGAATCAACGATAATGCTTACAAGCTAGATCTTCCTGGTGAGTATCAAGTAAGCTCTACTTTTAATGTTGCTGATCTTTCTCCCTATGATGTCGGTGATGATTCGTGGACGAATCCTTTTCAAGGGGGAGAGAATGATGAAGGACCATCCAACCGCATGAAAGATCCCTTGGCGATTCAAGATGGCCCAATTACAAGATCAAGATCGAAATTGATCAAGGCAGCTTTGATGAGCTTAGTTGCGGAGATTCAAGTAAATGAATTAAAGTCCATTGAAGATTTGCACGTAACGCATGATGTTATGCTTATTGGAGCTTTGGATCAATGATGGAGCTTAAGGAAGCATTTGTTTTGAAGACGACAAACTTTTGGGCCATTTTAAAGAATAAACACATGAGCATTATTTTGGCAGCCCAAATTAAGCTATTTTAATTTGTTTAAGTTGAATTTGAGCCCAATAATCTAGTATAAGAAGCCAAATCCGTTTTTAGGTCTTTATTAATGTTAAGGTGCTTAAAGGTCTATGAATTAAAGGTATGCCTTTAATTCTTGATTGAAATTAAGTCATAGGTTTTAATATGAGTCTTTTGGGGTGTCTTTTGAACCCTATAAATAGAAGCCTTTGTAATCTTTTGAAATCATCATCCAAGTAATATAAACACTTTATTTTGAGTTTAACTCATATGTGAGTTGTGATTCCTTGCGAGAGAGTTCATAGTTCAAGAACTTATCAAGATAGTGAGAACGATCTTGTGGCGTTTTGGATTCCTTTGGTTCTTAGTTCTATATAACTAACGGGTCAAGGATTGCTCTAGGTTAGTTGAAGATTCCTATACCTGGGATATTCGCTGCCTAATCTATCTCATACGAAGGTTCCAAGATATTGTGGGTCGACGTTTTTGTATCATTGCAAGATATTGCCAAGAGGAAGGAATTGACTACGAGGAAACCCTTTTCCCCTATCGCATGTTTAGAGGCAATCAAAATATTCTGGCCTTTGCAGTCCACAGAGGGTTTAAAGTGTATCAGATGGATGTCAAGTCTGCTTTCCCAATGGCCAAATCCAAGAAGAAGTATACGTCCAACAACCATTAGGATTTGAATGTTCCAAATACCCTAATCATGTTTATTTCCTACACAAGGCCCTGTATGGACTCAAACAGGCCCCCAGAGCTTGGTATGAACGACTTTCAAACTTCTTGCTTGTGAGTAAATTCGAAAGAGGAACAACTTATACAACTTTGTTTTATAAAAGGAGAGAAGGTGAGATTTTACTTGTACAAATATATGTGGATGACATTATATTTGGCTCTACAAATGACGAATACTGCAAAAAGTTTGAAAAACTCATGAAGAGGGTGTTTGAAATGAGCATGATTGGAGAACTAAACTTATTCATCGGGCTTCAAGTCAAACAAACTGGTAGTGCCATTATTTAGAAGTTGTATCAAGTTGAGGGACTTATCTTGTAATTTCCTATGGTAGGTATAAATCGGAGTTTGTTAGCTATTTTCTAATGATGTCATGCTTAGCCCTTCATTGTAATTCCTCTCTACACTTTGTATTCATATTTGGAGATCTAATAGAGAGATGACTTTTGGCATGATTGTGTGTTATTGATTACTTGTTTCTGGGATCACACTTGGTATCAGAGCAAGCAATCAGATCAGAATACATAAGGTTTTTCACGTTTTTGGCTATTTTCTGAGTATTCGACATTTTTGAACCATTTTCATTGATTTAGGTCGATTATGTGTTCTAGATGGATTAGGATTGACTCGTTTTTGGTCCTGGAGTGAATCTGAGTCAATTGATTTCGCAAATTCACCAGAATTCGAACTAGATTGATAGATTAGTGATTTTTTCATGAAAAAGCTTTATACCTACTGTTTTGGGATTGAAATTTGTTTTCTGTTGATTTCTTGGCTATACACCAAGAACTAATAGTGTTCAGATACACCTCGCGCACAACCCTACCAAGTTTCAAAGAGTTTGGAATATATTTGAGGAAAAACATGGATTTTGAATATTAGTTCATAGTTATCGCAGGCGTTCATGATTGTTGCACGCTTCAGTTTTGGTGGTTATCGCAAGAATTTCATCGCGCCTTTGTCGTGCGATAAAATTCAGAGAACATTTTATCGCGCCTTTCTTGTGCGATAAACGAGGGTGAATAGTAGTTATCGTACCCTTTGTGTGCTATAACTAGGGTGAACAGTAGTTATCGTACGTGTGTTGAGCGATAACTTGGAAACTAGATCTTATTGTGGGTGTTCTGTGCAACAACTATACTTTGTGCGACAACTTTTCTGGAAGGTTTGGTGTGCGATAAAACAGTGGGTTGGTAATATTTATTTCTGATCAAGATTGTTTAAAGATCTTTAACAAGTAAACACAATGACAACAACGGACATTTTGGTGATTGGATCAAAAGATAAACCTACTGTTCTATTCCCTAAGGATTTCAAATATTTGAAGGATAGATTTTTGGATTATGTAGAACGTCAAGAGAATGGAGACTACATTGCTAGATCCTTAAAGTTTGGTCCAATGCCACCTATTTATGATGATGAAACTCCAGAAGGAAAACAAGATGGTGAGAAAGTGCTTTTATCACTTGAGAAATACTCTGTTGATGAATTGAAGAAATATAATGCCGACAAAGCAGCTAGATCACTTGTGATGCAAGCTTTGACAAATGACATTTACATGAAAGTTGATAGTTTGAATGAGACTGGAAAGGCTATGTTTGATGAGTTGATAAAGTTGAATCAAGGTTCAGCGGTAGAGAATCAGATGAGGATGTCAAATGTGATAAACAAGTATGAGAATTTTAAGCAAAAGGAAGGTGAATCACTTGATAACACTTATGATCGGTTCACAATGATTTTGAATGAGTTGAACAGACACACGATTACAAAGATTGTAATATAAAATAATGTGAAGTTTTTGAGTGTTCTCTAGGCTGAAAGGAAAAAATATTCTCATAGAATGAAACAACATTTGTTGATCCCACAATAAGACTCAACAATGATATATCAACGACAAGCACCTAAAACAGAGAATAATAGCGTGAATGCGGAAGCGTATTATAAGCAGTTTGTGTTGATATCGATGGAAAATTACACACACAGAAATATAGGAATGAAGTTGTAAATAACAGGAATGTAGCTCAACAGTTCATCTCTATTTGATTCTTTCAAGAACACCAAGAACACTGTAAGTGTATGATACAAGAAAATAAGCTCTAATATGGTATGTGTGTGTAGTGCAAGAGTTACCAGAAAAGGTCTGGTAGAGGCCTTCTATTTATACTACTTTACAGGGGACAAATAGTAGACAAGAAGTACTAAGGTACAAAAGACAACATCGTGGAACAGATCCTAGTACACGTCGAGTTAGTGCGGCGCCATCTGCAAAAGCTGTGACCCATCAGAGGATGACACGTGGAAAGTGTAAGGGCACGCCTTGTACTATTGATCTTCAGAATCTTTGTACAGCAGAGGCACGTGAGTGGCACGCTTGTCTTTGTCTTGGACTTCGAGTATTTTAAGCTTCTGTCTTCATACCACAGAGGCTCTGCCAAGGATGACAGAGGCTCTGTGGCCTTGTCCTCTGAAGGTCTTCTGGTGAACGTTCCAAGTGAAGGTTTGTCTAGGTTCTGTGCTTTTGGTGTCTGGGAAAGGCTATGTCAGTGATCTTCACTTATCCTATTTTTCAATACTTATTAGAACAGAAGTTGGAGCTAACAATCTCCCCCTAAGTATTGAAAAATAAAAAATTGAAAGTTTGCACGATTTCTAAGGCTAAGAAGAGCAAGAGGTAAAACATTTGACCTCTGTAGGAAATTAACTTTTCATTCACTATTATGCCAGAGGAATTTACATATTTTAAGTGAAGTGCATGACATGAAAAGTAAGCAAAAGTAAGATAGTTGCAGAGGTCGATTTTTGCATTTAGGAAATCGTTGATTGACCTGGTGAGTCCTCTATTCCTAAGTTCACGGAACATGGAGATGCAGAGGTCTCTGAAACTGATGACTGAATCGATGACCTGAATTAGTCTGTTGGCGAAGTTTAGGTCCATGAACTCAGATCCTCTGTGCTGCAGAAGATTGTACCTGAACTCGAGCAACGTTTTTGTAGCATACTTGTGGCAACCAACCTCTAGGAATAGCTTCAAATTTCATGGAGGATCACGGAAGACATACCCAACCTTTGGTTTGCTGATGATGGTATTTGGTTTGATGTTAGCAGAGGAGGGGCAGTGGTCTTCTGGAGTTAGACCAACCTTCACTTGGAACCCACTTGGAAGTCTGTCATGCTGTAGAGCAGAAGCTTCTCTCTCATTACCCTTTTGATTTCATCTTATGCCCTCTGAATCTCAAGCCTCTCACAGAAGTTTTTCCTGGCCCAACTTAGAAGTTCTGGTAGATCATAAGGACTAAGGTTTCTTAGATCTGCATCCGATAATTTGTCTGCCCTTTTGACATGATAGAGGTTGTAGTGGAAGTTTCCGCCTTTGGTTTGTGAAAGCTTGCAGTAAATGACTTTTGTGATCTTTGAGTTTGAGAAGACTTCTTTGATGGGTTTGGCTTTGTCTCTGAAGAAGTCTTCCCTTATCTATTGAAGCATGTCACGTTTCAGAATAGGAGGTGGCAGAGGGTCATTGATGGCTCTGCTATACAGGTATTTGTATACCGCCTCTTCCATTTGTCGTTGAGGCACGTAGGGTGGAGGCATGGGTTTGCGCAGAGCTTCCATGTCGCTGATCATTTTAGCCACTCTGTCTTCTGTTGGCTTTGCCTTGGGATCTATGACAGGTTTTGCTGACAGAGGGATTCCATAAGCCCAATCTTCTTCTTCTGGCTTTGGGGTGACAAAGGCATCGAATGAACTTTTCATTAATTTCTCAGAAGGTTGATGCTTTGGTTTCTTGGGCTTCGGTTCCTCTATAAGTATGGACTTTCCCTTGTCCTTTGCCTTAGGCTGAGATTCCTCTGTTGGTTTTGTCAGTTGAGCTTCTGAGGTTTTTGTTGGGGGTTCCTCTACTGTTCGTTTTGTTGGTGATGGGGTTTTTGTTTTGGTTGTTGATAGAGTTGATGGGTCTTCTGTTAACTGATCCTCTGGTATCCCAATGGCTCTTCACATTTTCTTTGTAGCCAAAAACTAATGTCTTTCTGTCACTCTGTGCAGTTCTCTGAGAAAAGGTCTCTGCTTTAGTTGTTGTAGAACTTCTTCATTTGTTGGTTTGGGCTTCTTCAGGTACTTCCTTGGTTTGTGGGCTATGGACTTGGTTCTTGGATTAGATTTGGGTTGTGGTTGACCTTCTGTGGAAGTGGGTGAAAGTAATTTCGTTTATTCTGCTGCTGGTGTGGGGGATGGTAGTTGGGTTTCTTCTTCAGAGGTAGATGTGAGAATTTGAACTTCTTCTATCGGCTTAGGAGTGGGTGAGGGTAAGTCTTCAGTTGTTTGAGTTGTTTCCACAGAGGTGGGTGTTGCCTCTATGGTCTTCTGTTGGGTTTCTTGGGTAGGTGGTTCTTGGGATATTGGTTTGATAGATGAGGGTGGTACTGGCAGTCCTCTGTTGGGTCTTCTCTCCCCCTCAGGATGATCTGGCGGACCATCTGAGTCATCGTCAGAGTCATCCTGTCTTCTGTCTGACCTGCCTTCTGCCTGGCATGACGTGGATGGTTTCTTGGGTTTGCTTTCCCCTACTGCGATCATTTTTGCATAGAGGTCGTCACAGATGCCAAGCAGATAGGCGACTTCTACCTCGGACTTAAACCTCAACTTGCCCACACTGTTCTTGAAATCTTTCACATAATATGCGTTTGCAGTGGTGAATGCCTTTATGAACCCTGTCATCTCGTTCAGAATTCTCTGGCCTAGATCAGTCAGCTGAGCTCTGGTCATGTAGTCAGAAGGTTTCATGGCTTGAGTCTGTGCTGTGATTTGTTCTTGAACCTTTTCTAGAGCCTTTTTGAGATCTTCTGCAATGAGTCCTTGAGATGCATGTGTTTGCGAGAAGAGGGTCTTGGCCACTTTGCATGCCTTCTTGATCTGCTGAGTAAGGTGAGTGACAGAAGTTTCCAGTGCAGAGGTCGTGGTTGCTTCTGGTGTAGAGGGTGTTGTGGCTGCAGAGGTTGTTGCCGCATTCTTCATCAAGGAATTGGTATTCTTCACCTCAGTTGAAAGGGCTTCAACTTTGGTGGACAAGTCGCTCAGAGCCTTCTGCGTGGATTCTGCAAGGGCGTCGAAAGAGGTTTTCAACTCTTTCAACGAAGTGGTTATAGAGGTGACAAAAGTTTGGAACTCATCCTTTGTGACTTGTAAGCCAGGTGTAACCTCTGGGGAACACATTCTTCCCAGAGTGAGTTCGTGTTCCTTGGACGCCTTCTTTCGTTCCTGTTTGTGCGTTGAGAACGGAAGGACTTCTGTAACGACCCGTCCATTATACAACACATAACATAACATACATTCATTAATTCACTACCAAAGATACATAACAAACCAAGTACGGCCCTCTTAGTCTTGAAACTACAGAATAAATAAAAGATTCCTAATCAACGTCCGTCATCAAAAGCAATCTACACCTTATCCTTTCCCTTGCCACTATAAGATCCTCGACCTGGAATACATATTTTTGAAAGCAAAATGAGGGTTAGACCAACGGTCTAGTGAGATAATCTCTGTCATTTCAAAAACCGTTATAAAAACCAATTTATATAAAACCATATATCCAAATAGTTTATATAAAACCTTTCGTATAAACACACATATACCAATCAAGACTCGTGCACTGTGTACCATTCCTCATTCTCATTCCCATGGCCATATTAGTTGGTTGCAAGCCAACTAATAAATTATCGACGCTGTACGAAAATTACAGCCAACAACGTTGTACGAATATTACAGCCAACACACCGGTCCTAAGCCCGGCCAACGCATTCTCACGTAGTGTAATGCTCATGTAAATACAATATCTCAATATATCATATTGTCATTTATAAACACATAATCACACCAACTATCACATTCTCAATCCACACATATCCATATTATATATATATAAACATATATATATGTATCCCAGTTTGAAAACATTTTAAGTAAAACTCACCTTGTTGATGGTTTGAAGCCACACACACGCAAATGATACAAATGAGCAAAATCGGCAAATAACGCCACAACCGAACACCACCCAAGCCACACTTCACCGACGAGTGAAGAAGTCTGTAATATACACATATAGATGTAATTTACACAATTATATGTATACAAGACTCACTACGACAATTGACAACCTTAATAACTCACCGGACACTCCCGAAACGCAACCGAGCTAGAAACCGAACAACCAACATTAAAAACAATATTTGGAGTTGTCATATGCCCAAACTAACATGTTCAAAGTGTTCAAATGCTACCTTACACTCAAAACGAGTACTCATACGCCTATATTACGCTTTAAAACGACACCGGTACGCAAGAAACAAAAATCAGAAAATGCTGAAACAGTGCTGTGCGCGCCTTCTGGCGCGCCCCAAGCCGCGCCCAGACACGCGCAGGCGTCTGTTGGGCAGCAAACAGCCCTGTTTTAGCCCTTTAACACCCCAACTCGAACCCAAATCAATTCCCAGTCGTTTTGGCTCATTTCTATGGAATTTTAGCATCAAAAATTGAGATTTTAACATCAAATAACATGGAGAAATCCATGTAACAACTCTAAACCCATATGCACTCAACCAATTTTAAACCCAAAAACCCAAAACTCCATTAACACCCAAAACTTGCTAAAATCAATTTCCATCATGAATTGATGGATGATTCACACGGAAGAGTTTGTAAACCAATAAGAAACTCATTAATCAACATTAAAACTATCTTAGATTTCTCAATGGCACCAAACCCAACTCTCCCCAAAAACCAACAAGATGATATGAAAATGGAGTAGAATTCATACCTAGAAGATGAAGCCTTCAAGTTCTTCCTTTCTTCTTCTTCCTCTCTTCTTCTTCCACTTTTCTTTCTCTGAATACGTCTCTCTCTCTCTCATTCTCTCCCTAATTCTCACACAAATACACATAATATCTATAATATCTAGATATTTAACATATTTACCAAACGAACCCCAAACTCCTCTTAATTGGCAAAACACAACCTTAAACTTCCAAATAAAAATTAAAGTATACTCCTTTAACTTATAACTCCATAATACTAATCCCAAATTTACCTTAAAACCAAAATGATAAAATTAATTAAACCAATAACGTACTCGGTTATTACAACATCTCCCCCTTAAAAGAATTCCGTCCCGAAATTCGGTTAGGCAATAAACGAGGGTAATCAATTACCATAAATCGCTTTCAACCTTATTCAACACACTATTCTCAATATTACCAAAACATCAAAAAAAATTAATTCCACACAAAATTCCGCCCCTTTAAAACAACGATAACCACCAACTTATTAATACTAACCACTTTCTTTGAACTTTACATACATCGTCCGCAATTTACTCAATTAATCCATCCCACAAAGTCGATCCAAATCTTAAAATAACCATAATCGAAATTTTCTGCCGAATCACCCAATAATCAAATCCCACGAAGGTTCAAAATAACTCGAAAGTTCACTTATATCACAAAAAGAAATAACTTATACTCATATAAAACTAATCCAAATAATACAACATTTCATGCTTACTCGGAACATTTACCACGCTAATACTACTTTTATCTCCACCGGCCTTTCACGACAAACGTCGTGTTCTACACTTTTACAATACTAACTCGAAAACATAACAATACACTTTCAAAATAAAATTTGCTTAGCAATTGCAACCTATTTCTTATACTCTTCCATGGAATAAAAATATACTTAACAAAATTCATTTTATATCACGGATAAGTTTCTTAATTTTATCAAACTCGTATACTTCATCCTACCATTTCCATTTCTCATGCTAGTATAACATATCCACGATAATCCCACATCAATACCTAATTGCACTTGACACCAAATCATTCATCAACATCATATTTACATATGCAAGACCAAGTTTAATCAAACGGTTCCACTAAAAGTTACAATAAAAATAACACTAAATGCTTCAAGATACAACACGCTTCTCGATCTCCAAACATAGTTAACCAATTCACAATACTTCTAATAATGATACCATAAAATCCTTATGACAACTTTCAGACGCGTTCAACAATTACGTCTTCTTTGTATCAATCAATATATCATCATCAAATTAAAATAAAGTCTAATAGTATCTTAATTTCTTGAATATAAACAAGACACAATTTCAAACATTTCAATTATCTCAAGAACTTCACCACCATAACTCATACCGACTTCCATCCAATAATATCGTCACAAAAATCAAATTCTTAAATGCAACGGCAAAACCCGTTAATACCTCATTGATTTACACATGAGACTTAACATGTAAATTCAAGCATAAAGTCTAAAACAACTCTTTAACTTAAACAACCCCATAAAGAAAGTTCATCAACATTAACCTCACTTTAATTAACCGTAAAAATCGCCAACTAATCACATAATAATTCCACTACAAATTACACCACATAGTTCCTCACACGCCCATCAAAATAGTTATTGAGCATTGCCTTCTTCCCGCTAATCATAATATTAATAATATAAATCCATTTTACAACTTAAATCCTCCAATCCAAGGAAAATATTAGGTAAATACCCAACCCATTTGAACCATTTTTCTATACCAAGAAAACTCAAGCATCAACTTCTTATAACAATATTAACATAATATAACTATTCTCTCTCAGCTTAAGTCTAGGTTATCAGCAACCTAGTTTTCTAACCTTGCGACCTACTATCGCCAACGCTTCCCCCACATTATTCCACCTTTGATCCATTCCGGTGTTTAATAACGGTACAACCATACTTTGCTTCGGCTAAGCCCTTCCGCATAATCGACACGGAAAAGGTCGAATGAACTCCCACTATGCGTAACCCCTCGTTACTAAAACGTACACAAACAATTTAATACCCTCCCGACTACAACAACTCTTACTTCAAGAATAAAACCCGCGTGATACAAACAAGGTATAATCCTCTCAAATCAATCATACCAATATCATTCACACATCTCGACTCCAGATTTTAAATTATGCCCCAAACTAATGGTTTCACACAGGATTTTTACCATTATTAAAAGAACGCATTCCACCGACGTTAATGTCCCAACAATCCACCACCCCAAAAATAACGACACTCTGCTCTCGAATAGATCCCAGAGTCAACTTGGAGTATCACCTTAATCCGTAGTTTTAAACTTTTCTCCATAAACTATACACAACCTTACCGTCACTTTTCTAACCCAAAATACGTCTAAGACAGACAACACTTTCTTGCATTAATTACACCAACCACTAACCATGGATAACAATTGACTTCTACACTTGTCACAACATTACTCTTGCACTACTACCACGTCCTATCCAATGGTCCTTCACCCCGAGCATTACATTCGACTAATTTCTTCCACCCTCTTCTCCTCATAAAAACACGTTTTCCCAAGGACGGCTCACTAGTAGGTGCTCACTCTAGACTGATCCCACGAGCTAGCTTTCTTTCACTTTCAAACCAACCACACGCACTCAATTTCAACGATTACCATATTTAACCAACAACTTCACCACACCTCATACTAGGAACTTAATCGAGTTAATCCGAAATCACACTCAATGCTCGAAACAACCACACACTTTTCATTTCTCAAACGGTAATACTCCACTCCTTAGTTAACCATCTACTGCCACTCCAATCTCTTATTCTCGAATAACAATACTACACACCGCCTAGACATCCATGCCTTTCCACCCATACTTGTCACATCTGAACAACTTATAAACAAATACCGAACAGAGGTTTCCACTAATTTTCACCCCGTATCATTGCTAATCCACCACTTATCCTTACAAAAATTCATTACCACCACGCCTCGCACGTTCACTAATTATAAACTGCCACCATTTTATCCACGTCACCCACACATTTAAACAATACCCTTTTAGGTAGCGTCAACAGTCCTACTAAATATAATCTACACCACATACTAAACTGTCGCCTTCATGACAAGGTCAAGACTTCACACACTACCGTTACTCTCCATACATAATCATCACGTTCCACACACTACTATTATTCTTTACACTCAAGTCATCACACTCCACACACTAATAAAATCAGGACAACAGTAATTAAGCACACCCATCTATATCTCTATCATAATTATCAAATACTTTTCTAATGTAGATATGCAACAAAAGAATGGAGACACAATTGATCGGTTTGCACCGAAGTCAAATAGCACTTTAGCACGTATAGAGTTTATAGAAATATACCTGTCTTCGTCTCTATCCATACATCGAGTCCGACTTGTCATTCTGTTAACTTTCACAGGGTTAATATACACATAAACACATTCCCCATATAATAAGGTATTCCAGTTCAAACATGTACTTGTAAGTTAACAATTACACTGGCCAGGTGTAATTCGAAATTACCTTACATGATGTTACTTCTACCTTTTTATACTTAACATCCCAAGGTTCTAAAATAATAGGGACACCCTACTTCACATGTAGTTTAAGTCTAGGTATAAATCCAAATACCTAAATCTCTTAAACTAGGGCTCTGATACCATCTGTAACGACCCGCCCATTATACAACACATAACATAACATACATTCATTAATTCACAACCAAAGATACATAATAAACCAAGTACGGTCCTCTTAGTCTTGAAACTACAAAATAAATAAAAGCTTCCTAATCAACGTCCGTCATCAAAAGCAATCTACACCTTATCCTTTCCCTTGCCACTATAAGATCCTCGACCTGGAATACATATTTTTGAAAGCAAAATGAGGGTTAGACCAACGGTCTAGTGAGATAATCCCTGTCATTTCAAAAACCGTTATAAAAATCAATTTATATAAAACCATATATCCAAATAGTTTATATAAAACCTTTCGTATAAACACACATATACCAATCAAGACTCGTGCACTGTGTACCATTCCTCATTCTCATTCCCATGGCCATATTAGTTGGTTGCAAGCCAACTAATAAATTATCGACGTTGTACGAAAATTACAGCTAACAACGTTGTACGAATATTACAGCCAACACACCGGTCCTAAGCCCGGCCAACGCATTCTCACGTAGTGTAATGCTCATGTAAATACAATATCTCAATATATCATATTGTCATTTATAAACACATAATCACACCAACTATCACATTCTCAATCCACACATATCCATATTATATATATATAAACACATATATATGTATCCCAGTTTGAAAACATTTTAAGTAAAACTCACCTTGTTGATGGTTTGAAGCCACACACGCGCAAATGATACAAATGAGCAAAATCGGCAAATAACGCCACAACCGAACACCACCCAAGCCACACTTCACCGACGAGTAAACAAGTCTGTAATATACACATATAGATGTAATTTACACAATTATATGTATACAAGACTCACTACGACAATTGACAACCTTAATAACTCACCGGACACTCCCGAAACGCAACCGAGCTAGAAACCGAACAACCGACATTAAAAACAATACTTGGAGTTGTCATATGCCCAAACTAACATGTTCAAAGTGTTCAAATGCTACCTTACACACAAAACGAGTACCCATACGCCTTTATTACGCTTTAAAACGACACCGGTACGCAAGAAACAAAAATCAGAAAATGCTGAAACAGTGCTGTGCGCGCCTTCTGGCGCGCCCCAAGCCGCGCCCAGACACGCGCAGGCGTCTGTTGGGCAGCAAACAGCCCTGTTTTAGCACTTTAACACCCCAACTCGAACCCAAATCAATTCCCAGTCGTTTTGGCTCATTTCTATGGAATTTTAGCATCAAAAATTGAGATTTTAACATCAAATAACATGGAGAAATCCATGTAACAACTCTAAACCCATATGCACTCAACCAATTTTAAACCCAAAAACCCAAAACTCCATTAACACCCAAAACTCCATTAACACCCAAAACTTGCTAAAATCAATTTCCATCATGAATTGATGGATGATTCACACGGAAGAGTTTGTAAACCAATAAGAAACTCATTAATCAACATTAAAACTATCTTAGATTTCTCAATGGCACCAAACCCAACTCTCCCCAAAAACCAACAAGATGATATGAAAATGGAGTAGAATTCATACCTAGAAGATGAAGCCTTCAAGTTCTTCCTTTCTTCTTCTTCCTCTCTTCTTCTTCCACTTTTCTTTCTCTGAATACGTCTCTCTCTCTCTCTCTCATTCTCTCCCTAATTCACACACAAATACACATAATATCTATAATATCTAGATATTTAACATATTTACCAAACGAACCCCGAACTCCTCTTAATTGGCAAAACACAACCTTAAACTTCCAAATAAAAATTAAAGTATACTCCTTTAACTTATAACTCCATAATACTAATCCCAAATTTACCTTAAAACCAAAATGATAAAATTAATTAAACCAATAACGTACCCGGTTATTACAACTTCCTTCTGATCCTGGAGCAGAGGTTTTTAAGGCCTCAGACTCTACAGAAGTTCTGTCAAGGACCTTGTTCTGATCCACTCCAGAGGGGGGGACATAAGTATCCTTGGGTTGACTAGGGGACTTGTCTAGAGTCCCTTCGTAGTTGTGCACTATAAGCTCCTCTAAAGAGCTTTTGGGTCCTATAGTTGTGTGCGTGTCAGAGGAAACGAATTCCTCTGTAGGGATTTCTAGAGTGATCTGTAGCGATGGATCACGAATAAGAGAGATGCCCTGTGGACTTGTGGAGGGTGTATCCTCTGTTGGGTATCCCTGACTGATAGTGGCACGGAGGAGGAAAAAGGTTCCTCTGTCCGGTTGGATGGGGATGGGATCGAGTTGTGCTGCTCTTTGTCAATAACTCTTTCGGCCACTAGACATGCAGAGTTAGAAATGTGGGATGTACTGGGAGCGGGTGAAGGATGTGTGCCTCTACTTTTTTCGGCATCTTTTAATCCAGTTTCTTTAGTTCTAATTACTAACTCTTCAGGAGTGTCTACTTTAGATTCTGTCTCTACTCCGGTATCTTCATATTCCAGATCGGAGTCAACCTCTGACACAATAACGTTTGGGTTAGTAGTGGTCCAGTCTGGGATGGCTTTTGCGGTCAACCTAGAAGTGTCCAAAGTGTTGGCCATCTCTGTTTGCTCAAGAAACGCAGCAAAATCATGTGACTCTGCGTATTGGATAGGAGTGGGGGATTGCAGAGGTTGTTCTGTGATGTCTGTTGCGATTTCTGCTTCCTCTGCGATGCTCTGCAGAGGGGATCTGGGTTTCTTAACCTTATTCTTTTTTGGCTTGGGGGCTCCCTCCTCGGAGGTTTTGGTTTTTCTTTTCTTGGTTTTCTCCTTAGGAGGAGGGGGTACAGAGGATCCAACGACTGTTGCTTCTTTTGGTGGTTGCTGGGGTGGTTCAACACTGACAGAGGCAATTTCTGTTGCCTTTTTGGCCTTGGAAGCCTTCTTTGGTTTGGAAGGTGGCTCTGTGGTGTAATACCCCGGGTAAGTCCGTTAGATATTTTACCTATCCGTTAAATTAATTTAATCATAAGATATAATGATTTGGTTAAGTTTGAGATAAGTTATAAGGTTAAGGGTGTTTTGGGTCATTTTGGAATAGTTTGAGCCAAGAAGGTAATTTTGACCTATATTATCTCTTAAGCCTCGTATACTCATCAGATACCTAAAATAGAAAGAGTGTGTGTGCGGGAGTTCTGGAGGCGAAAAGAAGCAGTGGATGAAACCTACGGTTAGAGCATCAATCGATTGGGTTAGAGGCGATTTTGAGGTAAGTTTCTTTACAGTATGTATTTGTAATCACGAATAGAAGATATCTATCGGTTTAGAATTTCTAATTTCGCGTTTTGATTAGATTTCAATCGATTTCTGGGTAAGTGGAAACCGACTGTGTTCTAGAAGAATCCCGGTGGAGTCCCGGTACTGTCGACTCCCGGTGAACTCCCGGTACTGTCGACTCCCGGTGGACTCCCGGTATAG